>JAUDYJ010000007.1:13155757-13755757 GCA_030761175.1 Masticophis lateralis | reverse complement strand
ATCCGAGGCTTCCCCAGACTCCAGGACTGGCCCATGTCCCTCCCCAGCCTCCTCACTGTCCGACTCTGCTGCCAGCTCCACAGGCTGCTGGTGGATCACAACACTAGCTGGTATTTTTCATTCTTCTGCATGGTTGTGTGAATGAAGTACTGTATTTTTCTTTGGCACAGATTCCAGCTTCTTTACATTGTTAACCGTTTCTAGTCTTAGGGGAAAGATACTGCAAAATCCCCATTCCCACCCCACTCTAGGCCCAGTCAGAGGTCATATTTCCTGGTTCTCGGAACTGCTCAAAATTTCCACTACTGGTTCTCTAGAACCTGTCAGAACCTGCTGGATTTCACCCCTGGTCATAAGTATGAAACATAGTCATAAGGCCTTTTTTCAGTGCTGTAGTAACTTCAAACAGTCACTAAATGAATTGTTGTAAGTTTAGGATTAGGAAACAGGTCCCTCAAAGTAAGACACTTCTTAGAGATGGATGTTACTAAAATATCTAGGGATACTTATCATTTATCCTTTCCTTGCAACTTCATTAGCTGTCATGTGGTTAAGCCGGAATGTATATTTAACTGTTTCATTCATTTATTTTTTGATACCTGTACACAATTAATTCTGACCTCATTTTTCTGACACCTAGTTGTAAGCGTTCTGTCATCTTTCATATATTCATTTTGCACATGGTAAGATAGACAACATATTAGCAGAAAGATTTATCTTCCTGCTCAATAAACAGCTGAATGCTATCTTGGATTAGATTGCAAAATCTGTACATTGTGATGTACTCATGTTTTTTCAAGCTGCTGCAAATTTCTAAATAGACTGAGGCAAGCAACCCTAGCTATACTACTTCTCTATGATTATCAGCGGTTAGCAGTCACAGAGGGTGGAGCGATGAAGTCAATTAAGATTAAATAAGTGACAGTGGTGGGTTTCAAACATTTTACTACCGGTTCTGTGGGTGTGGCTTGGTGGGCGTGGCATGGCTTGGTGGGCGTGGCTTAGTGGGCATGGCAGGGGAAGGATACTGCAAAATCTCCATTTCTTCCCGATCAGCTGGGACTTGGGAGGCAGAGAATCGATGGGGGCAGGGCCAATCAGAACGTTTACTACCGGTTCTCCAAACTACTCAAAATTTCAGCTACCGGTTCTCCAGAACCGGTCAGAACCTGCTGAAACCCACCTCTGATAAGTGGGATCATTTTTCATTTATTTCATTACCAGGAAAGGGTTTCATTGCAGCTTTGCACATTATAAAATGAGAAATACTGCTGTTAATATTCAACTGTAAAAAAAATTGGCCAAGCCACTGAAAAAACCTTTTTAAAAAATACTATGCTGCACTGAATTAGTTGACTTCAATCCACTATGCATATAGTAATAGAGTTCTACAATGTGTAAAACACTTGTAAAGTAAAATAAATATAATTTGTGTAACAGGACAGCCAGTTGTTCTCCTTTATAGACTATGGCCTACTGAGCTGCATCTGGCCATCCTCCAATGCCCTAGAACAAATTTAGCATATATGGATATAAAACGTCATAGGGAGGATATCTAAATAAATTTTGCAGAGAATGACATTGGATAGCTACAGAATTCATTGAATTCAACTCCGTGTTCTAAGGTTAGAAGGCATATTCCTTTTCATTGACATTATGAGGGGTCAAATTGTTGGGCATTGGGCTATCAGATCATGGGTCATTGGGACTATCTAGAACAAGGTTTTTCATGGGTCTTAATAAGTTCCCAGGACAGACTAAATGGGAAGGAAAAAAAATACACACCAACAACCAATTGGTGTGTATATAGTAAATAGAACTTTACTTTTGATCAAATTTCTGGGGGAAATTAAGTAAAACTTTCAGCAGCCTGGAAAAGTTTGAAAATCCCTATGCCACAAATCTGTCTTTTTATGCCTTATGCCAGGAGTTTGTAAAGTTTTTTTTAAAAAACTACCTATCACTTTGTTATTCCGTTTACATTTATAATACCGTGTGAAATTATCCCTGCTTCTATTTTCCTCTTAACTTAGACAGAACTTTTCTGTCTTAAGTTAACTAAAGTTAATTGATATAAAGCTTTGTTAAAGCTCTTTTATGGCTGAACAAGAGTTTAAACTTGAAAAATCTTCCCACCTATAAAGATGCAACATACCAATGATTCCCAGAGTGAAAAGGTGAGAAAAATAATATTCAGAATTAGATTAAGAGTAACACAAGGTAAAGGGTGCACACACATGTGGGAGGATGGGGTGTATGCATGGGCCCATGTGCGCATGTATGGGGGGAGGGCTCATACGCGGAGCCCACACACAAATTGCATTTGGGGGTTCAGGCACACATGGACTTTGGGCACTTGGTCTGAAAAAGGTTAGACATCAGTGCTATATGTGAATTATTAGGGTTAATAGACTTTTGTCCAATTCCTGAACTTCCTTTTCTATTCTGCTTTTTCTATTCCATTAATTTATTCAATTGTTTTCCTGCTCCCTGTTCCCAGTTATTCACTACAAAATATTTTTCCCCCCTCCAGAACATGGATTTACCTCTTGGGGTTTTTTCTCTCCTCATTATTCCTATTCTTGGTCTCTTGTTAAATAATTTAAATTATTTATTTATTTATTTATATTTTGTATCTCATGATACCACCGATCTCCCTCAAAGTTAGACACTTCTTCTTAGACAGGGATATCCCAAAATATCTGGGAACACTAATCATTTATCCTCACCTTGCAACTCCATTAGCCGTCATGTGGTTAAGCTGGATGTATATTTAGATGTTTCGGTATTTCTGGGTAAACCAATCTCATCTACCTTTCAATAATTTATGTTGCTGTTATCCAAATCCTGTCTATCCTCCTGACCTCTTTGTAGTACTGAAGAGCCTAAAACTGTATGATGAGATAGGAATCCATCTATGCTTAGTAACTTGGTATCCTCTGGATGTTGGGCTTAAGGTTAGGGTTATATCTTTTAACTATCCTTGAATAAACTTTGGGAGGTAAGGTAAAAAATGATGATACAAAGGGATGTTTATGGTCAAGTAGGGTTAGTGTAAAAGACGCTGAGCTTGTTGATTAGAAGGTCGGCAGTTCAGCGGTTCGAATCCCTAGTGCCGCATAATGGGGTGAATGCCTGTTACTCGTCCCAGCTTCTGCCAATCTACCAGTTCAAAAGCACATAAAAAATGCAAGTAGAAAAATAGGGACCATCTTTGATGGGAAGGTAACAGCGTTCCGTGCGCCTTTGACATTTAGTCATGCTGGCCACATAACCATGGAGACATCTTTGGACAGTGCTGGCTTTTTGACTTAGAAACGGAGATGAGCACCACCCCTAGAGCTGGAAACAACTAGCACGCATATGAGGGGAAACCTTTAGCTTTACCTTTTAGAAATCGTACTGGTTGGGAAATTCTGGAAGTTGCAGTCCACACATCTCAAAGTTGCAAAATACTGCAATATACAATTACTAGTATGAAATAATATGTTTATCAAGAATCTTTACTTGATTGCCTCTGAATTTATTTATACTATCCTGTCATAAACGGAAGTACAACTTGAAAACTACTGTAACTTAGTACTATACCTGACAGAATAAGATTGAGAACTTTGATTCTCTGGGCCCAACCTTTATTACTGAGAAGAATGCAAACAATGGTAAAGATATGGAACTTGTCAAATTACAAGAGGTGGGATGTGGATTGTAAGGAATGGGAAGAATCCAGAGCAGAGTTTGCTTATATCATGATGTATTCTACAACTCCTCTACCGCTGAGATGCAGTTTGTTGTAAAGCTTTCATCTTTCAGGTTTAAATAATTGAATTTAATCTTTCGTTTATGTATAAATAACATTTATATTGACAGACCTGAATACTGACAATTTCAATAAGTGACAATACTGAATATTGATAGACTTAAACACTGGGCCCTATCTGCATTGTAAGCCACCCTGAGTCTCTGGAGGAGGGCGGCATATAAATCGAACTAATAAATAAATAAATAAATATTAATAACAAAATGACATTCAACCTAGATAAAAGTAAGGTTTTCCACATAGGCAAGGAAAAACAGATGTATATGCCAGAGGTGATATTCATTTACCTTTACTACCAGTTTGCAAATGTGAGTGCATGTGCCTCCTCCACGCATGCACAGAGCCTTCTGCACATGTGCAGAGGGTCAAAAACGGGACATGATGACATCCAGGTGGGTGGGCAGAGCTTCCTGCCGCCGGCACTGCTGGATAATGCGATCCAGATAGAACCGGTTGAATTTCATCACTGGTACATGTACAGATGAGGTGAAAGTTGGCTCAATAGCAGTAATTGTGAGAGGGATCTTGGAGTCCTAGTGCACAATCACGTAAATATGAGCCAGCAGTGTGTGGCAGCAGCCAAAAAAAAAGCCAATGCAATCCTAGAATGCATTAATGGAGGAATAGAATCAATTCTAGATAGAAGTTCTAATATCTCTTTTCAAAGCCTTAGTTAGACCACACTTAGAATACTGCATCAAGTTTTGATTGCTACAATAAAAAATAAAGATTTGAGACTCTGCAGAGAAGAGCAACAAGAATGATTAAGGGGCTGAGAGCTAAAACATATGAAAAATGGATACAGGAATTGGGTACCTCTAGTCTAATGAAAAGAAGGACTAGGGGAGACATGATAGCAGTATTCTTATATTTGAGGGGATCCTACAAAGATGAGGGGATCAAACTATTTCTTCAAACACTAGAAGGCAAGACAAGAAACAATGGATAGAAATTATCCAAGGAGAAAAGCAAGCTAGAATTAAGGAGAAATTTCCTAATGAGAGCAATCAACCAATGGAACAGCTTGCCTTTAGAAGTTGTGAGTGCTTCACCACTGGAGGCTTTCAAAAAGAGACTGAACAACCATTTATCTAAAATGGTATAGGCCGGGTCTCCTGTTCAAGCAGGGGGTTTGATTTGAAGACCTCCATAGTCCCTTCCAACTCTACTATTCTATGTCCTATGTTCTATAATTGAATATAGATCAATATTCATATAGACTATATTGTTGTTGTTAGTTGCGAAGTCGTGTCCGACCCATCACAACCCCATGGACAACATTCCTCCAGGCCTTCCTGTCCTCTACCATCCTCTGGTGTCCATTTAAGCTCACGCTGAGTGCTTCAGTGACTCCATCCAGCCACCTCATTCTCTGTCGTCCCATTCTTCTTTTGCCCTCAATCTTTCCCAGCATTAGGCTCTTCTCCAGTGAGTCTATATTAGACTATATTAGAAAAGATTGTTTGCTCTTGTAAGGGCTTAATTTTAGGATAAATTGAAAAATTCTCTTAATATGCTTTCGTGTGGGGAAAAACATGAGATTTTGTGCCTAGATTTTTTATGACAATTGTACATGCAATTTCTATCTCTTTTTTTTCTGTATGGAAGTACTGTCAGTGTTTTTAAGTCATAATATCTGAAGCAGCTTGAATTTATCTTCATAGAAACAATGGTTGGATGTATTCCATGAATGCTTGGTACATCATTATTTACAGGGACTTTATTGTGGGTTGCATAAGTATGTTTTTAGCTAATGTGATAATTGCTATAGTCATTTTGGGATAACTGTGTCTGACTTTTAATGAGTCAACTTCGATCCTTGCTGGAATAAACTGACATGAAAATGGAGGGGGTGGGAAATTGTTTATCTTTAACACAAGTTGTAATTTGTAAGCAGTTATTACAAATTTTTGTTGGAAAAACTGGAAGGGTAAAAGACTAATAACAAAACAGATGAACATTTAGTGTTCGTCTAATATATTCATCTTATATTCATCTAATATAACTCCAAATGTAAACTGTATACAATCTTATCAAACAGCTTTCTGTAAGACAATTATATAGCCTGATTTTTTTGGTTTCTGTTAAGGATATTGTTGAGTTAACCAACCAACAGAGTGTAGAGCATAGGAAAATGTACTGAGAGCAATGAATAAGATACAAACTGGTTTATCAAAAGTTTACTTTATAGTGAAAAAACAATCTCATAGTCTTTAATCAATCCAAGTCTTTGCCAGTTAAATTAGTCCAGTGATACAAAAATCTTCTTACCATACAAACAGTAGTTGGTAATAATAGCAAGTTCACTCTGGTAACAAACCACGATGGTAGCAGATCCATCCACGATGATAGCACAATGGTAGCAACTCCACACACAATGGTAGCATATCACCAACTGACTACATTTCAGCTCCCTTCTTAAATACGGTTACAACTAGTGATTATCTAATTACAGCATGACTCAGCATTACAACTTAAAGTCATATAATACATATTCATGTTAAAGTCATAGAACACATATATTGCCTGGACAACTGTTAGGCTTACACCATATCCTAAGAGTTTCCCTGGTGGAATATTTTGAAGTGCAGTGAGTTTGCATTCTTAACAGCTCTTTCATCCTCCTGCTGTGGCTCCTTGTTGCTGGTCAGCTCCACAATTCATAGTCTTTTGGTTAGAACAGGGAGAGGAACAAGGATGCCGCCCTAGGAGGAGATTCTATGGTGGGGGATCTGGACTTCCGGTCAGTTCCAGAACTGAACGGGGGGCTTCCAGTTAGGACCTTTGTGCCTATTTGAGTGTTTAAGGTTGCCGACCCTTTATGGGAATGGCTTTCAAGATCCATTGAAGAATTCCAGAAATTATAACCAGAAAACCTCTTTAGGGATGCAGGCTGTGAAGTTTGAGATGGTTGCATTATCCCCTGCCTGGAACTCAATGGATCTATTTTAAAACTGCTTTTGTTGATCACCGCTGTCTGATTCCATGGAAGTCAGCTCTGGTCCACATTGGTTCAATTGAATGGAGTTTTAATAACTTTCTTCCTGTTTCTAGGACCTTGTCTGGAACCATGGTACAGTTTTCACTACATGTCTTATTTCCTCTCGCTAATGCAGGGGTCTGCAACCTTGGCCGCTTGAAGCCTGGCGGACTTCAACTCCCAGAATTCCCCAGCTGGCTGGGGAATTCTGGGAGTTGAAGTCTGCCAGGCTTCAAGCGGCCAAGGTTGCAGACCTCTGCACTAATGCATACAACTTCAAAAGTGACTACCAACAATTTGGAGAAGGGCTAATTCTATAAGGATGGCTTATGGCTGATGGCTTGAAAGCAACAGGTGAAGCCAGGAGCCGGATGACTAGATGGCTCAGTGGCTAAGACACTGAGCTTCTTAATCAGAAAGGTCGGCAGTTCAACGATTCGAATCCCTAGTACAGGCCTCCTGCGTGAGCAAGGGGGTCAGACTAGATGACCTCCAAGGTCCCTTCCAACTCTGTTACTGTCACCCAAAGTCTGCAGAAGCAGGCTGGCATTTTATGCCTGGTCCCATGAAGGAGTAAGTAAGATGCCTCTTTTCAATGCAGAGTTGATCTTTGTCCGGTTTTCTTTTGTGTGTTTGTGGTGCTTGCTCTTGCTTAGGCCTGAGAGGGTGACTTTCCTTTCACCTTCACCTCAGGAGTCAACGGTGCTTGTTACTCATTCTGAGTATCAGATTCAAATTCAGGCAGTGATCCAGAAGAGCACTTAAGATGCAGGCCACATTTTTTTCTTCCAATGATGTGGATTTGGTTGTAGTGGCGGTGATGATGGTTTAAATAATTGGAGCTCATCTTTCTCCTTGTCAATGTGTCGAACAGGCACTATAATGCACAATCCATGACAAGCAGATTGTGCTCTTCTGCTCCTGCTGCCTTGGCATTTTTGGGAAGAATGTGTACTCATAATGGGATAAAAGGTACCATTGGGATTTAGCAGACAAAAGGCAATTTTCTTCCTCGTCCAGGTGGAGCGCACGAAGTGGGTTGAGAGAGTGAACTTTTTGCCAAGAGAAGTGAGGCTGTCTGAAGACAACAGAAAGCTTTGAAAGCGAAAAACAAACCACAGCTTAAATAACAGGTTTACAGCCCACTACAAGCAACTGCGAAATGGAGTAATCTCAGCATTGTTATTTTGCAGAGTAATTGTCTGCATTCAGTCCTAAAGAGACAGATAATCTCTAGCGTTTGCAAGGAAGAGAAATAAAGCCTTAACTGTGTGTCATGTACAAGGATCTGGGCAATACCCAGGGATTCCCATTCTTTAGGAATAGGAGCACATTCCTAAAGAGGCAGCATGTTGCTGCAGAGACAGGAGAAGGGGGAAAAAAATAAGAGTCGCATAAACACTTTGCTTCTTTGCAAGGGCTTTTGAAATTTGGAAGACGAGCCAACTCCAAGGAATGAAGGATTCAGTATAAATATCTTGAGAGTTTTGATTGCTGAATGAATGTGGACAAGGAGAAGAGGAAAGGGCCTGCTTTGGTTTTTCAGGGAAATCTGAAAGAATTACAGCATCTATCTATCTGTATCTATCCTCTTTCTCTCTATCTCTCTTTCTCTCTAATTTCTATCTATCTACTGTATCTCTATAATATCTATCTCTCTGTCTCTCTATCTCTCTATCTCCCTATCTCTCTCTAATTTCTATCTATCTCTATAATATCTATCTATCTATCTATCTATCTATCTATCTTTCTTTCTCTCTTTCTCTCTAATTTCTATCTATCTATCTCTATAATATCTATCTATCTATCTATCTATCTATCTATCTATCTCTCTTTCTCTCTTTCTCTCTTTCTCTCTAATTTCTATCTATCTATCTCTATAATATCTATCTATCTATCTATCTATCTGTCTGTCTGTCTGTCTGTCTGTCTGTCTGTCTGTCTGTGTGTCTGTCTGTGTGTGTGTAAAGGTAAAGGTTCCCCTTGCACATACATGCTAGTCGTTCCTGACTCTAGGGTAGTGATGGCTAACCTTTTTGCCATTGCGTGCCAAAAGCGGGGGGAGCGTGGTGAAGTCGCCCACCTGTGTGCCCACACCTATAATTCAATGTGTCCCGCCCCTGTGCATGTGCGCCCCCCGCTTTTAGTACATGATGGCACAGTGGGCCCGGTAGGTCCATTTTTCACCCTCCCCAGGGTCCAGAGGCTTTCTAGGAGCCTGGGGAGGGTGAAAACGGCCTTCCCCACCCCCCCAGATGCCCTCCAGAGACCAGAAACAGCCCATTTCCCAACTTCCGGTGGGACCGAGAGGCCCAAAAATCAGCTGGCTGGCATGCTGGAGCTGAGCTACGGCAACGCTTGTGTGCCCACTGATACGGCTCCCCTGTGGCACCCATGCCATAGGTTCACCATCACGTCTCTAGGGGGTGGTGCTCATCTCCGTTTTTAAGCCAAAGAGCCAGTGCTGTCTGATGACAATTCTGTGGTCATGTGGCCGGCATGACTAAACACTGAAAGCGCACAGAATACTGTTGCCTTCCCATCAAAGGTGGTCCCTATTTTTCTACTTGCATTTTTTACATGCTTTCGAACTCCTAGGTTGGCAGAAGCTGGGGCAAGTAAGGGGAGCTCACTCTGTTATGTGGCACTAGGGATTCGAACCGCCAAACTGCCGACTTTTTTGATCGACAAGCTCAGAGTCTTAGCCACTATATAGCCATGTATATCAGGTTTTTTTAGTGCTGCTACAAGGTATTGGTGGGGGAAAAAAACCCAGAAGTCTAGGTTGCATGGTACATTTATCTCATATTTCATAATTTAAAAGTTTCTGCTTTGTATATGCTCACACAACCGAGGTTAGAATCAGATGATTTCCTATTCAAAATGACAAAAATTTATTTTTCCTTACCTTCACAGCAGAGGTGGCTTACAGCAGGTTCTGGAGGACTGGTAGCGGAAATTTTGAGTAGTTCGGAGAACTGGTAAATACCACCTCTGACTGGCCCCGCCCTATCTATTCTCTGACTCCCGAGTCCCAACTGATTGGGAGGAAATGAGGATTTTGCAGTATCCTTTCCCTGGAGTGGGGAGGGAATGGAGATTTTACCGTATCCTTCCCCTGGAGTGGGGTGGGAATGGAGATTTTACAGTATCCTTCCCCTGGAATGGGGTGGGAATGGAGATTTTACAGTATCCTTCCCCTGCCATGCCCAACAAGCTCACCACGCCCACCAAGCCACGCAGAAAGATCCTGTAGTAAAAACCCACCACAGTGGACATCCACCACTGCTTCATAGAGTCTCTTTTTAGCTCAGACAATGAATCCTGTGGGTATATATATTGCTGCTATAATTATCTGAAACTTTTGCCTAGCAAGCAGATCATAGTTTGGTGTTCCAACCCAACCTGTTGTTCAAAATTGCATCATCTGAGTGCTGATAAGACATCTGCTATTCAGAATTTAATCCTGATTGAAACTACTGGGTTGTATCATGGAGTTCAGACAGAGGGAGGCAAGAGTAGTTAATTCTGATGGCTAATTGTGTGATAGGCTAGGATTGCAGACAAATAGGGTTGAGGATGGGGAAACATATTTTGGTCTGCAATAGTCCAGCAGTTTTGAGCACCTGTTCATTTTTGGAGTAGCAGATACAATGTAGGGAACATGGAATATTGAATAACAGAATTGGAAGGGACCTTGAAGGCCTTTTAGTCCTGCTCAAACAGGAGACCCTATACCATTTCAGACAATGGCTGTCCAGTATCATCTTAAAAGCCTCCAGCAATGGGGCACCGACAATTTCTGAAGGCAAGGCATTCCAGCTAACAATATTTCTTCCTGAAGTAGTCCAGGTAAACTTGGGCATTTCAGATAAACAATGGCAAGAGAAGTTTATGGTAGAACCTCTGGTCATGACCATCATTCGTTCCATAACTTTGGGCACAAACCAATTTGGTCATGACCCGAACCTAATTTTGGAAATTTGGCACTTACAAAAAAAATAATGCAGAAGTGGAGATCAGCCACGGGGGGGGGGGGGGGGGGGGGGATTGTGAATTTTTTGGTCGGAACCCAATTTGGTTGTGGTCAGAAGCGTTCGTGACCAGAGGTTCTACTGTATAGCTTGACTTCTTGTTATGTGCATTTCCCAGCAATCCAATTGGCTACAGTGACAAACAGAATTCTGCATTAAAGTGGAAAGAAAGAAAGGAAGGAAGGAAGGAAGGAAGGAAGGAAGGAAGGAAGGAAGGAAGGAAGGAAGGAAGGAAGGAAGGAAGGAAGGAAGGAAGATAGAGGATGGATGGATGGATGGATGGATGGATAATAGAGGGTAGATAGATGGATGGACAGACAAACAGACACATACACAAATAATATATACACACACACACACACAAATATATATGTGTGTGTACAATTTTTGTTGAAACTTTTTATATAAAAGACAAACATCAAAATATATAAATTTAAAGAAAGAAAAAAGGTTTATAAAGTGAAGAAAGCAATATAGTTGAAGAAAGAAAAGGATAATTAAAGAAGTGACTTCTGATCTTCTTTGGGATTGTTACCGATAAAGAAAATCCTTCTTCCTACCCCCCCTCGAGTTACATTACAGAGATCGCTTCTGCCCTTTATTCAACTCCTTTTTCAATCAGCAAATCCACAAATCATCATTTTACTTTATTCCGTTTTCAGCAAAAGTTCATAAAAACGTCTTTTATAGGTCTAGTGTTCCATAAAAATATTCATTAGGATCAACAAATGAAATATTCCTCTTCTCTTCTCTTCTCTTCTCTTCTCTTCTCTTCTCTTCTCTTCTCTTCTCTTCTCTTCTCTTCTCTCTCTTTTTCTCTCTCTGTGTCTCTCTCTGTCTCTCCCTCTGTCTGTCTGTGTCTGTCTGTCTGTCTCTCTCCCTCTCTCTGTCTCCCTCTCTCTGTCTCATATGACATTTATATCATTCTTACTGAGTCTAAAATTTCAGATGCAGAAAAGTTCTCCTTTTGAAAAAAGCAACCAACTTAAAAATGGAAGGAGAATATCTGAAGACACAAAGAAATTGTTTACAACTTGTTCCTTATTTTCGCTCCTAAGCCCCCCACCCACCCAACCTATATATTTGTCACCGAGCAAGGTCCACTGTCTGTGCAAATGTCAGGTTTCTGTTTAGCCCCTGGCAGATAAGCAAACCTTTGCTCATTCTAACAGAGAATTTGGCTCAAGAATGTGTGAAGTAATCATTAGTGGAACATTTGAGTCTTTGGACTGCATTTAATTGATAGTTAATCATGAGTACACAACCAATGAACATGTTCAGAAGGAAGCTCAGTGCTTCCTCTTTGCATTAATGCTGTCCCGCTTTATCAAATCCAGGAATCGACTGAAAAATTCCATATAATATTTGCACAATAATTTTAGCACTAGCCATCACAACTTTTCACCGATTAATGCTAAATTAAAGCTACCTGTCTTATACATTATCAAAACTCTGGTGCACCTGGCTCTGAACCTGGAAAGCACAGTTCCCAATTGTTTCTTTTCCCAGTTTCTGATGGCAGAGCTGGGGTATGGGCCATGAAGTAACAGTGATGGTTGTCTGAATACCCCTGTTAAACACTGCCATATAATCAATCCACAATAGCTTTTCACATGCCACTGAGCTGACATTGCCTATAGAGTCCTATAGATGGGTCAGCCATTTGCTGTTTGCTTTGATATTTCTCAAAAAAACAGAATAACTAAGTTGGGAGGGACCTTGGAAGTCTCCTAGTCTAATCCCCTGTTCAAGCAGGACACCATATACCAGGACTGTCAAACTCAAGGCCCATGGGCTGGATGTGTAATGCGCTAGCCACACCCATGCTATCATGTCACCACTAATTCTTCTTTTCACTAGACTCAAAAGGTGAAGGTAAAGGTTCTCCTTGCACATATGTGCTAGTCATTCCCGACTCTAGGGGGCGGAGCTCATCTCTGTTTCAAAGCCAAAGAGCCAGCACTGTCTGAAGACAT
This sequence comes from Masticophis lateralis, assembly GCA_030761175.1. Classification (NCBI taxonomy): domain Eukaryota; kingdom Metazoa; phylum Chordata; class Lepidosauria; order Squamata; family Colubridae; genus Masticophis; species Masticophis lateralis. The sequence goes on along the minus strand of JAUDYJ010000007.1, from coordinate 13,742,950 downwards.
CTCCGTGGTCATGTGGCCGACATGACTAAATGCCAAAGGCTCACAGAACGCTGTTACCTTCCCACCAAAGGTGGTCCTATTTTTCTATTGGCATTTGTCCCCTGCTTTCTAACTGCTAGGTTGGCAGAAGCTGGGACAAGTCGCGGGAGCTCACCCCATTACACAGCACTAGGGATTTGAACTGCTGAACTGCTGACCTTTCGATCGACAAGCTCAGCATCTTATAGCCACCGAGCCACTGCGTCCCACTAGACAAGACATGCCCAGTTCCTGCAACCGTTCTTCATATATTTTAACCTTCATCCCCCTCCCAGTCATCTTTGTCGCTCTTCTCTGCACTCTTTCCAGAGTCTCTACATCTTTTTTTATATTGCCGTGACCAAAATTGGGTGCAATATTCCAAGTGTGGTCTTACCAAGGCGTCATAAATTGATAGCATCACTTTTCGTGATCTTGATTCTATCCCTCTGTTAATGCAGCCTAGGATTGTGTTGGCTTTTTTGGCAGCTGCAGCACACCGCTGGCTCATATTTAAGTTAACAGTTAACAGTAACAAGAGTTGGAAGGGACATTGGAGGTCATCTAGTCCATCCCCCTGCTCCCACAGGAGACCTGTACTGGGATTCAAACCGCCGAACTGCCAACCTTTCTGATCAACCAGCTCAGTGTCTTAGCCACTGAGCCACCTAGCCAGGCGATTGTCCACTAGGATTTCAAGATCCTTTTTGCAGTTATTCTGTGCCATAGTTTGTACCATAGTCTGAATAAGCATTGATTATCTATATGTTGGGAAAAGAAGCCATCAGTAATATCACTCTGGATAGCCATAAGTTAAAGTTGTACAGACCAGCTGTCCAGATTCCTGGTGAAGTATGCATGAAGTACTACAAATCATTCTTTCCTTTCACAGAAGGAGCTGAAGAATGAAGCCTAGCTCTTTTGAGGGTCCATTGATAGCATGTGTGAGGGAGGGAGGGAGGGAGGGAGGGAGGGAGAAAGGAGAGAGAAATGACGGGAAGCAAAACAAACATGCCATATCAGGAAAAAGGCAGCTTTGCAATTTGGGGGCTGGGGTTGCTCTGTTTCAGTGCCTGTCTCTTCTTTAAAAACGAAAAGAAAAATCACCAAATGTCAGCGCAGCGAAGGCACGCTGCTTTTGGGGAAAGGGTGATGCGTGAATGGAGGAGAGAATCTAGTGTTTTACTTCACTGAACCAGCAAGCCTTAAGTCAGTTGCGATTCTCTGTGCTTGGGGCTCCAGATCTAAACGAGAAGCTCATTGATAAGCCTTTCCAGATGTGACGGGCAGCAGCCTTAATTTTGGCAGCCGGCCAACAGATTGCCTGCAGTCTCTCTCTCTCTGCTTCTCTGTATCTGCAGTGAGGAGAACCGCAATGCTCGGTGCTTGAAAGAAAACACAGCTGACGGCAAACCTCTCTCTGTGTCATGAACCCACACCTCAGACAGAAATTATCCAGCAAACAACAGCACCACCAACAAATGTAGCTTTCTCACAAGGCCTGGCTTGTTTTAGTATTGTGGATGTGAGATTTTTTTTTCCTGGCATTATGGATCACCACGCAGTAAGACCCCCTTTGAGAAGATCCTTCAGTGATCATATCAAGAACTCCACTACTAGAGCCTTGGATAGTATCTGGAAGAGCACCAGAGACCGACGTCTGGCAGGTGAGGAGATGGTTGGAAACGGGTTTTCTTTACACCAAGGGAATCGTGTCCTTTAGTGATAGTAAGAGATGCAACTGGACAGAAGTGAGAAGATGCTGGTCCCGGCAGTTTCTCCTTTACCCTTCTGCGTCCAAGAATTCAGGATTGGGGTTTATCTATTCAAGATTCAGTAGTTGTGGGCTTGTAAAAAAAATGCTTTCTTGAAAATAAGAAAAAAGTATTAGTAAAGAATCCCACGTCTTATGCCCTCGGATTTTGTCCTAGCATTATTTATTTTTTTCATTGCAAAGAAAACAAGTCCCATGTACTTTATATTGAAATTGCTTGCTTCGTTGGATTGCCTTAAGAATGGTTCTTCCTTGCCAATAGTGAGATAAAAGTCTCTGGGCAGAGTATTTTGAGATTGGGGGCTCGTTTCCCCCCAATGACAAGGCTGCTTTACAGTCCAAACACATGTCCTTGATGACACTAACAGACACTTAATATGCAAATTAAATTGTGTTGACAACCTCTTGATGTTGTTGGTGGGATTTGAGACCAAAATCCAGAAGAAAATCCAGAAAAGTCAAAAGTTTTCCTTATCTCATTGCTACTTCTAGTGGTCATCCGGTAGTTTGCGACCCAGATCTAATTGCATTAGGAGATGACGTTATTTGGATATTATATTGTCAAGATTTTTTAAGCAGAAAAGCTAGGAAATTATCCCTGATACAAGACAGCAAGTTGAATATTATAAAGAAAATGTGAATTCTCTTTAATTTCAGCCAAATAGGGACAAGCCAACAAGGCAAACTCTTTTTATAGCTGTGCTAGTTTCTTACTGAACTAGATAGCCTCAATTTTTCTCCTACAAGTTGTTTGTAAGTATTCAGTCAGTAACTAGTATGACTAAATACTTCCTCCTCCTCCTCCTTCCCTCCCTCCCTCCCTCCCTCCAAATATTCCAGCATCATTTTAAGCTGCTAACTAATTTCCATGTTATATTTAAAATGAATGGAATAATTATTGCATGGAAAGGTTTAAACTTCTGAACTAATTCTAAGAGGACATATCTATCTATGCTGGCTTTTTTAAAAGTAAATTTCAGGGTGTCTATAAACTTTCCTCTATAGCAGTGATGGCTAACCTTTTTTTCCTCAGGTGCCAAAAGCATGCCCACACCCATAATGCAATGCCCCCACGCATGCCCCACCCCCCCTGAGTATGCATGCATGAATGACCCCACCCACTCCCCCGCCTCCAAATATGTGTGTGCTCCCTCGGTGCTCCCCCGGCCCCCGCGTATGTGTGCGTGGCCCCCCATGGCCCCTCGTTTTGGGCCTAGCAGGCCTCCCTGAAGCCTCCTAGGACCAAAAACAGGCCACGGGAGGGTCACACACGCTGCCCCCCACCCCGCATGCATGCGTGACCCACCATTCTTCTGTGCATGCACACACGACCCCCCCTGCTCCCACACATGTGCTCGCATCTCCGCAGAGACCCAAAAATCAGCTGGCCGGCGGGAGGCACACATGAATGCACGGTGGAGCTGACCTCCACTGTGCGCGAATGCGCAGTGGAGGTGACGGCTCACGTGCCCGCAGAGATGGTTCCCCGTGCCACCTGTGGCACACCTGCCATAGGTTCGCCACCACGGCTCTATAGGAACAGTAGATGTATACCAGAAGTCAGGTTGAATTTGCTGAAATATAAGCCTCTGTAGAAAAGAAGATAGAATTGGGATGGATTGTGGATGGGTTGTGAAAATACATTGAGTAAGAGAGTTCGATGCATTATGAGTATATTTCTTTTCAGAGACATGGGGTGTCTTGCTGGACATCTGCCAAACATTAAAACTTATAAATTGGCAAGGGGGAGAAGGCCAAGAAGCCTATCTTTCTTTGGGAGCCATATTTCCTTGGGAGTAATTTACTAGCATGCCATAAGTGGGAAGGGTCAGAAGGAGTTATGAGCAAGGTATCGCTTCTTCTTTTACTATCACTCCCTTTTTTCCCTTTCTTTTTGGCCCCCTCCCTTTTCCTTCCCACCCATCATGTTTTCAGGGAGGCATCGTTTATTTTTGCCAAACCTCTGATCTTATTGCTTATAGAAATTAGGTCTGTAGTTTGTTTCATGTGAGCCCACTCTTGTTCTTCTAAAATAAATGTTCCTTTCTCTAATCAACTTATAATTCTATGAAGTAGGGTTGGCGGTTTCAGAATCTATAACAAAGGAGTCTCCATATCCTTTCAAATTCAGATCTTTGCGTTGTTGTGGCAGACAGAAATGATGACAGTGAAATGAATGTACAATAATACATATTTTAATTATGTAAATTTGGCCTTCATCTTGCAGCAGTGACGAAGCAAGCATTCAATTGTCCTTTTGCCTTGGCAAAAACCTTGTTACCTTGTTTTTATTGGATTGTTTTTATTTATTTTTATTTTATTTATTAAATTTGTATGCCACTTCTCTGTTGATTTTACTTTGTTGTTAAGCCAGGAGTTACGTAGATGAGATGGGTGTTCATATGAATAAAATAAATCACCATATCATTTTGAGAATACGGTTTAATTCCTTTCTAGAAGCAGGAAGGGTTAGAGTTCCATTTTCACATATTCTCTAATTTTTGTACAATTTAACAGCTGATTAATTATATGATCTTTTGTGCTGCAATTCCTGGCATCCATCGCAATTGTCCACAATGGAGGGTGGTGCTGAGAATTCATACCAGTGGTGGGATTCTACCAGTTCTACCCGGTTCGGGTGAATCAGTAGCAGCGGTTGTTGGAGGCTCCACCCACCAACCTGGACGTCACCATGGACGCCCTACACATGCACAGAGGTTGCATGTGCAAGACTGAAAATCTGAGACTTGTGGGAGCTGGGTGGAAAGTAGTTAGATTTTGTTGTTATCCAATTTGTCCTGCTGGTTTTGAAAGCTATACAGGCTGCTCTGAAATGCTTTCGTTTGTTTGGCAGCATATCAATAAACTCAATAAAGCCATGGGATTTCATGGCAGAAAATCAGCCAGCTGGGATTTCCGTTTGCTTGCTTCCTTAATATGTTTCATATCATAGAACATAGAATTGTTATTCTAAGTTGGAAGGGACCTCTTTATCCAGCCCCCAGCCCAAGCAGGAGACCCTCTACCAATTCAGACAAATGGAAGTCCAGTCTCTTCTTAAAAGCCTCCACTGATGGAGCAATCACAACTTCTGAAGGCAAACTGTTCCCCTGGTTAATTGTTCTCACTGTTAGAAGAAAATATAAAAAGAGAAAGATATAAAGAAATAGTTTCCCATACCCTTTATAACAGTCATAAGTACAATGGTATTTTTAACCTCTAAAGTTACATCATATCACTCTTCTTCCTTTCTATAGTCTATCCTGTCCTGCCTCAAAATCACGATCATTGCATTTATTTATTTGCAAAAAAATCCCACCTCTCAATAAGGGTTTCCAGTCACCAATAAACATAGACGTTGTCCTTTCTCTAATCAAAGTCATAAATGAACGTGTGTAATAAACATTCTGTCTACGCTTGACTGAGGTCAATTCTTATGACTAAGTTAATGGAATAAAACATGGCCCACAGGGAATAGCGGACTATTCCGTAGACAATGATTAGGTCCATTGTTGCTTCTGTATCCACCTAGTTGGAGATCTTTCCAGGAGGTGCTTGAGTAAAAGCTGTTCACAGCTCAGTTTTATTGGCCACTGATGTCAGCAGCTGCCAGGAATATCTGCCCAACCTCCACAAACAAATCTTTGCAAATCTTGTACCTTGCTTTTCCTCAGTTCTTTTGCAGAGAGACATGTGAAGGTATGTGCAATCTGTACCTTTGAACCTTCCATGACATACTTTTAAAACAAGGTAGGTGTTATCAAAGCAAAACAAGTGTCAATGTCTGCATATTTCTTCTTTCCCCCTTTAAAAAAAAAGCCAACAATTTAGGCTGGAAAGTATTAGACTGCTTGTTACAGAGACTGCTACATTCCTAGAATGAAACCAGAGCCATCCTCCCAGGCCCCTTGGTGTACACTGATAAGGATGGACGTTTATATTCTTGATGGTAGACATTTACAATCAGTTACAGGGTTTTTTCTTTCTTTCTTTTTTTCTTCTTCTTTCAAAAAGCCTCCTCCCCTCAGAGATTAGATGTTGGAGGACTGGGGGGAAAAAAAGCAGTGAGCATTGGATTTTCCAGAATCAGGCAAAGCTCTAAAGTTGACAGGTATAATAATATGCCTGGTTTTCATTTAGCAATGTAGCCATCATTCATCAACCTGTGGCGGGCATCCAATCTAGTCTCTAAATTTTGTCTGAAATCTATTTTAAAAGAGGGAGGGCGTTCAGTGCCCTCTGAAATTCTGGAAAGGAAAATTAAAAAGAAACTAACTGTATGCCTCCCTTTTCCTAAAAAAAAAAAAAGCTTTTTTTTTTAAAGCATGTGGAGTTACCCAGTTTTTGTCCTCACTGCAAACTTGAGAAACAAAAGGCTAAAACAGTCATTCATTCTGTTGCATGGTCAAATGGCAACTTGATTCAAGCTTGTCTAATTTAAGAGTTCAACTCCCACTGATTTTGTAGCATTTACTGTATGTAAATCAGAGATGGGTTTCTGCAGGTTCTGACCAGTTCTGGAGAACCGGTAGTGGAAATTTTAAGTACTGTATTTTCTGGCGTATAAGACGACCCTCCTCAGAGCCATTTAAGGCTCATCAGAGCCTTATGGGCTGGTCTGCCTGATTACAGGAGAATGAGACCCGGCGTATAAGACGACCCCCGACTTTGAGAAGATTTTTGTGTGTTAGAAAGTAGTCTTATACGCAGGAAAATACAGTAGTTCGGAGAACCAATAGTAAAAATTCTGACTGGCCCTGCCCCCATCTATTCTCTGCCTCCCAAGTCCCAGCTGATCAGGAGGGAATGGGGATTTTGCAGTATCCTTCCCCTGGAGTGGGATGGGAATGGAGATTTTACAGTATCCTTCCCCTGGCATGCCCACCAAGCCACACCCACCAAGCTATGCCATGCCCACCAAGCCATGCCCACAGAACGCGTAGTAAAAATTTTTGAAACAGGCAACTCAGCTGGGATCGTCAGACGTTTTTAAAAGCATTTTTTTCCTACAACCTCCTGGGCCAAAGAGGTTGTAGAAAAAATGCTTTTAAAAGCCTCTGTTGATCCCAGCTTTTCTTTTTACTTTTAAAAGCATTTTTTCAGCCAAAGAGGTTGTAGAAAAAATGCTTTTAAAAGTTAAAAAAAAAGCCTCTGATGATCGCGCAGCTCAGCTGGGCATGGGGGGGGGGGCAGGGATTTTTGCTACCGGTTCTCCGAACCACCCGCCTCCATCGTTACTGGATCAGGCGATCTGGTCCAAACCGGGAGCATTTCACCCCTGCCATGGGGATGCTGCAATGGTTGTAAGTATAATAAAATGGTCACAAGTCATTTTTTTTTTCAGTGATGACCTCACTTTGAACAGTCACTAAATGAATTGTTGTAAGTCAGCGTACCTATATTGTACATGATCATGTTTATCCTTACCTTAGTGTTTCATTGGAATCTGTTTGTGCTGCAAAACAAAAATGTGGAAGAATAATGCTAATCTTCAAATGCTGGGGGATATGCATGGAATTATATGTATCACTGTGTAACTGCTGGATGTATAACCCGTATGTCTTCACACCTCTGTGTGTTTATTTGAGGAGACTTTGTATACCCGTGGGAAGATGGATTGCCCCTTCAAGCTTTATTTCAAACATTTTCGGAATGCTTAGTGTTAGTAAATAAATAACTTTATTTGCATTGTACGTGTATACACAGTATACCCATACAACGAAATTCACTTAACACCCAAAGACCAGGTCCAACACACAATCCCCAAACACACTCCCACCCACCACAATTCCCCACCCCTAAACCATCCAAGCATCCACACAACAGACCAAGTAATACTGTCCAACAGTATCTGTTGGTATGGTGGCCCTTCAGTTCATTGTTGAATGCGATTATAGCTTTGGGATAAAAACTATTCAGAAAACACGTGGTCCGAGTTTTAATTGTTCTGTATCTTCTGCCAGAAGGCGACCATCCAAAAAGATTGTAAGCAGGATGGGAAGAGTCTCTGAGAATGTTATGCAACTTTCTCAAACAGCGAGATTCTAAGATGTCGTCCAGGGTTGGTAGCTGGAGTCCAATGATATTCTGGGCCGTTTTAATGATTCTCTGTAGAGCATTTTTGTCCGCTACTGAGCTGCTCCCATACGACGCAAGAATGCCGTATGTCAGGACACTCTCAATGGTGCTGCGATAGTAGGACAGAAGCAGATGCTGAGATAGATTTATTTTCCTGAGCATTCTCAGGAAGCAGAGCCTCTTAGTAGATCTTTAGTTAGTAGATAGGTTGTCTTTCCTTGAAACTAATGCTTTAAAAAAATCTCTAAGAGATAAGTAAAACATTTTCCAACAAGAAGTTATCATTACAATTCGCACACTTACCAAAAACATCCTATAAACTCTTACCTTCTGCAATATTAGCACCTCAAACCTTTTTTTTAATTTATGGATTTAGGTAGACATCTCTGAACATTTTTTAAAACAGTAAAGTTTTCTAGTGTAAGAGGGTTAGCTCAAAAGCCTTTTTTTGCAGGCAAAAGACAATAAGGTAAAAATTCAAACTCTGCATACAGCACATGCTGTGCCTGCAGAAAGTCTCAGATTGAATCCTTACCACCTCCAGTTGCAAAATATTATGACTGAATCTCTGGGAAATTTCTGCCAGGGTGCAGATGAAATCTCAAGATACATGGGATGCTATCCTGATTTAGTAGAATATAATTTCTTAGTCAGATGGACTTATTCATAGGAGGCTATACTATGTACATAACATTCACTCACCTATGGGGAAAATCCTAGGTCAAGAGACAATTAAAAATGCAAACGATTTTCATACTTCATACTGTGAGTGCAGTACTGCAGGCTACTTTTGCTATCTGCTGTCTGCCTGCAATTTGGCTGTTCAAATCTCACCAGGCTCAAGGTTGACTCAGTCTTCCATCCTTCTGAGGTCAGTAAAATGAGAACCCAGATTGTTGGGGGCAATATGCTGACTCTGCAAACCACTTAGAGAGGGCTGTAAAGCACTGTGAAGCGGTATATAAGTCTAAGTGCTATTGCTACCTAGTACAGCAACATTAGATCTGTGCTTCCATCATCATCATCATCATCATCATCATCATCATCATCATCATCATCCTAGTTGGCTGGGACTTTGGACGTCATCTACTCCAACCCCTTGCTCAAGCAGGAGACTCTATACCATTTCATGCAAATGGCTGTCCAGTCTCTTCTTAAAAGCCTCCAATAATGGAACACCCATGATTTCTGAAAGCAAGCTGTTCCATTGATTAATTGTTCTCAATGTTAGGAAACTTCCCCTTAGTTCTAGGTTGCTTCTCTCCTTGGTTAGTTTTCCCTCCATTGCTTCTTGTCAACAGCACAATAGAAAGCTACCTACTTTCCCAATCTGATATTCTCCTGATATTTTGGTACTAGAGTTCCCAGAATTTCATGTTCACATAACTAAGAGTTGCTATCCCAACACAACTGGAGAAGGATTTTAAAGAGGGCTGGAGAGAACTCAAAAAGGCACAGAGGCACAAAACGGGAGGCCCTCAATGATATTGGAGGACCTATGACTAGAGACTCCTAATAGCTCATACTAAAAGCGTAAGAATGACTGCGGTCAGAAGTTTTACCGATACGTCCACCCAGCTTGAAATAAAAACCAACCAGTATCTTTGCCTTAATGCCTTCTCTTGAAATTGTCAGTCTTCAAAGCTTTCCAATACTCCTTCACATTTTTCTCTGAAGAGGTTGTGGTGCAAATCTAGTGCTGTTTATCTTCAGCTTTTGGAATGTTTTCTTTTTCAACACCCTTGCCCTTCTCAACTGAAGGCTGATATGTGAACTTTCCAACAGCCCTGCCACCCTACAACCAGTAGTATACTCGTTTTATCATGAATCTTGTAAATGAATATTCAGCCCAAATGTATCAGACAGTGGCTTTCAGGACAAGGAAGATTTTTGTTGTTGTTGTTTCAGATTTTTGAAACACTTAAATCATCAGCCTACTAGAATATTGTGTTATTGTTTTCAAAAACAATATCTAGATAACTATAACTTTTATAGCTTTCAATAACTAGATCTTTTCTAGTTCTAAAACCATCACAGAAATCCCCAAATTTTTGGCTGATTAATCACAGAGGCCTAACACCATAGAATAAATCTAATTAATTCATCATATTGAAAATGTTACATTTAGGGATAACCAGATAAAATTTTATGCTTAAATGTATTTAAAAGATAGCTATCAAGAAATCCTTCAGTGAGGGAGGAATCACTAATCTTGAGGAAATTGGTTCCGTTGTTAAATTCATATGGCCATTAGAGCTTTCCTAATACTTCCTAATAATAATAATAATTCCTAATATACGGTGGTTCAGTGGCTAAGACACTGAGCTTGTTGATCGAAATGCCGGCAGTTCAACGGTGTGAATCCCTAGTGCTGTGTAATGGGGTGAGCTCCCATTACTTGTCCCAGCTTCTGCCAACCTAGCAATTTGAAAGTACATAAAAAATGCAAGTAGAAAAACAGGGACCACCTTTGGTGGGAAGGTAACAGCGTTCCATGCGCCTTTGATGTTTAGTCACACTGGCCACATGACCATGGAGAACGTCTTTGGACAGCGGTGGCTCTTCGGCTTTGAAACGGAGATGAGCACCGCCCCCTAAAGTCAGGAATAACTAGCACATATGTGCAAGGGGAACCTTTACCATTACCTTATACTCTGCTGAAACCTGCCCTCTATAGGAGCAAAAAGCAAATATTTTCTCTCTCCTTTTTAAGAGGCTTCCAAACATTTGAAAAATAATATCACTTGCCTCCTCAGCCTTCTCCTCTCTTGGCTCAATATGTGTAGTTCCAGTTTTGAATACCATTGTGAGGCGTAAAGAATCAGAATCACACATAAGTTCCAGTTCAGAAGATCTATTGCTCATGCCTATAACACAAGAATCTAGCATTACACTCACACTACATAAGAGTTTACAGAATTCAAAGGTGGTCTGGACGTAGAGCATTTATGGACACGTAACAACTCTAAGCTGAGTCCTCTCTGAACTCCACCTCAAGCTCTGCCTTGTCTTCTCCTACAACCATTAATGATCTTCCCTGCACTATAGTGAACCTGTCTCAATTAGGGTGAGGCAGGGGTGGGCTGCTGGGGGTTCGTAGGGGTTCGGGAGAACCTCTAGCTAACATTCTGTGCAGTTCAGAGAACCCCCAAACCCCACTTCTGGCTGGCCCCACCCAACCCGACCCTCCTAGGAGACCCCATGCATCCCGTTTTGGATGTAGATAAGTGCAGGGCGTGTGTGGAGGCTTGGGTAGGGCAAAAAACAGGCCTACTGGAAGTTCGGTAAGGCCGGAAATGGGCCCAGAGGGACTTTGGAGTCTGAGGAAGCTATTTTCATCCTCTCAGAGGCTCAAGGAAAGTCTCCAGAGCCCAGGGAGGGCAAAAACATTCCCCCCCACCGCCACCTTGATGCAGGAGGCCGACTAGGCCACGCCCACCATGGCCACACCCACCCAGCAACTGGGCAGAGAACCCCTTGCTAAAATTTTTGAAGCCCACCCCTGGGGATAGGCAACCTGCCATTTTCAAGTCCATCGGACATCAACTGAGCATTGATTCAGGTCTCTCAGCAGCCTGTAACTTGGAAGAGAGAACAAAGAAGGGATATCAAAGAGGAGAGGAAAATGTTATATGAGCATGGGTGTCCCCACTCACTCTGGCCTAAAATACTCATTTAGGCCATCCCCATTATGCATCTCCCAATAGATTATCTCCATGGAAACGTGGTTTATAATTGAAAAAGATTTTTTTTTTAACCTCCAGGGTATATAGTCCGATGCTTCTCTGTGTAATTAATTTTGCATGTAACTCTGCCAATGCCTGGGTAGGAGCAGACAGAAATATGATCATGCTGTCGCTTTTTATTGATGGAAGGACGAAGTTCTCGGTTGTGTTTTGAATTTCTGTTTGCAAAAGAGTGGAGGAAAAATGGATGGTTACCACAACAATTACGTTTAATGTAGGTTGCCAAAATTATTATTATTATTTTTTTGCAGAAAGCCCTGAGAACAAGAATACATCATTGGCTGTAATCAGGTCTGCTAATTATATTGGTGAGCTACAGTATACCCAGCACATTAATCACACTCCCATTCAAAACATTTATTCTGGCAGTGACTAATGGCAAAACCTCAAGCTTTCTGTCTTTATTGCTCATGGCAGCGTTGACTCTTTCTTTCAAATATATTGACCTACAGTGCTTCTGGCCTACCAAACCAAATATACCAGACAAGTATGATACCCCATATGATAAATGTTCTGGTTTGATGACTGTTTGGGATTGTAAAACAGGGTATATGTTTCAAGCACTTAATGGGTCTCAATATATCTCCGCTCACTTATTAGAGAAACATAAATTTTGCAAACCTATTTTTCCCCCACACACCACTTCCAATGTTGACTTTAAAAAAAATAATAATAACCTTGGGTGACTTAATGGCAAAGTATGCTTTGTTGCCTTGCATTATATCACTTTGTAAATGGAAATTGATTGATTTCTTTCCAATTTTTAAATAGTGCCATATTCGATATACGACTCGGGAATATTATGTAAAAACAAACAGCTAATTAGTAAAAATTATTATTAGCCTAAATAAAACAATTCTTCCGTCCTAGATCAATGTATTCAACTTTCACAATATTTTGAAATACTTTTGGACATCCTTTTCTTTCAACACTATTCGGCCACAGGCCTCTGGCTACATAGATAGTATACAGCTTCTGCATTTCCATATGGGATGCCAAACATTGTTCCTTTGATGAGCTGAAGATAGAGGAGGGATAAGAAAAATGAGGCATTTGTACTTCCTGTTCTTCCATACCAAGTTCAGAGAAGTTCTAAAGCTGCTGTGAAACGATGTATTCAAAACACACATTGTCTGGTTTTTCTCAACAGTGTTCCAAAAATTATGACAAAAATAAAATTCTAAAAATGATCCTAAGATCGTTGTATAGCAATTGCCTCCCACCGGCTGGTTCGCTCCCACAGAGAGGCCCTCCTCAGGGTGCCGTCAGCCAGACAATGTCGGATGGTGACCCCCAGGGGGAGAGCCTTCTCTGTGGTGGCACCTGTCCTCTGGAACGATCTACCCCCGGAGATACGAACGATCCCAGACCTTCGGACTTTTCGTCGGGCCCTAAAAACTTACTTTTTTCAGTTAGCTGGGCTGGCCTGATTTTACATTGATTTTAAAGTATGATACTGATTTTAATTGAAATGTTTTAAATTATGGGCCAAATTTTTTTAATTACTTTTAAAATTATTTTAACTTTTGTGTATAAATGTTTTTACTCTGGCTGTTCACCGCCCTGAGTCCGAAAGGAGAAGGGCGGTATATAAATCTAATAAAAGATAAAGAAAGATAAAGAATAGCAATAGCATTTATACATATACTGCCCCAGCCCCATACTGCTTTACTACAGCACTCTCTGAATGGTTTAAGAAAATCAACATTTTGCCCCCAACAATCTGGATCCTCATTTTACTGACCTCAGAAGGATACGTCAACCTTGAGCCGGTCAGGGTCGAACTCCTGGCAGTGGGCAAAGTCAGCCTGCAATACTGCATACTAACCACTGTGCCACCAATGCTCCTTATATGAAATAGACCAATGGTGGGTTGTTGCCCCGGATTGGCGGCAGCGGGATGCTCCGCCCACTCGCCCGGACGTCTCTGCACATACACAGAAGCTACTGAGCATGCACAGAAGTGGCGCACGCAAGTGCGCCCATGACCGAACCTGTAGCGACGGGATTTGAATCCCACTACTGAAATGGACAGCCATATAAGTTATTTAAATAAATAATAAACATTTCCATTAATACAAGAGCATGAAGGCAGGAATAAAAAATTCAACCAAAATACATTCTGGCAACAGCAAAGCTTACTTTAAAATATAATAATTGTTTCTTATGAAAATGGCAGGAAAAGCAAGAAGCCTATGTGAGAAAACTCCATTGTTCCACAGTTACCTTAAAGAGGAAACATTTCTGATTGGAGAGAAGATATCCATTTGGCATTGAGTATATGATAAAGAATTAAATATATGATGAAGACAGAGATGCTTTCTACGTGAACAGCAATTATTGCCAATGCAAGGAATCTAATCCATCTTGAAAACAATGCAAGAAACAATATATATTTTTATTTAATATCTTTTATCATCTAACCCTCCAAAAACTATACTTACCATAACAGAGGCATAAAATGGGCCAGAATAAGTAACAGCTACATGTTTAAGACAATTCCAACAGCAGAACAAGGATAGAAAAATAACTCTAAGCTAATACTAGTCTGAATGATCTTAACAAAATAAGAGAAAAACAGAGTTGTAAGGGACCTTGGAGGTCTTCTAATCCAACCCCCTGATGGATAGCCATTTCAGAAAAATGGCTATCCAGCCTCTTTTTAAAAGCTTCTAGTAATGGGGCACTCACAACTTCTAAATGCAAGCCATTCCATTGGTTTATTGTTTGCGGTGTCAGGAAATTTCTCCATAGTTCTAGATCGCTTCTCTCCTTGGTTAGTTTCCAACCATTGTCCCAAAGGTGCTTTTTCAGGAGGCAACTGGATTTTCTTGTTTTTTTTCTGTTGAAGACATTTTGCTTCTCATCCAAGAAGCTTCTTCAGCTCTGACAGGATAGTGGGGAATGGAAGGATTTATATTCCTTGCAGACAGCTGGACATTTGCATCTTTTTAGAAGGTCCATGAAGCATTTGGAGGTATAGCTGTATCCTCAGGGTCACCTGAGTAGGGCTCCTGGTTCCTGTGGTCTTCAATTTTTCCTCTGGAAATCGATTCCTTTTCCCACACCATTCAAAGGGTGTTTGCTCTACAGCAAAAAGTCTGTAGAGAGTCTCAGTCATGGTTGTCCCAAAGGTGTTTTTTCAGGAGGTAACTGGACTTTCTTGTTTTTATTTACTAAGGAATTAAAAAGTGGTACTAAACTTCACATGATCTTGATCCTATCCCTCTGTTAATGCAGCCTAGGACTGCTTTGGCTTTTTTGTGTGGCTTAAAATCTTAAAACAGCCCATTCCAACCTTGCCTCAGGCAACTTTTTGATGCAAGGCATAGCTAAAGTATGGAGTTTATTTCCACAGTTATAATGATAGAGTAGAGTAAAGTAGGGTAGGGTAGGGTAGGGTAGGGTAGGGTAGAGTAGAGTAGAATAGAATAGAATAGAATAGAATAGAATAGAATAGAATAGAATAGAATAGAATAGAATAGAATAGAATAGAATTCAATTCTTTATTGGCCAAGTGTGATTGGACACACAAGGAATTTGTCTTGGTGCATATGCTCTCAAAAGAAAAAATATGTTCATCAAGAATCATAAGGTACAATACTTAATGATAGTCATAGGGTACAAATAAGCAATCAAATCATACTAGGAAACAATCAGTATAAATCGTAAGGATACAAGCAACAAAGTTACAGTCATAGTCATAAGTGGGAGGAGATGGGTGATAGGAACGATGAGAAGACTAATAGTAATGCAGCCTTAGTGAATAGTTTGACAGTGTTGAGGGAATTATTTGTTTAGCGGAGTTATGGCATTCGAGAAAAAACTGTTCTTGTATCTAGTTGTTCTGGTGTTCAATGCTCTATAGCATCGTTTTGAGGGTAGAAGTTGAAACAATTTATGTCCAGGATGGGAAGGATCTGTAGATATTTTCACAGCCTTCTTTTTGATTCGTACAGTGTACAGGTCCTCAATGGAAGGCAGGTTGGTAGCAATTCTTTTTTCTTCAGTTTTGATGGTCTCTAGGTTAATCACCTTTGGGAAGAGGGTTTCACAAATGAAAGGGGAAGAATACTAACGGACACTAGTCATGAGGGCTATGTAGAGCAATAGGTTTTGGGCACAGTAGGAGAAAGTTGTTTGGCTCTATTGTAATTTCATATTTTTGAAATATGAAAATGTAAAGTTAGTCTACCTTATTCCCCTATCATTTCGAAGCGCTTTGAAAAATCTAATATAACTACTATTTTATTATTTATTTCATTTGCACCCCACCTTGTCAGGAAATCACCACTAGAATTGCTCAGAGAATATTTTGTTATTCCATCTTAAACCATGCTTTCCAATTTCCCCAGTTCCTTTTTCTTTTATTTTTTTCTCTCTCTTTTTGGTTGCCTTGTTTTAGGATTAGAGTTCTGCCATTATTTTAGTTTTGTGACAAATTGAGGTGATACATTTTTGTTTTGTTGTTCTGTTTTGCTTCTCTCCTTTTGTTCTGCAGCCTTCCTGACTACTTGCGTTTTATGATCTAAAAAGGACTTGGGAAAAGATGGCGGCTTCTCATTGGAGATAATCAGGGGTGGGCTTCAAAAAATTTTAGCAAGGATTTCTCTGCCCAGTTGCTGGGTGGGTGTGGCTATGGTGGGTGTGGACTAGTCGGCCTCCTACACCATGCCGGGGGGGCGTTTTTGTCCTCCCCAGATTCTGGAGGTTTTCCTTGAGCCTCGAGAAAGACGAAAAGGGCCTCCCCAGGCTTCAGAGGCCCTTTCTGAACTTCCGGTAGGCCCGTTTTTCACCCTCCCTGAGCCTCCACACTTGCCCTGCATTTACCTGCATCCAAAACAAACCGTGTGGGGACTCCTGGGAGGGGAGGAGTGGCGGGGCCATCCAGGTGTGGGATTTGGAGGTTCTTCGAACTGCACAGAATCTTAGCTAGAGGTTCTCTCGAACCCCTGCGAACACCCAGCAGCCCACCCCCCGGATATAATAAACTAAAGAGAAATTTCCTGACAGTTAGAACAATTAATCAGTGGAACAACCTGCCTCCAGAAGTTGTGAATGCTCCAATACTGGAAGTTTTTAAGGAGGTGTTGGATAACCATTTGTCTGAAGTGGTGTAGGGTTTCCTGCCTAAGCAGGGGGTTGGACTAGAAGACCTCCAAGGTCCCTTCCAACTCTGTTATTCTATAACTGAGAAATGAAAAACCAGAAAGGCTGCAGACCAATGAAGAAGTAATTATACAATGAAAGTCAGACTACTCAAACAAACTGGCGATTTCAAGCATAACAAAAGGGCAAGTCTTTGGCTTCACAGTTGTGTTTGCCATTTTGATTTTCCCGACACACACCTTCCCTGGAGCTGCTCCTGCTCTCTGCTATCCCATCCAGTTCATTACACTTCTTCCCTCTTAGATTTCATTTTATTTGGAAGCTGTTCTTTTCCATCAGATTAAATAGGAAAGGCTGAAAAGGAAACGACATTCTTTGTGGTTTATATACCAAGGTAGGTGGTATCGAGGGATTTTTGTGAGTTTAGGAGAGCGCTGCAGTTCTCTTAATGTACAAATAAACCTAGAATAATAGTAATAATAATATTATAACAAAACATTGACTCTGTCCAAACAAAGCCATATACAGGTGATCCTCGGCTTACAACAGTTCATTTAGTGACCGTTCAAAGTTACAACAGCACTGAAAAAGTGACTATGACCGTTTTTCACACCTATGATCATTGTAACATCCCCATGGTCACATGATCAAAATCCAAATGCTTAGCAACTGATTCATATTTATGATGGTTGCCATTTCTGGGGTCATGTGACTCCCTTTTGTGGCCTTCTGGCAAACAGAGTCAATGGGGAAGCCAGATTCACTTAACAACCGTGGTCCTAACTTACCTTCACTGATCCACTTAACAACTATGGCAAGAAATGTCGTAAAATGGGGTAAAATTCACCACTTAGCAACATAAATTTGTAGTCATAAGTCAAGGACTACCTATATATTTATTTTTTAAAAAATAAGCACCTATGAAATTAGCAATAGCACTTTGACTTATATACTGCTTCACAATGCTTTGCAGCCCCTCTCTAAGCGGTTTACAAAGTCAGCATATTGCCTCCAACAACTTGGGTCCTCATGTTACCCACCTCGGAAGGATGGAAGGATGAGTTAACCTTGAGCCTGGTGAAAGTCAAACTGTCAAATTGCAGGCAGCCGGCAGTCATCAGAAATAGCCTGCAGTACTGTACTCTAACCACTACACCACCGAGGCTCATTTTAGAAGACAAGAATGGCGGTATTTCAAATAAATGGTTTAAAGAGAAGAACCATCAGAATTTCTCTCTTCTCTTTTTCTCCTGCGAAACCATTTCACCTTCCTTTCGGTTGTTTGAGCTATTTTGGCAAACAAAAGTTTAGGAATGCATTTGGCCTGGCATAAGAAACAATCTAACTTCCCCTACCTCAGTGTTTCCCAAAGTGTGGTGCGCGTACCCCCAGGGGTACGGGAAGAGTTTGGTGGGGATACACGTTGCACCGGAGTTTAGTGGGGATCATGTGGGAATATCCACTGCACCGTGCTTAGCTGCGCCCACAGAACAAAGAAAGAAATAGGCGCGTATCGCAGTTTTTACACGGGAACTGGGGCCATCATACATCGTATCGCAACTCATTATGGCGGGAACTTCTGCGCATCCTTCGCGTAGCTCTGGTTCGGCCATTTTTAAACTGCAGGAACATTAACAGTTAACGTTGAGCCTCGGAGCTGTTTAAAAGCCGGAGAATTGCAGTGTTATCTAACGGTTAGACAGTCTTGTGAGGCGTGACACGCGTGAATATACTGCACTTCGTTATAGAGACAACTTACTTCTTTAATAGTTAGTTCCGGGCGCCTGTTATCGTGCTTTAGTAAGTTCCACTGATTTTGATTATATATATATAATCAATATATTTTGATTTTTATTAAAGCATATGTTTTTTATAAGGGGTACTCAGCATTACTCAGCAATTATAGAAGGGGTACACATATGTCAAAAGTTTGGGAAACACTGCCCTACCTAAATCGAATAGCCTTACCTTCTGCTATTCCTTTCAGCCTTTTTGAAAGGGAAAACCATTTGCAGAGCAAGTTATGAAAGAACCTTATTCAACAGATACTACAATACACTCCGCCAGGCGGCAAACATCTGATGGTTTCCTGACGTCACTTGTTGGGTGATGGTTTCCAGATGTTTATGACTTATTGATGTTTTGATTAACTTCTAAGCAGCACGGTCTCTCTGTTTTGTATGCTGCATCCAACTTCTTTTGCACATGAGTGTTATTGGAAGAGAGTGGGAAATAAAATTAGAGTTTGGCATCCAGCCAGGCCTAGCTGAACTTTCCTGTTATCATCAGCAGGTTCAGCTCTGCTGCAGGATGTGTGCAGTCTGTGAGAAGGTTGGTTCTGAGATAAGGCGAAATTTGACTAGAATGCCACATTCAGTTAAAAGGAGCTGCAGAATAATTAGCTAATTCTGCCTAAGATGAAGCATCGAACGCTAAAGCTATCCAGACAACAGGAAGCAAAAGAATAAGAAGAACAGGAATAGGTTGCATTCTAAGCATTGTTTCACTGCTTGTCTTCCTAAAACTTCTTCCTATGCAGAGGACATTTATGAAAAAATTATGATAAACGTTTCCAAGAACGGTATCAGCTGCACCAAGCTCCATTAAGAATGTTTGCTTTCTTTGGCTGCTGATGCCTGGAATTGTCTCCCAGGTACAGACCAGGGGTGGAATTCAAAACTTTTAGCAACCAGTTCTCTGCCCAGTTGCTGGGTAGGCATGGCCTACTTGCCCTCCTGCACCATGGCAGGGGGAGGGCGTTTTTGCCGTCCCCAAGCTCCGGAGGTTTTCTTCAAGCCTCCGGGAGGGCAAAAATGGCCTCCCCCAGGCTCTGGAGGCCCTCTGGAGACCGGAAATGGGCCTGTTTTTGGACTACCAGAACTTCCAGGAGGCCTGTTTTTCACCCTCCCAGAACCTCTGCACTTACCTGGCATCAAAAACTGGCCACGTGGAGATTCCTGGAAGGGCTGGGCTGGGGTGGGCAGGGCAGGGCAGGGCAGGGCAGGTAGTCCTTGCAACTACCAGTTCAATGAACCAGATGTAAAATTAGCATCCAATTCGCCCGAACTTGTCCGAACCAGATGAATCCCACTCCTGCTACAGACACAATACAGTTATTGCTAGTTCTCTATGAAATCTTTGTGTTCCACAAAGTCTTATGCATTGTCAAGGATTTTGCATGTGGTGGAGTGTGACTTCTTATGGGGCTGTCTATGGAGATTCTCAGTCATCCAGGTCATGGTTGTCCCAAATGTGCTTTTTTTCAAGAAGCAACTGACTTTCTTTGAAGACATTTCACTTCTCATCCAAGAAGCTTCTTCAGCTCTGACTGGATGGTGGGGAATGGAAGGATTTATACTCCTTGCAGACAGCTAGACATTTACATTCTTTTAGTGGGTCGTTAAGGTCACTTTGAGGTTTATCTGTGTTATCAGAGTCACCTGAGTGGTGCAAATGGGTGTGGAGCTTTCTTGCAACTGTTGAAAGGACTGTGCCCTGTAAAATTGGAGATAGATGATGGGGTTTCAGTGAGGGAATATGAAAAGCATAATTTCCTAATCCCAATGAGGATTTTTTTTCCCAATGCCAATAGTTTAGAAGGAGTGATTTTTATCAGGACTTCTGCAAAAGTGAGATGGAGTGGGAGTTTGTACAGAGCCAAGGTGGCGCAGTGGTTAGAGTGCTGTACTGCAGCTACTTCAGCTGATTGCTAGTTCAGCAGATCAGCGGATCAAATCTCACCAGCTCAAGGTTGACTCAGCCTTCCATCCTTCCGAGGTGGGTAAAATGAGGACCCAGATTGTTGGGGGCAATATGCTATTTAGTATACTGTTGATTGTTGTAAGCTGCCCAGAATCTTCGGAGAGTGGGCAGCATAGTAATATGATTAATAAATAATAATAAATAATAATGTACCTCTGTCACTATAGAAATTTATTCATAACAACAATAATAGTAAAATGATGGTCATAATGCCACAATATAAGTTCTCTCCATTTGTATTTGCATCATAGTATTGCAAGCACAGTTGTTCTTACTCATTGTGGCAAAAGAACCCCTTGCAAATTTAATAATTTTGTGATAGCCAGTTGATTAAAACATATCAGTGCAAGTATGACTTCATTTTTCATCTTACATGATAATGTTTGGGTTTAACTGCATACAGTAACCAAGCTATTTAAACTGATTTTTAATCCAAGAAAAGACTTAGTCTTATTACAAAAAAAACTAGATCAAGTAACCATCTATCAACCATACAATGATCTGAAGTACATGAAGGCAATATTCAAAACTGAAGTTTATTCACAAAATTTCCACAGAATGGCTCTTGAGTTACACTCTGCATCTAATTTATACTATAAAGGTAAAAGTTTACCCTACCCAGTCATGTCTGACACTAGGATGGTGCTCATCTCCGTTTCTTAGCTGAGAGAGCCAGTGTTTCCCAAAGACATTTCCATGATCATGTGACCAGCATAGCCAGCTATACACCAAGGTGCATAGAATGTTGTTCCCTTCCCACCGAAGTAGTACCTATTTATTTACTTGCATTTGCATTCTTTCAAACTGCTAGGTGAGCAGGAGCTGGGGCAAATAACGGGACCTCACCCTGTCATGCAGTACTCAGGTCTCAAACCCAGAGTGTCAGCTTTCCAGCTGACAAGCTCAGTGTCTTTAACATAGGGGTGGTATTCACTTACCTTTGTTACTGGTTTGCAAATGTGAGCACGTGCTTTGCTCGTACGAGCCACTGCCGTGCATGCGCACGGCCTACCGTGCATGCGCAGAGCATCAAAAATGTGGATAAATGGGACATGATGATGTCCAGGCAGGTGGGAGGAGCCTCATGCATTCAACTGAACCGGTTAGAACCAGCTGAATACCGCCACTGCTTTAACCCCTAGGGCAGGGCTGTCAAACTCACGGCCCATAGACC
The DNA here is from genome assembly GCA_030761175.1 of Masticophis lateralis. Taxonomy (NCBI): domain Eukaryota; kingdom Metazoa; phylum Chordata; class Lepidosauria; order Squamata; family Colubridae; genus Masticophis; species Masticophis lateralis. The sequence goes on along the minus strand of JAUDYJ010000007.1, from coordinate 13,721,289 downwards.
AAATGCGTCAAGCACTGCCCATGCCACATCTGGTTTAGCGAAGGGGGTGAGGAAGTCACAATATGTCACATGATGATGCCGTGATAATGTGAGTTTGACACCCCTGCCCTAGGCCATCATGCCCCCAGTTTATATTATACAAGCTCTGGAAGTCTAATTATTTTTTAAATGCTTAACTAAAATTGAAACAGTTTAACAAACTAAATCTATTAGCTGAATTGTGAAAATGTAGTACAGTATGTATATATTTTGAAGATCATAACTGTTGTATAGAAGCAAGGAATAAGGAATTTAGAAAGGGGAATTAATTCATTAAATGAAGAATGAACATATTTCTGATTTTTAAAAAAACATACTGGAAAATAATTGTTCCTCTAATGGATGCCTTCCAGATCTGGAAAACAATGGAGTTTTTTTAAAAAGTACATTGTGAGAACAGTTGCATAAGTCTTACTATGATAGTAACTTCCTATATATACCTGGGAGGATTGTTATGCGATGCAATAAATGGAAAAACACATTGTTTTCTTTACGCATTTAGTTTGAATAGCGCCAACACTGTGATAATTTGCTCTTATTAATAGTTTATTTCAATAGTATTTTTTTTCAGGTTTTCTTCCCCTCCCAATCTGGGCAAAACTTGGAGCAATTTTCCGGCAAAATATTTAGAAGAATTAGCAATTAAAGAATTGTTCTGTATTCTCCGATCTTCAATTTCAGTCTTGCATGGTCAATTTTTTCTAGATAAGTTTTATGAGCTGAGGATGATAGAAATGTAAGTCTTGGCCCCAGGATGGGGGAATGTTTTCTAAAATATTTGTAATGAATTTGAATTGTATAAAAATGAGAAATTCTTTACAGTTCAGCCAAAATTTCTAAAGGTAGTTTAGACATTTAAAGACTGTGATGCCATATTATGTGGAGATCAACCAATCATTGTGCTTGGTCTTGGCAAGCGTGTGTGTGAGATTAAACAGAAAGTGGCCAATCATCTACACATCAGTTATAGTCTAGATCAGGGGTGTTAAACTCGATTTCATTGAGGGCCATATCAGGATTGTGTATGACCTTGGGGTTGTGTGGGGGGATGTGTCCTGAGTCGGTGTGGCCAGCTCGATGTCACTCATGTTGGGGCACCTGTGGTAGCCCGAGCACTCTGCCAGCGAAAACAGGCTCCCGAGCTCAGTTTTTGGTTGTGGTGGCCTGCTGCAACTCTCTGCCAATGAAGCAGAGCTCCGTTTTCACTGGCAGAGGCACTGGGGGCAGAGGCACTGGCAGAGGCACTGTTTCCAGGGTGACCCCACAAGCCAGATCTAAGCACCCCAAGGGGCCAGATTTGGCCCGTGGGTCTCGAGTTTGACACCATTGGTCTAGATCAATGTTTCTCAACCTTGACAACATTAAGATGCATGGACCTCAGCTCCCAGAATTCCCCAGCCAGCATGCTATTTGAGGTATACTGGGAATTGATGTGCCCACATCTTAAAGTTGACAAGGTTAAAAAACATGGATCTAGATTCTTTCTATGTCATGATTAATAACTGAGTTATGGTCGAATGACTTGATTATAAAACTTGTGGAAGTTAACTTAGCATCTCTATTATAGACCAAAAAAAGCAAAATAATGACAATCTTAGCTTTTGTTTAGCTGATTTATCACACAGGTCAATATTCATTCAACCTCCCATTCATACATATAAGTGAGTGGTTTTGTTTGAAAAAATTCAGAGAAGGATTTGAGGGGTGAGGGCATTTCAAGCGGTGCCCACAACAGTAATTCAAGGAAGAGGCCATCGGATTTCACTGGCACAAAAGTTCTCTCTTTGTGATCCACTTCATGTTGAAGATCTACTTCATTATTTGCATTATGATCCTTTCTAATCATACAAATCAGTGTTTCTCAACCTTGGGAACTTGAGGATGTGTGGACTTCAACTCCCAGAATTCCCCAGCCAGTCATGCTGGCTGGGGAATTCTGGGAGTTGAAGTCCCCACATCCTCAAGTTCCCAAGGTCGAGAAACACTTATCTAGGTTGATGATTATTGCACACAAAGAAGGACGAAGAGTGTTAGCAAATCATGTTGCTTCTTTTGACATGATCAATTTACTTGAAGTCTATGACATTTGATAGGAAGGGTGATTTTCTCACTAAATGCAGTTCATACGCTGTCTGGGCAGTTGACATCCTAAAATTGCGGAGTTGCTAAGTGTTGTGGCCCCGTCCTCTGAGCCTATCCCATTGGAGGAAGGAAGCTCTGAGCATGAGGAAGAGGAGCCAGCCAGATCTCCCAGCCACCACCCCCCCCCCGGCACCGTCTCAGGTGCCAGCTGAAAGAGAGCAAAGTAGTGGGGAAACAGGTGTCTCAGATGAGAGTGAGGGAGAGACGTCATTCCTGGACGCACGTCAACGAAGGCGAGATAAGCGCTTGCAGCAGCTGAGGAGGCGTGCGAGGGAATAGACCTGAGTCACTGGACTTGAGTCACAGGACCAATGAGTCACTGGACCACACCCCAGAGACTATATAAGAGAGGGTGGTGGTCAGTGATCCCTGTGATGAACAAAACTCAATCTGGTAGTCATTTGGAGCCTGAAGCTGCTAAAAGAACGGATTTTGGCAAAGCTACGTATGTGATTTTCTTTCTGTGAACAATTAAAGCACTTGGCAGACGGTGTGAATATCGCTGCCAAGTTGGAGATAAGGACTGTGGTGTGTGCCAAGTGCTTTTTTAACCCTCGACTGGCTGTGTTTTTGTGGGTGTGTGTAGAGGGGGACTGATCACTAAGGTTGAGAAACATAATCTTAAAGATATTCACCTTTAGAGAACAGTGCAGTTCAAAATATTGTAAGAATTTTGTCTTCTGCCTTTGAAGATTTTAGCAAGATATGCATGGGACACCTTTGGATAAATACCTCTAGGAGATGATGAGGCTGAGCTCAAGGAAGGAGTAAAATGTGTCATAAATCATGAATCCCTGTGCACCTGCAAGAGATCTAAGTCCAGCTCACCTTGAATGTCTTTCTTATTTCCTTAAATGCTAGTTGGTCAGATTCTTGTAGAGACCTTAAGCTTGCCAAAAATCTTTATACTTGTTTGAACTGCTTGAATCTCCTGATTTCTCTGAGGCTTAAAGGTAAAGATTCCCCTCGCACATACGTGCTAGTCGTTCCTGACTCTAGGGGATGGTGCACATCTCTGTTTCAAAGCTGAAGAGCCAGCACTGTCCAAAGATGTCTCCGTGGTCATGTGGCCAGCATGACTAAATGCCAAAGGCGCACGGAACACTCTTACCTTCCCACCAAAGGTGGTCCCTATTTTTTCTACTTGCATTTTTTATGTGCTTTCGAAATGCTAGGTTGGTAGAAGCTGGGACAAGTAACAGGAGCTCACCCCATTATGCAGCACTAGGGATTCAAACCGCTGAACTGCCGACCTTTCGATCGACAAGCTCAGCATCTTAGCCACTGAGCCACCGCATCCCTTAAGTCTCCGAGTTGTGACAGTACCCTTTAGTATTTTATCACTTCTTAAATCTAGTTTCCAATCATCCAAACAAGAGACATCCCATGTCTATTCTTGATATCCTATCAACACCTTTTGATGAAGCCAGAAAGCAGGGTATGTACTACTATCTTTACCATCACACTGAATATTGCAGTATTGCAGCAGTGAATATTGAATATCCACATGGTGATACAGCCTTCATCACTGGATCTTCCTTCCCCATCTTGTTTGCATTTCCCTTAATAACTTATCATGTGAGAGGTTCATCAAGGAGCATCTTTACCCGCCTTCCTCCCTTGCTTGCAAAAGATTATCAAAGAAGTTTGATTCAAAGGACAGGTTGACATACTTTTCATTGAAGGGATGAAAACTTGTTTATTTCCAAAAACTGATGATGACTGTGCTGGCAAATATTGTTAGGACTTGGAGTTTGATAACAATTGGAAAGCCATTTATTAAACTTAACATTTTAAATTAAGAATCTCAGAGCCCATCATCCCCAAGGGAATAAAATATACTATACTCCACCTTGTTATAGTTGGACTGTTTTGCTTTGCTTATCATGTTCCCGTGGCTATGGGAACAGCAGTTTCTCGTAAGTCTCTTGTTAAAGTTGTAATGCAATAATATTGTGACATCACTTTTACATCCTTCAAATTGAGAAGGTCTAAACTAAAGCCAGAAGTTTTTGCTCTTTGTAGCCTGGCCACTTTTTAAAGAGACCTCCTAAAGCATTGGAGCATTATCTGTTTCCCCTTTTTGAATATGAGAGCGGCCTGCTTAATGAACAGAGTAAGCTGTTTACGGCAGCTTACTCTGATTAGCCTGGTGGGTGGTGATGAATGCATCTTATTGAGCTTACACAGAAAGACTTGCTCGGTCAAGCATTGCCTTTTCATACCCAGCAGCTGGATGAAATTCTCCATACAGATGGAGTTGTTCTGTTTGGCTTTTATGTGTGAGAGAGAATTGGAGAGAAATAGGATTTCCTTAAATTAACCTAGTAATATTACAAAAACAGACGACTTGAAATCAGCTAAAGCAGGATTGTTTGTCACAAAGTTACTTAGTATTAATTTTAGTTTATAGTGTGCTTAGTTATAAAAACATCTTAAAACCGCTGCTAAATGACTATTAGTAGTAATGATTTCATAGGAAAGGGATTCGTGAAGTACTCTACCACCCACTTTATTTCTGATCTGGAAAGTGAGTTCACTACAGTGGAATTTTTTAAACCAGAGTGGGCAAGGCTTCAAATTTGCAGAACCTACTTCATTTTTAATTAGCGTCTTAAGATTCATCGATAACGTCTTTTATGGACAGACGCATTCTAGAATTAAGATATAGGAATTTATGATAAGTAATTAGAAACAAACATGCAAGCCTTTAAAATCTAAGAAAGGAACTTACTTACTTACTTATTTATTTATCTTTATTTATTTGTCAACCATGTATAAGATAACAGATATAAGTATAAACATGATTATGAATATAGGAAATGGATACAAGTAAAAAGGGACGGTTGGACAGGGATGGAAGGCACGCTGGTGCGCTTATGCACGCCCCTTACAGACCTCTTAGGAATGGGGTGAGGTTGACAGTAGACAGTCCAAGGTTAAAGTTTGGGGGGAAAAACACAGAGTCAGGTAGTGCTTTCCAGGCATTGACCACTCTGTTATTGAAATCGTATTTTTTACAATCGAGTTTGGAGCGGTTTACCTAGAGTTTGTATCTATTGTGTGCTCCTGTGTTGTTGTGGTTAAAGCTGAAGTAGTCATTGACAGGTAGGACATTGTAGCAGATAATTTTATGTACTACGCTTAGGTCAGACCGAAGGCAGCATAGTTCTAAATTATCTAAGCCCAAAATTTCAGGTATTCTATTGTGGGTAGAGGAGTGGAGGACACTTCTTGTAAAATATCTCTGGACTCTCTCAATTGTATTAATGTCCAATACGCTGTGCGGGTTCCAGACATATGAGCTGTATTTGAGAATTGGTCTAGCAAATATTTTGTATGCTCTAGTTAGTAATACAATATTACCAGAGAAGAAGCTACGCAAGATTAGGTTTACAACTTTTAATGCCTTTTTGGCAATATTGTTACAGTGGGCTCTGGCACGTAGATCTTTAGAAATGAGTACTTAGAAAAGCCTAGAGTAGTTTAGGAAAGCTATTAGAAAAAGAAGATTTTTCTCAAGCATTGTTTTTCAGCAGTGTACTCTATGGAATAAATAATAGATCTATTGTCTTGATCTGACCTGCCTTCTATGGATCTTCGTTTTAAATATCTGGATCTATGTATAAATAAATTGTCAAAAACTGTAGAGATCTTCCTTCCTTCCTTCCTTCCTTCCTTCCTTCCTTCCTTCCTTCCTTCCTTCCTTCCTTCCTTCCTTCCTTCCTTCCTTCCTTCAAGCATAAAGTATATATCCATGTGGCAGAGGAATAATTTGTTCATCACTAAACCCTTTGATTGTTTTGGTTTGTTTTATCTCATTATCGGATGATATGATATTAATTCTTTGACCATAGCAAAGTAGAATTGGTATTCAATTTTACCATTGATCACCTAACAATTGTTTGACGTTACAACAGACCTCCCCAGAGCTACTTATAACCCATATTCATGGTCACATAATTGCATTTTGGACACTTTGCACCCTGCTCACTATTGTAACATTTTTTTTGACATTTTCTAATGTTCACTTCTGATTTCCAGCAAAAAAAAAAAAAGTCCATTGGGGAAAATAGATTTACTTAACAACCACCACATTCACTTAATAACTGCAGATTTCACTTACTGACTATCATAAAAGCCAGTCATAGTGTCAAATCAACTCATGTGATGCTTCAACTTAAGGCGACAATGATTTACAACCATAATTCCAGGTTCAACTATAGTTGTAATTGTATTAGAACCTGTACGGCTCAATAGTTTGTACAATGCATTGTAGTATTAGTAATTAATATTTCAGAACAATTCTTTTTTTTTCTTTTTTTATTCTAATTAATTGTGATTTTCTTGTTTTATTTGCTGATCTACCACCAAATAAAAATTGATTGATTGACTGACTGGCTGACATATGAAGAGAGATTTCAACAGATAATGCAGCAGATTTTAACCAACCAATTATGAATGTTTTAACAACTGATTGTAAGGTTGGCCAATTATCAAACATAATTAAACTTTGAATTCAAAATTTAAACCTAATTGACATTGAATTCAAAAGGAATGATAATTTGCTTAAAATAGGGTGATGGGAGCTTCTAAATTGCAGACAGTTGTTACTAAGCAATGCATCATATTTCAGTTAAGATGCACTAAAGATTCATTCCAGGGGACTCAGTGGCTCAGTGGCTAAGTTGCTGTTTGTCGATTGAAAGGTTGACAGTTCAGTGGTTTGAATCCCTAATGCCACATAATGGAGTGAGCTCCCGTTACTTGTTCCAGCTTCTGCCAACCCAGCAGTTCGAAAGCATGTAAAAAATGCAAATAGAAAAATAGGGACCATCTTTGGTGGGAAGGTAACAGCGTTCCGTTGCCTTTGGCATTTAGTCATGCCGGCTACATGACCACGGAGACGTCTTTGGTCAGCACTGGCTCTTTGGCTTTGAAATGGAGATGAACACCGCCCCCTAGAGTTGGGAATGACTAGCACATAAGTGTGAGGGGAACCTTTACCTTTTTAAAGATTCATTAATTTCTCCACCTTATCTCTTGTTATTAAATACATATATAACATTTTAGTTTTTTCCATGTGCCATCTGTTGTAAAATCCTGCATTTTCCTGCCATGGACTTGTGAAAATACACCCACCGCAGCTTTAGTGTTTGCAATCCCACACACTACACAACACCTTCTGGAAATCAGATCTGAAACTCTGAAGAGCCCTAGAGAATGGCACTCCTTGTAGAGAAATGTGTGTTGCCTAGTTGAAAGGGTTACCTAGAATTAATTTCCACCTGGCCTTCACATATACTCAATAACGAGAACCATTTGTTGATTCTCAAACTAAACAAGGGTTATTTTCAAGTGGAGGCGGTAGGAGTGGAACAATTTGTCATCGTACAGAAAATGATATTAAAGAATCTTTAATCTTTAAAAGGTGATTGTTCTGAATGTCAGTCAAGGGAACGATATTTTAGCTTCCTTAACATCCAGGGGTGGGCTTCAAAATTTTTAGCAACGGGTTCTCTGCCCGGTTGCTGGGTGGACATGGCCATGGTGAGTGTGGCCTAGTTGGCCTCCTGTACCATGGCGCGGGGGCATTTTTGCCCTCCCTGGGCTCCAGAAGCTTTCCTCAAGCCTCCGGGAGGACAAAAACAGCCTCCCCATGTTCCAGATGCCCTCTGGAGGCTGGAAATGGGCCTGTTCCGGCTCCAGAGCCCCCCTGGAGGCCCGAACATCCGGTAGGCCCATTTTTTGCCCGAGCCTCTGTGCACACCCTGCGCTTACTTGCATCCCAAAGGGGCCACGTGGGGAATCTGGGGAGGGGAGGGGTGGGCAGGGCCAGCCAGGAGTCGTATTCGGGGGTTCTCTTAACTGCACAGAATCTTAGCTAGAGGTTCTCCCAAACCCCTGCAAACCCCCAGCAGCCCATCCCTGTTAACATCATCTTCTGGATGATGATGAAGCAATTCAGGTTGCACAGTAAGTACTGAGTCAGATTGACCAGTAGGAAACATTAAAAACAACTGTTTGGTTTCCTTGTTGTGAGGTGGGGGTGGGGGTGTCATGTCTGGAAACATTCGTCCTCTCAAGAGTTTGCAATGTCAGTAATCTTAAATTGTCTCTGAAGGGTGGATTTCAGGAAATGAATGAGGTGCCAGAATTATGCCGTGTGGAGAATAGATAATTATTAGTGTCTAGAATTAGAGCACTACAGAGTTATAAAAGCAGAAAAGTGGCTTTAAATAGACTTCCCACAGCAGAGGCATCACTCAAATAAGTTTAATTTCAGATAGCGGGTGGGGGGGAGGAATGGGCCGCACGTAGGGACAAAAGTGATTGTGGCTAAATACTTCTTGCCTGCTTCCTGTGATGTCTGTCAACTTTAAGATCTGTCTTACTCAGACATTGATAGTATCTTGAACGAGTTACAGTTGCCACATGCTATCTTCAAGGAATGGATTCACGTGCCAAGAAAATTCCTTCCATACTTGAAGAGGGTGTGTGAGATTGGAACAGAAGGCAAATTTTTGGGGTAGGGGAAAGTGGTAGCAAATAAGGTGAATATATAGTTGTGTAAGCCTTAGGCCATTTTATCTATTGCTTCATGCTCTGGGGGGGGGGGGGGAACAACAGTTTTATCTGATGTATACATAGAAGCTTCTACAGAAGTGCATTTCAGAAAGGCAGATGGGAAGTGCATGGAATGGAAATATCCTACTTCTCTCTAATATCAACGCATTCTTCTTGTTCTCTACCTATTTACCTACCTAACTGCTTACTTACCCTGTTTCCCTGAAAATAAAACCCTGTCTTATTTTGGGGAAAATACGGTAGTTTATAATAGGAAAATTACTTCCATGCATTTATGTATAGTATTTTAAACTTTATTTTATAGTATAGTATTTAAACTCTTACTGATGAGAGTTGTCCTGCACTCCTGAACTTGTTTTACTTAGCAATAACAGCTGAGCCATTTAATAGCATATAATATTTAGTACGGGGACATGGTGGCTCAGTGGCTAAGACGCTGAGCTTGTCGATCGAAAAGTCAGCAGTTCGGCAGTATGCCGCATAATGGGATGAGCTCCCGTTACTTGTCCCAGCTTCTGCCAACCTAGCAGTTCGAAAGCATGTAAAAAATGCAAGTAGGAAAATAGGGACCACCTTCAGTGAGAAGGAAACAGCCTTCCGTGCACCTTTGGCATTGAGTCATGCCAGCCACATGACCGCGGAGATGGCTCAGTTCTCCCAAGCCGGTAGTGGTGATGATATGATGTCACTGAACCGGTTCTGCCCCCCGCCCCCCGCTCCTCCCACCCCCACGCCCCCCACCCCCGCATTATTCTTACCTTTTATTTGGTCCCACCCCCAATCTATTGCTGCCTCCTGAGTCCCAGCTGATAGCTAGAGGGAAAAAAATTGTTTAAACTCTTGCCGCGGGGCTTCAAAGGGCCGCCCTACAGCTGATCAGTGTTAAAAGAAAACAAATGAGTAGACCAGTGCCTGCAAAAATACATGAGTAGATCAGTGCCTGCAAAAATAAATGGGTAGACCAGTGCCTGCAAAAGAATAAATGGGTAGATCGATACAGCTCTGCAAGCAGTTAAAAGCCTGGTAGACCAGTACCTCTGCTAAATCCTAAATAATTGTCACATGACCATTAAGCCACGCCCACAAAATGAACCTAATTTTGGAAATTTGGCACTTAGAAAAAAAATGGTGCGGAAGGGAAAACCAGCCGCAAAAAAAAAAAGTGAATTTTTTGGTCAGAACCTGATTTGGTCATGGTCAGAAACGTTTGTGACCAGAGATTCTTATCTATCTATCTATCTATCTATCTATCTATCTATCTATCTATCTATCATCTATCTACCTATCTACCTATCTACCTATCTACCTATCTACCTATCTACCTATCTACCTATCTACCTACCTACCTACCTACCTACCCTGTTTCCCTGAAAATAAAACATCCCCTGATAATAAGCCCGATTGGATTTTTGAGCACATGTGCTAAAATAAGCCTCCCCCGAAAATAAGCCCTCCCCAAAAATATTTAAACGCAGAGCTGGAAATCAGGTAAGACAGCAAGAGGAGCCCCATCTTGCTCCACGTGCCCCAAAATAGTAAGACCTCCCCAAAAATAAGGCCAAGTGCTTATTTCAGGGTTCAAAAAAATATAAGACAGGGTCTTATTTTGGGGGAAACATGGTACCTACCTACTATCTATCTATCTACCTACCTACCTACCTATATACCTACCTTCTATCTATCTACCTACCTACTATCTATATCTATCTATCTATCTATCTATCTATCTATCTATCTATCTATCTATCTATCTTTTGCTGCAAATAGGAGGCACTTCGTTTCTTGCACCCTGTTGTCTGAAGCTGGCATTTTTTTAAAAAAATGGCACAGCCAAGTCCTGGCATAGCTGAACCTGGTTTAATGCAGGTTTGGGCAACTTTTGTGAACCTGGCCTCTGCATTATGGTGTCTCCAATTCCTAAGAATTTGAGAACCTAAGAACACTTAAGTGACATGTTACAGCTAGAATGGAAGGAGGGAAACATTTCACCCCATTCTTTCTGTCTGGGAAAATGTTATGATGGCTCAAATGCTGGTCTCACTGGAGCCAGACCATATGCATCCCTCCACCATTAAATTTTGAAGCTAAAATTGCTCCATCTAAATTCACCTTTTTGGGAAGTGGGAAGAATACAAGTGGCAAGAAGGAAACCATAGCTGATTATTTAGGTCTTCTTTTACTTTTCCAAAATATTTGAGACTTGGTAATGGAAATTGAGAATCCAAAGAACTCTGTGTTTAGATAAATGTCAACAGGACAAACAGGAAAGAATGTTAACTAATCTAGCTGTTCCTGTCTTAAATCTGTTTGTTCCCCACAGCATTTTTCCTTTCGCCACATAGTGAGTTACAAATTTAATTCAGAGCTTTAAATCAAATACAATTAGCAAGTAGGAGTAAGTTCATTGCTCAGGGAAAAAAAGATATTTGTTTTGTTGTCCCATAAACAGATGATTATGTCTAAAAATTATATGTTTTGGAACCTTCATGAAATGACATCTCAATACTCTGGAGGAAATGAAATATTGCTCTCTACAGTTCAGCAAACTAGACAGCTGTACATTTTAAGGTGAATATAGGATTTTCCAAGTGAAACTATTCTTCCTGAGCTATATTTTCAGATCAAGAAATGCATTTGTTCCATTTCCTTCATCAAATGGGGCTGTTTGAAAGTTGAATATACTCGTGTACTGTATTTTGCAAGTTTACTTTTATAGAAAGTTAATCTCTAACCTTTAAATACACATATTTTTCATGCATTCTATTCTTTTTTCCTAACTGTCATTCAAAGCCTTTCATTTTACCTTATTTTATTTATTTACTTATTAAATTTATAGGGACGCCCATTACATGTGATTCTGGGCAATCTATACAGTTAAAGCACAATCTACGAACCCAGCTTCCAACATTAAAAACCAATTAAAAACCGTTTTAAAATATAGGTAAAAATATGATAACAAAAAGACGGGGGATAGTGCAGTCTAACTTATACAATATACGGTGTAACACATGCAATTCTTGCTCAGGTTGTTACATTTGTTCCACTCGATGCTTCTACACAGTCTTCAAGGGCAGCCCCGGAAACTTGCTAACCTGAAATATAACTCTGAGCCACAGGGAAGAAAAATTGAAAACAACACCCCAAATCTTCTGGAGGAGAAGGCTGCTTTAGCATTATATGAATTAATACTTCACTCACATTGATGTGCTTTGGGAAGTTCGTCTTTAGATGTCTGGTAATTACTTCTATATATTGTAGGTAGTCAATATAACTTGCCTTCCATTGAAGATGTGTATGCTGCACAAGTCAAAAAGAGGACTGTGAAAATATCTACAGACCCCCCTCACATCCTGGACATAAATTGTTTCAATCCCTACCCTCAAAACTACGTTTATAGGGCAGTGCACACCAGAACAACCAGACACAAGGACAGTTTTTTTTCCCAAATGCCAACACTCTGTTTAACTATTAATTCCCACAACACTGTCAAATAATTTACTAAGATTGTATTACTATTATTCTTCTCTTCCTTACTAGTATCTATCTCTTCCCATCACTGTAGCCATGTTGCTTGCATCTTTCAATTTACATTATTTTTATTTGTTTCCTAGTATGATTTGATAGCTTATTAGTAACCTTGACTATCACTAAGTGTTGTATTTTTATTCTATTCTTGATTAACGTATTTTATTCTCCTTATGTACACTGAGAGCATATACACCAAAGACAAATTCTTTGTGTGTCCAATCACACTTGGCCAATAAAGAATTCTATTCTAGTCTAGTCTTCGTTTAACAATGCTAATTGGGACAGAAACTCCAGCATTAAGGGATGAGTCATATGTTGAAAAACCTCATGATTGTGTTGCTGAATGAAAACAGTTCTAGCAGTCCTGGTAGCCGTCATTAAGCAAGGACCATACCAGTTGTTTAGTGACTTCCACTTTCCTGTTGTCTTCACATTGACTTTGCTTATGGGAAACTGGTAGGGAAGGTCACAAATCATACGCATGTGACCTCAGGATACTGTGCTGGCCATAAGTACCAGTTCTAGTCATAACTATCACATTGTCATAATTTCACTTGCTGAATGAGTGTTAAGCAAGGATCATCTGTACAGATACTGCTTGATTGCTATTAAAATTCAGCATTGCCAAATCCCAGTGACAGATAAACAGTGGTTCCAGGGTCAATAAATGTGAGTCACATTCAGTTGAAGAGAAAAATGTAGCATAAGATCTTATCTATGGAAAACCATAAGGAGAAATTGAAGAAACGGACAGAAATGAAGGCTGGTTTTTAGAAGAAGAGTGCTGTTAGTCTACAGTGGTAAAAAAAAAAAATCAGGAGGAGTTTGGTTGGCACTTTTGCCAACAGAGAAATTTCATTAAAAGTCACAAGCTGTCATAAGCTTCAGCTCACATCTTCAAGGCATCTGGGACACAAGATCAATCTTCAGATACCAGAAGAGTGAAGAAAACAAGTTCCCTCCTAACCCAATGGTTGAATTAAATTTAATCTATTTTAGCTGGAGCAGGATAAATTTGGATGGAACTTTGGGGGGGGGGGGGACATGTTTTAAGTGTAAGAGATATCTGACAGATTGTTGGAGAGATTGGCTGAATATCTATTGAAGATATTTTCTATCCTGAGTCTTGTTCTGAGGATAGAGTTGGACAAAGCCAGAATTTTAGCGCCATATTTTGTATCTTACTGTTATTCAAATCAAGACCACAATATGAATACGTTGAAAATATTTTGTCGATATGTTATATTATGATCTAAATGTTTAAGCAAGATTTTTACTGCAGTAAAATCTTTTATCCTTTCTTCACCTTACTTCTAAGTACAAGAAAAGGCTGCCAGATTCTACTAGCTCCTTTGCAGTTCTGTGATTCAGTGACTTGTGTTTTTTGTTGTTGTTGTTGTTCATAGTGGTAGATCAGATTTTGTATATGCCAGTTGTTCTTTTAATAAAAACCTCTGTAGATTGATGATTGTGGCAAACCCATTTTGAACGCAACAGCTTTTCCTGAGCCATTTATTTGAATTCTGAGTTCAGCACTTTTCGAGACGTTGAAGAAGATGGAATAGGAAATCCAGAGATCCTTGTGCCACTTATGGAGACTGCTGATAACTTGCCTGGAACTTTCCAGGTTGGCCTGTAACTAAGCAAACTTCTGTTCTGAAGGAAATCCCTTTCAGTTAAGGAAGGAAAAAGATCAGTGCATAAACAAATTAGCGTCTTCTAAGTATAGCAGTTTGTAACCCAAGGCCATCCTATGATGTAGTCACTGCACCATTAATTTTAACTGCAAAACACAGATCATACATGCCTCAGCCTGCCTTCCTTAATACATAGCCATAAGGACATTTCTGAAATTCAGACCACTGGCATTTATGGCATTCAGACATTAGCAATCATAATGAGCTCTGTGAATACGTGACAAGTATCTCCTGGAAGAGCAGGCTGATATCCAGATCAGAAAAAGTTTTGTTGGTTTTTTTTAAATGGGGAGATATGGCGAAAGAAAGAGGAAGCAATGGTCCATTTTTCTGAACTAATTTAGCTAGCTGACTGCTAGCTGCAGTTTGGCAGTTGAAATCTCACTGGTTCAAGGTTGACCCAGCCTTCCATCCTTCCAAAGTGGGTAAAATGAGGATCCAGATTGTTGGGGGCAAGATGCTGACTCTGTAAACAGCTTAGAGAGGACTGTAAAAGCCCTATGAAACAGTATATAAATCTAAGTGCTATTACTATCTCCAAAATTTCTTTGCAATTGCTTTTATTCCTCATTGGCTTCAAATCTTGCTGCAGGGGCTTAACCAGTGATGAAATCCAATTTTTTTTACTATCGGTTCTGTAGGCGTGGCTTGGTGGGCATGGTGTGGCTTGGTGGGTGTAGCAGGGGAAGTATATTGCAAAATCCCCATTCCCTCCCCAGTTTGGGGCTAGCCAGAGGTGGTATTTGCTGGTTCTCTGAACTACTCAAAATTTCCACTACCAGTACTCCAGAACCTGTCAGAACCTGCTGGATTTCACCCCTGGCCTTAACTGTGGTAAAGTTTCGGAGAAGGCAGACCCTATAAGTAGGCAATGTGAAATGGACGCCTCTGCTGGAGATATTGGGAAGTATCAGTAGGATGTTTGGGCAAACACCTTTCCCATAAATTCAGGTATGTTGAAGAATATCTTCATCTTGAAATAAGATTTATCTGCCATTCCAGTCAGCTTTGGTATGTGGAATGAAAAATTGGGTGCCATATTTTTTATTAGCTTCAAGCAAAAAGTGATGTATTTCACCGAGGAATTGATAATGAAGGATTAGGGCCTTCTTCCTTGACAAGGCAAATATTTCGCTCACGAGAAAACGTACCATTTCTACACACAAGAGTTTCTCCAGTCTGGTATCGGTGCCAAACTGCGTTGACCCCTAGCAAAGGTGTCCAACTTGGAGAAGTCTTCCGACTCAGCTCTTACTCCAGAGAAAAGGCTCTAAAAACAATTTTGCAGAATTTGCTGTGGGAGGTGTTTGATTAATGAGAATTCCTGCTGTTAGGCTGGTTGGCATCTACCTAAACCCAAAAAGTGATGCTTTCCAAGCATGATACTTTCACGCCAAGATTTATTGAGAAGAGATGAATGGTGTTTCAGAAATTCCAGCAATTGAATTATATCATATCTAGGAACAATATGCCCCAATGTACATTGGGTTGAAGACTTTTTCAATTTCTTTTTTTTTTTAATTGAAAAAGTTTTACAAACATAAATTTTTACACTTTCCGTCCCTTCCCCTCCCTAACCCTCCCCTCCCCCCCATGACTTCCCAAGGGGGCAGAATAGTTGGGGGGTATTGAATGATATGGTATGAATCCAAATCATACCATATCATTCAATACCCCCCCAATTATTCTGCTCCCTGTCTATACTATAAATTTCTACATAACATTCAGATAAAAGCTATCTGATACTTCCTTGTTTGATATTTATTCTGCACATAGTCTATCCATTTCTTCCATTCCCACACAAAAGTTTCTTGAGTCCGGTCTTTTAAATATGCTGATATCTTTGCCATTTCTGCAAAATTGGCCACCTTCAAAGTCCATTCTTCAATAGTAGACTTTTTCAATTTCTTTCTAACCGTGTTCATTTGTGAAATTTTTTTTCATAAAATATAAAGAAGCTTGCAGGTGGCTGTACATCGAATAGTCTCCTGGATCTTCAGTCCAGGAATCAACTCTTACACCTGCCTTGTCTCTCAACTTCAGAGAGCTCATTCTTCCTCACACCAAGGCATCATCCCCATTCTTTTGATTAGGATTAGAGAAGGGGTGTCAAACTGGATTTCTTCAAGGGCCAGGGGTGGGTTCTACTTCCCTTTACTACCAGTTCGCATCACGCTCACGCAGAAGCTTCTGCACATGCGCAGATCACCTATGATGATGTCTGGGTCAGTGGGCGGAGCCTCCGACCGGTTTTACTACCAGTTCTTGTGAACCAGTCAAAACTGGGGGCAACCCACTACTGGCCAGATCAGCATTGTAGTTCTCCATAGGCCAGCGAGTATGGGAAGGAGACAGGATGGAGGCCTCCTGCAGCACCCTGCCAGCTAAAATGTGGCACGGGGGGCCATGCACGGCCCCCACACCCCATTTTGGCTGCCATAGGCACCGCAGGCCAGTCATATGCTATTTCCAGGGCACCCCTCTGGATTTAAGCACCCTGTGGGACGCATCTGACCCATAAAAGTAAAAGTTCCCCTTGCACATATGTGCTAGTCATTCCTGACTCTAGGGGGCGGTGCTCATCTCCATTTCAAAGCCGAAGAGCCAGCACTGTCCAAAGACATCTCCATGGTCATGTGACTAAATGCCAAAGGTGCACGGAATGCTGTTACCTTCCCACCAAAGGTGGTCCCTGTTTTTCTACTTGCATTTTTTACCTGCTTTTGAACTGCTAGGTTGGCAGAAGCTGGGACAAGTAATGGGAGCTCACCCTGTTAGGCAGCATAGGGATTCGAACTGCGGAACTGCCAATCTTTTGATTGACAAGCTTAGCTTCTTAGCCACTGAGCTTATATTTATTGACAAAGAAATAAAGGGAGACTAATATAGATCTGTTTCAAGCTATTTAGCTCTCATCAGCTAGCCATACCCTTCTGGGATTCAAACTGGACTTGCTTGCATATTAGGCAGATGTATTAACCTCTAAGCCACAGGTTCTCCTCGCTTTGTCAGCTTGTACCAGGGGAGATTAAATGGGTTTTCTATCGAAGCAACCTGGTCTACCCAAATATGGGAAGGAGCATACTGTTTCCTTTCGCCTTTCAGCCCCAATCCAGAAGCCCTCAGGCAGTTGCTTTCACGACAAACTATTTTGTGTTAAATTTATATTTACTGACAAAGAAATAAAGGGAGACTAGTATAGATCTATTTCAAGCTATTTAGTTCTCATCAGATATATATAGTTTGACAGCCCTGGATTAAGGGTCAATTACCCTATTACCATGGAAAGAGTCATTCATATTTTTTTTCCTCCCCTCGCTGCCAAGCAGAATACAATGTGGCTGGAGCCAGGATGCTGACGGGAACACCATTTTTTTCTGTCCTTTCATTCATAATTAGATGGACTTTCCATCTTCCTTTTTCTTCCTAGTGAGGACATTCACGTAACAATGCAACAATGCTCCAAAAGGGTGTGGCCATTGGCTTCGTATAAGTACCCTTAAAAAGAAAGAAAGCACTGAACCATAATCAAAGTTGTTTGTCCCTTTTAATGATACTCCCCCACATTTCTTGGTGAATTTTGATAACCGTGGATAGGAATTAAGGATATTTCTGTAGAAGATTTATAAGTTCTCTTCAAGATTCATATCTACTTCCCTTCTTCCTTTTGCACATTGGCTGACCTCCCCCTTGTATTTGCTAATGTTTCCAGGACAAAGTTGTTTTCATGTGTGAAATATTTCATACGTCCTCAGCACCTGAAACTATTCCAAGGATTACATAATATAAAGTTCATGGGAATTTGGGCTAAATTCGATACAGAAGGAAATAACCTCCCAACTGTTCTCCGGGCACAGCTACTTATTAAAGCTGATTTTTTTCAATGTTGTTAACATCTCTCTGGAACTTTTTTCTTCCCCTACCTTTTCCTCCTGAGCAGATAATTAGTCTATAAAAAATTAAATACTTTGGTCCCGTTCTTTAGCTCTCCTTATATTAGAAGTATGCTGCATCCTCCTACAATTCTCCAAGCAAGGGCCAAAGCATAGAAATTGATTTGTTATAGAAATTGATTCGTTTACACAAATAATCTCTTTGGAGTTAAAGAAAAGACTTCATTCAGTCTCTTTTTCTTCAAAATAGTGATTAATAAGACCAGAATTGATGTACCAGTCAACAGCAACAATAATTTATTATTACAGACTTAGATCAGAGACCAGAACAAATAAAATCACTCAATATATATACTTAAAAATTCTAGTATAAAATAATAAATAACAACTAAAATCTATAATAAAATCCAGTGCCAATTATACATGGTCTGACTCAGAGGTGGGTTTCAGCAGGTTCTGACCAGTTCTGGAGAACTGGTAGTGGACATTTTGAGTAGTTCAGAGAACCGGTAGTAAAAATTCTGACTGGCCCCGCCCCCATCTATTCCCTGCCTCCTGAGTCCTAGCTGATCGGGAGGAAATGGGGATTTGCAGTAACCTTCCCCTGGATTGGGATGGGAATAGTATCCTTCCCCTGCCATGCTCGCCATGCCACGCCCACAAAGCCACACCCACAGAACCGGTAGTAAAAAAAATTGAAATCCACCACTGGTCTGACTATATGATCCCTAAACTGTGTGGCCCATTGTAGGTTCAACTCTAAAAGGGAAATTACTAAGCAGTGCCATAATTGTTATATAACATCGCTATGGTGGAGAAGACACATGTTTGCGATGAATCCCCAGTGCTGCTGTGCAGAATCTAACCACCTGTGCTATAGTTATGGACTGTTCCTCCTTAAGCAGCCACTGAAGATAGGTAGTGTTGGAACGACCAGGATACCTAGCAGTTATTGGCAGAATATGTTCTTTCCTAATCTCTGTATAAAAGGAACATCTAAGTAGCATGTGACCCACAGTCTCCATTTCTCCTGAGTCTTTCAGTGAATGGTATCCTTTTATACTTGTTGTACAGGACTGTTGTTGGAAGCGCATGGCACTGTGTGAGTGCAAATGCTTTCCGATGGTTTGCTGACTCCAACTGACTAAGATAGCTGGATTGAGCAACAATACATCTAATGGATTGTTTTTGTTGTTGTTGATGTGACTGGTCAAAGATGGAATGTTTAATGTCGGCATAAAATAATGTTTGCTAGCTCATGGTGAATTATTTGGGATTGATTAAATCATGAGTGGGAAGTTTGCATTCCCACTCCCCATTTTCTAGTGTATTTACCATCCCAGATCATACCGCTAGAATTTGGCAGGAAAGCAGTCAATTTTCAGTAGTACAGATTTGGGCTTTTAAAAAATCACAGTAAAAATGAGAATTAACATGTTAAACAAATTGGATCCCACCTCCACTCAAAAAGAGAGAGAGGGAGGGAGGAAGGAAAGGAAAGGAAAGGAAAGGAAAGGAAAGGAAGGAAGGAAGGAAGGAAGGAAGGAAGGAAGGAAGGAAGGAAGGAAGGAAGGAAGGAAGAAAGAAAGAAAGAAAGAAAGACTCCTCAACTTAAAAAGAGAGAGAGCTAAATTTTTCATCCTACCTAGTCCTTATTAATGTCCCATTCTCAAGTACTCTTGCAGTTTTTGGAGGCCAAAATATTTTTAAATTTAAAAAAAAATGGCAATGTTGCCCTCCCAGCTAAAAATATCCCTTACTCTTAGATTAAATGCATTGAAAACAAAAGCAATGTCTGTCAGATAAAATTATATTAAAAATATTTAATTTGCACTGAGTGAGTGATTCCATCAAGCTATTACGTTGTCATTCAAATAGTGTTATGCTCAGTAACTGGATTATTAAATAACTAGATTATTAAAATAAACATTTAGCCTAGTTGAGAAAAGACAAGAAAATATACCTCTGATGTAGATAACCAAGTTATGCTTATTATCTATACCTAAATTTCCAGGACTAAAGTATATGCCAAGGCAACCATTTTTCCACTTCTTCAAATATATAAATTCAAGATGTAGTCTGGGCATTATTTCAAGCCTATAGGATTTACTTTGTTTTTACTAGAATCCCAAGATTAACCACCCATAGAGACAAAAAATACTGGTTCTGGCTGCTCACAGAGCTATTTTTTAAAAAATAGATGTGCATAGAGTAACATTAGAATAACTATATAAATGTTACAGAAAACATTTATCCAGGGATTACTAAAAGACCTCAGCCAAAATAGTTTTTGCTTTGTCTGTTAGTAGATGCTATCTTGGATAAGAGCCATCACATAATTATAATTTTTAAAAATACTAAGCAAACTGCATTAAATTAAAGCAATAAAAGAAAAGGGATAAAAAACACGAACTTTTGAATCACCTGTTTACACACAAATTAACTTTCCATTAAATGATGATATAGATTATGATGGTGATGATGATGATGATGATGATGATGATGATACCAATTTATCTAGGTGCGAAATCAACATGCAACTCAAATCAGTGTGAAAAAACTAGAAACTAAATGTAATAAATCATATTCCATCAGAAACAATTTAAAACAACCAAAACAAGCCAGATATAATCAAGAATTGAGGCCTTTGGTGCTGGAGGAGATTCCTGCGAGTCCCTTGGACTACAAAGCGATCCAACCGGTCAGTCCTAGAGGAGATTAACCCTGACTGTTCCTTAGAAGGCCAGATCCTGAAGATGAAACTCAAATACTTTGACTACCTAATGAGAAGGAAGGACTCACTGGAGAAGAGCCTAATGCTGGGAAAGTTTGAAGGCAAAAGAAGAAGGGGACAGTAGAGAACGAGGTGGCTGGATGGAATCGCTGAAGCAGTCGGTGTGAGCTTAAATGGTCTTTGGGGGATAGTAGAGGACAGGAAGGTCTGGAGGAAAGCTGTCCATGGGGTCGTGATGGGTCGGACACGACTTCACAATTAACAACAACAAATAATTAAGATGAACATAAGACCCATCTAATAAGAACCAGATCTTCAGATACTTCCAAAAGGCAGAGCGACCCATATGAAATGCTTCCCACAGATGAAGGGGTCTTGAATGGATCAATCAAATTTGTACATCTTCCCAATATTAGGGAGCATGTACAGAGAACTACAGAGCAATCAAAAGTAATCTGTCCATGATAACATAATACACAATATCCCTCAACTCCAAATCATATTTCCACTTCCCCCAAGACAAACACCAGATCTAGCATATGATTCCCACAGTGCATTAAGCCCTCAATGACTTGGCACAGGTCCACTGTAGCCCTGATGGTCATGAACTCCTGAGCCACTTCAAGTTGTAACCATTATAATTTAGGTAAATTTATAATAGAATAGAATTCTTTATTGGCCAAGTGTAATTGGGCACACAAGGAATTTGTCTTGGTGCATATGCTCTCAGTGTATGTAAAAGAAAAGATACATTCATCAAGAATCATAAGGTACAACACTCAATGATAGTCATAGGGTACAAATAAGCAATCAAATCATATTAGGAAACAGTCAATATAAATTGTAAGGATACAAGCAACAAAGTTACAGTCATACAGTCATTAGTGGAAGGAGATGGAGGATAGTTATAACAGTTCTATCAAAAATCATCTTTGTAATATAACAGAAATTAAAATTAGAGGTAATCTTTTTTATTACTGCAATTTGCTAAACTTTCTTAAAACATCTCAACCACCCACATCACATAAGACAATAACATACAGAGAAATGAATGAGCTATAAGGTATTTGTCAAATCTGTAGCAAAGCCAATAGGGCCATTTGCTTGTTAGTAACTTTACTTCAAATCAGAAGATTGATATCCAGCTCAATAACAATCCTTTTACAAAAACCACTACATCTGTATGATATTGATTTTTGAATTTATGACCTACTTTTAAAACTGTTTCCTTCATATTTGAGAAATGAAACCCAGATTAACACAGAGCCAGTTGCCAAATTAAATCCAAACCTTCGTTTTTGTTTTAGATTAATAATCCATCTCCCCAAATGCCTTTTAAGACAATCCTGTTTTAGGAATCCCATCCAATTCCAGTGTACAGTTTTAGATACAATGTCAGACAGTTTAAAGTTAGTCCACAAATTTATGAACAATACTAAAATGAAACAGGCGTGTTTCCTATACCCTCCACTCTTCGTTTTCCCCTCGGGCAGTTTTTCAGCAATCCCAATTGTTTTTATTGTTTGTTCATGGGAAGGTCCCTGTCTAGACTATAGAATATAGAATCAGAGAGATGACAGGAATGTCAGAGATTTTCTAATCCAATCTCCTGCTCGACACCAGAGACTTTATACCACCCCAGTCAAATTATTATCCAGTCTGTTCTTCTCCTCCTGCTGTTTAGTCTTTGGAGAATAAGTATGCCCCCTCTTCTCTGTGACAGCACCTCAAGTATTATACGACAGCTATCACATCAGAGGTGGGTTTCAGCAGGTTCTAACCAGTTCTGGAGAACCAGTAGCAGAAATTTTGAGTAGTTCAGAGAACTGGTATATACCACCTCTGACTGGCCCCGCCTCCATCTATTCTCTGCCTTCCGAGTCCCAGCTGATTGGGAGGAAATGGGGATTTTATTTATTGATTGATTGATTCGATTTATATACCGCCTTTCTCGGAGACTCAGGGCGGCTTACAATGCGTTAAGCAATAGCCTTCATACTTTTGTATATACCTGCTTAGTAGGGCTTTCGGGGGCCCCCTAAGCGGTGTTCTTTTTTATACAAAGTCATCTTATTGCCCCCACCATCTGGATCCTCATTTTACCTACCTCGGAAGGATGGAAGGCTGAGTCAACCTTGAGCCTGGTGAGACTCGAACTGGCAGTAATTGCAGGCAGCTGGCAGCTAAGTGTTATTTAACAGTGCTTTAGTCCACTGCTCCACCAGGCTCCTTTTTTTTTTTTTTTTTTTTTGCAGTATCCTTCCCCTGGAGTGGGGAGGGAATGGAGATTTTACAGTATCCTTCCCCTGCCACGCCCACCAAGCCATGCCACACAACCAAGTCACACCCACAGAACCAGTAGTGAAAATTTTTGGAAATTTTGGAAATTTTTGGAACCACTGTATCACATCATCCCTGGTCCTTTTCTTTGATGGATTAGATTTATCGAGCTCCTTCAATTGTTCATTATACAATTTCCAGACTCATTATACAATCTCCAAACCCATTATGATCTTTGTTGTTCTTCTCTGCACATTTTGTAAGGTTTCAGCATTTCTGGTCATATTTGCATGCTCACCAGAAATGGATGTAGTATTCAGAGTGTGATAGCCTCATTAGTGCGGTATAAAGTGGTATTATCACTTCTCATGATCTTGATGCTATCCCTCTGCGGATGAGTTCTACAGTGTCCTTCTTCCTCTTGAGCTGATGACTCAGTATGAGTTAAAGTTTCCACAAAAATTGTCAAAGACCCACCCCACCCCACCCCCAAAAAACCCCAAATGCATACATAAACATAACAGAGTTG
The DNA here is from genome assembly GCA_030761175.1 of Masticophis lateralis. Taxonomy (NCBI): domain Eukaryota; kingdom Metazoa; phylum Chordata; class Lepidosauria; order Squamata; family Colubridae; genus Masticophis; species Masticophis lateralis. The sequence continues at coordinate 13,697,859 of JAUDYJ010000007.1, read as the reverse complement.
ACCCTTCAGACTGACTGCCTCAGGTGACAGATGGTGGTAGCAGTAGACAAAGGCATACTTGTATTGGCCCTGATCCACAGACGAGGCTTGAATTCCTGCTTGGAGATTGCCCTGAACTGGCTATAGAATAAGCACACAGAATGTTTTCCAAGACTAATAGTTAGTTTATTGTAAGAACTATCGGTAGCTTTTCACGATTGAAACAGTTACTCTCCAAATATATTATGGCCTACAGCTGGGTAATTTAGCGTCTTGTATTCTTTAGACAAAATCATGTGCTGATTTCTATATATTTCCCCTCTGACCTTTGCTAGAATTGGTTATAGTTGATTTAAGCTGTGAAAGTGTGAGTAGAATACATCCTTTGTTTTGCTTAAATTGCCCCAGAGATCTTCAGCTTTACAGGACATGGAGCTTTACAGGAACTTCTTGTAAATAGAGGCTGGTGTTTTGGTGGTATCTAGCTGGTGATCTGAATTCTGTGTCAGATTGCAAGATTCCCTTGAATGATCAAATGAAGTAAAGTAAAATGATCAAATGAAATAAAGTAAAATGATCAAATGAAGTAAAGATAATGTTAACTGTAAACAAGAGTCTAGAAAAAATGAGAGTGTTTTGCTTGATAGGTAAAGGTAAAGGTTCCCCTCGCACATATGTGCTAGTTGTTCCCGACTCTAGGGGGCGATGCTCATTTCCGTTTCAAAGCCAAAGAAGCAGCGCAGTCCGAAAATGTCTCCATGGTCATGTGGCCGGCATGACTAAACTCCAAAGGCACACGGAAGGCTGTTACCTTCCCACCAAAGGTAGTCCCTATTTTTCTACTTGCATTTTTACGTGCTTTCGAACTGCTGGGTTGGCAGAAGCTGGGACAAGTAACGGGAGCTCACTCCATTACGTGGCATACTCACCCCATTTGCTTGATATGCCTTATGTTATTCAATAGTGGTGCTGGAGTAGCTTAAATTGATCAAGTTAATGATGTCATTTTCCTATTTTTTGTGTGTTGTATAATAGCAATAGCACTTATATACCGCTTGACAGTGCTTCACATCCTTTTCTAAACAGTTTACAGAGTTAGCACATTGCCCCCAACAATTTTGGTCCTCATTTTACCCACCTTGGAAGAATGGAAGGCTGAGTCAACCTTATAATAGCTGCTGTGGAAATTTAAAAACAGAGGTTTAAAACGATGATTGGGGGAAGGGGGTTCCTAATACAAACTGATCATGCTCCTCTCATATGATCCTTCCAAAAAAGGCATGCCCTTGTGTATTGTTAATATTGTTTTAAAGATCAAAAATAGATCTTCATGTATGAAATTTGAAACAAAAAGTGGGTCTGAAAAAGACTGAAAGTACTTGTGTCTGTTCAAATAAAACACTATAGTAATGCAGCTCATCCTTGGTTATATGGTATGCAAATACAAGAGAGCAGGGAAAAGCAACCTAAGTTTGTAAAGATAATATTAGGCGGCCTAATGTGGTCAAAAGTAAGAGCCTTGGTGGCGCAGCAGATTAAAGTGGTGTTCAGTGACACCAGCTGTCTGCAATTACTGCAAGTTCAAATCTCACCAGGCTCAAGGTTGACTCAGCCTTCCATCCTTTCGAGGTAGGTAAAATGAAGACCCGGATTGTGAGGGCAATAAACTGACTTTGTATAAAACAGAGCACCGCTTAGGGGAGCCTGAAAGCCCTACTAAGCCGATATATACAAAAATATGAAGGCTATTGCTTAACGCATTGTAAGCCGCCCTGAGTCTTCGGAGAAGGGCAGCGTATAAATTGAACCAATAAATAAAATAAAATAAATAAATAAAATGTAGACTTGGAGGGGGAGACTAGGCAGGGGTGGGCTCCTGGGGGTTCGGCAGGGTTCAGGCGATCCTCTAGCCAAGGATCGTTGGGGTTCGGTGAACCCCCAAATGCCACACCTGGCTGGCCACAGCTGCCCCGCCCTGCCCCTCCCACCCCGCCCCTTCCAGGAGTCTCTACATGGCCTGTTCATCATTCCAGTGCAGGGGCTGCGCAGAAGGTCTGGGTGGGCAAAAAATGGGCCTACCGGAAGGTTCCGGAAATCTGGAAATGTGCCTGTTTCTGGCCTCTGGAGAGCCTACGGAACCCAGGGGAAGCAGATTTCGTCCTCCTGGAGGCTCGAGAAAAACCTCCGGAGCCTGGGGAGTGTGAAAAACACACACACACACACACACACGTCATGGTGCAGGCAGCCAACTAGGCCATGCCCACCATGGCCATGCCCACCCAGCAATGGGGCAGTGAACCCATTGCTAAAGGATCTGAAGCCCACCCCTAAGACTAGGTTCTTGTTTGACCTCTTCTGCAGAAGATCACTTAGTGTCTTTGGGACAGTCACACTTTTTCAGCCCAATCTATTTTACTGGGTTGTCGTTATGGGTTGTAAAAGTCTTGCATAGTTAGATATAAGTGGATCACACAATAAAAATATGACCCATACTAGCTAAACCTACCAAGGACGTAGATTAGTTTGCAGTTGAAATGGTATGGCTGACTATGCGAACCTTTATTTCTGAAATCCATTATCAATTTATCATTGCCTGAAAATGTTCAATAGTGATTTTGTTCTACAAAATATCAAGCATTAATTCTGGAAAATTAAGGGAAGCACTTCTATATTCCTTATGCGTTTCTTCTCTGTTTTCATGTGAAAGAAATTAGATTTTCATCGTCTAGAGATGCACAGCCTATGTTTGTGATCAAGTGAATTTTCATGAGACAAACAGAGAGGCAGACCGAGAGAGAGAAATAGATAACAGATAACAGATTAACAGAGTTGGAAGGGACATTGTAAATCATCTAATCCAATCCTCTGCCCAAGCAGGAGACCCCACCATTTCTGACAGGTGGCAGTCCAGTCCCTTCTTGAAAGCTTCCAGTGATGAAGCTCCCACAACTTCTGAAGGCAACTTCTGTTCCATGGGTTAATTGCTCTCACTGTCTCAATGCACTAGATAGATAGATAGATAGATAGATAGATAGATAGATAGATAGATAGATAGATAGATAGATGATAGATAGATAGATAGATAGATAGATAGATAGATAGATAGATAGATAGATAGATAGATAGATAGATAGATAGCAGTGGTGGGATTCAAAATTTTTTACTACCGGTTCTGTTGGCATGGCTTGGTGGGCCTGGCTCGGTGAGCATGGCAGGGGAAGGATACTGTAAAATCACCATTTCCTCCCAATCAGCTGGAATTTGGAGGCAGAGAATTGATAGGGGCGGAGCCAATCAGAGGTAATATTTACTGGTTCTCCAAACTACTCAAAATTTCCACTACAGGTTCTCCAGAACTGGTCAGAACTTGCTGAATACCACCTCTGGTAGAGATAGGTAGGTAGGTAGGTAGGTAGGTAGGTAGGTAGGTAGATAGATAGATAGATAGATAGATAGATAGATAGATAGATAGATAGATAGACAGACAGACAGACAGACAGACAGACAGACAGACAGACAGACAGACAGACAGACAGACAGGGTTGCAACATTTGTGGACAAATACACAGATATGCAAATATCAGCAGAACATATTCGAATCCTCAAAAAATCTTGGGCATTTACATTAAGTTGCCTGAGCATTTACCACTCCCAGTAATCCTTGTTTGTTGGAATAGGTCCGGAGCTGACTTGGGCGGGATTTTCCTCTCCTTGGGGAATGCTGCACTGTTCAGTTTCAAGCAAGATCAGCCAACACTCTTGGATGCCATTCTGCATTTCAGCACTTCCCCCCCCCCCCATGTGGTCTCACGGACAGTATCAAGCACACCTTAGGTTTACCCCTTGGTGGTTACTCTCAGCTGCTCTTCTCACCCTTACCAATTAGTGTGGGAAGGATTTGCACACTGACTTCCCATCTATACTGTAATAAAGTGGTCTTCTTCAACCTGTCACTCCACAAGGCTGCTGGGACTGCAATCCTTCACATTCCCAGTTAGCTCTTTGGTTGGAAATTTGAGGAGTTGCAGTCCCAAACCATTTACAGCACACTCAGTTTGGAAAAAGTATGGATTGGGGTGAAATGCTATTGGTTTGCTCCGGTTTGGGCAAACCGGTAGTGATAAAAACTACGGGTTCGGGCAAATCTGTAATTTAAAAAAAAAACTATTTGTTTGATCAAACCGGTAGTTTAAAAAAGCTATCTTCCCAAGCCTCCTTTTGGCACGCAGCACGCATGCACAGCCAGCAAACCGGTAGAAAACCAGTTCAGTGTTCACCACTGGCATGGATGCCTTACTTCATTTCTGGTGATATCTTAAATAATAAATGTTTGGATGGGAGTGTAGATGAAAAGCTGAAATGCAGGTGAATTCATAGGTAATGTTTAACTCACTTCATTGAGTAAAGTTTATGAAAATGAATCTTTCAGATATGAACACCCAATGTGTGACTTTTTATCTATATTTGAACCGAAGTGTTTCAAGAATACTGAAAACATTTACAGTGGTACTATCTAAATATGAGCATTAATATAGCATTAATGATGATAATATGACAATATGAATAATACTAATATAATAAATATCAGTCATGCTTAGAGGGGAAATGAGTTATATCAGCATTAGTTTGAAAAACTGTTTCTCTTTTCATGAACGATGAAATGACTGAGTTGTCTATGTGAATGTGCCAGAATGATTCATGACTAAGCATGTGTATCTTTTTTTTAATATATATTTTGTTTTATCAACAAGAGTAAAATACAAACAAAAGGGCGGGAAAGGTAATTCCAACACTAACAACAAAAAGAAAAAAAATTGTGTACAAAAAAGGACAAACTATGACCCAAATGTCAAATAAATCTAACATTAAACATAAAGAAACCACGTCAGCTAAATTCTGAAAATAAAAATTTTAAAACCTGATTGATTCTCCCCCTCCCCCCCAATATAATGGGTCTACAAATAGTTATAAGCTTTTCCATCCTTATTTAATAAAAATGCTTTGATAGATAGTGTTAGGGAATGCTTATTTGTCTAACTAGTTGGTCAGGCAATATATAAACCAACAATGTATGTTTGCAGTCAGAAAGGTATTCTATTGCTTTAAGACTGTATGGCATCATCCTGTATTCTGATTGGCTAAGCTCTGTAGCCAATGTACTTAAGGGAAGTCAGGATCATGGCTTGTGTGGATACTACACCATTTTACCTGCTTATTTGCTGTAACTCTCTACCTGATCTCTCTGCATGATCACTGTTTGATCATAGCTACATGTTGCTTTCTACTATTTATTGAATGTTTTGATATTGAACTTGTTCCTGTTTTGAAACTGAAGAAGAACCGTTTTATTGTGTATGACTACAGCTGATAAGAAGACTTTGTACTTGAAATATCCCTGGATTGATCTTTTAACTTTCGTCTTATCTGTGTATGACTTGGATTGTTTTTGGACTTTGCTTTACTTTTTTCTAAAAGTAAAAGACTACAACAACTCTGTGTGTTTGTATGTTAACTGTGATTGTTCACAACCACTCCCAGTTCCTTTTTATGCGTTTACTCAAAGAGTACTCTGCTCAATAACCAATAACATTGGTTATGAGCCAAGAATATCATAGATAGATAGATAGATAGATAGATAGATAGATAGATAGATAGATAGATAGATAGATAGATAGATAGATAGATAGATAGATAGATATTCCAGAAGGGAAAATTTCTAATAATCAAATTGACCCAACATCTAATGATTAAAGGTAAAGGTTTCCCTTGCACATATGTGCTAATCGTTCTAGGGGGCGGTGCTCATCTCCATTTCAAACCATAGAGCCAGTGCTGTCCGAAGACGTCTCCGTGGTCATGTGACCGGCATGACTAAATGCCAAAGGTATACGGAATGCTGTTACCTTCCCACCAAAGGTGGTCCCTATTTTTCTACTTGCATTTTTTACATGCTTTCGAACTGCTAGGTTGGCAGAAGCTGGCAGAAGAAAACGGGAGCTCACTCCGTTACGCGGCACTGGGGATTCGAACCTTTCAATCGACAAGCTCAGTATATATATGTGAAAAATAGGGAAAAAAATCAACATTAAATGAAGCCTTATACTAATCTTCAAAATCCTCAGTTAACCATTTGTTATTGTATTTAACACATAGAAAGTCCACAAATGGCATCCAGTCTCTCATAAAACTGTTCAGTTTGTTGTCTCTAATAAAAGTAGTTAATTTTGCCATCGCTGATAATTCAGTCAATTTTAAAAACCCCTCTTCAACAATCAGCATCTCTTTTCCTTTCCAATCCTCAAGGAAGTACAATCCAGTCACCATATAAAGGCATATGTACATCTTTTTTAATAAAATCAAAATTGTATTCTTTTGCGAGGTGATCTTTTAATGTCATTGTCACGAATCAAGTAGCATACATCAGTCTGTTTGGTATCTTCTAGTGCAGTGATGGCAAAACATTTTGGCACTTAGTGCCCAAACTGGAATGTGTGCATGTGCGCACTGGAGCACCAGAAATCCAAAGACCAACTGGCTGGTGCACATGTGCATGCCGAAAACCAAAACAGCAGCTGGCAACGGCACATGTGCCCACAAAGAGAGCTCTGCATGCCACCTCTGGCCATCACTGTTCTAGTGGATATAACCTTCAAAGACTTTAGAACTTTAATGTTCCTAATTAATTCTATATCAGTTTATATACTAAACTATACTATGATTTCAATTTACGCAATATAACTCAACAATTCAGTAATTGCTGAAAGATTCAAACTGTCTTACCAGATTTCTGTATTCCTGAATTCTATCGGAATAATACACGGGCCAGGAGGCTCACAAACAGAAATTAAAGGATGTTACATGTACTGGAAAATACTGAGGAAAACCAGACAAGGATTCAAGCTTTATGTCTAGCCTCAAATTCAAATTTTGCATCTCTTTCTCCCATCCTTAAAACATAACTGTTCATTTCTCACCGGAAATGATTGATTCCTATGTAGTGTAATTGTAACCAACTAGTCAGGGACGCGGTGACTCAGTGGCTAAGACACTGTGCTTGTCAATCGGAAAGGTCAGTAGTTCGGCGGTTTGAATCCCTAGTGCTGTGTAATGGGGTGAGCTCCCGTTCCTTGTCCCAGCTTCTGCCAACCTAGCAGTTTGAAAGCACATAAAAAATGCAAGTAGAAAAATAGGGACCACCTTTGGTGGGAAGGTAACAGAGTTCCCTGCGCCCTTGGCGTTTAATCATGTCGGCCACGTGATCACGGAGATCATGCGCTTTGGACAGCGCTGGCTCTTCGGCTTTAAAACAGAGATGAGGACCACCCCCTAGAATCAGGAACGACTAACATATATGTGCAAGGGGAACCTTTACCTTTACTTAGTCAGGTTCCGTTTTACCAGTTCTGACCTTGTCAGCTCTTGGTTCCCGCAAGTGCTTTCAACAAGAAGCTTTCATTCTCCAGATGCTGTGAGTGTACAATTCTGATTGTTCCTGAACTATTCCATATAACTCTACTTTCCTTCACATTATAATAAGCCTTATTATAATACATGGTCTGTTTAAAAGTTCCCCCTTAAGAAACTCCATTACATAATTTCAATCCCATTTTGAGGCCACAAAATGGGATTTTTGGCAAGCTGTGAAGACCTTGTTAAACGGTACCAATGGTAACCTTTATCAGTTGAAACAAATCACAATGTTGTCCTTAGCTTGTCCTTGGTAATATTCTCTCCTGGTTAAATTTAAATCGGTCTCGTTGGAGTGTTGACTTTTCTAAAATATACAGAGGAAGGAAATTCCTTTCCATTCTTAGTTTTATTATGGATTTACAAGATTTAATTTGGGCATCCGAGCTCTATAACTATCTTCTTTCCACGAACATTTTCAGTCAGGCTTAATCTAGTCTGCATGCTTTGTTAATTGTTAGTTACAAAGTCGTGTACGACCCATTGCAACCCCATGGACAACGTTCCTCCAGGCCTTCTTGTCCTCTACCATCCTCTGGAGACTATTTAATCTCACGCCTACTGCTTCAGTGACTCCATCCAGCTACCTCATTCTCTGTCATCTCCTTCTTCTTACGCTCTCAATCTTTCCTAGCATTAGGCTCTTCTCCAGTAAGTCCTTCTTTCTTATTAGGTGGCCAAAGTTTTTGAGTTTCATCTTCAGGGCCTCGCCTTCTAAGGAGCAGTCAGGGTTGATCTCCTCTAGGACTGATCAGTTGGATCACCTTGCAGTCCAAGCGATTTGCAGGCGTCTTCTCCAGCACCATAGTTCAAAGGCCTCAATTCTTTGACGTTCAGCCTTCCTTATGCTCCAACTTTCACAGCCATACATTGCAACTGGGAAAACCATAGCCTTGACTATACACACTTTTGTTGGCAGGATTGATGTCTCTGCTTTTTAGTATGCTGTCTAGATTTGCCATATCTTTCCACCCCAGGAGCTTGCTTGCTTATTGTGCCATATATTTCAGTAAATCAACAGATAAGTCTTCAACCATCAAATCAATTGAGGCCTAAAAGTTAATTAAATATCACAGAAATTATGAACATTTTCTCTTCCAACATAAAGACATCACCCAAAGAATAGGATATCTCACAGAAATCTATGCCAGCAAAGAGTCTTGCCTATTACCTTTGCATAACAAATGCAATTTGCATTGTCTGCATTGTTTAGCTATGATCTAAGTTGCTAGTCAGGAATTACGTCTGGTATATTTGTGTACGTAGTTTCTGTAATCAAAAGGAGAAGAGCTATGTGTAGTTTCTCATCCGCAGTGCAGCTGTTCACATGATTGGATTTTATGGTGTGCTGTCCATGCATATAATACTTTTAAAAAACTATATAGTTTCTTCGCATTAGCTAGGCAACATTTAATATGTAATCTTCCTTAAAGCTTCCCTCTGGATGGTTGAGATACATATAGGATTGTTTTTTCCTGCCAGGAGCTCATGTAGATGTAAAGTATATGAAAGGCTCCTCTTCCCACCCTTTTTAATATGGAGGATGGGTTTTTATATGCAGAAGACAATATCGCTGTCCTATTGATTTTCCAATCAACTTATTTTCCAAAGCCCCAGAGGGCAGGACAAGAAACAATGGTTGGAAACTAATCAAGGAGAGAAGCAATCTGAAATTAAGGAGACACTTCCTAACAGTGAGGACAATTAACCAGCTTGCCTTCAGAAGTTTTGGGTGCTTCAACACTGGAGGTTTTTAAGAAGAGACTGAACAGCCATTTTTCTCAGATTATGTAGGTCTCCTGATTGAGCAAGAGGAAGTTGGACTAGAAGACCTCAAAGGTCCCTTCCAGCTCTATTCTGATTGATTGATGACGAGCATCATTTAATGGTAACTGAAGTATTAAATGGTATTAATTCTAACAATTCCTTTTAACATTGAGCTAACTCTCTTGCATCATGTAGAGTTACTCCGTATTAACTCCTCTTGTTCTAACCCGATACTTCTCCAGCTGTATGGAGATTACAACTTTCAGAAACAAAAAATCCAGACCCTGTAAGTTTTTCTCTGTCACATCATATCCAAATCAAATCAAGATGGGGTTATTTTAAATTTCTTTCACACATTAGCCTCTTTCTCAGGTCAGAGTAGTCTTTTCTGAAAGTTGCTGAGAAGGGAATTCCCTGCCTACTGAGCAGGGGAGGGCTGCTGGGGGTTCGCAGGGGTTCGGGAGAACCTCTAGCTAAGATTCTGTGCAGTTTGGGGACCCCCCCCAAATCCCACTCCTGGCTGGCCCTGCCCACCCCACCCCTCCACTCCCAGGAGTCCCCACACGGCCCGTTTTGGATGCAGGTAAGATGCACAGAGGCTTGGGGAGGGTGAAAAATGGGCCTACCAGAAGTTCGGGAATTCTGGAAACAAACCTGTTTCTAGCCTCCAGAGGACCTCTGGAACCTGGGGAGGCCATTTTCGCCCTCCTGGAGGCTCAAGGAAAGCTCTGGAGCCCGCGGAGGGCAAAAATGCCCCACCACCATGGTGCAGGAGGCCGATTAGGCATGCCCACCATGGCCACGCCCACCCAGCAACCGGGCAGAGAACCCCTTGCTAAAATTTTTGAAGTCCACCCCTGCTACAGAGATGCGCAAAGTCTATTATGTTAATGAAACATTCAATTGCATACATAGATTAGAGAAAGACAAACACATTTCCATATTTTGCACTTTTTAGGTCAACTGGTTGGCCAACGGATGTAAAAGAAAACAAAATGGCTGTGAAGCCAGGATTCCTGGCTCCCTTGCAGTCAAAAGAGCAGTGGAGACCAGGCAGAAGGGGCTGGTTGAGCAAAGCCGGCTGAGGAATTCTGGGAATTGAAATCCACAAGTCTTAAACTTGCTAAGGTTGGAGACCCCTGGTCCATGAGATGGAGGTCTCAATGTGTAGACATTCCTTAGCAGACAATGTGGGGCTTCTTTGCACTGGGTTAAACAAGCTGTGTGGCAACCATTATTTGTTATATAAATTCAACGCTATGTTTGCCAAGACTTAATAAATTCAAATCTGTCTAAGATTCGTGATGCTTTATAGCTGATGGCTTTACATATCTGAACATATAATTTCTTCTTTGTGTGAGGTACAAAACAAAAAGAAACAATTAACCACCCCAATGAAAATGTGGTGAATCCTACAAAATCAGGTTGGAATTATCTAGTATCAGTGACCAATTATTTGCTTTAGTTTATAAGCATCTTGGCAGCAACTGGAATGAGAATTTTGAGAATCTGCCTCCTTAGCAAAATAAAATGCTTGATTGGTTTTGGAAACGGGAGAAGACCACAATTAATAATCTGTGAAGGGGGATTACTGCTACATTTTTTTTTCACCCACTGCTTTTCATTTCTAGGTAAAAAGTCAAAGGGAAGGAGTTTGAGCTTTGCCCGGTTTATACTTATCTGCAAAACACACTCAGATGAAGTTTGAAAGACAGAAACAAATAGCATGTTTAACCTTAAGAGCCGCTTGGGGCTTTTTGCTAATCTCAACCTGCCGCAGAGTTGAAAACGGAAGACTTTGAAATGGTTTTACAAAAATATTTACTTTTTATTAAAATTAGGACTGCAAGAGATTAACATAGATTCCCCTTTCCCTTTCCCTTTTAACCTTGCAAACAGTTTAGTCATGGAGGGTTGGCAGGTCAATATGTTCTGTTATATTTATCTGATAGCAAAAGAACAAACTTCAAATATCCCAGGGGCTGTGTACTCTATTCAATCCGCCTCCCTTAATTAAGAACAACCGCCTGTTCCCAAAGAAATGGGACCAGCAAATACTTCTTAGGGGACAAAATACCGTATTTTTCGGAGTATAAGATGCACCGGAGTATAAGACGCAGCTTAGTTTTTGGGGAGGAAAATGGGGGGGGGGGGGAATCTGCCTTCCAGGTATTCATCTGGCTAGTGTCCTTAGTCTGGTCAGCTCCAGCACATTAGTTTGCTGGTTTTTTATCCCCTGCTTGGGGATAAAAAACAGCTTCTAAGGGCACAGCTGAGAGGAAGCAGCAATGAGAAAAGCAGGCAAAGCACGGCGGGAGATCGCCTCACTCGGCTAGCGCCTAGTTAGGGCTGAAAAAAAGCTTCTAAAGAACAGCTGAGAGTCGGCGCAAAGCATGGAAATCCCTTCACTCGCTAGCGCTTCCTTAAAGCACATTGGAAGAGTCCTGAGGAAAAAGCTGGGAAGATCGCTCGCTAGTGCCTCGTTAGCGCCTCGTTAGGGCTGAAAAAAAAGCTTTGAAAAAGCTACATTCGGAGTATAAGACGCATCCAAATTTTCAGCCTCTTTTTTGGGGGGGAAGGTGCGTCTTATACTCCAAAAATACGGTAATCATATTTTAATATTATACAGAATTTCACTTCTCTTCAAATGGTCTAGGAATTCCATGCAATGACTCAAAGGTGCTAACACTTATAACATCCTAAGTAAGCTTGGCTGTGCTTTCACTACCAACGGTAGATTGCCCATTAAATTCATTTAATGAGTTGTTAGCCTGTCACTCTTACTCTGCTACCAAGCCAAAGAGTCTAAAGAGTACGTTTGTTATGCTGCTATATCCAGATTTTGACTTAACAGTGGTAAAAAAAAATCATTTCTAAAAATTACTCACATATTTTTTTCTGGTTTCATTTAGGAACTAAACCAGTGGTGGGACTCAAAAATTTGTACTACCGGTTCTGTTGGCGTGGCTTGGTGGGCGTGGCAGGAGAAGGATACTCTAAAATCTCCATTCCCTTCCCACTCCAAGGGAAGGCTACTGTAAATCCTCATTTCCTCCCAATCAGCTGGGACTCGGGAGGCAGAGAATAGATGGGGGCGGGGCCAGTCAGAGGTGGTATTTATCGGTTCTCTGAATTACTCAAAATTTCCGCTACCAGTTCTCCAGAACTGGTCAGAACCTGCTGAATACCACCTCTGAACTAAACTAACTTAAGAGATCAGCAAATATCATAGTAGCTACTTTATTGATTTATAAAATGACCAATATAAGTTACCACTGTCCATGTTTTACTGTTATTACGTTGAGCCAGGTTACCGCAGAAGCTACTCAGATTCTGGTCTCATAACCTTAAGCTCAAACTCAAATATAACCTCACAATTTTCTAAGTTTTTTGAGAAAAATCTAATATGGAGAGATTAATTTAATGACACTGCCTCACAGATCAGTTTTAAGAGTCCTTCGGGTGAAGACTTTAAACAGTTTTGTAAACTAAATCTACAGAACTTTTTTCCAGGGTAAGTCACACACATTTCTTCAATAGATATCTTGGTAAACTAATATAGTACAGATAGTCTTGGATTTACAACAGTTCACTTAGCGACCATTCGTAGTTACTGCACTGAAAAAAACCTGATTTATGACCATTTTTTCACACTTACGATCTTTGCAGCATCCCCATAGATCAGAGGTCTTCAAACTTGGCAGCTTTAAGGCTTGTGGACTTCAACTCCCAGAATTCTCCAGCCAGCTGGAGTTGTAGTCCACAAGCCTTAAAGCTGCCAAGTGTGAAGACCTCTGCCATAGATACATGATCAAAATTCAGCCGGTTGGCAACCAATTGAAATTCATAATGGTTGCAATGTCCTGAGGTTATGTGATAATCTTTTGCGACCTTTTGACAAGCAAAGCCAATGAGGAAGCCAGCTTCACTAAACAACGCTGCTATGAATTTAACAATTGCAGTGATTCACTCAACAACTGTGGCAAGGAAGATCATAAATTGGGGCAAAACTCACTGAACAAATGTCTCACTTAGCAACAGAAATTTTGGACCCAATTGTGGTCATAAGTCAAGGACTTATTTGATGGGCCTGTTTCCAGCCTCCAGAGGGCCTCCGGAGCCTGAGGAGGGAGTTCTCGCCCTCCTGGAGGCTCGAGGAAAGCCTCCAGAGCCCAGGAAGGACAAAAACACACACCCCGCCGTGGTGTAGGAGGCCGACCCAGCAACCGGGCAGAGAAGTCCTTGCTAAAAATTTTGAAACACCCCCCCTCCACCGAATATCTTGTTCCTGACATCAGTGCTTACAGATTCCACAGATTTACATCTGTTGAAACACACATTGTCTAATTTTCTTTAGTTTTATGAGCCCACTGACCTTTCTGTTACTTCTCTATCTTTGTTAACTTCCTGATCATCAACCTGAGTTTTCTTGCTCCGTATAAATAGCAATGTTTCTCAGCATTGTTTATCCTCTCGTTTAATAACATGCCTGCAGGCTTCTTAGGATGGAGGGAGATTGAAGTGGATTTCAAGTGTCCTTGTATACTCTGAGCCGTTCATTTCAAAAGCTTAAGGTCAAGCGAGACCTTCACTCAGTACCTTCAGACAATTCATCCCATTCCAGGATATTGTTGTTGTTTTTTTAAAGTGTTATTTTATGTGGAGTTTTTGTGCATTCCGGTAACATCTGCTTTTGCTTACCTTCATAGCTTGCAGTGCTCTGTCTGCCTAGACTCCATTTCTGCCTGCTGTCGAATATTTGATTGCAAATTCCTCTTAAAGAATGTGCTTTCTTCAATGCATTTATTGTAAGTTCACACCAGTGGTGAAATCCAAACTTTTTTACTAGCAGTTCTGTGGGTGTGGCTTGATAGGCGTGGCAGGGGAAGGATACTGCAAAATCTCCATTCCCACCCCACTCCAGGGGAAGGATACTGCAAAATCCCCATTCCCTTCCCACTCCTGGAGGAAAGATACTGCAAAATCCCCATTCCCAACCCACTCTGGGGCCATCTAGAGGTGGTATTTGCCGGTTCTCCAAACTACTCAACATTTCCGCTACCGGTTCTCCAGAACCTGTCAGAACTTGCTGGATTTCACCCCAGTTCACACTTAACGTCTATGATCCAGTCTTCATGTCTTTCGCTCTTCATCTTCTGCTTGATAGATTAGCCTTATAAATTTTCTCTGAGCATTCCTTTTTCATTGTTTTCCCAAATTTATTCTGCTATCACGTTTCTCCTTAGCATTTTATTTACAACAACAATGGGCAAGTTGATTAAAACACACTGACTCTAGTTCTTATGTACTTATAGCTGCATCCTGTCCCGCACAGTGCTATAATTTAACATCTATGTTGCTCTGTTCTTAACATGCCAATGGAGCCATAAACAACTAAAGCAAGTCTTTCTCGAACATTACTACCATGTTACCCCGAAACTAAGACCTCTCCGGATAATAAGCCCAATCGGGTTTTTCAGGTTGCGATAAAATAAGCCCCCACCAAAAAATAAGCCCCCCACCAACTACTTACAGGCATGCGCAGCCGGTCCTGCCACTTCCTCTGGTAGCTTGCCGCGCAAACAACACAATGTGAGGAGGTGAGGGCGGAGGGCGGGGAAGGGGGGGACATGCCCTCGCCTCCCTGTTCTTCATGCCAGTCAAGCGGCCCAACACGTCCCACCCCATTCTAATGGCAACCGCAGCCTGGCTGCTTCCCTTCCCCGCCATCTCTTTATCGAAAGGGGGGCAGGTGGGGCGGAGGAGAAGCGAGATGCGTGGAGCGAGACGTGGCTCCCCTTGCCGTCCCTTCTCCCCCCCCCTTCGCTGGGCATGACAGGGCTCCTGCCCCTCGCTTAGCCTCCTTTAGGGAAGCAATTTGGGAGTGGTAGGTGGGGCGGGCGAGAAACAGGACACAGCTCTGTCACTTTCCTCGCCATTGTGTCCAGGGAAACATGCTGTAAAAGAAAACCTTCTCTCGAGTTCAATCAAACTTCTCAAACTCGCGAGAAGTTTTATTTTACAGCGTGTTTCCCTGGACACAATGGCGAGGAATGTGACAGACCATGAAAGGTCTTATTTCCTGTCTTATTTTTGGGGAAACACGGTACTGACTAGAAACTTGTCTAGTCACATATAATTGAGGAAAGTAACTAGGCTCTTTTTTTCCCCGATTAACCCTAACCACAAGTGCTTTTTATTTTTGTTTTGCTTATTACCTTGGTTTCATACAGAACCAAATTAATTCCCAGGAGGAGTATGTTTGCATCTATGGAAAAATACTGTGGTTACTCACCAAGTCTCTGGAAGGAGAAAAAAGGCAAAATTTGGAATGCTGCGGAACCTTTATATGAAGAAATTTCTGGCCAGATAAATTAGTCAGAGGTTTTACATATATATTTGATCTCAAATCTAAAATGTACTCTATTGGCATAAAGAATTGGCAGAAGGATACACATTATTATTATTTGGGAAATAGCCTAAAACCTATAAATAGCAGGTAAAATTGTTAGGTGGAACAGCATATGTCAAATAGCGGCAGAGTAGCCTCTTGATATTGTAAATAATTCTACAGGATTTGAATGCTATATCTAATTTCTCATCAGGGCATTTGAAAAGGAATCATAACTAACAGCCACAAGACTAGGAGTCTATTGGATTTCTGCCCTTTTATGAGCCATTTACAATGAGATAGGAACATGGGAAATTGCCTTACATCAGAGTGCATAAGAAACACACCCGTGTTGCTGGGTTTGTATGTTGGTGTAGTTGGTGTAGTCTTATAAAAGTATTATCTAGTTACAAATTCTGAATGTTGAATCTAATCAGGCACCTTTCACCATATATTAATTGGTGGTATTAAAGACCTACTTAGTTAAGTTTATATCAGCAGTTCAGCGGTTCGAATCCCTAGTGCCGCGTAACGGGGTGAGCTCCCATTACCTGTCCCAGCTTCTACCAACCTAGCAGTTCCAAAGCACGTAAAAAAAATGCAAGTAGAAAAATAAAAATCACCTTTGGTGGGAAGGTAACAGCGTTCTGTGCGCCTTTGGTGTTGAGTCATGCCGGCCACATGACCACAGAGACATCTTCAGGCAGGCTGGCTCTTCGGCTTTGAAACAGAGATGAGCACTGCTCCCTAGAATTGGGAACATATGTGCGAGAGGAACCTTTACATTTACCTTTATTGTCCTTTTGTTTTAAAGAAACCATGACTGTCTGTCAGACAATTTTTCTCCATTCTTAATTGTTACTCAGTAACCTAAGATCAGGGGGAAAATGTAGCTATGTTTAATTGATTTGCAGATTACACGGCACAGATAGTACATAGACTGCATCTATATCCATGTCAATTTAAAAAAAACAATACCACTATTACCATTAAGCTGTTTTTATTTTATTTTATTTTTTATTTTATTTTTTTTATTTTTAATTTGATTTATATGCCGCCCTTCTCCGGAGACTCAGGGCGGCTTACAATGCGTTAAGCAATAGCCTTCATACTTTTGTATATTTATATTTATACAAAGTCAGCTTATTGCCCCCACAAACTGGGTCCTCAATTTACCCACCTTAGAAAGGATGGAAGGCTGAGTCGACCTTGAGCCTGGCTAGGATTGAACTCACAGAAATTACAGGCAGCTGGTGTTAATTGCTGCCTTTAGTAGGAGGCATTAGCCCCCTACGCTACACAGGCTCCTACTCATTACTGTTGAGCAGTAATGGCACAATGGCTAGAATGCAGTATTGCAGGCTAACTCTGCCCACAACCCACAGTTCAATCCTGACCAGTTCATGGTTGACTCAGCCTTCCATCCTTCCAAGGTCAGTAAAATGAGAGCCCAGATTATTGGGGGAAATACAAATTTTCTATTGTTAGAAGCACTATGGCAGAAAGAAAGGGAATTAGGTCCTGAAATTATTTAAAAAGCAGTAGCATTTAGACTTATATATTCCTTCATAGTGCTTTATAGCAGTCTCTAAGTGCTTTATAGAGTCAGCCTATTCTAAGAAGCCTTATGTGGGATTTAGTCACTTGAAATAAGAGTTTATCCATCTTGTGGTTGAGGCACTTACCTAGTACTGTGTGGGCTTAGGCCACAGGACTCCTCCAGGTATTGGAAGAAAACATTATTGTGCAACATTAGTCTCTTCAACTGGCAAGCAATATGGAATTAGCCAGAGTGGTACAATATCTTGGGTTTGGCCATTCATTTTGTATAGTCTATGGATCAGGACATTCTGTCTTCTCCATCTCTGTCCTCAGCAACCATAACAAGCCCAACGGGAGAAAAAAAATTCCAGATGTGGATATAGATGCCATCTCAAAGCCAAGCATGGCCCTAAATCTGATAACAAATGTGTTAAAGAAACATTTTCAAATGAAATTCATTCATACCTATATGCATATTGTTGGAAGAAATATCCTTCTGAGTTCAGTTCCAAGTGGGGGAAAAGACACTGGATTCATGGAAGTTGTTTGGAAAGAAGGTTAATTGATGAATAGGATCACATGCCTTGGAGATCTTGGGTGGAAAAAGTGGAAGAGATGCTGAGAGTCCCTGGCTTTTATACCCTCTCTGGCTTTGAACTTCCTGGGGCACAGAAAGAGTTTCCTGAATGGTTGCTGTCAGAGGTCATAACTAGCTTTTTAGGTTGTCTGTGTATTAGGTTTGGTTAAATCTTGCTGGGTGATGCAATGAAAGGCAATTAAATGGCTCTGCCTGAAGGCATTCTCCATCTTTGTTATGGAGAATGGACTGGCTCAGGCCTTAATGGCCCATTAACAAAGGTGGGTGAGCTGACTTTCTGCTTCCCTTTTAGGGGAAATATTCTGCCCTTTTAATATTTCCTAAAATATCTCCTTTTCCTTGGAGAGGGGTGGGTTTTAACTTCCTAGAATATCTACATACCTACACGTGTGTGTGTGTGTGTGTGTGTGTGAATAATTACATCAATGCTTTCTAAATACAGCAAGAGTTGAAGATCAGGTGCGTTGACTCATGCTGATCAGTATTTGTAAAATATTGGAGTTATTCCAGCCCAAAATACATAGCTATTCAATTACTGTTCTGGGAGTATCTGAAACAGCCTGACATTCTTTATGAAATACATAGAGCTGCTTTTTATGTCTTATTCCAGATTTTCAACATGCTCAAAGGTGAAGAGATGAATAATATGCTGGGTTGCTCTCCTCCAGTCCACTCCCCCAAAAAACACAATTCTAAAGCTAATGTTTTACCTTTCCACAACTATGGTTATGGATTGGAACGTTTATCTGAAACAGTGGTTCCTAAGAAGGAAGGTTTTCTTCTAAAATTGTAGCTGGATGTTACCCAAGGACGTTCCGACTCATTTTGAATCGAGATGCCATTTCCAACAGCTGTAGACTGTATCATAATTTTGCAAATGATATTTGCTTTAGTAACCAGTAACATGTTAAATATGTCCAGTATCAACCGCTTAAGACTTCCTCCTTTTTTATGTAGAATATTAGTAGCAAATATAGAGACACTAGAAAAAGTGCAGAGAAGAGCAACAAAGGTGATTAGGGGACTGGAGGCTAAAACATACGGAGAACGGTTGCAGGAACTGGGTATGTCTAGTTTGATGAAAAGGGGTGACATGATAGCAGTGTTCCAATATCTCAGGGGCTACCACAAAGAAGAGGGAGTCAAGCTGTTCTCCAAAGCACCTGAGGGTAGGTCAAGAACCAACGGGTGGAAACTAACCAAGGAGAGAAGCCACTTAGAAGTAAGGAGAAATTACTTAGAACAATTAATCAGTGGAACAACTTGCCTGCAGAAGTTGTGAATGCTCCAACACTGGAAGTTTTTAAGAAGATATTGGATAACCATTTGTCTGAAGTGGTGTAGGATTTTCTGCCTAAGCAGGGATTGGACTAGAAGACCTCCAAGGCAGGGGTGGGTTCTACTTACCTTTACTACCGGTTCGCAATGGGGCCACACACGTGTGCTCGCTTTGCTCGTGCTAACGCTCTTCTGCGCATGAGCAGAAGTGTTCTGATGACGGCGGGGTCGGTGGGCGGAGCCTCCCTCAGGTTTTACTACTGGTTCTATAGAACCGGTCCAAACCAGGGGGCAACCCACCACTACTCCAAGGGCCCTTCCAACTCTGTTATTCTATGCTATGCTATGCTATGCTATGCTATGCTATGCCATGCCATGCCATGCTATGCTATGCTATTCTTGTTGTGGCTCCGTTGCCTGAGCCTGTGTCATTGGCAGGAGAGGACTCTGAGAGTGAGGGAGAGGAGTTGGCAAGGCCTCCTTCTCTAGGACCCTCCTCTCTGGCAATGCCTCCAGAGGACACCGAAGGGCAAGAGATAGGCCCAGAGCCAAACACATCCCCGCAGCCACAGGTGGACAGTGAATAGGGTAATGAGTCTTGGTTGGACCCTCGCCAGCATCGCAGAGACAGGCGTGCGCAACAGAAGAAAAGGCATGCCCGTGATTAGCTGACTCACTGGACCACACCCCACAGGCTATAAAAGGGGGTGAGTTAAGCATTCAGACTCTGTGACGGACAAAAACTAAATCCTTGGAGTCACTTTGCATCTCGGCTTCAGATTTATTCCTGGACAATTGTTGTGGTGTGTATTTTCTTCTATGTAGATAAAAGTTCTTGGCAAGCAGCTGCTGGGATTTCTGCCAAGCGTCTTATCGGACTAATTGGTTGCCTGCCAGTTTATTTAACCCCCGGCTGTCTGTCTGAGTGTGTGTGTGTGGGACGGGGACAGAACAATTCTATTCTATTCTATTCTTAAAATTATAAGGAAACATTAAGGTTAGAATCAAATTTTGCAGTGGGAAGGGTGGAATGTTGGCTGCTAAAAAAATCGATCTAGTTTCCACTCCTGATCTACCTAGTAATATCTAACAAAAGAAGATATGCAACATTATTCAGTTTTCCAAAACTGGCCATTTATAAGAGTGGCCATAATGAATAGTATAGACAGAAAAGGCGGCCTCTTGTTTTCAATGGCTGTCAGGCACTTCTCATAAAACTTAAGATTCCATTTATTGGAACGGCCTACAGCTCTATTTTCACTGGGTCAAACAGCAGGATGGCAAAATCTATTTAACCTAGCATTCTAGAGCAGCAAGGCTTTTTTAAAAAAAATTAGATTGATATGCCGCCCTTCTCTGGAGACTCAGGGCGGCTTACAATGCGTTAAGCAATAGCCTTCATACTTTTGTATATTTTTTATACAAAGTCAGCTTATTGCCCCCACAAACTGGGTCCTCAATGTACCTATCTTAGAAAGGATGGAAGGCTGAGTCAACCTTGAGCCTCGAACTTGCAATAATTGCAGACAGCTGAATGTTAATAACAGGCTATCTAGCCTGTTGAGCTATCTGAGATTCTCTTGGAATAAATAAATTTTTTAAAAAAGGCTTAAAGGAATAAATGCGATATTGCAGTTGTCAACAGACAAACGTCTTTGATGGCAATCTGTGCCATAATCAAATTTTGTGGGTGTGTCTGCATTTGTTCTTCTTTGTCCAAACCTCCTTGTCCAAAGTCATTCTTTTGGGCAGCCCTTCTTGAGTCTGACAAAACTTCAGATGGATTGCAATGCATTCCTATAGTCCCAAGACAGCAATGCTTATGATGGATGGTAG
Source organism: Masticophis lateralis (assembly GCA_030761175.1). Taxonomy (NCBI): domain Eukaryota; kingdom Metazoa; phylum Chordata; class Lepidosauria; order Squamata; family Colubridae; genus Masticophis; species Masticophis lateralis. The sequence continues at coordinate 13,677,001 of JAUDYJ010000007.1, read as the reverse complement.
GATTTAAGTTCCAAACATATAAAGGGCATAAAAGTTGGGTAAGGACTCTGAAAAGGATTAAACGTTGAGACAGAAAAAGCATTAATATGATTCATTCTGTATTTCATGTATACGTCTAAGAATACTCGGGGCTTTTTGGAAAATATCAGTGATATTGCTATGGGACTTAAAAAAAAAAAGATTGTTCGTTTGTGTAATGAATCCAGATGGATCTGCAGGATAGAAAGCTACGGGTTTGAAAAAAAAACCCATGTCCTGGAAATTGTCTGGGTTTTCACCATCTGGCCCTGCCTCTTTTATTAAGTTGAATTCTCATTTTTTTTTTCTGTGTTTCACTTAGTTTTATTAATTCTCCTTAATGATTTTTCACCCGAGAAGGAAGTAAAAATTATAGCTAATCTATGCTATTATTGCAGTCTCCCTCTCTATGTACTCTGCTATTCCCCCTGGGCTTAGAGTCAACTCTAAAGCTGAGATCTATTAGAGACGGAGTTGGGTGTTGTGGATAATTTTTAATGGTGGCTTCTGACTTGGAGACTCTTTATACTTATATGTTCAATCTTGGTTGTGCGGTATCATGTTAAGGTTTCCATTTGTATCATATCAAGGCCTTGCCCTCTGTGTTACTAGATGTTAGCTACAGTAGAATCCCATTCACTGTAGTGGTGGTATTCAAATTTTTTTTACTACCGATTCTGTGGGCGTGGCTAGGTGGGCGTGGGGTGGGGTGGCTTGGTGGGTGTGATGTGGCTTGGTGGGCGTGGCTTGGTGGGCGTGGCAGGGGAAGGATACTGTAAAATCCCCATTTCCACCCCACTCTAGGGGAAGGATATACTGTAAAATCCCCATTCCCTCCCCACCCCACTAGCCTGCTTTCCAGCTCTGTTCTCCTGTGCAGGGCAACAAAAGAAGACCCAGCGATCAGCTGGGACTCGGGAGGCAGCAAATAAATGGCGCAGAGGTGGTATTTACCGGTTCTCCGAACCACTCAAAATTTCTGCTACTGGTTCTCCAGAACCTGTCAGAACTGACTGAATACCAACTCTGATTCACTGACAGATGCCATCTTTGTTGTCAGAATGAACCAGGGACCCTTATTCATAGAACAGTGATGGCCAGGAGCTGCCCATGTGCATGCCCACACCTGAAAAGGAAATTCCTGTTTTAGCTGCTAAACCTCTGGTTTCAGCCAGCTACTCTTCCGGGTTCTTGGCACGCATGCGGACGCGACAATCAGCTGGTTGACGCGCATACTCAGGCAGGAAAATGGAAGATCTCTCAGTTTCCGGCATTGCTGCATGCATAAAAGCCAGCTGATCGTCGCAAGCGGGTGCATGCCAGAAACCCAGAAGAGGAATGGGCAACACCGCGCATGCCAGGCGACGTGGCTCTGTGTGCCACTTTGGTCATGTCTGCCATAGGTCCGCTATCATGGTCACAGAACATAGAACAATACGGTTGAAAGGGCCCTTGGAGGTCTTCTAGTCCAGCCTCTTGCTCAAGCAGGAGACTATACACTGCAATGATTTCCTAGAGAAAATACAAATGTCCTACTCTTGAGAACACGACTTTACAAAATATTTACTCTGCTCCACTGTACCTAAGCTATGCTACTCTCCTCTGCTCTCTTCTGCTCTCCTCTCCTCTATGTTTTATTTATTTAACCCCTTTTTCTTCTTAAGTTTTACTCATAATAATTACAGGTTTATTGTATTTTATTTTTCTGCTCCCTGACCTAAAAGCCTTTAAAAAGTTTTTGATTTGATTTGAATTTTCTTTAAAAAAAGAAATAAGAGATACGCTAAGCATATATATATTGAAGGAAAATTTCATACAGCTTGTAGACAATACATAGAGGGCTGAGGTGAGATGCTAAGTGAAAATTTCCTGGGTCCTGAATTCATTTCTGATGCTTCCATTTGTGTCTACCACATTGCTTTCCAAAACATTGTTTAGAACAATGAGATTACACTCCAAATCCTTTTTTAAAAATGTCAGAATGTTCGTGTACCCTGTTCTACTATCTTGTTTCCCCCCAAATAAGACATCCCCTTGTAATAAGCCCAATTGGGCTTTTGAGTGCATGGCAATAAGGCCAAGTGCTTATTTCAGGGTTCAAAAAAATATAAGACAGGGTCTTATTTTCGGGGAAACACGGTACTATTATTATCAAACAATGAACTTGAAACAAAATAAAATAACAATGGATTAAATAGTAAAGATACTTACTATTCAGCCACAACACCAGTCTGTCTTCTGCTGTAGCATTTGAATTTCCTGAGGTCTTCATACCCCATCAAATATCTCCGGTGAAGAACATAGTCGTTTCCCATGTACCACTTGTTAAGTTTCCAGCAGCGTAACCATCTTCAGATGGGCATCTGCCACAGATTCAATGAAGGACCTTGTTAAGGGCTTTAAAGTTCTTTTCCGCTCTGTGTATCTTCATGCACAGAGATGCTTTTCAATGTTGATTCTTGGCGATTGCCTGGACTAATAATCCCTGCAGTTTTCTTGGCGGCATTTTCACAAGTGATTTGCCATTGTCTTCCTCCTAGGGTTGAGAGAGAGTGACTGGGCCAAAGACACCCAGTTAGTTTAATCTCCAAGGCAGGATCTGGACTCCTGGACTCCTGGTTTTTGGTCTTGTATCTTATCCACTACAGTACACTTTAAAATAATACTCCAGACGCTTTCATCATTTTCTGCTCTGAGTTTCTCATTAAACTCAAATTTATCTCATTAAAATGAAATAAACGCTAAGGAGATTTTTGGAAAGAAAGAGAGGGAGGGGTCTTCATGTTTCTTTGAAAAAACCAACAGGCGTTCGACTGGTTTGTGTATAAGATTCTTTTACGTCTCTTCTTTGTGAAGAAATTAAACTGAACTCTGAGTGAACCAACAAGTCTTTACTTTAGAGTTCAAAGAAGTTCATTTCACTCTGATTTGTTTTTCTTTAATTTCATCCTCATCTTGCTTCCAGGTGTTAAGCCAATTGGAATAAATCTGTAGTTATATGAGACAGAGGAACTTTTATAGTATTTTGGATTAGTCCAAAGTAGAAGTCAGTACTGCAGAATGTTCTACCTTCGTAGAAAAGCCATGTTTTAACAAAACCCGGAAAATAACTTCTTCGAATTTCGTTCTTTGAAAATTAGCTGTCTCTTTAAAAGCGAAGAGGCCAAACAAAACTTTCTAGGAATAAAATAGTGTAAGGTTGTAATGCTTGTGGGTACTTATTCTTTTCTTTTATCAAATATAAGAAGGGGCAACAAATCTTTCTTGTAATAAATTGTGTATCCCTATCTCCAGCACATAATTCTTGCAATTCCAGCCTGGTTAAACCTTTTAGCTTAAATTGCAGAATAATGTTATACCTCTTGAGTCTGGTATGAATCAATATTGCTGATGAACTGGGCATTTGTTTGATTCTTTAGTGTAGCACTACACAAGTTTTGCAATCCTTTTCTGTTTCTTCATAGTATTCCACCCACAGAAATAAACATTATGTCCACCTCTCCAAATGCATCTGGTTTTATTCCAAACAGTATTTGATTTAACAGAGAAATAAAGGTTTAGTATAGTGTTAGAAGCTGAAAATTATTCAGGCAGTATCTAAATTAAATTGATTGATGATAGACGGATGATAGACAGATGAGAGATGATAGATAGATGATAGATAGATAGATAGATAGATAGATAGATAGATAGATAGATAGATAGATAGATAGATAGATAGATAGATAGATAGATAGATAGATGATGGAAGAGAGAGAGAGAGAGAGAGAGAGAGAGAGAGAGAGATTTCTCTGCAATTATACAGTGGAGAGAACTTTTTTAGAAATACAAACTTAGTAAACTTCGTTCACAAAGTTTTCCTTATCTAAAAAGTTCTATGCAGTAGTTTAGATACCCCAGTTAACTGTATGCTTCAATGAATCTGTAAGTAATCAGTAACTAACATGGTCCAAAGTTAAACATAACATTGTTCCCCAAATATGAAGACATAGTTACCAATAGATTCAAAGCAAGAAAATAATGAATCTGGCAGGGGCAGAAGTTTGGATCTCATTTCATTCAGTATTTTCTAACATCTTCTTTGGCAAAATATAATAGCTTCCAAACAGCCAACTAAAAATCGTTCTGTTCTGTTCTGGCTTTTTGTTATTTCTTTGTTTGCTTTTGTCATTTTTCCTAATCTTTCTTGGAGAATTCTAACAGCCCAGAAATATTCTTATTTTTTCTTCCTTGCTCTCTGCATGTTTGAGTTTTACAGACAGACAGACAGACTTCAGTAATGGAGCACCACATAACGCCTCAAAAATGCTTTAATGCCACTTAAAAGTTGGATTAAAAATAAATAAGTGGTTAATGGAAGATATATATTCACCATGCTCTAGACCTTTTTATTTGTTGATATAGGATTTATTTATTTATTTATTTATTTATTTATTTATTTATTTATTTATTTATTTACCGCCCTTCTCCTGATGGACTCAGGGCGTGATCAACAGTCTTGTGACTGTTGATTGGTACAATATTTTGGAAATGTCCCAAATCTTTGATGAACACTGAAAGGAATATTCAGTGTTCAAAATATTCAAATATTTGATCAAAGGAAAAGGGATCTGAATTTGGAAAGCTCACAGAAACTATATAGTTGCTTTTAAAATGACCTTCCTTCCTTCCTTCCTTCCTTCCTTCCTTCCTTCCTTCCTTCCTTCCTTCCTTTTCTCCTGTACTCAAGGGTGAAATAAGCAAGGGCTACAAAAATACCATTCAGTTCCAGTATTTTTTATCACTAGGAAAAGGCACATTTAAAAGGCACATGTTAAAAATTTGACACTTGTTGAATTTTCATGCTTACAAATGAATTGTCAGTACAAAATACCACTATAGCATTTAAATTATTAGGTATATTGGAACATATAGCTTACATTTTTCCCATTCAAAATGCAGGAGTGAGAGCTGATCCTTTTCTGGATGCAGCTTGTATGTGTTTACTTTGGTGTCAGTGAAATAGTTTACATAGGATTTATTACATAAGCCATAACAATGTATTTCGCTGATATGGAACCATGCGTGACGTTGCTGAATGAACTTTGAAATGAAAAACATTACATCAATATTTTATTTCTGACTATTGGAAAAGGCAGATCAAAGCACAAGCGCGAGAGTTAGTTGGAGGCCATAGATTTCCATCTATAAACAAAAGGTCCAATGTCTTGGGGTTTTCTTTTGAGGCTCCTTTGTTTCTTGTCACTCGGTTTCACAATTGTCTGTTCAATTCTGACAGTGTATCTATTGAATCCAGCATAATGATCAATTTGTATAGCATGGCAGCTGTAGTTTCATAACAGGAACAACAGAACTGCCATTACCGGCCACCATTATAAGAGGGTGAACCTTCAGTTTAAAAATAATCTGAAGAGCTTTCCTTGCTAAACCCTGTGGGTATAATTAACCAAGCCTAATCCAGGGGGGAAAAATTATGACTTTGCACTCTTCTTTTCCAGTGGTCAGAAATGTGACTCATGTTTACCTTAAAAAGGAAACATCCCTGGGACTTGAGTACTTTATTTAGCGCTCGTAGGAACATCTAATTGTTTGGTTTCTTTAAAACATAACGTTCCTGGAAAAACAGAAAAATTATTGGCAATCCCCAAGGTCCTTAAAATATGATTTGGAAACAGACTCCAGTGACTTCAATGGAATTCGCTATCTCAACATCATTTCCTGAGCCAATGTCACAAAAACCAGTAGTCTCTGGTCCACAGATGCAGCTCTGGAATAAGCTTTATGAAGTAAAAGACGTACCAGCCACAGTCTGCATGCAAGTTATCGCATTATTGAAAACCAGTATAATAAGGAGCAGGAAAATATTTATTTGAGGCACAAGATAATGATAGTTGATTTTTTTTATTATTATTATTTATATGGAGGAGGTTTGTTTGTTTTGCTAATTTGTGTAGCTAAATATTGTGCATGGTTGTACAGCATTACATTCCACCCACCCAAGCTACTTCCTGTCTCGCCCACTGATAGAAGGAAGGAAGTCTTGGTAAATTTTGACTATAATTACTTTATGAGACAGAAAACATGGGGAAAATCCCTCCGGAGTTCAGGAAAACGCCATGAAAAGTTCCCCATTCCAAATCCAGTACTGATTCCCTCTTTGCCACCTTTTTAATTATTTGATTGCATGTTTTCTAACTCGATATACAAGGCTTCCAGCAATTATTGGTTTCACAATTTAGAAAAAAAAATCATCAGAACATTTTGTGACAGTAGCATATCTGTTACGGAAGTCGTATGCTGTTGTTATACCATGCAGATCGGATAAGGAATTCTGTCTAGATTTCAGATGTGATTTAATTTTTGTTTATATTTAACCTAAATTAAATGAACCAAGTACCGTTCATTATGGCACATGCAATTCCTTTGAAACAAATGCCTGTTCTGACCTAGGCTTCCTGATACAGTAAAAGCACATAATGAGTCCCCAAAACCCTCTTTTTATTTCAACGGCTGTGAATTCTGTTCATTCACAGTCTGTTCATTCACAGAGGAGTGCCAAATAGTTGTAAAGAGTCCAACAGAAGTCTGTCACAGTCCTTCGGGATAAGGCTGATAAGCAACCACCTTTATCTCCCTTGACACGCTGCCAAGACCTAATTTGCAATTAACTTTGCAAGACCACGTGGATCAGAGTCAAAATAGAGCTGCAGAATTGAAACTGGACAGCATGAACAACATTGCTTCCTGCAAAGGCTCACATGCCTTTGCTCCTCCTAATGTCTTATGGGAGGGGCCAATCATCTCCAAGCCCTACTCCCAAGTCATCTCTTTTGTTTTAACTGTTCTTGCCTTCTGGCAGCTCTGCGCATGCGCGCACTGAGAACAGGCTTCCTCCGTTCCTCTGCCTCGCTGATGTCTGACTCTGGAGTTTCTGGAGTCTCCACATAACTCCCAGATGGCCCTTTCTCTGCTCTGATGCAGAGCCCTCGTCTGAGCCTTTCCCAGACTCCAGGACTGGCCCATGTTCCTCCCCAGCCTCCTCACTGTCCGACTCTGCTGCCAGCTCCACAGGCCACCAGCAGACCACAACAATGCCTCAGAAAGCAGAACAGCCCATATAAAGGAGCTCTTTTCACATTGCTAGAGCAACCATGTATTTGTCTTGACTTCCATGGCTGCTTCACGTAGGCCCACATACCACATCACTTTATTTCAAGATGGCCGACAGCCAATTCCGAAGCAGGCCAACAAAACCCAGAAAAAAGACACAACTACTTTGAAAGAGATGCACCTAACCCAAAAACCTCTTCCATGGGATTTACACAACTCTACTGTTTTATTCCCTATCTCTTTTTTTTTCCCCCGCCATCACATTAAAAATCTTTCTCTGGTGGCAATTTTAGGAAAAGCCTCGAGAGGCTTTTAAAGCATGGATGAATTTTCAATTTGCATACAGCTTGTACAAATAATAGGATTGCCTTATACTTTGGGATATATAGAATAAAAATTTTCCCAGTGGTTGGGTTAGCATTTCTGAGAGCCACTCAATCTCAGCATTCCATTTTAAGGTTCACTGAGGTTAGAGATGTTCAAATAGATGAAGCCTGTTTCAGTGTTATACGCTCCACAGAAAACTGGGCACTCTGCAAGGCTTTTTTTGAGAGAATTCACTGATTCCAAGCCAGCCTTTATTAGAAATTCATTTCTCAGCTGATGTGGTGACTTGCCGTGCAGGGATAAAAGGCCACGATGAAAAGCCTTACTGTTCTCAAGATGTGCTTTGATTCCTGGCATTATCAGGCAGGAACGAAATAGCAAAAATAGCTGCCCAGAGAATAAGACATCAGTTTTCCTTCTTCTTCCCTAGGGAAAAAAAAAAATTGTGCTAGAAGAAATGTGGCTGGTAGTGTCAGAAAACTTTCAAGAATGCTACAAGAAAGGGAAAAAGTGTATTGTCCATTCTATGATATTTCATGCAGACCAGTGGTGGGTTCCTACCGGTTTGCCCCGGTTCGGACGAACCAGTAGCAACGGCAGCAGGTTCCACCCACCCGCCTGGACGTCTCTGCGCATGCACAAGCCCACAAGCAAACTGGTAGCAACAGGATTTGAATCCCACTACTGATGCAGACACAAACACATCCTAACTAGCAACCGACAGCAGATTTAATTGTAGATCATTCAAATTTAAATGGAAGAAAATTTAGGCACACTTTTATTTGGTGGGTTATTTTTGTTCTAGACGTCAAGGTCTAGGTGTCAAACTCAAGGCCCGCAACTGGATCTGGCCTGCAGGGTGCTTAGATCTGGCTCGCAGGACCGCCCTAGAAACAGCCCATGGTACCTCTGCCAGCAAAAATGGAGCATGGGAGGGCCACATTGCCCCCCTCAGCTCCATTTTCACTGGCAGAGGGTGTCAAGAGGCCGTTGCAACTGAAAATGGAGTTCTGGAGCCCGTTTTCGCTGGCAAAGCACTCGGTCCACCACAGACTCCCCCGACAGAAGTGTGTGCCCACCCTAGGGCCACACCTACCCCACCCCAGAGGTCAAACACAACCCTGATGCGGCACTCAATGAAATCAAGTTTGACACCCCTGTTCTAGAACATCCTTCCCTCCCTTTAACTGGACTACATTCAAATAACTACATGTCTGGCAGCCTACATGTTGGAAATTGTTGAATAAAGGTGAATAAAAAAATTAAAATATTTTCTGAATATTCCATGCCTCCTTCAATTTTCAAAATGCAATTGTTTTAAAAGGTTGGTGATGGGCAAAATGTTATCTAAGGGGCCCCCTTCTGCCACCGATAGCCTCCCACCAGCAGTTCGCTCCCACAGAGAGGGACTCCTCAGGGTGCCGTCGGCCAAGCAATGTCGGCTGGCGACCCCCAGGGGGAGAGCCTTCTCTGTGGGAGCTCCTGCCCTTTGGAATGAACTGCCCCTGGAAATACGCACTATCTCCGACCTCCGTGTTTTTCACAGCGCCCTTAAGACTCCGCTCTTCCGACAGGCGGGGCTATCTTTGTAATTGAGTTTGAATTGGAGTTTTAACTTTGGGGTTTTAAATTAGTTCAGCCGAAAATGTAATAATTTTAATAATTTTTAAATTTATATTGATGTTTATATATTGCATTTTTACTTGGCTGTGCACCGCCCCGAGTCCTTCGGGAGAGGGGTGGTATAGAAATATTATTATTATTATTATTATTATTATTATTATTATTATTATTATTATTATTATTATTATTTTTAATCTGTAGTGAGATTCACAGCCTTTGAGGCTGGTTAATAGCTCAGCAGCTCGAGTCCTAACCAAGGACCTAGGAACTGTGAAGGTATCGTCAGAGAATGTAAGCTGTTCCGAGTAAGGCAGTTTTTTGTAGAGTCAAAATGTTCAAGTCCAGTAAATTTAGAATTTCTAAATAACGGGGTAGCCCTTTGGGTATTGCTCCAAGGGCTCCAATTACAATCGGGACAACACACAATTTCTTTTTCCACAGTCACTCAACTTCAATTTGCAAGTCCCGGTACTTTGTGATTTTTTCTTGCTACTTATCTTCAATCCGTGCATCACCAGGTATTGCAATGTCAATGAATCATACTTTTTTCTTTTCAACTATTGTTATGTCAGGTGTGTTGTGGACCAAGTGCCTGTCAGTCTGAATCCTAAAGTCCATCTTGAGTTTCTCATTCTCTAAAGCTTTCTCAACCTGATGTTTTCAGTGTTTTTTGCTGTACTCAAATCCAAACTTCTGGCACAATTTCCAGTGAATGATCTTAGCAACACGGTCATGGCGTTGTAGGTAGTCGGTTTGTGAAATTTTGCTGCATCCACTGATCAGGTGGTCGACTGTCTCATCTTTCTCATTACAGAGGCGGCATTTGCTGTTGGTAGCATCACTTTTAGGGTGCAACGCATGATTCATTGTCATGAGCTTCCTTGTTTTTCTGTCCAAATTGTCTAACTCCATCTGGGTCCAGTTAATTATTCTTGCAGAGTATTGAATCACAGATATAGCCCAGGTATTTATGGCTTTTATGATGTTTCCTCCACTCAGTTTGGATATTAATATCTTACGAATTCGCCGAATGTTGTTGTTGTTGTTGTTGTTGTTGTTGTTGTTGTTGTTGTTGTTATTATTATTAAGCATCCAATCCCATTTCATTACTCAGCTTAAGCCTTCTAGCTCTGTTTATTGGAGACTTTGGGATAGTTTTTCTTAAGTGTTCAAAGGAAAGTCCTGTGCCACTGAGTGACCTGTATTTTTTTTTCTTCTACCAAAAAAAAAAAAAAGTCAAAGATGGAGAATAATCAAATTTTCTCTCCTGGGACCTTCTGCTTCAATATATTCCAGGTCTGTATTGTTCTCCAGGTGTAAGATCTCTACAAATCTTGATTTATTTATTTTTTTTGTCTCCTTTTCTCCTGTTGATATGCTTATCCTTCCATAACCTGGCCTTTGATGTCCATGTCAGTGGGCAGGGAGGCTTATGTTCTTTCTCTTCCAGCTTACAGTAATTAAGTTTGTGAGGTCAATATGGCATGCATGACAGATTCTAGAGAGGTACCACTAAATCAGTCCGAAAAGTCTATATATATACCTTTCAAGTCATTGTTTATACTTCCTGTCTAGAAATCAGATCTCAGTTCAAGTCTGTATTGATGTTAATAGTCCCTTTGCTGGGTGGACAGGAGATCTCTCAACAGAAGCTCTAAAATGCCTTATACATCCTCAGTGGCTTTTTGAAATAGGAATCAATTTATTGCAGAGAAGAAAAAAAATAACTCATTAGAGAAAGAGACATTTGGTTTTCATACAGTGATATAAGATTGCTGTCAACATCAAATGTCCATGGGTAATTGTCTGCTCAGTGACCTTAAGCAAAAGTCTGTGCTACATATTTTAATTCTTTAAATTGATTAAGCAAATATGCAAACCAACACCAGTTTTTGTTTTCTGAGTCTTTTCATCCTTCGTGGTCTTCAAGTCAAATTGCACTGTAAAATGTGGGTCCCCCCCCCCCCAGAATCTTGGGCCTTGGAGCCCTGGTGGCTCAGTGATTAGAATGCAGTATTGCAGGCTAACTCTGCCCACAGCCTGGAGTTTGATCCTGATAGGCTTAAGGTAGACTCAGCCTTTCATCCTTCCAAGGCCAGTAAGATGAGGAGCCAGATTGTAGTGGGCAATATGCTGACATTGTAAACCACTCCGAGTGTGCTGTAAAACACTATGGAGTGGTATATAAGTCTACATGCTACAGCTATTCTATGACTACAGAACTTCCAACACAAAAAGATAATTTGACCTGTTTGATCTCCAGGTCTGTAAACATGTTTTTCACATACCATATTTTTCAGAGTATCAGCCGCACCTACTTCCCCCCTAAAAGGGGGTGAAAATTTGGGTGCATCTTATACACTGAATGTAGCCCCGCCTATCCACTGGCCCCCATCCTTTGGCCTCTACCTCCCAGCAATTTACCTCCTTACAGCAAGAAGAAACATCCCATATCAGCTTCAGCACAACCTAATTAGCACAAGTTGATTGTTGGTTGGATCATCCTCCCAACTCTCAGCTGTTTCAGGCTGCAGGGATTCCCATTGCCTATTGCTGTGCGGGCCTCTGCTGCTTGCTGCAAGGAGGTAGATTGTTGAGAGCAGTTTTTTTTTTCTTGTGCTAATCAAATTATGCTGAAAATGAAAATGAAAGTAAAGCAGGCTTTTTGCTGTTTGCTGCAACGAGGCAAAATTTCTGGGAGGCAGAGGCAGATTTCTTTTTCTTGTTTTCCTCACCAAAAAAGGTAGGTGGGTCTTATAGTCCGGAGCGTCTTATACTCCAAAAAATACGGTAATTAGCGGCAAGATTAGGGGTTAGAACCCATTTGGCATATATCTCTGCTTAAGCTACTTCACTACTCCCTTGGTATGCTATGGCATGATTTTTCCAATAGGCAGGGATGTCCAATCTTGACAACTTTCAGGCATGAAAGCTGCTTGAGGAATTCTGGGAGTCGAAGTCCACAAGTCTTAAAGTTGCCAAAGTTGGACATCACAGCTTTAAAGAGTTTTTTTCTTTTCTTTTTTCCTTTTTGGTCAACTCAAGGCAGCACTCGTATTTAATGCTTCCGCTTCCTCTTTCCCTCATAACAATATAGTGAAATAAAGTGGCTGAGAGGGCCTGTCCCAAAATCACTCGGCTAGCTTTCATACCTGAGGGAACCCTAGAACTAATAAGCTCTGCTGATTTCTAGGCCACCATCTTAACCATTACATCAAACTGTCTTTTAAAAACCAACTTGGATAAGTTAATATATTATCTTAGGGACGTATTGGCATGATCTGACTAAGAAGACAATTCAGTAAGCGCACCTGACTTTTAGGTTTATCTTTGGAAACACAATTGGCCCCAGATTGATTTAAGAATTCCGTACACTCAATACATAGTATCCCTCTCTATATGGGCTCTGGAGATTCTTTGCATTAACTGAATAATCCATACATCTCACTGTACATCTCACTGATCTTTCAAATGTATATAAGCTCAAAGGGGGTTCCCATATACAATAGAATAGAATAGAAGCTCCATGGCTTAGGACCTGGGTACTTGCGGGACCGCCTTCTGCCGCCAATAGCCTCCCACCGGCCAGTACGCTCGCACAGAGAGGGCCTCCTCCGGGTGCCGTCGGCCAGACAGTGTCGGCTGGCGACCCCCAGGGGGAGAGCCTTCTCTGTGGCAGCGCCCGCCCTCTGGAATGACCTACCCCCGGAGATACGCAGGATTCCAGATCTCCGGACCTTTCGTCGGGCCCTTAAAACCCATTTGTTCCATCTAGCTGGGCTAGCTTGATCCCATCCTCCGTTTTTAAATTTGACATTGATTTTAAATTGGGTTGTTTTAATTCTCGGCCGAATAATATTTAATAATTTTTAATTGTTTTTAACTTTTGTATACCATGTTTTATTCTGGCTGTTCACCGCCCTGAGTCCGCAAGGAGAAGGGCGGTTTATAAATTGAAATAATAAATAAATAAATAAATAAAACAAGAGTGATTGGACACACAAGGAATTCGTCTTGGTGCATATGCTCTCGGTGTACATAAAAGAAAAGATACATTCATCAAGAATCATAAGGTACAACACTTAATGATAGCCATAGGGTACAAATAAGCAATCAAATCATATTAGGGAACAGTCAATATAAATTGTAAGGATACCAGCAACAAGATTACAGTCATGCAGTCATAAGTGGGAGGAGATGGGTGATAGGAATGATGAGAAGATTAATAGTAGTGCAGACTTAGTAAATAGTTTGACAGTGTTGTGGGAATTATTTGTTTAGCAGAGTAATGGCATTCAGAAAAAAACTGTTCTTGTGTCTAGTTGTTCTGGTGTGCAGTGCTCTATAGCGTCTCTAGATGAGTTTCAGCAGGTTCTGACCAGTTCTGGAGAACCGGTAGCGGAAATTTTGAGTAGTTCAGAGAACCGGTAGTAAAAATTCTGACTGGCCCCTCCCCCATCTATTCTCTGCCTCCCAAGCCCCAGCTGATTGGGAGGAAATGGGGATTTTGCAGTATCCTTCCCCTGGAGTGAAATGGGAATGGAGATTTTACAACATCCTTCCCCTGCCACACCCACTAAGCCATGCCACGCCCGTCAAGCCATACCCACAGAACCGATATTAAAAAATTTTGAAACCTATCACTGATGCATCACCATCACTATTATCTTTGTGTTGTCCTTTTTCTCTCTTTTTTTGTTATTAATAACAATAACAAAATTAAAAATGTGTGCTTTCCATTCTTTTTTTCATTTTGGCACCGGGTTGTATTATCTTCTACCCATCTGAACTCAGAATTAGCTGTCAGAGAAGCTTCAAGAATACTTCTATTTTTCCAAAAAGCAGTAATGAAAGGGCATATCGCTGCTAAAAGGCATGCTTGAATCAGGCACTAAAAGCAGATGTCAGGAAGTAAACATAGCAGGGAACAAAAAGAGCCTCAGGTTTATTTGCCTATGGCCCTGGCATACACATGCCATGCTAAATCAATGGAATTATGGGAACTGAAGTCCACCTCATTTGAAAAGTACAGTGTCGATCAAGATACTTCTATGTGCAAGTAGTCTACAGCAGTCCCAAAAGTACTTTTTCAAGAGGCAAGTGACTTTCTTGTTTTTTTTTTCTTTGAAGACTTTTCACTTCTCATCCAAGAAGCTTCTTCAACTCTGACTGCATGGTGGGGAATGGAAGGATTTATATTCCTTGCAGACAACTGGTCATTTGCATCATTTTAGAGGGTTGCTGAAGCACTTGGAGGTTTGTTGGGGTCACCTGAGTAGTGCTCCTGGTTCCTGTAGTTTGCAGTTTTATCTCCTTTCTCTGGATATCTGTTCATGCTCCCACATCGTTGGAAGACTGTTCTTCCCAATTGCAGACTACAGGAACCATTAGCATTACTGGCCAAGGCCCAAATTTTGATCACATGATGCTACAATGGTCATAACTTTAAGAAGCGGTCATAAGCCACTTTTTCAGAGCTGTTATGACTTTGAATGCAAAATAAATGAACGGTTGTAAGTCAGCGTCTAGCTGTATACCATCATATACAGATAAAGGCTCCAATGAACTTCACTGGCATGATCCAAATGGGAAGGCCTTCAAGTAAGTCTCATTTTATGTTCGGTGGAGATGTCTCCTTCATGAGCTTGCAATTTATCCTCCAGGATTTCCATTCCACATGTGAGTTCTTTTTGGAAGCTCGATTGTCGCATAATACACCACACATCAAATAATCTGTCAGTTGTCTTCACTGTCCATCAATTGCAACACTTTTAGGAGAGGACCGAATTTTAGAAATGCAAAAGAATGAATACAAGGGCTTGATTTTAAGTGTGGGTGGGCTTAAAGTACCAGACTAAACTGTATATACACTCATGGCCCTATTCTCAGATTATCTGGCTGGAACATCTTAAACACCGTACAACCACAATCTTCTCAAATGCTAACATTATAACAAGGGGGGGGGGCATGCTTTGATACTCATGTTCCTGGTTCAGAAGGGAAAGCCATATATGGTAGAAACAGAACAATCAGTTGACTTGGATTTGTGTCACTGTTATGCCCACTCATCCACAATTCTTTTCTGTACTGCTTCTGTATTAATTAGTCCCACCAAAATTATAAAATACAGCATTTCTGAAACTGTAACAATTTAGAATTATATACAGGGGTAGGGTGCTGGGGGTTTTCAGAGGTTCAGGAGAACCTCTAGCTAAGATTCTATGCAGTTCGGAGAACCCCCAAATCTCACTCCTGGCTGGCCCTGCCCACCCCTCCCCTCCCCTCCCCGGATTCCCCACGTGGCCCGTTTGGGGTGCAGAACGGGCACCGAAGCTCAGGGAGGGCAAAAAACAGGCCTAATGGAAGTTCAGGAAGGCCTCCAGAGCCTGGGGAGGCTGTTTTTGCCCTCCCGGAAGCTCAAGAAAAGCCTCTGGAGCTCGGGGAGGGCAAACACCCATCCCCCACCATGGTGCAGGAGGCTGACACGCCCACCATGGCCACACCCACCCAGCAACTGGGAAGAGAACCCCTTGCTAAAATTTTTGAAGCCCACTCCTGATTATATACGTTCATTTCTAGCTAAGAATGTCATTGAAGAAATGTAAAAGCCAGAAGAAACAATAAATTCCTATCCATTTATTCATCCAGTAAATGCAAATCAAGCTCATTCATATACATTATCTCAGGTATCTCTGTGAGTTGTTTTTTGTTTTTGTTTTTTGGCCTAATTGTCCTAATAGTATTCCATATCCTTGAATCCATGAGCTGATTTTAGATATTACGTCTTATTCTCCCAAATAGAACACACACAAAAAAGCCTTGTTTAAAACTGTGATAAAAGTAGCTATGATAGGGAGCTTGTTTCAATTACCATAATGATTGGGCTTTATTGAGTTATCAGTTTAAAATGATTTCCTCTATCCTACAGTTTCACCCCAGGGGGTCTGAATGAGCGGCAGTCTTTCCTATAATTGGCCAGCTATGCTAGGTAATGCTTATTCCTATTTCCTCCAGAGGAAATAAGCTTAATGGATGGGGTGGTGGGGAATCACTGGACTACAAAGCATTGGGTCGTCCATCAAGAAAAAATAAAATGGCTAAATCTTTTTTTGATTGCTAATAATACCGTAGATACTGTTAGCTGTTCAGAATCTTGGATCTGCAGTCAATTCTATTAGTGTGGAGCTTTATATGGGATGTTGAATGCCTTGGTGAATAGCTAGGTTGTATTACTCCAAATAAACCCTTGCTCGGCACAAATACGAGCTTTTATTAGCATTATTATAGGATTCATGTATGATATGCTTCTATATTCCGTTATCATAATGGACTAATCATCATCATTATAGCCATTGTCTATCCACTGTGGAATGAAGGCCTCTTCTCAGGGGTAGGCTTCAAAAATTTTAGCAAGGGGTTCTCGGCCCGGTTGCTGGGTGGGCGTGGCCATGATGGGTGTGGCCTAGTCGGCATCCTGCACCACAAAGGGGGGGGGAATTTTGCCCTCCCCAGGCTCCAGAGATTTTCCTCAAGCCTCCAGAAAGGCAAAAACGGCCTCCCCAGGCTCCGGAGGCCCTCTGGAAGGCCCGTTTTTCACCTTCCCCGAGCCTCCACTCGCACTCTGCACTTACCTGCAAAATGGGCTGCATAAGGATTCCTGGGAGGGGAGAGGTGGGGTGGGCAGGGCCAGCCAGGAGAGGGATCTGGGGGTTCTCCGAACTGCACAGGATCTTAGCTAGAGGTTCTCCCAAACCCCTGTGAACCCCCAGCAGCCCACCCCTGCCTCTTCCGCATTTTTCCAGCCAATACAGTCCTGAGCTTTCCTTTGCCAGTTGGGCCCGCAATACTTGCTGGTGTCAATCGATCCATCTTCTTTTGTGGATGCTTTTTATCAAGTAGGACACATCCTATAATTGCTTTCGTCCACTTGCCATCAGTTGCTCTTGTTATGTGACCAGCCTATTTCCATATCTTTTTTTTTTTTTTACTCTTGATGGCATTGTATATTTTCGTTTGTTTTCTCATCCATGTGCAGGTCCTTTTACCTAGCCTTGTGATGCCAAGCATGTATCTTTCCGTGGCTCTTTACGCCATTTGTAGCTTTTTTACTGTCCATGCTTCGCTGCTATATGTTAGAATGCTGAATAGCCTTGGTAAATAGCTATGTTGTATTACTCCAAATAAACCCTAGCACAGCACAAATGTAAGCTTTAATTAGTACCGTGTTTCCCTGAAAATAAGACCCTGTCTTATATATTTTTTTAACCCTGAAATAAGTGCTTGGCTTTATTGCCATGTGCTCAAAAGCCCAATTGGGCTTATTATCAAGGGATGTCATATTTGGGGGGAGAAAGAGGGTATTATTACAGGGTTCATGTATGAAAGGCTTTAATATTTCTTTTTCATAATGAATTAACTTTGCCAAAACCTTTTCTAAGATTGCCAGGTTGTAGCCTGGATATTGGCCATTTACTTTTATATTGAGAAGTAAAACTATTCCTCACTGGACTGACAGGAGAAGAGCCTAATGGCTGGGAAAGATTGAGGGCAAAAGAAGAAGGGGACGACAGAGAACGAGGTGGCTGGATGGAGTCACTGAAGCAGTAGGCATGAGCTTAAATGGACTCCAGATGATGGCAGAGGACAGGAAGGCCTGGAGGAACATTGTCCAACAATAACAACAACAACAACAACAAAGCTATTCCTCTCTATCTGATTTCTTGTCTATTTTTCACACTCAATAATGGAAATGGAAGAAAAGACCCAAAGGAAAAATTGGGAGAAATTATGACTTGTTTCCTGAATCAACTGTGATTTAGTAACTCGACTATCATAAGAACAGTAAAAATTGGCACCTTAAAAAAGATTGACTGTATTTTATGGGGCATTTTTCGGATCAGGCTGTTCTCTTACAAGGAGCGAAATTGCTACCTGCTAATTTTCTGCCGGCAAATTTCGTTCTCATTGAAAAACTTATTGTTCTAAGTACTGGTTCTCTTCAAGACACCTTGAAAGAGATGGATTAACTTCCTATCTTGGTTACATTTAAATGAAAAATAGTCACTCTGGTGTGTGTACAATATACACAGTACAATATTGATAAGGAAGAATTCATTCATTCTCCACAATGATTTAAAAATAATGATAGCCCTCTCCTCAATATAGTCATTTTTGCAAACCCAGCCATCTTCACAATTCATTCCTCCATTATTTGTGTTTCTGCAGTCTTCCATCTTTGTACATATGACTTTGCTGCAGTTAGATATATAAAGCCAATCTTCCAAGAACCTTTTCTAATTGAATGTCCTTTCACATTTTTCACGTTCCCAGTGATGATTAGAAGGGCCTTGATATATCCTACTTATCTTTTTCTCTTTGGTTCCTCTTTGCCTTCTGAATTTCAATCTCTCATATTAGTTAAGATCAAAATTGGGGGGAGTCAAGTTTAAATGATGATGGAGATCAGCCAATTTTCAAACAGTCACTGCCAAACAGTCAAAATAATCCCTTGGATTATCCCCAATCCAATAAGAATAGAGCTGGAACGGACTTTGGAGGTCTTCTAGCATTTAAGATAAGTGGCTGTCCAGTCTCTTTTTAAAAACCTCCGGTGATTAAGTCCCTACAACTTCTGAAGGCATTGGTTAATTGGCCTCGCTGTTAGGAAGTTTCTCCTTAATTCCAGGTTTCTTCTCTCCTTTATTAGTTTTCCTCCACTGTTTCTTGTCCTGCCCCCTGGTGCTCTGGAAAATAAGTTGACCCCCCTCTCCTTTGTGGCAGCTCCTCAAATACTGGAATATTGCTATCATGTTCCCCCTCGCCCTTCTTTTCTTTAGACTGGCCCTATCCAAATCCTGCAACCGTTCTTCATATGTTTTGGTCTCTAGGCCTTTAATCATCTTGGTTGCTCCTCTTTGCACTTTTTCCAAAGTCTCAACATCTTTTTGTAATGTAGTGATCAAAACTGGATACAGTCATATTCCGTTTGTGGTCTTATTAAGTTTTTACAATTGCTACGAGGATCAGATGGTGGGAAGGGAACATAGAAGAGATGAAAGAATATAGAAGAGAAGGATCAGATGGAGGGAAGGGTACATAGAAAAAATGTTTCGAGCTTCTGGAAGAAAAATATGATGTCATGCAAATAATTATCACCACTACCGGTGTTATATTTTTGAAGCAAAAACAACTACTTGCTTCTGTATAAACTTTCTCTACTTATCTTCCACATCTACATTTGTATTGCCAAATGAATTATCGAAAACAATTACTGAGAACAATTAAGAAAGAGAAATGTTGAGTATGCAGAGTGTCATCTGCAAAGACGCAGCCTAACCAAACCAAAAAATACAGCCTCATGAGACATCTAACATTTATGCTTGGAAGATGTTTATACTATCTTTGTGGAAATGGACTAATATCTTTCACAACTCCACATTAGCGATAGGGAATCATAAGGTCTGTTACCAATTGCTTATCCTCTGAAGCCTGAGTTTAAAAGATGCACTGATTAAAAGCATGCATTTAGCAATGGGGAGGGAGGGAGGGGCACTTGGGCCCTAAAGGAAAAAGAGGATACAATGCAGCCCTTATTATCAATTTTCCATCCTGCAAAGGGTGACTGAAAATACAATGTACCTCAAAGGGAATGAATGTGCCTATAGAGAACTTTTGTAAATACTCTGCCATCCTTCGTGAACTCTCATGACTCCATTAAACACACTGCTATGGCCCTTTGAAGGCATCCCCCTTTCGTCAATAGGCATGACCTACAAATTAGTACATGATCATTAACTTTCTTCCACGGGCCAGCCTGTGACTCCCACTTAATAATATTAAAATCCCCGAATACAAAAGAAAAAAGTGTCTCGATTCACAGCATCGTTCGCACTCAGAACAAAGGCAACGTTTGTTGCTGTTGCTGTTGTGGTCTTTAAAACTTTCTCGTTCTAAAGAGACAACTTCTTGAAAAGGGATTTTTTATTTATTTATTTATTTTTATTTTGGTAATCCGAAATGAAAGTTTTTGTGACTTTGAGATTTGCCGGGGTTGTGCCAGAGCTGTGCCCAAGTCAGCCTAGATGTCTCCAAGAATGAAGATAATGTTGAAATAATTTAATGCAAATAATTATCACCATTACCAGCGCTACCCTGTTTCCCCTAAAATAAGACATTCCCTAATAATAAGCCCAATCGGGCTTTTGAACGCATGCGCTAAAATAAGCCCCCCTCCTGAAAATAAGCCCTCCCCGAAAATATTTAAACGCATGTTCAGCCGGTCCCCGCCATTTCCTCTGGTTAGGGTTAGTGAGACCTGGCTGGAAATTAGGTAAGACTTCAAGAGGAGCCCCGTCTTGCTCCACAATTTATTTATTAGTCCCAAAATTTATTTATTAGTCTCATTTTTATGCCGCCCAACTCCCGAGGGACTTGGGAGGTATTTTCAGACCTCCCTGAAAATAAGGCCAAGCACTTATTTCGGGATTCAAAAAAATATAAGACAGGGTCTTGTTTTTGTGGAAACACGGTATATATTTGAAGCAAAAACTACTACTTGCTTCTGTATAAAGTTTTTCGATTTATCTTCCATGCCTACATTTTATTATCAAATCAGATTATTGAGAATTAAGAAAGAGGCATTCTTTCTTAATAAAGAATTGTAACATTGCTGAGATGGACAACACACAACTTAATCAGAAACAACTTAAGTTTCAGTTGTATATATGCTGCAGGTTTATTTCCCATGCAAAAACTACCCCTAAAATAAATAATCAATGCACTCTAAAACACAGGTAGTCCTCGACTTACAACAATTCATTTAATGACTGTTCAAAGTTACAACGGCCCTTGAAAAAAGTGACTTAGGACCATTTTTCACACTTACAACCATTGTAACATCCCAGTGGTCACGTGATTAAAATTTGGATGATTGGCAACTGTCTCTTATTTATGACGATTGCTGTGTCCTAGGGTCATGTGACCACTTTTTGTAATCTTCTGACAAACAAAGTCAATAGGAAAACCAGATTCACTTAACAACCGTGTGACCAGTTTAACAAGGGCAGTGATTCACTTAACAACTGTGGCAAGTAAAGTCGTAAAATGGAGCAAAACTCACTTAACAAATGCCTCAATTAGCAACAGAAATTTCAGTTATGATCGTAAGTCAAGGACTACCTGTAGTATAATTATCACATTTGGAAAGCTAACCTACATAATATTCAGTGGTGCAAGATATACAACCTGCTTCACTTCAGAGAACATAAATTGTTGGCGCAAAATGACACAACAGCACAGAAAAGTAAGACACTCCACTTAACACTTACACTTAGAATAACTTTATTGTCACTTTGAATGTACACTAATCAGCATACATTAAAATGAAATTTCGTTGCATAATGCTCTCAAAAGGTCACCCCCTCCAATACATCACATAAACATAACTAAATAAATAAATACAAAATTATGCATATACTCACATACCCACATATGACACAGAGAAACCACACAGTCCAGTCCGGTTGTATACATGTGTATGGCGAGAAAAACGAATCTTGCCAGTTATCAGACGGATGGCATGGGGAACAAAACTGTTGCAGAATCTGCTAGAAACACTTTGAAACCTCTTCCCAGAGGGAAGTAACAGGAACAGACTGTTAAGTGGGTATTTGGGGTCTCTAACGATGCTTTGAGCTCTAAGCACATAGCACTTATAAACAGTATCCTGAATAACGGGAAGTGAGCTTCCTATACTCTTCTCGGCTGTCCTTACCACTCTCTGTATGGACTTTCTATCTGAGGCACTGCTGTCACCAATGCAAACAGTGATGCAGTTTGTTAAAACGCTCTCAATCGTGCCTCTGTAAAAAGTGGCCATGACAGAAGGAGAAAGATGTGCCCTCCTCATCCAATGTAGGAAATGCAGACCCTGAGTAAGGGGTATGCATAAGCGCACCAACGTAGCTACCGTCCTTGTCCTACTGTCCCCATTTATTTGTATCCTTATCCTGTATTCATAATCTTGTTTATACTTATATCTGTAATCTTATACGTGTTTGACAAATAAAATAAAGTAAAATAAACAACTGGGTGATCTTGAGCCAGTCACTCTGTCTCAGCCCTAGAAAGCAGGCAATGATAAACCACTTCTGAAAATCTTCCAAAGAAAACTTCTGAAATGGCAGTCATCAGGATACATTGACTCCAAAAAAAATCTTGTCTTTCTGCTGAAATAGAATGCTGATAGCTCTCCTCTTACGAATTAAGTCAGCACAGCAAATATAATGATAGGGTACTACGTAGACCCCTAGCAACTTTTTTCTCCCGTGGGTCAGCTAAATCCTAAACTTCAACTATTCTGAATAACTGTCAACAATCAGCAAATATAGCTAAACCACTGAAAAGACAACAAAGATAATCGGCAAATTCAATAATCCATGAAAAGACAAACTTTGGGTTCCATTCTCTTGTTATCTATTAAAGCAAACTGATGATCTGGGACTTCCAAGGGTTTCCAGGAACAATAATGTAACCTGCCAGCACAGAATGGAATAAGGTCTGTATTTTTGTCAGAAAATGGCTTATTCAGATTGCACAATAACGCCTTTTTCAAATCAAGCCATAATGCATAAATAGGGCAAAACTTAGCATGTCATCTTAAGAATCTCTTCCCCCACTTACAGAGCAAGGCCATATCAACCAGGACAGGACAGTCAGTCCTCAACGTACGGCCACAATTGAGCCCAAAATGTATGTCGCTGAGTGAGAAATTTGTTAAGTGAGTTTTGCCCCATTTTACGACCTTTCTTGCCAAATTTGTGAAGTGAATCACTGCAGCTGTTAAATTAGTAACATGGTTATGAAGGGAATCTGGCTTCCCCGCATGAATCTGCAACCGTCAACTGCAACCGTCATAAATGTGAGTCAGTTTTCAAGCATCCGAATGTAAATCACGTGGCCATGGAGATGCTGCAATTGTCATCAGTGTGAAAAATGGTCATAAATCAATTTTTTCAGTGCTGTTGCTAACTTCGGTCACTGTTGTAAGTCAAGGACTATCTGTATTTAATTTAAACTGCCAACAGCCTTTTGACCAATCTGGTGGCAGGTAGCTGAAGAGCAACATTTGGAAGTCTACAAGTCTCCCAACCATAATTTAAAGAATTGGGAGGAAAAACAATGAGCAAGAGAGCCCTGTTAATAATAATAATAATAATAATAATAATAATAATAATAATAATAATAATAATAATAATAATAATAATAATAATAGCCAGTAGCTCGCGCAGGAGGGGTGTCACATGGGCACAACGGGTTGAGAATAAAGCAAAAATTTCTGAGGAAGGTTGAAAATCCTGAGCCAACTATGAATTACGCCAAGCGGCACTCTCTCATTGCTAACACTACACGGTATTAGGGAAATCAGTTTTAAGAATATAGTGATGCTGTGACTAATACCGGAGAGTCAGCCGTTGAAGAATTAAGGTGAGAACGATGCTGCAATTTCCTCGATTTAAAACAAATAGGTTGCAATCCATCTAAGTAAGAAGGCATGTCAGAAGGAATAACGTTTGCTTTACTTGCGCAGGGTGGCATGCCTTATTGGTCTTTACATGTCAGATTAGCACCACCAAATCCCTAAAAGCTGAGTTATGCTAAAAGTATTCAGCTAAACAACCAAAAACAAAACATTTTCGTAGTGAATCAGATCTAACCACCTCCCCCAGATCTTCGCTGCAGAAGCTCTAGTATGAATCAGAACAATATTTGGGAAAGTAGCATCAATGCTTAATACGCTTCTGAAGCACAGGAACGGTTGTCTTAGACACCAGTCTAAAAAGGCAGGTGGGGCTGTGGGTACAACATACTTTTTCAAAAACAAAAATCTGAAGTGAGACATGCTGCAAAAATTAAGGTGTGGATTTTTGACATTGCTTGCTCCTCTATACCAATACAAACTATTTCATGTAAAATACTCTTGGGGTCTTTTTCTATATTAAGGGGTGACATTGTAGTAAGGTAAAGGTAAAGGTTCCCCTCGCACATATGTGCTAGTCATTCCCGACTCTAGGGGGCGGTGCTCATCTCCGTTTCAAAGCCAAAGAGCCAGCGCTGTCCGAAGACATCTCTGTGGTCATGTGGCCGGCATGACTAAACGCCAAGGGCGCATGGAACCAAAGGTGGTCCCTATTTTTCTACTTACATTTTTTACGTGCTTTCGAACTGCTAGGTTGGCAGAAGCTGGGACAAGTAACAGGAGCTCACCCCGTTACACAGCACTAGGGATTCGAACCGCTGAAGTGCCAAACTTTTGATCGACAAGCTCAGCGTCTTAGCCACTGAGCTACCACATCGCTGACATTGTAGTAGAACCATGATTATTTTTGTGTTTTGATTCCTGATGTATGTGTTTGTTGGGTTTAATTGTGAATTTTTTAAACTTAAATTGAGGAATTAAGTTTAATTTCAAGGGAAATATATGTCTATTTTGCTGTTATAGATGCCACTGGTATTAAGCTAGGGCAAATGAATAGCATTAGTCAGCTTGAACTGGTCCCCAAAGTACTTTTTTGTGACTCACAGAGATCTGTATGAAATTTTAAGCTTCCTAGTAGATCCTGCCTGAATTCTATTCCAGAAGTGGGAGGAAAATGTGTTCATAGACAGCTATATTCTTTTGGATTTTACATAATTAATATACTGTAATTGTATATATACATATTTACATGCGGATCCTTCACAATTCATTCATATTTATGACGGTTGCAATGTCCCACGGTCATGTGATCAACTTTTGGGAACTTTTGATAAGGAAAGTCCCTAGGAAAGCCAGATTCGTTTAAACAACAGTGTTGTTAACTTAACCTCTGCAGTGATTCACTTAACAACAGTGGCAAGAAAAGTTGTAAAATGAGGCAAAATTTACTTAACAGATGTCTCACTTAGTAACAAGATTTTTTGGTTCAATTGTGGTTGTAACTTGAGGACTACATCTCTCTCTCCCCCACCCTCTCTCTCCCTCTCTCTCTTTCCCTCCCTCCCTCTCTTTCTCCATCTCCCTCCCACCTCCCTCTGTCCCTCCCTCCCTCTCTATCTCTCTCTCCCTCCCTTTCTCTTGCTCTATCACCCACCACAGATACCAAGAAGCAGAGACGTCTGAAAAGTATGTGTTCTGTCCTAGCTACAGATCCCAAAGAATGTAGCACACACAAACTCTGAACAAAACTCAGTTTACTTCAAAACACAGTCTTTTGTAAATGCAGGCTGTTAATAAAACATTCTTAACAACCTGCCAGAAATTCCACAGATAAGATAGAGTCTTACAAGAGTTGGCAGAAAGCCCAGAAGCCAGGTTTGCAGAGAAAATCCAAACTCAATGATCAGCGAACGAACGAACGTTGTTTCCTGCAGCTTTTTACAAGCTGTGTGCAAACTTAAATAGGCTAAGGGCATGGCCAATGAGCCCCAAGCCTTACTCTCGAAATCTCCTCCTGAGTAACCACTCCTGCCTTTTGGCAGCTCTGTGTGCCCGTGCATTGAGAAGAGGGTCCTCCACTTCAACCTCTTCACTTAAAGGAGGTTCTGAAGGCCCTGGTTGAATCCCTGCCTCTGGCACTACATCTTCTTCAGCCTCTTCGCTGTCCGACTCGAGCGCCGGCTGCACAGGCTGCTGACGCGACACCACACCAATCTCCTTGTCGTCGGGATCAATCCGCCCAGGCCGCTGGTGGGCCACAACAGTGTGGTCACAAAAAGCAAGATGGCCATTGCAACAATCCAATCAAAACTTTGCCTGTTCATGAGCATTGCTACCTATTAGCAGGATTGCACTGAAGAGAAAATCACGAACAGAGAAAACGTATCTTATAAATCAAATAAGTAAATAGTGATGCCTGGGCACAGAACAAGCCTTCATTTGCCAGGCCTTGTTCTCGCAACCAAAGCTTGAAATATCATGAAATCATGGCCCTTTATGAGATATAAATTTGATCCCTCGGGAGTTGGGATGTGTGGAGGAGTGGAGTTGAAGTCCACACGTTAAATTTCCTAAGGTCGATAAACACTACAAAGGGTTGAGGCTGATGAAGAAGGTATCTATCCCTACCTACTAAAGCTTAGATATTAAGCTTTTCTACTTTCTGTGACTCAGAATAATGGGTCACCGGAGACAGGGTGTGTGGAGGAGTAGAGATGCTCATCTGCTCAACTTCCTCTTTGCATTATTCTGAGTCACAGAAAGCAGAAAAATTTAAGATCAATATCTAAGCCGTAGGGAACTTCTCCATCACCCTGATCTCCTTCTGCAGTGTTTCTCAACTTACCAACTTGTAATATGCATTACAAGTGACATATGTATCGAATGCATGTGGACTTCCACTTCAAGTCCATACAACTCATATGTAAGGACTTCAACTCCCAGAATTCCCCAGCCAGCTCGGAATTCTGAAAGTTAAAGCAGGGGTGAAATCTAAAATTTTCCCCTACCGATTCTGTGGGCGTGGCTTGGTGGGCATGGCAGGGGAAGGATACTACAAAATCCCCATTCCCTCCCCAATCCTGGGGGAAGGATACTGCAAAATCTCCATTCCCACCCCACTCCAGGGGAAGGATACTGCCAAATCCCCATTCCCTCCCCACTCCTGGGGGAAAGATATTGCAAAATCTCCATTTCCACCCCACTCTGGGGCCAGCCAGAGGTGATATTTGCCAGTTCTCCGAACTGCTCAAAATTTCCATTGCCGGTTCTCCAGAACCTGTCAGAACCTGCTGGATTTCACCCCTGAGTTGAAGTCCACACATATTACAAGTGGCTAAAGTTGAGATGTTCTGCTCTGCAAGGGTGGTAATGAAACAGAAGAAACATTGAAGGTAGCCTACACCAGGTGTGCACTGTCGTCCATGAGTCACTGTGCGAATTAATATGGGTGGTGCTGGATAAAAAGATGTATAGTGTTGACAACACTGAACTGTAGCTTTGTCACTTTGCAAAGGTGAACACAACTACCCCAGTAATTCTGAGTTTGCGTAACCAATAAACCATAAATTAAGGGTAAGGAGCAAGTACACAAGACGTAAGAAATCAAAACATAGTCGGTTATGGCTGCTTTGCGACTTGCAAACTAGAAAACCTTCCCCATCTAACTATCACTCCAACAAATTCAGTTGTTTCAGCCAGTACAGAGGTTGTATTCAGCCGGTTCGCACCAGTTCGGGCGAACTGGTAGCGGCGACTGCCCACTCACCCGAACATAATGCTGTCCAATTTAGCCACGTTTTTGAGGCCAGGTGTATGCGCGGAAGACCGGGCGCATGCGACCCGGTGGCAACAATATGTGAAAGCCACTCATGGGCCAGTACCGTCAGATGTGGCTGGAGAAAATGGTTTTCGGGACCTCACCTAGAAAACAATGACTAATCCCTTGTAAAAAATACAAATAGTCCTTGGTTTATGAACCACAATTCAGCTCAAAACTGTTGATGCTAAGCAAGGCAGTTGTTAAGTGAGTGCTGAAGTCCACACGTGTTAAATTTTACAACTTTATTGGCCACAGTGGAGTGAATCTCTACAGTTGTTAAGTGAATCATATGGTCATTAAATGAATCTGTCTTCCTCCATTGACTTTGCTTCTTGGAAGCCAGCTAGGAAGATTACAAATGGTGATTATATAACCCCTGGATAGTACAACTGTCATAAGTACATGCCAGTTGCCAGGTATCCAAATTTTGATCACATGACCATGGGAATTTGCAATTGCGGTTTGTGTGAAAACTGGTTAAAAGTCACTTTTCTAACAGTCACTAAAGGAATGGTTGTTGAAGATTATCTATAGTCAAGCCGACAGGGGGGAATCAGTGCTGCTCCCACCGAGTCAGTTATCAAGAATCCGAATGTAAATCAGGTGACTATGGGGATGCCGCAAGGGTCCTAAGTGTGTGAAAAACGGTCAGGAGTCACTTTTCCCAGCGCCCTTGTCACTTCGAACGGTCAACTCAATGAACTGTTGTAAGTCAAGGAGTAGCTGTATTGGAAAGCAGCCGACTTTCCGGGTTGGTGGGAATTCCTTTGAATGTGCAAGGAAAGCGAGAGGGTCACGCTGGTGTTTACTGTATATAACAAAGTAACAGAGTTGTAGGTCATGTAGTCCCTGCTCAAGAGGAGACCCTACACTCATGATGGCGAACCTATGGCACGTGTGCCACAGGTGGCACGCGGAGCCATATCTGTGGGCACACGAGTGCATGCCAGCCAGCTGATTTTCGGGCCTACCGGAAATCAGGAAATGGGCCATTTCCGGCCTCCAGGGGGATGGGGGAAGCTGTTTTGGCCCTCCACAGGCTCCAAGAAAGCTTCTGGAGCCTGGGGAGGGCGAAAAATAGGCCTACCTGGCCCACCGGTAATCTTTTTGCCGTTGGGTGCCAAAAGTGGGGGAAGCACAGGAGGGGGGGGGTCGCGTAGGCATTCGTGGGGAGGGAGGGCGGGGGGGACATTGAATTATGGGTGTGGGCACACAAACCCCCCCAAGATCCCCACTTTTTTGGCACGCCATAGCAAAAAGGTTAGCCCTCACTGCCCTACACCATTTGTGACAGATGGCAGTCCAATCTCTTCTTGAAAGCCTCCAATGATGAAGCTCCCACAAGCTTCATCATTGGAGGCAACTTCTGTTCCTCGATTGGGGTCGATGGCCCTCACTGTCAGAAAAATTCTCCTTATTTCTTAGATCGAATCTCTCCCTTGATTACTTTCCATCCATTATTCCTTGTCTGGGCCTTCGGGTGCTCAGGCTGAACCCCCCTTCCTCTCTGCGGCAACCCCTCAAAATGGCCCACTGGCTAAGACGCTGAGCTTGTCGATCAGAAGCGGTTCGAATCCCTAGCATAGGTCTCCAGCATGGGGGGTTGGACTAGATGACCTCCAAGCTCCCTTCCAACTCTGTCAAACTGTTATTATTAAATATTGGAGCACCGCCGTCGTTGTCTTCCACCCTGGTCTTCCCCTTCAAGTGCAGGGAACGGGCCGCGGCGAGGGGCGGTTTCCGAGGCCAGCCCCGCGCACGAGAGGCGCCCCGCCGTCTTTCCTCCCGGATCTCCTCGGCGGAGCCCCCCGCGGGTGGTGGGTGGGCCCGGAGGCTGCCGCGCCGCTTCCTTGACGGGAAGGAACCTGGAGCGAAAGGAGGTGGGGCGATGGGCTTTGCCGGCCCCGGCGCCGCCTTTGCCTGCCTGGCGCCTGGAGGCTTCGCACAACGCCGTCGAGTGAATCGCGCGCTGGAGGCGAGAGGAAAGATGAGTTGAAGAGGCGCTGCCCCGCGGACGAAGGAAGGGAGCGAGCGAGCGATCCTGGGGGGACGGACGGAGCCCGCTCTTTGCATGCAGCTGGCGCCGACGGCGACCTTCTTCTCCCGGGCGTGGGCAGCCAAGCGGCGGCGGATCATGATCCTCACACGTAAGGCTTCTCCCGGGCTCGGGTAGCCAAAGCCGGCGTGCGCGGCTTGGAGCGGCAGCTTCTCCCAGCCGCCTTGCAAGACATTTGGGGATCGAGATTTTGGGGGTGGGGGGTAGGGAGAAGCTTTGCTGGGTTGTTTTGTGTGTGTGTGTGTGTGTGTTTTGGCTGGGGCGCTCTGCACATGCTCGGAGGAAAAGAAAAGGGGCTCGATCCCGAACCAAGCTGATGCGTAATGCAGAGTGGAGAGGATGAGGTTAAATTACACCCAAAATAATCATAATCATAATCGATTATTACACCCAAGGGGGAGTTGTTGGGAGAGGGAACGTGTCCTATATGGATGGCAACTCGGCTGCATTTGAGATCCCCTTGGGTGGTTTTATCCTGGCGCCCTCCCGATCCTTTGCAAGCCGAGCGTAACGGGGATCGCGCAGGAGGCGTGAATGGAGACTCTTGCGAAGGGATCCCTCTTTTTTTTTTGGCGCACGCGAGTCTGAGGTTTGGGTGCTCCGGTGGTTGCAGACTTGAGTCGAAAGGGCGAAGACCTTCCTCTCCGCACGTAGGCAAGCGGCTTGGCAAGGCTTTTCGGGAAAGGCTTCCCTCGATCTGCGTTTCTCGACGGGTCTGGTTTATTTCACCCCCTCAATCTGGCTCCTGCTTAAACCTCCTCTCTGGCTTCCCTGTCAGAAACTTATTTGCGGTTTGCATTTTCCCCTCAGTGAGGAAACGTTTCCATGCTCTTCATTGGGGGCTTCATTGAACTGTTGCTCTTGTTAGCTGTCGGTTTTATCTCATGGCAAAGTGGAAGCCCTGTGTGTTTTATATTCTGCAAAAATTTTGTTCAGTTCCGTGCTTTTTAGCGTTCTGAATGGTTTTCTTGAGTTCTGGCTTTTCTTGCAAAGGTCAGCTACAGCTACTATAGAATTAAAAAGTGTTCAATTGGCCAAAGGAGATATAAGGGTAATAAAAGTAGAGTAGAGTAGAGTAGAGTAGAGTAGAGTAGAGTAGAGTAGAGTAGAATAGAATAGAATAGAATAGAATAGAATAGAATAGAATAGAATAGAATAGAATAGAATAGAATAGAATAGAATAGAATAGAATTCTTCATTGGCCAAGTGGATTGGACACACAAGGAATTTGTCTTAAGTGTATATGTTGTCAAAGGAGAATAAAATACATTCATTGAGAATAAAAAGATACAACACTTAGCGATAATCAGGGTTACTAATAAGCTATCAAATCGTACTAGGAAACAAAAACAATATAATTGAAAGATACAAGCAACATGGTTATAGTAATAAGTGGGAAGAGGTAGGTACTAGTAAGGAAGAGAAGAATAGTAATAGTTTTAGTAAATTATTTGACAGTGTTGTGGGAATTAGTTGTTAAGCAGAGTGATAGCACTTGGGGGAGGGGACTGTCCTTGTGTCTAGTTGTTTTACTTAATTAGTAGTAATTAAGGTTGAGATGCATACTGTTATTAAACATACTTTCTTTCCTCTAACTCCTGATTTATTTAATGAAGATAAACCCCAAGACAGCCAATCCACTCAATCTAACCAGATGTATAATTTCAAGGATTTCTATAGCCATCAGTCATTCCGGCTGGGAATTACAGGCCTTGTAGTCCAGCAATCTGAGTAGAGCATAAGGGGGAAAAAAACTTCCCTTCTATTTAACATTAGCAGCCTAAGGCTGCTAGGGAAACAGGAAAAAGGAAGGAATCCTTGCTTGGTTGAAACCATGTGGCCGGTTCTCCTTGAAATGTGTTTTAAATTAGTAGGGGGTTTTATTTTCCCAGTTTTGAGCCAAAATGCTTTCCAATATGCCATTCATCAAGTTTCAAGCAACTGGAAGGGGTAGTGGGTAGATATTTAAAAGGAGGGATAGGTGAAAGGGTTAAATTTGGGTGGGTGGGTGTTAAGTGGCAAAGAAAGGAAAGCTTACAGTTCCCTTTTGAAGTTTTCCAGTAATTAGTCTGGTGGCTTCTAGGAGCCAGAGCTCCCCCCACCCCTCCTCTGGTGCCCAAGCTCCTGATGTCATCTTAGGAGCCTTTGATCTCTTTCAAGGAGTAACACCCCCTGCGAGTAGTAAACAATGCCTTGTATTTCCAGCACAAACAGAAAACAAATTCTTTTTGTTCTCTGGCATTTCAGTGCCACCTTCATTTCTGCTTTTTATTATCACAAAAACTTGTCAATGACATACTTGTGGCATCATTGTTAGCAAAATGATTCCATTGAGCTAATGAAGATCATCCCTAATAGCAGTAAATTGGAGGTGACATTTACATTAACTCTCACATTTTGTTCTCTCTCTCTCTCTCCCTCCCTCCCTCCCTCTCTCTCTCTCTCTCCCCCTCTTGAAATAGTAAGTCCAGAATGACAAAATAAAGCATTTGGAGATGAGTTGAAAGTTGGAAGTTATTCTGATAATTTTGCTTTAAAAATGAAGCAAGAGAATATGGGTTTTCAAGGGAGGGCCAAAATTCTATGCATTTTTAATTTGACTAGAAGCTTGTCTAAACTGATGACACTTAGTTATGAATATCATCCAGTGCACTGGTTAACTAGCATTTCTTAGCCTGGTTTTGTGTAGATGTCTTGAGATTACAATTTCCAGAATTCCCATTTAGTGAGAGGATTGACAGGCTAGCTGAGATTTATGGGTGTCGGTGCATTGCACCAAGTTGGAAAAGTCTTAACTCAGCATAAGTTTGGTCTACCTAGCTCAAGCACTTCAAGAGATTGAAGAGCTACTTGATTGTCCAATAGATTTACTTTTCAGTAGGTGGCAGCACCCTGCCACACTTGTCTGTATTTGAAGGCAATGTACTGTCAAACCTCATTAGCACTTAGAAGGGTGACCACCAAGTTATACAAATCTTTACATTATTTGTTCAGTTATTTTCATACTGGTTATACGCAGAAAGCAACAAATAAAAATCCTTGAGGTCATTTGCCCCTATTAGACTCTTTTTCAAGAGTCCAGCCCATTCTTAACATTTAAGCGAAGGAGGATGGCAGTAGGCAGGACAGTGATACAAATTTAGGATATATGATGCAAAAACAGGTAAGCCAAAATTTACATTTTAGAAGCATGTGCTCCTGTGAGGAGGGGACTGTCCTTAACAGTATCAAATTTATTTTCAAGCTTCCAGTGGCTTTTTGCATTTTCCCCATCTCAAAACAACATGAAAGTACAATACCAGTTTTTAATGGTTATACTACAAATATTTAGTGGCCCGGTCACTAAAAGTTTTTGTCAATATATGCAAAAAAGAGACATGAAATGCTGCTTCGGATTTCCTTTGTTATCCTCTGTTATCACAAGTTTTGAATACTGTTTGTGAAGTTACTGCAAAGAGGTCTTTTTGCACGTAGGTTAATGTTCTTGAACTTTTCCTGGCATCTGGAGACTAGATAGATTCTGGGTTTGATCCAGAAAGATATTTTCAAGGCTGCTTTAGGTGAAATAGGTTATTGTTCCATCTAATCTGCTGTTTTACTTGTTGAATGTCCTGGGCTTCCCAACTGTACTTTCTTGAGACATTTAAATGTAGGCGCCGAAGATTGAATTTGGAGTTTATCAATTGAAGACTTCGAAGTACAGTAGATCCGTTTAGTTTAATTTCATTCATTTTTACTTCCTTTCAAAGCTATGAGTTGCATGGCCAGGAAAGGCAGTGAGCCACTCTTTCTGCATTAAGTTTGTGTGAATTGTCAAAAATCATGCTTTTTCTGGCCCCAGGATTAATAATATAAAATGTTATGTTTTCCTGGCATGTTGATATATGTCATGCATCTTGAAACCTTAAAGTTAGATTTCATGCATTTTGCTAGTTTTCAGCAAAAATGCATATAGTAAGAAACTATAGATAAATCCACATAGGCCTCACCTCAAGAGAGGCACAGAATGAGCCAATACCAGCAACTGGCTTCTCCTTTTAGTGGTTTTTTAAATCTGTTCCCTCATTCCTTACAACAGTTACCACAATTCTTCCAAGGATTTAAAAGTACCTAGGGCCGTGATGGCGAACCTATGGCATGGGTGCCACAGGTGGCACGTGAAGCCATATAGGTGGGCACGCGAGCTCAGCTCTGTCACGCATGCGTGCACAGGCCAGCTGATTTTTGGGCCTTCTGGGCCCACCAGAAGTCAGGAAACACATTGTTTCCAGCCTCCGGAGGGCCTCTGGGGGCGGTGGGGAAGATCATTTTTGCCCTCCCCAGGCTCCTAGAAAGGCTCTGGAACCTAGGGAAAGCAAAAAACAGGCCTACCTACAGGCCTTTTGGCACGTGCCATCACGTGCCAAAAGCAGGGGGAGCACAGGGGGGTGGGGTGCATAGAACTATGGATGTGGGCACGCTTGCATGTGACCCCACCGCGCTCCCCCCGTTTTTGGCACGCGATGGCAAAAAGGTTAGCCATCACTGACCTAGGAGGTGGGAAGGAAATCTTTTAAGATGGAAGCTCTAGCCCAGGGGTATCAAACTCACATTGTCATGTGACATATCACGGCTTTTTTTTTTCCTTCGCTAAACCGGGCGTGGGCCTGGCCAGCGTGTGATGCATCTGGCTCATGGGCCACAAGTTTGACAGCCCTGCTGTAGACAAATATAACCACTGAGATGTACGCATGCACCTCTCTCAATTCCAGGCTAGGATTGCTACCAATATTCTGGGTTGTTGTTGTTGTTGTTGTTGTTGTTGTTGTTGTTGTTGTTGTTGTTGTTGTTATTATTATTATTATTATTATTTAATCTGTAGTGAGATTCACAGTCTTTGAGGCTGGTTAATAGCTCAGCAGCTCAAGTCCTAACCAAGGACCTAGGAACTGTTAAGATATCGTCGGAGGATGTAAGCTGTTCCGAGTAAGGTGGTTTTTTGTAGAGTCAAAATGTTCAAGTCCGGTAAATTTAGAATTTCTAAATAGCGGGGTAGCCCTTTGGGTATTGCTCCAAGGGCTCCAATTACAATCGGAACAACACATGATTTCTTTTTCCATAGTCGCTCAACTTCGATTTGCAAGTCCCGGTACTTTGTGATTTTTTCTTGCTGCTTATCTTCAATCCGTGCATCACCAGGTATTGCAATGTCAATGAACCATACTTTTTTCTCTTCAACTACCATTATGTCAGGTGTGTTGTGGACCAAGTGCCTGTCAGTCTGAATCCTAAAGTCCCACAAGATCATCATCATCATCATCATCATCATCATCATCATCATCATTATTATTATTATTATTATTATTATTATTATTATTATTATTCTGTTCAGTCGTGTCCAGTTCTCAGCAACTGGCTAGACAAGTTCCTGCAGTTTTCTTGGCAAGGATTTCAAAAGTGGCTTGCCATTGCTTCCCTTCCTAGGGCTGAGAAAACTGGTTCAGGGTCACCCAGCTAGCTTTGTGCCTAGATCTCAAGGTCTCCCAGTTTTCAGTCTTAAGCCTTAACCACTACACCAAACTGCCTCTCATAATTCAGTTAAGGTAAAGGTTCCCCTCACATATGTGCTAGTCATTCCTGACTCTAGGGGGCGGTGCTCATCTCCGTTTCAAAGCCGAAGAGCCAGCACTGTCCGAAGACGTCTCCGTGGTCATGTGGCCGTCATGACTAAACGCCAAAGGTGCACGGAACCCTGTGACCTTCCCACCAAAGGGGGTCCCTATTTTTCTACTTGCATTTTTTACCTACTTTGGAACTGCTAGATTGGCAGAAGCTTGGACAAGTAACGGGAGCTTACCCCGTTACGCGGCACTAGGGATTCGAACCGCTGAAGTGCCGACCTTTCGATCGACAAGAAGGGGTTAGACTGTTTGTGCCCCAGGCAAGCAAAGTATTCCCAAGATAAATGACAGTGTCCAGATAATGCACACACACACACACATGCCCCACCCTATTCCCCCCCCCCCCCCCCCGAAGATGAAATTTCATGCCCTAGAGCAGAAGGTTTTGCCTGTTAGGAGTATACTCCAGCTTTTGGCTTCCATCTTATCTCTCAATAATGGTCCTTTTTTTCCTCTCTCTCTTCTCTTTTTTCCCCCTCCCTAAGTGCAGCATTTGTGGTTTGTCAGGCTGTAACTTTATCCCAGACATCAGTTACAGATGGATTTTCTATCTTGGGCTATGGGGAGTCTCAGATGGATGGAGAAATTCCCCCCAAGAGGAAAGATGCTGAAGCTCTAGTTACATTTGCAATGTTATTTGTAATGAACTAGAAAGAATATAATAGCCAAACAGATTGAGGAGTTGTGTGTTTGGGTATAAGTGTATCCACTGTTCAGAGTTGGATTAATTTAAGCGTCCATCTGGCCTGCAAATGTGTTGATCAACTGCATTTCAGACTGAAGCCAATTGTCTTTGTGGTTTAACTTGCTGCTTGGAGCTTACCCTGTTGTCTTTTTTGTTGGTTCAGATGGAAGGGACATGTTTGACCTACCTAGGAAGTTTTTTAAAAAAAAAAATCCCAGGGGAAAGTTCAGCTGTGAATTGACAGCTTTGAAAATATTCCACAAACTGAGCCTTCGTTATTAAAAGGAAGAAAATACAGTCAGTCGATGCATTTGCTTGGAAGCAATTGATAGCTGTGACCAACGACCAGATTGTTATAATCCTGGATTATGTAGCCTTTTCCAAGTGGTTTCCTACAAGGGAAAGCAAGAAAAACCCTTGCCAGAAAGATTTTGCAAGATGTTTGGGATGTCTTTGTTTCAGATTTATTTCAGAAATACATGCGATGAAAAATCTCGAAGGAAAAATGTTTTTATGCTTGAATATTTCAATCTCAGAGGCTTCCTAGGTCAAGATGTCGGGAATGGTTCTTAATCTTCGATATTCATGCAAAGCCACTGTTAAAAGTTCATGGATTTCAAATAAAATGCAGTACTGGGATGATCTTAATAAGATATTTCAGTTATTTTATGGCAGCCTGGTACAAGTAGACTTACGTATGACCAGAGCCTTTTTTTAAGCCTATCAAAATACCTGAGAGAAAGAAAGTGATTTAAAAAAAAGAAAACCTGCATATTTGCTTGTGGCATCATCTTCCTTTCAAAAATATTTTTGGTTCCTACATACTTTAAAGAAATCAACCCTGGCTGAACCTCTCCCTGGCAATTCACAGGCCAAACGGCATCAGCCTTCTTCTCCCAATTTTGGAGCTGTAAGTATAAAAATCATTGTGCAATTTGGAGGAAAATGTATACGTTTCCTATAAGTATGTTTTCTATGTTGATACAAATATTTGCATCAGGTGCTAAAATGTACAACAGGGCCAAAGGCCCACAAAATTCTATACGGAGTTGCCCAGCCAGCACATGGGAAGAGAGCATAATGTTCAGAATGCATGTAATTTAGTTAGGAGGTATACTCAAGACCCGTGGGCCGGATCTGGCCCACAGGGTGCTTACACCTGGCCCGCGGGAGTGGCCTGGAAACAGCAAAGAACCGGTCCATGGTGCCTCTGCTAGTGAAAAATGGAGCACAGGGGGGCCACGCTTTGTTTTCACTGACTGAGAGCTGTAGGAGTACTTGGCCATCATGGGTGCCCTTGACATGAGTCCTGTGTCACACCCATCATGGCCACGCCCCCCTATTTGAGGTCCAATACAACCCTGATGCGGCCCTCAATGAAATCGAGTTTGACATCTCTGCAGATGGAGACTACAGCCAAGAAATTAAAAAGATGCTTGCTCCTGGGGAGGAAAGCTATGGCAAATCTAGACAGCGTACTAAAAAGCAGAAACATCACTCTGCCAACAAAAGTGCGTATAGTCAAGGCTATGGTTTTCCCAGTTGCAATGTATGTCTGTGAAAGTTGGACCATAAGGAAGGCTGCGCGCCAAAGAATTGAGGCCTTTGAACTCTGGTGCTGGAGAAGACTCCTGGGAGTCTCTTGGACTGCAAGGCGATTAAACCGGTCAGTCCTAGAGGAGATGAACCCTGACTGCTCTTTAGAAGACCAGATCCTAAAGATAAAACTCAAATACTTTGGCCACCTAATGAGAAGGAAGGACTCACTGGAGAAGAGCCTAATGCTGGGAAAGATTGAGGGCAAAAGAAGAAGGGGACGGCAGAGAATGAGGTGGCTGGATGGAGTCACTGAAGCAGTACGTGTGAGCTTAAATGGACTCCAGAGGATGGTAGAGGACAGGAAGGCCTGGAGGAACGTTGTCCATGGGGTCACGATAGGTCAGACACTACTTTGCAACTAAAAACAAATTGAAAATCTTCCTAATCTCTAACGTGGAACAATCAATACCAGAAAAAGTTCTTGTATTGCTTGTGGGCCAAGACTATTATGTGCAGTTTTGTGTCTCATTTCAGCTGCACGGTCCCGCAATCTGTAATATATGAAGGTTAAACAGGATGGTCCTGTACTGTAAACAAAAGTTTCTCTAGCAACAGGAAGTAGGAAATGAGACTATGCAACAGAACTGACAGGCTCCAGACAATGCAAGACCCACCCTAACATTTTTAGTGGATCACCAAAGACCTAAAGGCACAAAAATAACTTCAGATGTTTCCCCTTCCTCTTTAAGCTTATTTCAAAACTATTACCAAAGGCCAGTGTGTAGCATCCTATTGCCTTCCAATTTGGTATACAACATTGGGATGAACAGTCTATTGAAGTATAGAAGCTGCTTAGCTTAAAAGCGAATGAGAGACACAATTTTTTAAGGGGGTGTGTGATTCAGAATGATTCATTGGGTGAAACTTGCCATTGCTTTCTTTTGGTTGTTGTAAAAAGAAGGACTTAGCTTTTTTTTTTTCCTTTTAACTTCATGAAGATTATACTAGGTATTAGAATGGTTGTGTGTTTCCTAACTCAAAATAAGAAAAGCTATCCATTTTCAAAACTAATAAGTTTTGAAGAGGGCCCAAGAACTATATATTGTGGGGACCCTCAGGTTGCCCACCTCAGTTTATTGGGACAATTACAAAGGGCGATAATAAGAAACCAAGTAATTGTGACCGTGTCACTTTTCTTGTGTAATCCAGGTGAGACCAGCAGATAATTACAGAGTCATCATCGTCATACAAATGTTTTTTTCCACAGGGGCAGTATCGACTTTTTGGATCAGGAGATGCCATTTTGTGCAATCAAACGTAGCATCCAGATCTTAACTGGGCATTTTTCACATCTGTGTTTATTGTACAGTAGTGGCCAAAATTGTTGAAACCTTTTGGGAAAAGTGTATTTTTGACGTTTGGTGGCTAATAAAACCACTTTTGTTTTCAAAATAATCCTATTCCACTGCTGGAATGGCCTGGGAATAGCCCAGACCTTAACCCAATTGAAAATCTATGAAGACGACTAAAGAAACTTGTTAGTCAGAAGCGACCCAGCAGTAAAACTCAGTTAATAGAAGCCATCATTCAATCTTGGTTTCACATTATAACAGAATGCGCAGAACTAAAAGACTTGGTTCACTCCATGGGAAGACGTTGTAAGGCTATAATTCATGCTAAAGGTTACCCAACTAAGTATTAACTGACATGGTGATAATTTTTGTATATCTCGTTTTTTCTATGGTGATCATTTTTGTACGTCTCGTTTTTCCTACTTATTTCACTTTTCTTCTTTATACTGTAACTGCTATTCTAATAGCAAATCCTTCATAAAAGCTATTGCATTACATTCTTGATTAAATTATCTTTCCATTGATATATAATTTGATGGTACGACTCCAAAAAAAAGTGGTGTTACTAGCTAGCTTTAGAAAATACACTTTTCCCAAAAGGTTTCCACAATTTTGGACACTGCTGTATCTTGCCATCTTTGCTTCGGCTTCCCACGTGAGCATTTGGGCTAGATAATTACACACAGCAAGATACAAAAATGCTG
Source organism: Masticophis lateralis (assembly GCA_030761175.1). Classification (NCBI taxonomy): domain Eukaryota; kingdom Metazoa; phylum Chordata; class Lepidosauria; order Squamata; family Colubridae; genus Masticophis; species Masticophis lateralis. The sequence continues at coordinate 13,637,631 of JAUDYJ010000007.1, read as the reverse complement.
GCTTTGCTCAGAAAAGTTTCCTAATCCTTTCTTTGGTAACTATGGAAAGAAGCTTTTTATTAATCTGTTTTCCTTCTGTAATAGTATAATTTACAGTCACCTTGGTCATCGAGCAAGAAATCATCAAGAATAGGCTTTTCTGTCAGCCCGCAACAGGCTATGGTTATGCCATGCCAACCTAAATTTTTTCTGTGAACATTCAAGTGATCTCTTAAGCATACTTCGGAGCAGGGGTGAAATCCAGCAGATTCTGACAGGTTCTGGAGAACCGGTAGCAGAAATTTTGAGTAGTTCAGAGAACTGGCAAATACCACCTCTGGCTGGCCCCAGAGTTTAGTTTAGTTTAGTTTTAGTTTTATTGCATTTATATACCACCCTTCTCCTGAATGGGACTCAGGGCGGTTTACAGTCATGTTAAAACAATCAGGTATAAAAATTAAAACTAATAAAATAATTAAACTGTTTGGCCGTAAAATTAAAACCCCTACTAAAAATCCTATTAAAATTTAACGCAAATTTAAGTCAGACCGGCTTGGTGAAACAGTAGAGTCTTCAGGGCTCGTCGGAAGGCACGGAGGTCAGGAATCTTTCTTATATCCGGGGGTAGTTCATTCCATAGGGCTGGAGCTCCCACAGAGTTGGGTGGGAATGGAGATTTTGCAATATCCTTCCCTCAGGAGTGGCGAAGGAATGGGGATTTTGCAGTATCCTTCCCCTGGAGTGGGGAGGGAATGGGGATTTTGCAGTATCCTTCCCCTGCCATGCCCACCTAGTCACACCCACAGAACTGGCAGTTAAAAAAATTGGATTTCACCACTGCCTCGGAGATTGTGTGGTGTTTGGCTAGCATGCCTAGAAAAACTTTCATTCCCAGTCAACTGTTTCTGTGAATTGTGGCATCTCTGCATTATGTATTTATATATACACACACAAACAATATTTGCTGATTGCATTCATGATTTGCTAGATATTTTAAATTCATGAATTGAGTGTTCAGTTTGGCCCAATTAATCTCATTAAGTTAAACCATTCCGGTCATGTTTCTTACCTTATTTTTTGTGCTCGGTGACTAAAATAAATCTGTGGGGCGAAGAATGTCGACCTGACTTTGTTTATTTTTGATTCTATGGCTGATAAATGTCAAGGAATGTGAAGGCTGCTCTTTTTTCCAGCAGTAAAAAAAGTAGATTAGTAGGATGGGTTATGCTATTTAAGCCAAGTTTAGACATATAATTTTTGATGTATTTTCTCTCATCCTCTGGGAAATTTCATCTTTCCAGCATTAATGGAATAAGATAATGTGTGCCTTTAGAAGTAGAATTATTAATTGTAGTGTACCGTGGCAGAGTAATGTTCTATATAAGGTCCTTCTGGAAGAGTGTATGTGTGTGTGTTTATTGAGGTTATGCATTCAGAGGGGAGAGAGAGAGATAAGGCAAAAGATGTGCTGCTTTTTTTTGGTAGATGTGGGGTTTAGAGGGCTTGCAGTGTGAGAACTGGCGGGCTAAGTAGGTTGCAGATCATAAATAGGTAGGACCAGTGGTGGAAATCAAATTTTTTTACTATCGGTTCTGTGGGTGTGGCTTGGATGTGGCAGGGGAAGGGTACTGCAAAATCTCCATTCGCACCCCACTCCAGGGGAAGGATACTGCAAAATCTCCATTTCCACCTCACTCCAGGGGAAGGAGCTGGTCCTTTGAAATTCCCAGGCCGGATTTAAACACCCTGTGGGCCAAATGCGGCCCGCGGGCCTTGATTTGCTGTAAAATAACCATCCTAGAATTATATAGAATGGTTGTCATGCATGTATAAATGAATTCTTTTGATGGTGTGCCATCAAGTCAATATTCACTGTTAGGGATCATAGAGATAGATTTTTTTCCCATGGCATTGTATCCCTAATATGGACTTTTAGGTCTTCTAACAGAGTACGTATTACCATTGTAACTGAGCGAATTCATCTTCTCTTTCCTTCCACTTGTCCCAAAATTAAGAGTCTTCTCCAGAGACCTGATACGTCACAGGTAATAATTTGAGCCTGATCATTTGTAACTTGGAACACTGGAACACTGGATTGATTGATTGATTGATTGATTGATTGATTTAATTATTGGTCCTGGTAGGGGCGAGAGAGGCTGAAGTATAATTTACGGTCTTTAAATTCTTGAGAATGTAATCCAAAAATTCTGGAGCTTCAGGTTAAGAAAGCCTAGTTTATAAAATTATTCTCATACCTATGAAGCAGAAAATATCTAGAAAAGTTCTTAAATCAAAGTATTATAATTTTTTATTGTTTGTCTGGTCTCTGAGGGCCTGACTCTCCTGAGATATTTACCTGTAACAGAAGCCTAACATTTTGCCTAACATTTTGCAAGTTATGTACTGTCTCCTTCTCTTAACTTGCTGATTGAGAATCTGACAGCTTGCCATATATCTTAGTCATTAACACATCTACTTGAAAGTCTACATGATTTCAACGAAAGTAGCTGTGATGACAGTATGTTGTTTTGGTCTTACAATAAATGCAACATTTGAATCATTGGGACTTGGCCAGATAAATTCTTTTATGAAGTGTTATGAATGCTATCTATGAAATTTGGTCAATATGAGTTTCACTTAAGTCTGCTAGTATTGAAACTCAGCTGGTGGATATGATCCTAGTTGCTTGGTTAACCTCTGTGTATTCAGGGGCATTTAGAAAGGGAAACTACTATTTATACTACTTAATAGAGACTAGATTATTATTTTTTTAGTAATCAAGACAGGAAGGTACAAATACGATTATTAACTCTAAATGTACCACTGGCCTGTACATTTTTGATGGTTGCAGTGTCACAGAGTCAAAGTCATAACTAATATATTTACCGGTATGAAGAATGTAAATTTTGTTCCTGATCTATTTTTTTTCTAATAAGTTTGAGAGACAATTGGTTTTTCAATTCAATTTTTAGTAGGAGCGAAGAGCCAAGTTTTGTTAAAAAATATATTTGAATTCACATTGCTGTGTTTATGTTGGGGCAACAACAGAAGACAATCAAATCATTATATTCCTAGAATTGCTCAATCCTCTAGTTTTAGTTGTTCTCATTTTAGCTCCTCTTCCTTGATTTCTTAGAAGATTGGTTTCCTCTTCTGGTTCCTTATTCCAGGCTTCTGACACTTTTAAAATATTGACAAAATTCAAGAGAAAGAGGGAGAAACGGAAGCTATTGTTCTGCAGATATTTTGGACAATTGCCACAGTCCTTTATTATTGAGCAAACTAGCTGTCACCAAGGCAGATTAATATTCAAAGCATTTTAGAGATGCCAGGTTGCTAAGCCCTCGTTCAATCCATGCAGTGTTTATGTGTGTTTGCCCATCAGATACTTGGAATTGCTTTTTAGAATCTTCCATATTCAGCTTCTTGTTCTGGCATCTAGATTTTTCCAAGTTTTTTTTTTTTATTTCAACTTCTGATCTCATTGTGATATCCCTGCCCATCTTGGATTTTTCAATTGTTCTAACCACAGTCCTACAAAAGGAATCTTGCTTTCTTAATGACTCTACTTATTCTTCCTTCAAACTTTTTGTTCTCAAGTTGGTTCCATCAAATAATAGTAAAAGTTCATTCTCAGAAATCAGATACTCTAAGGAAGTTCATGATTCTTAATTGTTTATAGCACATAGGTATGTGGGGCTGGATGAATGGCATAGTACAAAAAGTGCATTCTGACTTCATGATGGCACAATTGACACACAATGCAGTTGATTTTTGTGACAACTTCGTGACTAGTTGAGGTACCTATTGTTGACTTCATGTAGTTCTACAACTTGCAATATTGCAACTTGCAACTTGCAATACATATTACAACCAATAAATGGTATGTAATATGTATTTGTTGTTGTTAATTGTGAAGTCGTGTCTGACCCATCACAACCCATGGACAACCTTCCTCCAGGCCTTCCTGTCCTCTACCATCCTCTGGAGTCCATTTAAGCTCATGGGGACTGCTTCAGTGACGCTATCCAGCCACCTCATTCTCTGTCGTCCCCTTCTTTTGCCTTCAATCTTTCCCAGAATTAGGCTCTTCTCCAGTGAGTCCTTCCTTCCTTCTCATTAAGTGGCCAAAGTGTTTGAGTTTCATCTTCAGGATCTGGCCTTTTAAAGAGCAGTCAGGGTTGATCTCCTCTAGGACTGACCGGTTTGATTGCCTTGCAGTCCAAGGGACTCGCAGGAGTCTTCTCCAGCACCAGAGTTCAAAGACCTCAATTCTTTGATGCTCAGCCTTCCCTATGGTCCAACTTTCATAATGTGTATAATTCCATGCAATGTGTTAGCTGCTATTTAATGCCTGTTCTGAGGTTGGCTTTCAGATGTGATTGTGATTGCATGAGTCAGTCTCTTAAATCATGTCAAAAGAGCTTCCAGTGCTTGAATAATTGCTTTCTCTGTAGAATTCTGTAAACAATTACTAGCTGTTGTGGCCCCGTCCTCTGAGCCTATCCCTTTGGAGGAAGGCAGCTCTGAGCAGGAGGAAGAGGAGCCAGCCAGATCTCCCAGCCCTCCCCCTCTGGCACCGGCTCAGGTGCCAGCTGAAAGAGAGCCAAGTAGTGGGGAAACAGGTGTCTCAGATGAGAGTGAGGGAGAGACGTCATTCCTGGACGCACGCCAAAGAAGGCGAGAGAAAAGGGTACTGCAGCTGCGGCGTATGAGGAAATCCTGAGTCATTGGATTGGAGTCACAGGATCAATGACTCACTGGACCACACCCAGAAACATATCTATATAAGACAGTACGGTGGGTCACGAAGTTCGTGACGAACAAAGCTAAACAAACGGAGCAACCTCGTAGTCTTGGAAGCTGGATGAACGGCAAAGCTACATAGGTGATTTTCTTGTTTGTGTAAACCAATAAAGTCCTTGGCAGACGGTGTGCATATCGCTGCCAAGGTTGAGATAAGAACTGCGGAGTGTGCCAAGTGATTCTTAACCCTCGGCTGGCTGTGTTTTTGTGGGTCTCTGAAGGGGGGGGACAGATCAACTAGCCTGCAGTTGACATATAAAGAGCAAGATAGGACAGAATAACTAGGAAAATGATTACACACTTTAGACTGGATTGTGAAGAAGGGTGTACAGGAAGTCTTCAGTTTACAACCACAATCGGGACCAGAATTTTTTCATTGTTAAGCAAGGTAGTTAAGTGTGTCACACCTGATCTTACATCCCTTTTGCCACAGTTGCTAAGCAAATCACTGCATTTATTAAATAAATCAAGCGGTTATTAAGCAAATCCAGCTTTCCCAGATCGCAAAAGCTGATCGCATGATCCCAGGACATAAGTATGAGTCAATTGCCAACCATCTGAATTTTGATCCCGTGACCATGGGAACGTTTCAATGGTCGTTAAGCATGAAAAATGGTCATAACTCACTTTTCTCAGCGCCGCTGCAACTTTGAATGGTCACTAAGTGAAGTATTGTAAGTTGAGGACTACCTTAGTTGCCAAGTGCTCCAATTTTGATAGCAAGATGACAGATGCTTGTTAGCAGAACTTTTTTCATCAGCAGATTTTCAAGGAAGCATGATTCTTTTTATGCTGAAAGCTTTCTTTGCTTTAAACTAGCTTTAACCCTAGCTTCTATTCATTTGTAGCTTACAAAATGCTAATTTCTATTGTTTTCTCTCTTCCCATTACATGATTATATCGTTCAGAGATGCTCTCGTTATTTTTGGCAATGTTCTTTTGTTTTTATTTTTTGCTATTGAAGCTTGCTTTCTAGAAAGTGTATTTTATTCCTGGAAAGACTTGTGCTCTGCTTGCTAGGGAAAAATGTGTCTAATGATGTTTTGGCAAGATAGAATGGAAAAGAAGTTGATATTTAATGCATCCATGGATTAACCTGATTTAACCATTGAATTATGCAAAGTTTACGCAGAATCTCAGTCAACATCACGGTTGGCCAGAGTGAATAAAACAGCAAATATCCATTCAGGATTTCGCAGAAATAGATATTCTGAAGCATATAAGTGAGGGAATATTGGGGCATTCAAAACAAGATGGCTGTCATTAAAGCCCCACTCTTTTTATCTATCAGGCATTACTGTAGGGGTTGGATTGTATAGGGTCATGTCCTCGAGTTACGTCCTTGAGTTACCACCACAACAGAGCCCAAAATTTATGTTTGTTAAGTGAATTTTGCCCCATTTTATGACCTTGCTTGCCACAGTAGTTAAGTGAATCACTGCGGGTGTTAAATTAGTAATAAGGTTATTAAATGAATCCAGGTTTTCCATTGACTTTGCTTGTCAGAAGGTCGCAAAAGACAATCACATGACCCTGGGGCACTGCAGCCGTCATAAATATGAGTCAGCTGCCAAGAGTCCAAATGACCATGGGGATGCTACAATGGTCATAAGTGTGAAAAACGGTCATAAGTCACTTTTTTCAACACCGGTGTAGCTTTGAGCGGTCACTAAATGAACTGTTGTAAGTCAAGGACTACCTCTAATCTTGATTATTTTTTAAAAAAATATTTATTTTTACTCTCTGCAGATGCCCTTGGTATTTGTGTGTGTGTGTGTGTGTGTGTGTGTGTGTGTGTGTATCTCAATCCATTTCACCTGATATGTTTATTGATTTCATTTGACTGGAGATTGCAGGTCTTAACTTGAAAGTTGCTTAAATCACATAGTTATATCCCAAGGATGTGTGAATCACTTAAAGTGTTCCTGCAGTTTATTTTATATTTTTGAAAATTATTTAGGGAAGTTTACCTTTAAAATGGTATTATTTTCAATTTCATAGAAGAGCTAAAATTTAAATAATACTCCTTAGGTTTCAACATTTAAATATTTGCCTGCTGTGTATTTTTAGTTTATGAATATTTTGCATATATAATTGTTCATTTATGTTAGTATTGTCTGACATAACCTAACTGCATAAAGGTCTGAGACAGATTCACATTTCTGACTCCGTTTAAATACTGACAAAAAGGATCAACGCAGTATCTGGAGTAGTGTGATCGCTGAATTGAATGAATGAATGAAATGCACAATATTTTCTTGCGCTCTTGAGTTTGCAGTCTAGCAACCATGCTCAGTGTAATGTTAAACACATTACACTGCAGTACACGAGCATTTTTTAAAAAATCAAATAACATCAGCTCAGAGGACTAATGTTTATGGATTCTGCAGATGTGAGGGAAGAATGCAGCACGGTCTTAAGAGATCTCTTTGGGAAAAATATCCCTGTTCTTTCCCAATGAATCAGATCCCATCAAAGGAGATTTTTTTTCCTGAGGACTGAAGCAGAGGAAGCCGTTACATAACCCGCTAGGCCTCTGGTTATCACACACCCAGCTCATAATATTGCTTCTTTTAACATCTGAATTTTAAATACAAGATAAAGCCACGTTCGATTGTTTAGAAATACATCTGATCTCTGCTCAGGTTGTTCAGGCACAGCCTAAGGGTGGAAATAGACAGTCAGATAGATACCTGAACTATTTCTTTGTCTTTTTTTATCTATAAAGGGGAAGGAAATAGCAACCAGCACAGAAATAGGCTGAAAAAAACTTTGCTCTTCCTTCTCTTTACTCCATTGCTCTCTGTTGCTACTGAGCGGATTTTCTGTAGGCCTCTAATAATCAGTTATAATTATTATAATTAGTAATAATTATAATTGTAATTATATTATTATATTATTATAATTATATATTGTAATTATATTAGTAATAATTAGAATCAGGATGCGGTGGCTCAGTGGCTAAGACCTGAGCTTGTTGATTGAAAGCCCGGCAGTTCAGCGGTTCGAATCCCTAGTGCCACGTAACAGGGCGAGCTTCTGTGACTTGCCCCAGCTTCTGCCAACCTAGCAGTTTGAAAGCGCGTAAAAAATGCAAGTAGAAAAATGGGTACCACCTTTGGTGGGAAGGTAACAGAGTTCCGTGCACCTTTGGCGATTAGTCATACCGGCCACATGACCATAGAGATGTCTTCGGACAACGCTGGTCCTTCGGCTTTGAAACAGATGAGCACCTCCCCCTAGAATCAGGAACGACTAACACATATGTGCAAGGGGAACCTTTACCTTTTAATAAGCATGGAAAAGCAAAGACATTATGGTTTAGGATTTTCTTTAATTACCTGGGTTTTTCTATATCGGGAGTGGGGAACGATGGCCCCTTTATGACTTGTGGACTTCAACTCCTGCAGGATTTCTGAGTCAGCCCACCCTCTATTCTATATGGTTCTTTATGTGTGAATAATTGAATTTTATATAACAGTTAAACCATTTAATTAGCCTGTTCAAGTCAAGCTTGGTTCAAAATACACGCTTTTGTAAAATTGGAGTGTCTTTCACTCCCTCACTCTCTACTACAATGTTTATAAAGGACTTTGGGGGTTGAGTGACAGATTCCTTGTTAATTTGCAATGAATCAGTGTATTTATGGTTTCCTCTTGGCTAAAACAGTAAAAACGTTCTCTCCATCAAATAAGTTGAATAAGTAAAAAGGGGGGGAAGGGGAATGGTTGCAGAGAAACCATTAAATGAAATGAATTAGGAATTTGATGCTGGAATGCATGTCAGGTCTTTCCTGTTGAGTGTTTCCCTACATTCATAAATACCTTGTTCCTTAACGCTTAGCATATGTCTGCAGTGATGGCAAACCTTTTTGCCGTCACGTGCCAAAAGTGGAAGGAGCGCGGGGGGGGGGGTCGCATGCGTGCGTGCGTGTCCATATCCATAATACAATGCCCCCACACACCCTGACCTCCCATGCTGCCCCAACCCCTGCGCGTGCACGGGCGATGCCCCCCTCCATCCATGAGCTCACAACCCCCCACCCCCCCCCCATTTTGGGCCTAACATGCCTCCCTGAAGCTTCTGGAGGCTGGAAACGGCCTGTTTCCGGACTTCCGGTAGGCCTGTTTTTCACCCTACCCAGGCTCCGGAAGCTTTCATGGAGCCTGGGGAGGGCGAAAACAGCCTCCCCCGGCCCTCCGGAGGCCTGAAATGGCCCATTTCCAGTTCCAAAACTGAAGGCCGTTTTTCATCCTCCCAGAGCCTCCACATGAGCCGTGTAGTTACCTAGTATCCAGAATGGGCTGTGTGGAGACTCCTTGGAGGGGAGGGGCAGCATGGGTGGGGTCAGCCAAAAATCAGCTGGCCGGCATACTCATGCATAGTGGGGGTGACCTAGGGCAACAGTTCGCGTGCCTGCAGAGAGTGCTCCACGTGCCACGTGTCACGGTCCTATACAGTGTTAAATTGGTGCACCTCAAGATAGTAGTATGAAATTTAGCAGGTTCTACCAAGTTTGATGTCTATGTACCGCTCACGTGGAAGAGAGCAAGGTGCTTTGCTGAGTTGATTCTGCAGTATTCTGAGATAGAACGATTGCCAAGTACGTGTACGAGAGAGAGATTACACACACAAATATATATAGCTATCATAAAATGTAACAGAAGGAATGAAACCTAATATTGCAGCTCGCCGGATGTGTAAGTTCTAAGCCAAGAATAGCCAACCTCCTTTTCTTGTGGGAACATCTGACTGTCTTATCTCAGAAAGCTAAAGGTTAGATAATCCAGTTATACCTGGATAGGTGACTAATAAGAACTCTTAGGATAGCCTGGCAAGTAGGAAAGCAATTCCCAAATAATGCAATGACGAACTACTTTTGTACTTTTGTGAAGAAAACTAATAAGGCCTTCATTAAATTACCTCAAGTCAAGCCTGCTCAAAGACCCTGATGTTTGGGAAATTAAAAAAAGCTATTGGAAAAGAAGATGACCAAAGACTTGGTATCTAAATATCACTGATGACCCAATCAGACTCTTGTAAGAGCTCAAAAGAAGCAGATACTGATAGGACAAATGACGTCTATCAGGTCCAGTTGAGAATGAATGAATGACAGAACAACAAAACTGTGCTGTGACTAACATTTCTGAAATTGCCTTATGCGTTGTAACTGCAATTTTAAAAAACATGAGGGAAATCATATCATTGGATTGAAGTAGCTTGTTTTCTGAGGTTTTCTATCCTAGCCTTAAAAAAGATTAGATATGGGCAAGGCTGAATAAACAGTAAAAATTGACTGTTGGCCACAATTATTCGATCAGCTAAAATCTTGATGGCAGGAAAAGAACATTTTTTTGAACTCTCATTAAGGAGAAGAAAAGCCTTGAATGGGATGGTAACATTTTGCTGAGGAATTCTTTTAACTACCCATTGGTTTGCTTGGCTGCTCATTGGATTAATCCCGTCACTAAATTCTTTCTGGGACATGAAAAATCTTGATTCAATTCTTTGGCCTCAGGTGCCCAGTCTGTCCTCAGATATGCAAATAGTATGAAGAAAAGGCAATATAGGAGCAAGAATGAAGCAGTTATACAAGTTGGTCTTCTAGAACAACAAATAAGCAGTCAGAAGCTTTCTAAGGATCCAGGATTATCCTTAGGGGTTGGAATTCCTTTTTTTTTAGCCTGGGTTGCGTCTGAGGGCAAAGTTATGTTTAAGGATGGACACCTATATCTTCAATAATCAACTTCATATCATGCCATGCAGCTTTTTGAAGGCTGATTAGAAGATCTAATCTTCAAATTAAGCTCAGCTCAGTGGGGAAATCCAATTTTTTTACTACTTGGTTCTGTGGGCATGATGTGGCTTAGTGGGCGTGGCAGGGGAAGGATACTGCAAAATCTCCATTTGCTCCCCACTCCAGGGGAAGGATACTGCAAAATCTCCATTCCTTCCCCATTCTGGGGCCAACCAGAGGTGGTATTTCCCAGTTCTCCAAACTACTCAAAATTTCCTCTACTGGTTCTCCAGAACTTGTCAGAACCTGTTGGATTTCACCCCTGGCTCAGCTTCTCATGACTTCATAGACAATGAAGTCTATGAATGACATATGATAAGATTAGAAAATCTATTTGTCATTGCCTTCTTCTGTCAATGCATATGTTCCTTAGGTTGAAAGTAAACGTACATTTTCATTTTAGCTTGGAAATGTGAGGCTGTAGAAAGAGTTTTTAAATCTCTTTGAGTAACACTTTTTTTTTTTTTTAGTTTTCCTGCCAACCTCAATCTGTTTTCTAGGATCAGTACCCAAATAATTTAGCAATGTTGGCACACTTGATAAGAAAATCAAAGGTTTTTACATGTTCCCTTTCTCCTGGCCCCTTGTACCAAGCAGTATTCTGAACAAGGGAAAGCACAATTGAAGCAAATAAGCTGGATGTAGATGGAATAATTCTTAAACGTTGTGGTGCTGCATAACTCTCTTTTTACTCTTAACCCAAAGAGTAAACACGTTCTTGATTGAATGTAACACAATGCCTTAGTTGTTCTAAGGATCAGAGTCGATTAGTGTTATTTACATGCTATAAAAAGTGGGTGTTACCTTTATTAGATGCAGTATTTCTGTTTGCAAGTAGATTATTGTGTATCAAAGAAACATCATTTACTAAGTAATACTCATGAATTTATTTATAAGACATTACTTGTGAAAAGCACAGAGAGACATTTGTTGAGCTTTGCATTTAAAAGAAAGCAATTTGTCTCGGGCGTTTCCATGGAAGATTTCTTCTTGTTTATAATTTCTTTTCTTTTTTTTTAAATACAGTTCCAAGGCAGATACTACTTGCTTTCTTCTTGGTGCTACTCAGATGCTTTTTTTCTTCCATTTTGGATGCTTTTTATGGTCTGTTTTATTGTTTTGAGTAACTACTCTGTTCCGTTGAGCTTTTTGTACTTTATACATTATGCACTTTTCCTATGTCTTTTAATATCCTTTGTTCTGGTTTTCACTATGTTCAGAGAATGACCTGTTATTGGGTAGATTAAAGTATATATAACAATTACAGGTAATTCTTAATTTGCAACCACAATGGAATCCAAATATTCCATTGCTGAGCAAGGTTAAGTGAGTTTTGCCTCATTTTATGATTTTTCGTGTCACAGTTGTAAGTTGTGTGACCTTTCATCACTGCAGTTGTAAAGTTACTAACACGGTTGTTTAGTGAATCCAACTTCCCCATTTACTTTGTCCAAAGTTCACAAAAGGTGATTACATGACCCCCAGGGGCATTGCAACAATCATACATACAGGCCAGGTGCCGAGGTTCTGTATTTTGATCATTTGACCATAGAAATGTTTCGACAGTCGTAAATGTGAAAATGGTCACAAGTCATTTTTTAGCTCTTTTGTAACTTCAGTCACTAAATGAATGGCTGTAAATCAAGGACAACCTGTAAAATGAAATGGTTGTGCTTGAGAAGCTTCCTTTACCACACCTGCACCAGCACCACACGCATAAATTACTCCTCACTGGATTGTAGCTATTTAATATAAAAAACGTTGCAAAGCTTGGCTTAATTTTACTCGGTCACTGGAGTAGTAGAATTACATCATTCTATAAAACTGTGAAAGCAGAAGTATAATCAAAAGTTAAAATAATTACACTTGGACAATAAATTGCATTTCAGTTCAAACCATTATGCTGTATAGCAGTCCTGGTGGCACGATGGTTAGAATGAAGTATTGGGAGCTAACTCTGCCCACAGCCAGGAGTTCGATCCTGACCATCTCAAGGTTGACTCAGCCTTTCATCCTTCTGAGGTTGGTAAGGACCCAGATTGTTGGGGGGGGCAATATGCTGACAATGCAAATCTCCCAGAGAGTGCTTAAAGCACTTTGGAGCAGTATATAAATCTAAGTGCTGTAACTATTATTATATGTGCACATTTTCCACATGTAATGTTTTAAGATATATATATATATTTAAAGTTTGCTTCAATTTGGATTTTTTTTTTCTTTTTCAGAGATTGAAGCAAAAGAAGCATGCGATTGGCTGCAAGCAGCAGGATTCCCCCAATATGTTCAGCTTTATGAGGGTAGGTAACAATGCAATTCATAGTTCTATAATGATATTCCTAATAATGGTATGATTGTATCGTCATTACTACTTTACATAGAAGAGATCAAAATTGTAGACAGATTAGAAAGTCCTGGTATCAGTGTTAACTTCCATCTATGATCTCTGTGTATTCGACAAAATTAACATCCTGTTGTGTTAGGTGACAGACTTCAGTACTGCTGATAAGGTAATCAGATTTTGGAATTATTTTGGAACAATACAGTGCTATCTTAATTCATGTTGTTCTTTTGTCCTCAGTAAGGACTTTTTACAACCCCACAGTTTACCAAGATTATGCTGCCAAAAGTCAGCAGCAAAATGACAACAACACTAGATAGATTAGACCATGAAATCAGTTCTACGGGATCTTTCCAACTACTGTTGAGGTTATTTTGTACAGAATCTTCAATGACTGATTTTGCGGTACCTCTTATTCCGTATAGAACAGTGATGGCTAACCTTTTTGCTGTTGTGTGCCAAAAGCGGGGGGGGGGGTGTCACATGCACACTTGCCCACACCTATAATTCAATGCACCCTACCATCCCCACACCTGCACGTGCGACCCTCTGCGCGACCCCCACTTTTGGCCCGCAATGGCACGGTGGGCCCAGTAGGCCCATTTTTTACCCTCCTCAGGCTCCAGAGGCTTTCTAGGAGCCTAGGAAGGGTGAAAATGGCCTCCCCCTCCCCCCTCCGGAGGCTGGAAACAGCCCATTTCCCAACTTCCGGTGGGACCGGAAGGCCCATTTTTCACTTTCCCCAGGCTCCAGAGGCTTTCTAGGAGCCTGGGGAGGGCAAAAACGGCCTTCCCCAACCCTCAGGAAGGGGACCGGAAGGCCCGAAAATCAGCTGGCCAGTGCGCACATGTGCACTGGAGTTGAACTAGGGCAATGCTCAAGTGCCCACAGATACGGCTCCGCATGCCACCTGTGCCATAGGTTCACCATCACGGATATAGAACATTGAATAATAGAGTTCGAAGAGATTCCTCTAGTTCAGGGCTGTCAAACTCCCAACCCGCGTGCCGGACGCGTCACACACTGGCCACGCCTGGTTTAATGAAGGGGGGGAAAGTCCTGATACATTATGTGATGCTGCCATGACAACATGAGTTTGACACCCCTGCTCTAGTCCAACTCCTCTGCTCAGGCAGAAAACATTCCAGACAAATGACTGTCCAGATTATGGAGATGTCTTCTTAATGTTACCTGAATTTTCTGGATTTAAAAATGCTTTCATCTCAGTCACCTTTGCAACAAAGTCTGTATGTCTCCATCAAAGGCATATTCCTTAGTCCCTAAATGTAATAAACATATATACTGTAACATTACTTTCTATATATAGGATAAAAGGCTGGAGGATGTTTTTTTTTCCCCAGAAACCCTTTGGGCGTTTTCTCTTTGGAATCACCTTCCTGCCTTAATGTAGTTGTTTGGTAGTTACTGCTTCCATCACTTGTCTTCTAGAGCTACCTCACTTGGTACCCTGTCTGTAATCCTGGTTTATGAGAAATATAGGACATCTGGGAAATAAGAGATAAAATAGAATTACATAGGTTCTTTAGCAACACTTCTTATTTCATACTTAAAAGGTAAAGATTCGCCTCACACATATGTGCTAGTCGTTCCCGACTCTAGGGAGCGGTGCTCATCTACATTTCAAAGCCAAAGAGTCAGCACTGTCCAAAGACGTCTCTGTGGTCATGTGGCTGGCATGACTAAATGCCAAAGGCGCACAGAACGCTGTTAACTTCCCACCAAAGGTGGTCCCAATTTTTCTACTTGCATTTTTTACCTGCTTTAGAATTGCTAGGTTGGCAGAAGCTGGGACCAGTAATGGGAGCTCGCCCCGTTACGCGGCACTAGGGATTTGAACCGCTGAACTGCCGACCTTTCGATCGACATGCTCAGCATCTTAGCCACTGAGCGTCCCTTCCTTCCTTCAATTTATACATTTATTTACATTTATAGAGTCATCCATCTCACATGAGTGACTCTGAGAGACACACAAAGTTAAAAACACAAGGACAATATTGCACAACAAAATAACAACAAAATTAGTTTATAAACATTTTCTGTGGGAGAATTCAGTCAGTTCCCCTAGCAATCTAATCACCTTACAAACTCCAGCTTTTTATTAGATCTGAAGGGAAATTGTACTGCTCATTTTTTCTCATCTTAGGCTCAGTAATCTCTTGTTCCGGGTCCCCAGAAATCTCCCTTTGCCTTTCAAAAGAACAAAACTTTTTCTCTGTCTAGTGCAGGGGTCAGCAACCTGCGGTTCTGGAGCTGCATGTGGCTCTTTCAGCCCTCTGCTGCAGCTCCCTGTCACTCAAAATATGCGTCACAATCACCAGTGTGCGACACCTGCTGGCACACGATTTATTGAGCTTTTCAAACCCCAGTAGGCCAACCATGGATAAATCCAAAGCAAAAGTTTCAGAAGAAAACAGAACGTTTAATTCAACTACACATGCTAGTTATTTATTTATTTATTTATTTATTGAATTTCTATACCGCCCTTCTCCCAAAGGACTCAGGGCGGTGAACAGATTAAGATTTCATTTACATATAAATATATTTTATAAACAGTAAATAATAAATTGAGTCAACTTGGTGTATCTACTAAGACCTTGGCATAGAATTTTGATGTTTATGCTAGCCCTGCTTGTTGAAATAGAAAGGTCTTCAGGGCACGTCAGAAAGTGCGAAGATCTGGGATTATTCGTATTCCAGGTGGTATTTTGTTCCAAAGCGTAGGTGCCTCCACAGAGAAGGCTCTCTCCCTTGGAACTACTAGATGACATTGTTTTAATGATGGAACTATGAGTAGGCCTACTCTGTGAGAGCGTATTGGTTGGTGGGAGGTTATCGGTTGCAGCAGGTGGTCTCGTAAGTACTCAGATCCTAAGCCATGGAGCACTTTAAAGGTAAGAACCAACACCTTGAAGCGCACTCGGAAGGCCACCGGAAGCCAGTGCAGCTCGCGTAGAAGAGGTGTTACATGCGAGCACCATGTTGCTCCCATAATTGCTCACGCAGCCGCATTCTGGACCAGTTGGAGCTTCCGGGTGCACTTCAAGAGGAGCCCCATGTAGAGAGCATTGCAGTAGTCAAGTCGGGAAATGAGTTATGTGGCTCCTCAAGAAATAGTCAGGCACGGGAGGGGTTTTGTGGCTCCCGGTGTTTTCTTTTCTGTGTGAAACGGGTCCAAAAAGCTCTTTCAGTGTTTAAGGTTGCAGACCCCTGGTCTGGTGGGAAGGGATTGAAAGAAACTGGTACTTAGACAGACTGCAGTATTGTGTGCAGGCTGGATGTTAACAATAAATTGTTCCTCTTTTTTGGGTAAATGAAATAGAGTGCCAAATGTGATAGGTAGTCCTCGACATAATGACCATAATTGAGCCCAAAATTTCTGTTGCTAGTTGAGACGTGTTAAGTGGAGTTTGCCCCATTTTACAACCTTCCTTACCACAGTTCTTAAATGAATCACTGCAGTTGTTAAAGTTAGCAACACCGTCGTTAAGTGAATCTAGCTTCCCCATTGAGTCTGCTTATTGCAAGGTCACCAGATAGGATTACATGACACACACACACCCAAGACACTGCAACGGTCGTAAATATGAACCAGTTGCCAAAGATCTGAATTTTGATCACGTAACCATGGGGATACTGCAACAATTGTAAGTGTGAAAATGGTCATGAGTTTTTTTCCCCAGTGGCGTTGTAAATTTGAACAATCACTAAATGAACTGTTATAAGTGGAGAACTACCTGTACTTACCTATTTTAAATATTAAAAAGAGGTGGTGCACCAAAAAGCCAGGTTTGAGAATTTTCACTTCTTCTCCATTTGAGTTACATCGTAGTGGTGGGAAGCTACTGGTTTAACAACTGGTTTAGTGAGCGTGCACTTCACGTGCACGCTTTGCGTCGGGGTGAAATGCTCCCGGTTCAGACTGGATCGCCCAATCCGGTAGCGATGGAGGCGGGTGGTTTGGAGAACCGGTAGCAAAAATCCCTGCCCCCACCCCCCCATTCTCAGCTGATCTGGGCAATCATCAGAGGCTTTTTTTTTTACTTTTAAAAGCATTTTTTCTACAACCTCTTCGGCCGAAAAAATGCTTTTAAAAGTTAAAAAAAAGCCTCTGATGATCGCGCGGCTCCGCTGGGATCATCAAAGGCTTTTAAAAGAAAAAAACCCTTTCTTTCTTTTAAATGCCTCTGATGATCCAAGCTGATTTGCCTGATTGTCAGAGGCAATTAAAAGAAAAAGTCTCTGCCGATCAGGCAACTCAGCTGGGATCGTCAGAGCCTTTTGAAAGCATTTTGTTTCAACCTCTTCACCGAAGAGGTTGTAGAAAAAATGGTTTTAAAAGTAAAAAAAATTGACCACGCCCACCCAGTCACATTACCCCCTCACCAAGCCCCACCCACAGAACCGTTAGTAACAAATTTTAGATTTCACCCCTGCTTTGCATGCACGCGTGCCTAAGCCGCTTACACACAGCGCTGAAAATGGAGTATTTAGAAGCTCAGTAACAGTAAATAGAACAATGAGGGGGGAAAATCAGCTGTGCTGCACAATTGAGATGAGCTACAAAGCAGGAAATAAAGGATAGGATAAAGCGGGGAGTGGGTGGGCGGGGCCAACTGATCATTGGCGCTACCGTTTTGCCCGAACTGGCTGAATTCCACCTCTGATCGTGGTTCTTGAGTGGCCAGTTCATTTTTTAAACAATAACTGTGATTTCTCATTGAAAAAAAAAATCTACCCTTATTCTAAGGCAAGCATTGAATTCAGAACCGGGAATCCCAGAAGCTGTAAAACAAGGATTAGTGGCCAATAAAGTCCTTCTCTTTCCCAATAATTAACCATACAAAACTGCTGATGCCCTTAATATAAGAATGAGAAGGTCATATATATACATATATTTTTACATTCAAGTGGCTATAGTGTAGTTTTTCCTTGAAGCTTTCTGGAGTGGGAATTTTCTGTGGGAGGAAAAGCTAGTTTGAAGAGTTATTGTGCAGATACAAAAAGAACGGGGGAAAATTGGTAAGGCAGAGACCGAAGCTGTGCATTGAGCTTCCGGTCCTGTCACAATTCTATTCTATGCTGATTAACTTTTTTTTATATGTAACAGACATCTTTATAAAATTCATTTCCTAGTTTCATTCTGGATCATCTTGCAACCTGCACCTTAAAACATTTCTAAGCTTTAAGCCTGAAAATAAAGTAATAGATAATTTGTATTTTCCTGCATCCCTATATACTCAATTCTTTTGTTATGAGTAACTCATCCTGACTGTTGTAATGCTTCTTGGTGTTAAAAATTCTTTAAACGTTGCAATTTCTAGATATTTCTGTATTGACCTGTTCACCTTGTTAAAAGCCTGAATATGGAAATGGAGAGGTGGGTTTCTATTGAGAATTTACAGCTAGGAGGTTCAGGGTGAGTTATACTTGCCAGACCATGCAAGATTTAACGAGATAAAATATTTTAAAACTGTGCTAGTGTTGGGTTAACGTCAGTGTGACTCAGAAAGCTTTTTCGTTGTCTTTTGCTCCCTAAAAATCTACAGCAGAGATCAGAAGTTTTCTTGTAGTTGGAAGGAAACTTCTAATCACAGCTGTTTGGTTAACTGAATAGAGATGCTTCATTATTTACTGTTGGACAACTTAGCACAGCTAAGCAGAGTGTTCTTAAGAAATGATTGATTTAAGGCTTTAACTCACAGCTGCATTGGCAATTGTAGAGAATAATGGCACTCACAGAGACAACACTTGGCAGCTCTTTTGTTTATCTGTTTAAGAACTGAGTTTCCGCCTATTATATTCTTTAGATTTGGGCCAGAGACCAAACCAAGGAGGGTCTATTTTAGAAAATTAAAGTAATAATAACTTTAATATAAAGTATCTCTGCAGGATAGCTCTAGCTATTGTCTACCTCTCATTCTTTTTTTTTTTCAACTTTCTATATTTGGCTTTGATTTCGTTGCTCTTGCCAAAATGTCTAGGAAGCTTTCCTTCGAAACAAGCATAAACCTTTTGCTGTTTTTCATAATTTCTGCAAATAAGAATCTTCCTACGATGCCACGCTAGAAGCCAAGTTGCTGCCGCAGCCATCAATATTGCGGAGCAGAATGTAAGGCGATTTAGAACTCCAAATATTTTTAGTCAATGTGGCAATTATTTGCCAAAATGTTGAGGAGAATGTGTAGTTCCCACTCATCTGAAGGATACCAAGATAAGGAAACTAATTTTTCGTGTGCCAAGATAGAATGCTAAAATACGAAAACCAAGATAGGAGCTGTGGTGGCTCAGTGGTTAGAATGCAGTATTGTAGGCTAATTCTGCCAACTGCCAGCAGTTCGATTCTCACTAGCTCAAGGTTGACTCAGTCTTCCATCCTTCCGAAGTCGGTAAAATGAGGACCCAGCTTATTGGGAGAAATATGTAGAGAGGGATATAAAGCACTGAGGCAGTATATAAGTCTTGGGGCTATTGTTAAAGAAAAGGCATGACAATAGTAATGTCAAAGCAGCTCATGAATTTCCAAATGGAAGGGCAGCAAACCAGGACGTTCACTAAGCTTTTGACATTGGGCCCATGTTCCATCTGGCTTTGATAAACTGAAGATTGTGCAGTAATCCAAAAGACTTGTCGTGTGGCGACAATAAATGACACGTTTAAGAATGTGCTAGAATTCACGAAGGAGCATAGACGCTAGTAACAAGGGAAACCAGGTTCGGTTTTATTTTGCTTTTTTGTTGACTCTTCCTTCCGTAATTGTGTCAGTTTAACTTAACTGGCGAAGTTGCTAGGGGAGAGCTTTGCCAACTGCCTCAAGCTCCTGGAGGAAAGCTAGAGAAGCCGTGCGGTGATACAAATACACATCTGTAATCTATGATTTAGAGCTGTTGTCAGTTCTGTAGAATACAGGATCAGGGGCCATCTGCCACTCAGCGATCTGCAGATGGTGGAAAATCCTACTCCCCTCTATTTACCACTTCAGGTTACTGGTAAATTTCCAGGCTTCTTTTCAGATTGTCACTATTGTTGCTTCATTCTTGCTCTCTCCCAAGTGTTTACCTAAAACAGGTTTGCACAACTGACAAAGCAAATGCAGCTCGTCTCTCGTGCACGGTGGCCAAGCAGGTGTCAAGCCCGTTGTTTTTGCAATCCGGGCTGGCCACACAAAGAACAGACTTAACTAAACCCATGTGGAATTACCACCCACAGCCTAGTAGACTGCCTTTTGCTTGATGGGTCACAAGAGCACAACATCCACCATCCCAGGAGAGAACATAAAGCTTATAGCAGTTGATCCTTTTCATTCAAGACATTACTATCGGTCTATAGGTAGTCCTCGGCTTACAACAGTTCATTTAGTGACCATTCAAAGTTACAACAGCACTGAGAAATAGTGATTTACAACCATTTTTCACATTTACGACCGTTGCAGCATCCCCGTGGTTTCGTGATTTACAGCTCGACAACTGGTTCATAGTTATGACGCTTACAGTGCCCCAGGGTCATGTGATTAACTTTGGCGGCCTTCTGACAAGCAACGTCAGTGGGGGAAGCCAGAGTCATTAGTAACCGTGTTACCAATTTAACAACTGCAGAGATCCACCTAACAAACGTGGCGAGAAAAGATGTCAAATGGGGCACAACTCAACAAATTTCTCACTTAGCTGCACAAATTCTGGGCTCCATTGTGGTCGTAAGTCGAGGACAACTGTATTTAAAATATTTATTTGTTTCTTGCCTTGTTTTTTTAAATGTGTGCTTTGTTGCTTTTCGGTGTTGCTGGAACTGCAAATCTGCTACCTAAACGATGTACATACCAGGGATGGGATTCAGCCGGTTTGGGCGAACCGGTAGTTGTGACCTGCGGGTGGGCCCGTCCACCTGCCCCGGTGCTATGCCATCCTATTTAGCTGCGTTTTTAAGCCGCATGCAAGCACGCGCACGGGCAAAACATATGCACAGAAGGCCGCACACATGCAGGGAAGGCGCTCAAGCGCTTACATTTTCAGTGCTGGGGCGAACCAGTTGTCAATTCATGTGCCGCCCACCTCTGGTACATACAGACCCCAGGAAGGTTTCTCCATAATATTAATATTTGTTTTAAGGGCCAGCTTGGTTTTTCACAGCTCACACTATTTTGCCTTTGGCTTCCTACAATATACCTTCCCCTCCCACGCTGGCTTTTCCTTCCTGTAACGCATGGAGATTGTTCATTTCCCCCTTAAAGCTTCTACACGTTTCACCCAAGTGGGTAGAAATTTTATTGTCCAGTTGGTTACTTGCATCTTGGAGAGAGATGATTTCTTTGAAAGAGGTTATCTATGAGGAGAACATTTTTTTTCTGATTGCTCATCCATCTTGATCTTTGCAGATCTTATCTTTCCCATTGACATCACTGCCGTGAAGAGGGAACATGATTTTCTGGACAGAGATGCCATTGAAGCCTTATGCAGGTATGTAAAATAGGCTGCTGTAGGAACTTCCTGCAAGTAGGAACACAAAGTGGGGTTGTTGTATTTTTGCCATGATTGTTAAATGAATTATGTGGATGTTATGCTAATCTATCTTCCCCCATTGACTAGTTGGAAGGCTTTTTCTGATCATTTGAAGAACAGTATACCGAATTAAAGGGACCCGGTGGCTCAGTGGTTAAGACACTGAGCTTGTCGATCGAAAGGTCAGCAGTTCAGCGGTTCAAATCCCTAGTGCCGCGTAACGGGGTGAGCTCCCGTTACTTGTCCCAGCTTCTGCCAACCTAGCCGTTCGAAAGCACATAAAAAATGCAAGTAGGAAAATAGGGGCCACCTTTGGTGGGGAGGTTCAAGGTTGACTCAGCCTTCCATCCTTCCGAGGTAGGTAAAACGAGGACCCGGATTGTGGGGGCAATAAACTGACTTTGTATAAAAAAGAACACCGCTTAGGGGGAGCCGAAAGCCCTACTAAGCAGGTATATACAAAAGCATGAAGACTATTGCTTAACACATTGTAAGCCCCCCTGAGTCTCCGGAGACGGGCGGCGTATAAATCAAACCAATAAATAAGACAACGCTGGCTCTTCAGCTTTGAAACGGAGATGAGCACCGTCCCCTAGAGTTGGCAACAACTAGCACATATGTGCAAGGGGAACCTTTACCTTTACCTATACTGAATTAATGTGCTATAGTAAAGGAAGGTCAGCAATGGTGAACACATGACTCCAGGACACTGCAAATATAAATACATGCCAGTTGGCAAGTGCTCAAATTTTGATCATGTGGCTACAGGGACACCGTGCCGGTCACAGGTGCGAATATTTTTCAGCTCTGTCGTAACTTCGAATTGCCGTTCCATGAATGGTCATAAATCCATCGTGTATTTTTGGAATGGAATAATAATTTGACATCAGCTGGCAATTCCGCATTATTTGCTCTAGATATTTCAGAAGCATAATGCTCATGGCGCTCAACTTTATCTTCTGTGCTTGGGTTTAATCTTAAAAGCATCTAATTTGGTAGCTTTCGTCTCGTTTTAAATTCCAGAGGTGCACATGTGAAGAAAAAGCAGCCAAGGGAGGTTATCGCAAGTCTTTGTGAAAGGGATAAAATTGAACAAGCTGTTTGCAGCAGGATCACATTTAAGTGGTTTTGTGCATTTTAATTTTGGTTGACTTAGATCTGGCACATCCAGGTTGCTCTCAAGTCTAATATAACATTGACCTAACTCTGCTATCACGTTCAATCTGCTGAGCAGATAAAGCTGTTTAAAATAGCATTGCTTTGAATGCATTGCTTAAATAAGCTTTGAGATAAATTTAAGCTAATCTTTTAACTTTGTAGATTGCACACCAGCCGCTCCAAAGTACAATGCACATGTATACATGTACATAATACATTTCAGTTATTCTCTACGCACATTTTATTATACCTGATCACTCTCCATGTTTCTTCAACCATAAAGGCTTAGCATGTGAATTTCTTTTCTCCAAACGCTTGAATCCGGACCAATCTAAGTAAACAATTCTAAACAGGTGCAAATTTCTGTAGCTATAGAAAGCATTCATGATTTTTTTTAAAAAATCTGTTATGTGATCTGAGATATGGAGAAATAAAAACATATTTAACAAGAAAAGTTCTAAGTTAGATGTAGACAAAGTTAAAGGAAAAGGTCCCCCTCGCACATGTGTGTCAGTTGTTCCCGAATCTAGGGGGCGGTGCTTATCTCCGTTTCAAAGCCAAAGAGCCAGCGCTGTCCGAAGATGTCTCTGTGGTCATATGGCCGGCATGACAAAAACCCAAAGGTGCACAGAATGCTGTTACCTTCCCACCAAAGGTGGTCCCTATTTTTCTACTTGCATTTTTTATCTGCTTTCCAACTGCTAGGTTGGCAGAAGCTGGGAGAAGTAACGGGAGCTCACCCCATTACGTGGCGAACCGCTGAAGTGCCGAACTTTCAATCAACAAGCTCAGCGCCTTAGCCACTAAGCCACCGCATCCCTAGATGTAGACTATACTTTGTAATTAAATATGTATAGTAAGCCAGCCCTCTAAAAAGCTGAGATTTATGCATCTGTAAGGTAAATAAAAATCTCTTGGGTGAGATTTGGCATATGCATATAACAGCTATCTGCCAATATGCTACCAGGAGAATTTATTTTGGATTAAATGTATATTACTAGAATATTATATGTATATATCCTTGTTCCTTTCCTCTTTGGAGATGAAGACGTTCGATAACCAAGATTATGTGACATATTTGAAGAAATTCCCGTATCTCTTGTTCTTTCCTTTTCTTTCCAATTCCCCCAACTGATTGTAATAACCCAGAATTCAGAACTTAATATTTTATTAAATGAATGTTTTATTAAATATAGAGCCATGATTGAAAACTAATACTTCATTGCCTAGATTAGAAAATGGTTATCAGCCTAAACCTTAGTTAAATTTTCACCTAAATGTAAAAATTGTATTCTTATTGAAGTTACACGTCTTTGCGTCCTGGAAGAAGAAAACAAAGATGTTTATCCTTCAGGACAAGAACAAAATCTATAAATACAGATGTGATTTTTTGCATGCTCTTGTTGTGGTCCACCAGCAGTCTGCGGAGCTGGCAGCAGAGTTGGACAGTGAGGAGGCTGGGGAGGACCATGGGCCAGTCCTGGAGTCTGGGGAAGGCTTGGACGAGGGCTCTGCGTCGGAGGCAGAGATGGGGCCAGGGCCATCTGGGAGTGATGCGCGGACTCTGGAGCCTCCAGAGTCAGACAGCAGAGAGGCAGAGGAACAGGAGCAGCCTGTTTCTAGTGCACACATGCTCAGAGCTGCCAAAAGGCAAGAGCAGCTAAAGCAAAAGGGACAATTTAGGAGTAAGGCCAGGAGATGATTGGCCGCTCCCATAAGACTTAAAAGAGCAGCAAAGGCACATGGGCTCTTTGTAGGAAAGTACAAAGTACATTGCTAAATCTGTTTCCAGTCAGCATCTCTTGTTTCTGAACATCGTGGGGCTTTGGCAGTCACCTCATTAGCTGTTGTTTACAAAATGTAATTTACATGTTAGTCCAGTGGAATTGCTATTTGCAATTGACTTTGTAACATTGTTAATATTGTGGTACAGGATTACAGGCTTTGTGTAGTGATGGTTTGCAAGGCAAGAGTATTTGGGACTAAAATGAATGTATGAAACACTTAGAATTTTCAAATGTTGTGGTCTCAGAAATGATAAATGAACTTTTGTGCGCCCATCATGAATAAAACTAGATATGTCTCTTCGTGATAGCAGAGATATACCAGCTGTCTCCTTAGTACCAAACATACCTAATTGGTAGTCTTCAATTTATGACCACAATTGAGAGAATTGCAATTGTAAAGTGAGATGTGACCTCAGAGATTTATAGCAACAATCGCAGCTTTTCCTGTGCAGTTATTAACCAAGAATTGCAGGTCATTAAATGACTAACTACCCCAATCTAAGCCATTCCAGGTTTGGTGCCTTCCAACTCTAACCCTCAACAAGGTAAGGGACTGCCTCCGGTTTTCCCCAGCTGCCTGTCTCAGCCTTTGACCATCCTGCACCCTGCCCTGTGGGGCAACAAGCAGCCCCAGGGCTGCTTGCCACACCCCAAAAAGCCTCAGCTGCTCCTGCTTAGCCTAGCAAGTGCCAGCAAGCAATCATTCAGCCACTGTCGTCCTTTCCCAGCCCCATATGCTTTGCAGTCCAGCTACTCTGGCTGTTTTGGTCCGTCAGCAGCCTGCGGAGCTAGAAGTGGAGTCGGGCAGTGAGGAGGCTGGGGAGGAACATGGGCCAGTCCTGGAGTCTGGGGAAGGCTCGGACGAGGGCTCTGCATTGGAGGCAGAGATGGGGCCAGGGCCAACTGGGAGTTATGCGCAGACTCCGGAGCCCCCAGAGTTGGACAGCAGAGAGGCAGAGGAACAGGAGGAGCCTGTTCCTAGTGCACGCATGTGCAGAGATGCCAGAAGGCAAGAGCAGCTAAATCAAAAGGAACAACTCAGGAGTCGCCTGAAGATGATTGGCCCCTACCTTAAAAGAGCAGCAAAGGCACATGGGCCCTTTGCAGGAAAGCAACGTTGTTAATTCTGTTCCCAGTCGGCATCTATGTTTGATTTTGGATTTGATTTTAGCTTTGCCAAGTAGGTCTTTGGCAGAGTGTCAAGGGAGATAAAGGTTGGTGATTATCCTGAAGGACGGAAGGACTTTTTGCAACTAATTAGGACTCAGCTGTGAATGAACATAATTCACAGCTGTTGCAATAAAAGAGGTTTTTGGGACTACTCATGTGTTTTAATGACGCAGGAAGCCTGGGTCACAACACTGGCAATGTTCCTTACTTTTTTTCCCCATCCTTCTGAAGCCAGCACTATCTTTTGTAATTGTAGCTTTATATAACGTTACACGGGCACAGTTTTACGAATGGCTGTGTTCTGCCTTTGGATTAGAATAGTAAAATCTAATGTAAGCTAAATTGAAAGAAAAAATTGGAAAGTGGAAGGAGTAAAAATGAAAGAATAAAAGAAAGAAAAAAGTAAATATATATAAAGAAGTGTCTTTCCACTTTGATCACTATTGGGTAACTCTTTATCCAATAGTATTTATATAGATAAATAGATAAATATCTAGATAAATATAGATATTTATCTCTTCATCCCGTGTCCCATCTCTTATCTATAGATTCACCAAAACAAATATCAACATAGCCAAATATACAACAGAGTTAGGTTAATTGTCCTGAGTGAGGTGATTTCCCTTTGCGATCATGTTTGGTTGTGATCAGCCAGTCTTCCTCAGGAAGGTTTACTATATCAAGGTAATGACACAGGACATCAAATGCAAAAAAATAAACTCTGTCAGAATGTCAGAGCGCCTATATCAGTGATAGCTAACCTTTTTGAGGTTGTGTGCCAAAAGTGGGGGGATAGCGGCGAGATCACCCACATGTGTGCCCACACCCATAATTCAATGCGCCCCACCCCACTTTTAACACATGATGGCACAGTGGGCCCGGTAGGCCTGTTTTTTCACCCTCCCCAGGCTCCAGAGGCTTTCTAGGAGCCTGGAGAGGTCGAAAACGGCCTTCCTCACTCCCCCAGAGGTCCTCCGGAGGCCAGAAACAGCCCATTTCCCAACTTCTGGTAGGACTGAAAGGCCCAAAAATCAGGTGGCCGGCGCACACATGCGTGCTGGAGCTGAACTATGGCAATGCTCAAGTGCCCATTGATACGGCTCCATGTGCCACCTGTGGCACCCGTGCCGTAGGTTCGCCATCACAGGCCTATCAGAATTAATATTAATTCTCTACCATCCTCTCAATTTATGATTTTTCAAACTCCAGATCTTTCCTGCTTCTTGAACAAAGTCATCCTGTAAGACAAAATTTGGAGATTCTTCCAAGCGGTACCTTTGACCCAGTTATAGGTTTATACATTCTGCCTTTTGTTCATGGTTTCTTGATTCAGGTTGGAAGCTCATAGGAGCCCATCTTCATCAAAACGTGAATATTTGTTCTGATCTCTAACAGGCTATAAAATTTTTCCAACTCGACTTCTGTCAAAGTTCTTGACCAACAGATTCTTTGGATCGAGAGGTGAAATATATGTCCTGCTATAAAAAGATATGTAGCTGCCTACGGTCCATAATGATTTCATCTGTTTTAGTCAAGCACGTCAACTCTTCCTAGTCCACCAAGTGAACATACATGCATCAATAGAGTTGCATACTTTCATGTTATAAACCATCCCGACACAAGAACAAGAACATTCTGCTATCTGCCCTAGGCTTTCCATCCCAAATCCTCCCATCTTGACTCTGAGTAGAACCATAAGAATTCTGATAATGTTTGTGATAGCTGCCCATCCATCATGGCAGAGTTCAGGTCAGATATGGTGTTTTGAGAAAAAAAAATTAAGCCTTCAAGCATTCCCATCTCTTTAGATATCCATGCAACCCATTGAGCATGGACCAGAATCAGTAATTGGACCACCGTTTTCTCCTAGATCTCTCTGGTGAATGCTTTATGAAATGGATCGTTGATCTAATTCTCAAAGCCCATTGGATATCATGTGAAACTTTCTCCAGAATTTAAATTACTAACCCCGAAAGTGGTACCCTTAATGGCAATAACTTAAACAGATCAGGCAGGTATCCTTCGGGTTGATTACCCATATACTCAATTTCATTTCAGCTCGTTTTGAAACTTTACACTTGCCCCAAAGATTGTCTTCATGCCTAAATTTTAAATTAATCACTGTTTCCTTCCTCTCCACCTTTTTTTTTTTTTATCTCCAATAATCCTGGCTGGAGGATTTGCTGGATGAGTTTGGTACTCATAAAGCTTTGTTCTTCAGTCATGATCAGATTTGTCAGTTTCAAAGACTATTTATATGGTGTGGAGGTGATAAGAAAGGACTTCCAGTTTCCACTTAACAAGTAGCTGAGTGGGTGATGGAAACGAATCCTCTTCCATATGCCTTGGCAAAGCACCTGTTGCTGAATTTCTTTGAGCATATTTCCATGAGGACAGTGTCAACATCCGTGGCTGTGCTGATGACATTTTTTAAGCACAATTGTGTGGACTTTGAAGCCAGAACAGATGCTTCTTGGGATGGTCCGATTTGTCCTTGTTGGCATAAATGGACATTCATCCTTCAATTGTTAGTTAAGATTGCGTCTTATCCATACATGTCCTGTAATTGTGGTTCTTCAGGTGGTTATATATGAATGAACGAAATCCATTCACGTTTCTTCTCTTAAGTGCCTATCTTGGTAAGTTCATTGAAGTCTATATTTTGCTCCATTGATTGATGGAAACTAAAGAAAAGTGACTCAAAATGCATTTAATGCACTGTCCTTCAAACCTGCCTCAGATATGATACAAGGTGAAGAAAATAAGGTTGGAGCCTATTACTTAAATGGCAGGTGCTCTGTACTTCGGTGTGTTCTTTGTATTACAGGAAAGGATAGAAATATTGTGCAGTGCAATGTTATCAGAAGGGAACAATGGTTTAATTTTTGAGCTGCCAAACATAGGCTAGTAGCTTTATAAAGTTTGTGTACTTCAAGTTCTCTAGATAGCAACTGAAAGTATGGCTTTTCGTAATGAAAATCCGTTGCAACTCTGTCTTCCACTCGTGTGGTGCTATTAGAAATATATACTGTAATCAGAGGGTGAAAACTGACGTAAGACCAAAGGGAACTAATGCTTCAAGTTAATAAGAATTCAAAAGATGTTTAAGGAGCTAATATGAACTGAGCCCTCAAATCAGTGGTGGAATTCAAAAAAATTTTTACTACCGGTTCTGTGGCTGTGGCTTGGTGGGCATGGCAGGGGAAGGATACTGCAAAATCTCCATTCCCACCCCACTCCTGGGGGAAGGATATTGCAAAATCTCCATTCCCACCCCACTCGGGGGCCAGTCAGAAGTGGTATTTGCCGGTTCTCCGAACAACTCAAAATTTCTGCCACCGGTTCTCCAGAACCTATTGAATAGCACCCCTGCCTCAAATATGTAGGTAGTGTCAAATTGTGTACCCCTATAGTATCTTTTCTGTAAGAAAGCAATCTTTTTCACACACACACAAATCTGTTATGAAACTGAGATGAATGTCCACAAATAAAATAAAATGAACTTATATACAGCTTCGTAGTGCCTTATAGGCCTCTCTAAGTGGTTTACAGAGTCAGCATATTGTCCCCAACAATTTGGATCCTCATTTTACTGACATTAGGAGGTTGGAAGGCTGAGTCAACCTTGAGCTGGTGAGAACTGAATTGTTGGCAGTCAGCAGAATTAGCCTGCAATACTGCATTCTAACCACTGAGCCACCATGGCTCTATTAACAATTTGAATTTTCTACAGAGGAAGTAAGAAATAATCTACGTTTGAGATTTAACATAATATGTACACTAAATAGGATTTGCTTCCCATATATTTCACTGTTCTTTTTCAAAATACTTGGCACAATAAATTTTTCATAGTAACGTTTACAGACCTAATGTGATCATCCATAAAAGAAAAATACACCAGTATACTGTGCATGATAAAATTGAGGCAATGAGCACAGGTGACATCATGGCAGCTAAGGTCTTTGCCTTTCCTACTGTATAAGACTGCCAAGTGCCTAGATTGCAATCATATGATTGTAGGAGGAGTGGTGCAACATTTTAGGAATGTTGGCCATAAAGCACCCTTGTAATTTCAAGTGGTCATTAAAGTAAGTTTAAGTAAGTAAGGGACGCAGTGGCTCAGTGGCTAAGACGCTGAGCCTGCCAATCGAAAGGTTGACAGTTCAGCGGTTCGAATCCCTAGTGCCGCATAATGGGGTGAGCTCCTGCTACTCGTCCCAGCTTCTGCCAACCTAGCAATTCGAAAGCATGTAAAAAATGCAAGTAGAAAAATAGGGACCATCTTTGGTGGGAAGGTAATAGCGTTCCATGCGCTTTTGGCATTTAGTCATCCCAACCACACAACCGCGGAGACAACTTCGGACAGCACTGGCTCTTCGGCTTTGAAATGGAGATGAGCACCACCCCCTAGAGTCAGGAATGACTAGAACTTATGTGCGAGGGGAACCTTTATCTTTACCTTTTTAAGTAAGCTGTAAACACATGAGTGTCAAAGCCTTTACTTTGTGATAGGTTTAAAAAAAAGCCTTTTTCTTTTCTTCTTACTTAGTGCATATTTTCTTCTCTGTCTTTCTGTTAAATGTTGTTTATGGTGTACATTTTATTTTTAAAGATAGTTCGGTGGAAATTGTCTTTATAGAGTACCTCCCCTGTTCTGATTCAACTAGCTCAATTGCACAACAGTCTTCCTTTAAAAAAAAAAGGGTTTCTTCTAAAACAGATTATATTTTGGAATCCAATGCTCCCTTATCAGGGCAACCGGAAACTTGTTTCTCCAACAGATCAAAGAGTTTGGGCTGCTTGAATGCAACAGGCTGGAATTAGATAAACTTGAAGAGAGACACTAATATTGTAAAACGTCTGCATGTTTATTGTTTTAAAGCAATGTGGAAATCCAGATTTACCAGAGATCCGTTTGTACAGAAAGGATGGAAGAGCAGTTTTTAATTATCTGAAGTTAATTACGATACTCACAATATTGTAATCAAATATCACTTTCCTTTGGAAACATATGGCTTACTTTTTTTTATTTCCTTTACTGGAAATTGAATTAATTGTAAACTATTCCGAAGTTAGTAAAGGAGCAAGGCAGAAAGTACTTCTGGACTGATGAGATGGTTTTCCTTGATCCAACCATTTAATTCTTATAACTTTGAAGAAAAAATGAAATAGGAAATTCTGGATTGGTACATTTGTAAGATTAACCCTGATTTCTATATTCAGACCAGTGTAAGATCTCCTGCTTTATTTATACAGAAAGTCCTCGACTTACAACCACAATTGAGCAGGAAATTTATGTTGCTAAGTGAGACGTTTGTTAAGTGAGTTTTGCCCCATTTTATGACTTTTCTTGCCACAGTTGTTAAGTGAATTATGGCAGTTGTTGAGTGAGTCAGCTCATTTGTTAAATGAATCTGATTTCTCCGTTGACTTCGTTTGTCGGAAGTTTGTAAAAACTGATGACATGACCCTGGGACACTGCAACCGTCATAAGTATGAGTCAGTTACCAAGCATCTGAATTTTGATCACCTGACCATGGGGATGCTGCAACGGTCATAAATGTGAAAAATGACCATAGATCACTTTTTTCAGTGCCGTTTTAACTTTGAACTTATCTCTATAGTACAGCTTTATATATTTGCTGCAGGGAGTTTGTTTGTTTGTTTGTTTGTTTGTTTATTAGTTCAATTTATATGCCGCCCTTCTCCGGAGACTCAGGGCGGCTTACAATGCGTTAAGCAATAGCCTTCATACTTTTGTATATACCTGTTTAGTAGGGCTTTCGCCCCCCCCCCCCGAGCGGTGTTCTTTTTTATACAAAGTCAGCTTATTGCCAACACAATCTGGGTCCTCATTTTACCTACCTCGAAAGGATGGAAGGCTGAGTCAACCTTGAGCCTGGTGAGATTTGAACTTGCAGTAATTGCAGGCAGCTGGCAACCAAATGCTACTTTAACAGCACTTAGTCCCCTGCACCACCAAGCTCTTTCATAATTTATAATTCCTTTATTAGGATTATTAACATGATGGCTGCAAGAATGTGAAAATGACACAGCAGGCTATTGGATTGTTGCCTTGGCATTTAAGAACACAGGTGTACAACAGCCTCATGTAGCCAGAGCACCTTCCAAGTAGCCCTGATAATGTTGAAAAGATGGCAGTGGAAGATTATTAAATTCATATAGTATTGGTTATATTTAACGAATCTACTTTTCATTTAATTGCAACTAAATTAAGTCCTTAATTTGATGTGAAGGCCCTGCTTTTTCTTTCTTCCTTTTTTTTTTTAAATAGAGCTCCTGGTGGGTAATTCAAATGTTGAAGTCAGTATATACCAGGGGTCTGCAACCTTAAACACTGAAAGAACCATTTGGACCCGTTTCACACAGAAAAGAAAACACCGGGAGCCACAAAACCCTTCCTATGCCTGACTATTTCTCGAACGGCCACAAAACTAGCATATGTAGTTGAATTAAACGTTCTGTTTTCTTCTGAAACTTTTCTTTTCTTGGATTTATCCATGGTTGGTCTACTGGGGTTAACGCATTGTAAGCCGCCCTGAGTCTCTGGAGAAGGGCGGCATATAAATCGAACCAATCAATCAATCAATAAATAAATAAATGTAGAACCCAGCCCTGTTTGCGGTCCCAAGTAACTTCAAAAGGTCACTGAATGAATGGTTGTTAATTGATGACAGTGTGTAGTAGTGACAGTAACAACAACAATAATAATACAAAATAATAGTGTTTTTCTAGGAGGTGAGTCAAATGAAAACTGTAATATAATACTTGCAATAATGACATCCTGGATGGTGTGTCAAATCCCTGGCCTATTTAGGACTTTGTACTAAACTATTTTGCAGCGACAAGAAAGAATTCAACAGCTTTTGCTTTTATTTATTATTAACCACAGCTATTCATTCAGTCTGAACCTAATCTATGATTCATCTAACTGTAGTTTAGGAAGGGGTGGGAGGCGGGGGAAAGGCCAATCTACACTATTATTTTCAGGTTACTATTTTTTCAATAAATCAAAATTAAGATAAACTGTGTTTAATAGTTGCTATAGGAAATAATATCATTCACATACATATGGGATGTATATTTATCCTACTTTTTAAATTAAGATCCCCAAAAATATATATTTCAGTGAGCAACTCTAGATTAAAACAAAAAACCTCAGCGTTGTATCTAAATAGTAGTTACAATATGCAGAGATAACACAGAAATAGAAACATACAGCTGTACACATGTTGTAAGGGAATATGAGAAAATGACCAACTTTGGAGAGGGTGTAATGAGTTTGTTTTCCTTTCTTTTGACAAATTAGCAGAAGCATTCTGAAGCTATAGGGGACACAGTGGCTCAGTGGCTAAGTTATATATAAATTAATTGCCTTTCCTTAAGCTACAACAAGGGGACGGGGTGGCTCAGTGGCTAAGACGCTGAACTTGTCGAACAGAAAGGTCAGCAGTTTGGCGGTTCGAATCCCTAGCGCCGCGTAAGGGCATGAGCTCCCATTACTTGTCCCAGCTTCTGCCAACCTAGCAGTTCAAAAGCATGTAAAATTGCAAGTAGAAAAATAGGGAAGGCAATAGTGTTCCGTGCGCCTTCGGCATTTAGTCATGCTGGCCACATGACCACGGAGATGTCTTTGGACAGCGCTGGCTCTTCGGCTTAGAAATGGAGATGAGCACCACTCCCTAGAGTCGGGAAGGACTAGCATGTATGTGCGAGGGGAACCTTTACCTTTTTTACCTGGCGCTATAGTGAAAATAATTGCATTAGACAAGATAATAACACATATAAAGAACAATATGGATGTCTTTTGTTCTAGAAAATGAATTTTCCTTTTTGAGTTTTGTTGGTATAGGACAGTGATGGCTAACCTTTTTTCACTGGGGTGCAGAAAGCGTGCACGCAATCCCAGGTAGTCTGAAGCGGCCCGTTTCCGGACTTCCAGGAGGCCCGTTTTTCACCCTACTGGAGGCTCTGTGCGAGTCCTGTACTTACCTGGCATCCAAAATGGTCCACGTGGAGACTTCTGGGAGGGGATGGGCGGCATGGGGGGGGCAGCTGAAAATCAGCTGGCTGGCGAGAGGCACACGTGCATGTGTGGTGGAGCTGACCTAGGGCAACGACTCGCGTGCCCACAGAGATGGCTCCATGTACCCATCATGGGTATAGGACAATAAAAGCTATGCCACCCACACTGGGGCTGATTGGAAGTATTTCTTTTCTGTGTGATGTCCCCAGAAAAAAAAGTTGCATCTTCGCCTTGCCAGCAAGTTGTAATATGTAAATAAAAGTCATACTGGTGATAAGTTATGACTTTTGGTATTTTGAGAGTTCACTTAACAAAGGGACCTACCTTTTGGTTGTTAGAAAATATTTATTTTTCTTGATGATTCAGCGTATAATCCAGCAAATGGTTCCCATCAAACACAACAATCAAATATGGAATTGTGTGGTTCAGTGAGCTGCTCAACTACTACTACTTCCAGAATCTAACATCCGTCCAGCTTTCTTGAAGGGAAGGAGGGGAAAAAAGGGTTCCTAAAAGATAAAATAGTGCAGATCAGGTATATCTGGAATTGCCCATCCTCTGGAATCAACTCCCTTTGGAGCTCCGGTTGGCTCCTGACCTTCGCATCTTCCGCCGCGAATTAAAAACTTGGTTATTCAAGTTCCCTGACCTGGACTGATAGGGGTTTTATGAGTTTTTAAATTTTATTTGGTTTAACTAGATTTGAACTTTGTACAATGGCTTTGTGGATTTTATTGTTGGAGTCCATTGGAGATAGGGTGGCATATAAGGTAAATAAAATTAAATTAAATTAAAATGATAAAATAAATAAATAAATAATAAATAAATAATAAATAAATAAATAAATAAAATAAATAAATAAATAATAAATAAAATAAATAAATAAAATAAATAAATAATAAATAAATAAAGTAATAAAATAAAATAATAAAAAATAAAATAATAAAATAATAAAATAAATGAAATAAAATAAAATAAATAAAATAAAATAATAAAAAATAAAATAATAAAATAATAAAATAAATGAAATAAAATAAAATAAATAAAATAAAATAATAAAATAATAAAAATAAAATAATAAAATAAAATAATAATAAAATAATATAATAAAATAAATGAAATAAAATAAAATAAATAAAATAAAATAATAATAAAATAAAATAATAATAAAATAATAAAATAATATAATATAATAAAATAAATAAATAAATAAAATAATAAAATAAAATAAAATAATAATAAAATAAAATAATAATAAAATAATAAAATAATATAATAAAATAAAATAAAATAATAAAATAAAATAAATAAATAAATAAATAATAAAATAAAATAAAATAAAATAAAATAAATCTGTGGCCCTGTAAAATCAATTGTGTAATGTTCTGCATGGGATGGAGTGCTGATATAGAATAGCTCGATGTACATAAAACCGCCCAGGGGGCTGGATTTCTGTTGGCTAAATAGCGCTAACAATTCCAGATGTGCCTTGAAATTCATTGTCATTCTATTTCAATTCCGCTTAGTACTATACGAAAGCAGGTGGTTTGTTGCAGACTGATTTACTATCATCATGAATATCAAGTGCAGCATCCCTGAAGTTTTCCATCCCTGAAAGGCACCAGTAGTTTTCCACGATGGGAACAAGAACCTTTGTATTTACTGCATTGCAGCTGTTCCAATGTAATGACTCCTGGGTTGAACAAGTTCTCCTTTATGGTTTTGATTCAGAAGGAATCTGATGTAGTAAGGATGTTTCTCTGTCCCACCCACTCCACAAAATCTGGTCTCCAGCTGATGTATCGTGGAGTTAATTAAACAGAAATGTTATTTTTTTAGGATCTTCTTTCCCTAGTTTCTGTGTAAATAACCTTAGCGAGAGCTTCTGCAGTAATCCTTTAGCTGGAAGAGCAGGTAGCACAAAATGAATTATTTACCGTTCATCTTGTTTATTTGGTGTTTTTTTTTTTAATTCTCTCCGTAGGCGTTTAAATACTTTAAACAAGTGTGCAATGATGAAATTAGAAATCAGCCCACACAGGAAACGGGTAAGTATATTTGACAAAACTATTGCAGTATTGTACGTAGATGATGGGAATGACCCTGAAAATGCATTTGTAAGCCATATCTCTATGTACTGACATAGAACAGGGAGTCAAATCAAGGCCTGCAGGCCGGATCCAACCCATAGTACTTCTGTCAACAAAAACAGAGCTCGGGGGGCCTAAAAACAAAACAAAAGGAGAAATGTTTCCCCTTTTGCATTTGAGCATGCAAAAAAGGACCGGAAAGGAGAAAGGGAAAGAGGAAAGACAAAGAAAGAGATGGGAAGAGCACAAGAAAGAGGGGAAGGGAAGGGAAGGGAAGGGAAGGGAAGGGAAGGGAAGGGAAGGGAAGGAAAGGAAGGAAGGAAGGAAGGAAGGAAGGAAGGAAGGAAGGAAGGAAGGAAGGAAGGAAGAAGATTATAATGAGAGGAGAGAGAGTCTGAGTGAAGTCCTGCCTTAGCACTTGGCCACCACAGGTGCTCCCAACACAAGTGACATAGAACTGGCCACACCCACCCTGGCCCCACCTGCCATGCCCACCCCGGTCCCACGAGGTGAAACACAATCCTGATGCAGCCCTCAGTGAAATCAAGTTAGACAACCCTGACATAGAAACACAGTTGGTCTCTTGTTTGAGGAAGCACCACTCGGACAACCTTTGGGAGTTGAAGTCCTCCAGGCTTAAAGTTGCCAAGGTTGGAGACTCCTGCTCTATAACCCAAGCCAATACCATTTGCATGTCTGATTTTGTGCAGTGCAGGTATTGCCAATGGAAGCAACACGTTTTAGCAGGCACGTTTTCAGGGTCTGGGAAATAACACTATGCCCTAAAGGAAGACGCCTGACCTGCCCATCCACATAACTCTTCCACCGCCTCCCACCCCTTAGGAAAACATATGCAAATTTACAGCCAAGCTTATCAGTTCTGAAAAGTTTGTGCTTTTAATTTTCTAATTTAAAAGTCAATCAGATCGTTGTGTTTTAAATTCCTCTCTTTTTTTTTTTCAGTCTCTAAATAAATAATTGGGGGTGGGGTGGGAGGAGGGGCACCTGGAATGTAACGTGGATACTATATTGGTTTCTCCAAATGCATCAAGTGAAATATTTTTAAATGTCTTTTTCCCCCCCAGGTTTTTTTTTAAATTTTTTATACAAATATCAAATCAATGCATGAACATGTGGCACCTGAGTGTCATACATTCTAATACAAATAAAACTAATCAAGTTAATCATAATCCTTACATTCAGTCCACTTATATATTTCTAATAATAATGCATACTTATATTAAGTTATAGTCTGTCATTAAGATATGTAAATATCTTAAGTGAAGCTTGAAAAGCACAATTTTATATTGCTATGGACTGAAATAGGGAAAGGAAAGGCTTTAGCTTCAAAAAAATCTCTCTTGGGTCTTATTAGTTATATTTTTTAAAAAGATTTCCCCCATGCCTTTATTATATTCATAAATAACTCAAGGTGGCAGACATATTAAATGCTCCTTCCTCCTCCTATTTTCCCGATAACAACAACCCTGTGAGATATGTTGGGCTGATAGAGAGAAGGACTGGCCCAAAGTTACCAGACAGCTTTCATACCTAAGATGGGATTTGAACTCAAAGTCCTCCTGCTCCTTTAAACATTAGGCCAAACTAGCAAACTTGCCAGACCTTTTAACATGAGCAAAGAGTTCTAAGCTGCTACAATTCAAACATCTCATAATTCTAGTGATGGCACAATGATTAAATTGCATTGACTGCCAGGAGATTTTGACCGGCTCAAGGTTGATTCAGCCTTCCATCCTTCTCGGTAAATGAGGAGCCAGATTATTGGGGGCAATATGATGACTCTGTAAACGATTAGAGGAGGCTGAAAAGCAGGGGTGAAATCCAGCAGGTTCTGACGGGTTCTGGAGAACCGGTAGCGTAAATTTTGAGCAGTTCGGAGAACTGGCAAATACCACCTCTGGCTGGCCCCAGAGTGGGGTGGGAATGGAGTTTTTACAATATCCTTCCCCCAGGAGTGGGGAGGGATGGGGATTTTGCAGTATCCTTCCCCTGCCACGCCCACCAAGCCACACCCACATAACCGGTAGTAAAAAAATTTGAATGTCACCATGGCTGTAAAGCATTATGAAGCGATATATAAGTCTGCTATTGCTATTGCTAGTGTGGTAAATCAATGTAGGAAAACATATCAACAGCAACTAAGATTGCAGAAATGTAAAACGTTTTTCACATGTCCTAATTTTTCACTGATCTTAGTAGTATCCAGTATGACTAATGGAGCATTAGATAATAAAGCAAAGAAATTCTAATATCAACAAAATCAGCTACGGGAGGGAGGGAGGGAGGGAGGGAGGAGAGAGATGGAGGGAGGGAGGGAGGGAGGGAGGGAGGGAGGAAGGAAGGAAGGAAGGAAGGAAGGAAGGAAGGAAGAAAGAAAGAAAGAAAGAAAGAAAGAAAGAAAGAAAGAAAGAAAGAAAGAAAGAAAGAAAGAAAGAAAGAAAGAAAGAAAGAAAGAAAGAAAGAAAGAAAGAATGAATTCTTAATGTGCTGATATGTTTTAATGAAAAACCACATTAGTCCACCACCTAAAATCCTCAAAGTTAGGAATCCAGGATAGGAATCTCTGCCCTTCATGTCAGTATTTTGTTGCCATCTAATAAATTATCAATCAAAGAAGCTAGTATGGGAGGTCAGATAATGAACAGAATATGAAAGCAAAAGCCTATTGAAAATGACCTCAATATGGTTGTAGTAGATTGGTTGTATATTTATATAAGTTGTGCTGCATTCTGTACAGATTACTTGACAGGTGAGAAATATTATTCATACGAAAGAAGGGAGAGCAGGCAGCCATCCCTTAAGGTATCTAGATCAGAAACCAGAAATAAACAAATACATATAAAAATCAAACAAACCGGCAGGATACATTCCAATGGCCTTATTTGAGTCAATACTTAGCAGAAACATTTAGTTCCAATTGCTGAATGTTTTTTTCAAGGACATGGCTCTTGTTACAGTAGTCATTAGTTAACCAGGAGTTCCACATAGGGATGGGTAACGTCTGATTAAGTTTTCTAGAAGAATATTTCAGATATTTCTCCATCTGGAAAGTCGTAGCTTCAAGCA
This sequence comes from Masticophis lateralis, assembly GCA_030761175.1. Lineage (NCBI taxonomy): Eukaryota > Metazoa > Chordata > Lepidosauria > Squamata > Colubridae > Masticophis > Masticophis lateralis. The sequence continues at coordinate 13,598,859 of JAUDYJ010000007.1, read as the reverse complement.
GTGATGGGAACTGAAGAATTTTGTGGCAAGTTTGTGTGGTTAGGCACACCCAGATTCTAAGAATTTTAGTGTTTTATAGATAATGATCAGCACTTTAAATTGTTCTCAAAGGATTGAGAGTCAGTGTTGTGACTAGGCTCACTTAGTCATTACAGGACACAATTAGTCTCAAACAAAACTATTTTATTATAACAGCTGAGAATTACTTCATTCCCAGCTTAGTCCAAATTAATTCCAAAACAAATCCTTCAGAAAAAGTCCTTTGGGCTTATCACAAACCTTTATATTCTTTGACACGCTGCCAAAAGCCTTTCTTGGCAAAGCCCCATGAAGTTCAGAAACAAAAGATGCCGACTGGAAAACAGATTTCCTACAAAGAGCCCAAGAGCCTTTGCTGCTCTTTTAAGCCTTATGGGAGGGGCCAATCATCTCCCGGCCTTACTCCCGAGTCTTCCTTTTCACTTTAGCTGCTCTTGCCTTCTGGCAGCTTTGCGCATGTGTGCACTAGGAATAGGCTCCTCCTGTTCCTCTGCACCTCTGCTATCCGACTCTGGAGGCTCCAGAGTCCGCACATCACTCCCCAATGGTCCTGGCCCCATCTCTGCCTCCGATCCAGAGCCTTTGTCCGGTCCTTCCCCAGCCTCCAGGACTGGTCCATGGTCCTCCCCAGCCTCCTCACTGCCCAACTCCACTTCTAGTTCCGCGGGCTGCTGGCGGACCACAAAAGTCAATGACATTGTGACCTTTATAATGCCACATGGATAACTTTAAAAAAAAAAAAAACACCCACTTGGTGGACTTGCAATACGGTAAGTGGAATATGGGACTAGATGTGCAGTAATGCTTCATGGAGTGAAGCTATAAATGAATCCCTTTAGTTCTTAGCCAAGTTGATTTGCAAGAAAGTATAGGATCCACGAGAACAAATGTATACCTAATTTTGTGTAGCCAGACCAGTCCCTAGAATTCTCATTTAGTTCAGCCATGCCGGTTGCAATCCCTTAGCAAACAATTGAGCTTATTCATGGTACCTTATTTCATTGCAGAGTGAAGATTCAGATGAAGATGAGCCTTGTGCAATCAGTGGGAAGTGGATGTTCCAGAGAGAGAGCAAGAGGTGGTCCAGACTGGAAGAATTTAACATTTTCCCTCCAAAGTTTGATATGAATTCCACATCCCAGGAAGTGGCTCATCTTAGCAATGCGACCAGTCATGAGAGCATGCTGATGGAGCAGAGTGAACATCATGAGGTAGCTTCCATCCACAGCATGAGCAGCAACAACAGCCAGCCAACTACCTCCCAGAGCGATGCAGTCACCACCAGAACAAACTCGGTCATTAGCATCACCTCTTCAGGTAAACTTGTGGAAAACGAAGGCAGGCCGCCCTCCACCAAAGAGTTACCGAGTTTCGGTTGCAACGTGAAAGCCAACGAGAAGAACACCAAATCCAAAACAAGGAGCCTGTTAAAGAGGATGGAAAGTCTGAAGATAAAAGGCTCTCATCATGGGAAAAGCAAAGCTCCTTCAAAGCTTGGGTTGATAATCAGTGGTCCAATTTTGCAAGAAGGGATGGGCGAAGAGAAACTGAAGCAACTTAATTGTGTGGAGATCTCCACCCTCAACGGCAACCACATCAATTTCCCGATGGTTCGCAAACGAAGCGTTTCCAATTCCACACAGACCAGCAGTAGCAGCAGCCAATCGGAGACAAGCAGTGCGGTCAGCACACCCAGCCCCATCACAAGGACACGTAGCCTGGGCGCCTACAATAAGCGCGTGGGAATGTACCTGGAAGGCTTTGATCCTTTCAACCAATCGACATTTAATGATGTCATGGAACAGAACTTTAAAAACAGGGATAGCTTTGCAGAAGACACGGTCTTTTTCATCCCTGAAGACCACAAACCTGGAACATTTCCCAAAGCCCTCTCCAATGGCAATTTTGCACCACCAAAGAGTAGTTCGGTCAACTGGAGAACGGGAAGCTTCCATGGACACGGACATCTTTCTCTCCGGCGTGAGAACAGTTCTGACAGCTCTAAAGATATGAGCATAGGAAGGAGACGCAACTCCTCCAGTTCGGTGTGCAGTCGGCTCAGCATTTATGACAACGTGCCAGGTTCCATATTGTATTCCAGCACAGGAAATCTGGCCGATCTGGAGAATGAGGACCTCTTTCCTGAACTCGACGACATCCTGTATCACGTCAAAGGCATGCAGAAAATTGTGAACCAGTGGTCAGAGAAATTTTCTGATGAAGGGGACTCTGATTCAGCTTTGGACTCTATTTCTCCATGCCCTTCGTCCCCCAAGCAAATCTTGCTAGATGTGGACAATGATAGGACCATCCCTAGTGATCTGGACAGCACGGGAAATTCATTGAATGAAACAGAGGAAGCTGTAGGAATCCCGGAGAGAAGGGATTCTGGGGTTGGGGCATCACTGACCCGCTCCAACAGGTCAGTGGACACAGATTTTAGTCTAAGAAGAGTAGCACATGGGAGAATAAAGTACATGTCTGTTTATTCATATGTGCATACATATTTTTAATATTTAACTTCATTAATCAAAGGTGGGTGTTGGCGTAGAAAAGTTATTACCCTGGCTTTTATGCCAGAAGGTAGAAAAGTTCAAGGTCAAGAATCAGGTTAGCCTGTCATGCATAATTCTCGAGATTGTTTGAAGGAAGCTTCAGGACTATATGAAATGAAAAGTAAATTTAAAATGCCTTTCATATTTACTAAATAAACAGACGAGGCAGGGGAAAAAGAGTAATTTGAAACAGTGGCATGAAATCTGCTTGTTCATCCTTGTTTCTTCTGTGGGAGATGTCTTCCAAATATAATTTTAAAATATGGGAGGCATCAAGAAAAGTTTTTAGTATTCATGTTTTCCAAAAAGAAGAGAAATACGATAGCTTTTCATATTCTTGAAAAGCTACAGATGGATGCAGCCAGAAGCCATCCTACTGAGTTGGAAATGGTTCACCTCAGAATATTTTTGTCTTGATAAAGGATAGTGCAATATATTTTTACATTACAGCTGTGATGTTTTAATTTTTCTAAAATAATCAAACTGGTAATTTTTTTAGACAAGATTTTTATTACTTGGCGATTATGTTGCAGAAGCTATATAGAAATTATTTACCTTTTCCTTAAGTTACAACATTCTCTATAAAAAGGGATAAGCAGATTCTACGGTAGGAGTGACACAAAATAATTCTTAATTACTTTCCATAGAGTAAGAAAAGTTTAATTATCCAAGTGTGGTGGTGTAGCTGGCTAATATTACTGATTAGGTTATCATTGAATGCCAGATTATTTTTTTCTGTTATGTTCTGTGTCATGGCTTATCTGAGAAACACTGGATACACGAAGACCTAGGTTATGCCAGATTGTTGCATGTTAGAATGCTCTTCCTCCACTGTCATTTTATTACAAAATCCTTTGAGAAAAATTTGATCCAGATTCATGAATTCTTTGTTCAGGTGTTTGTGTTCAGGTAAACAAATCAAATTTAAATTTTCTCTATTTCGTTTATCAACATGCATACTTTCAATGGGGTCAGTGCAGATAAAATTCTTACAATATAAACAGTGTCTTAAGTACAGTAAATATTCCAACATTTGACAATTCAAACAAACTCTAGTACCATACATTCTGCACATGTTAAAAATTAATATCATAGAAATCTGAGATTCTGAAGCAAGATTATTTAATAATTCCCACAGGCAAGTCTATACAGATAGTCCTTGACTTATGACCACAACTGAGCCCAAAATTTCTGTTGCTAAGTGAGACATGTGTTAAGCGAGTTTTGCCCCATTTAATGACCTTTCTTGACACAGTTGTTAAGTGAATCACTGCAGTTGATAAGTTAGTAACCCGGCTGTTAAGTGAATCTGGCTTCCCCATTGACTTTGCTTGTCAGAAGGTCGCAAAAGGTGATCACATGACCCCACAACCGTCATAAATATGAACCCCTTGCCCAGTGTCTGAATTTTGATCACATGATCATAGGGATGCTGCAAAGGTCATAACTGTTAAGGTCGTAAGTCGCTTTTTCAGCGCCGTTGTAACCTTGAACGGTCGCTAAACGACCTGTTGTAATTCAAGGACTACCTTTATTGGGATACAATTCCAAACCAGTCAGTTGCTTCGGCTTTCCATATGTTTAAACCCAGTGGTAGGTTGCCTCCGGGTTCGGACCGGTTTGCAAGAACCGGTAATAAAACCGGCAGGAGGCTCCGCCCACCATCCCGAATGTCGTCATAGGCGATCTACGCATGCAATCCCGTTGCGAACCAGTAGTAAAAGTAAGTAGAACCCACCCCTGTTTAAACCTATCTTTGTGGTTCACAGTCACTCAGTGTTGTTTCTTTCTGTTTTTAAAGGCAAAGAATGAGGTGGCATAGCTTTCAGAGTTCCCATCGACCCAGCTTGAGTTCAGTTGCCTTACAGATTGACTGCCAGTCCGTTGCGCAGATGAACTTGCTGCAGAAGTATTCCCTTCTGAAATTAACTGCCCTCTTGGAGAAATACACACCTTCCAACAAACATGGTTTCAGCTGGTAAGGAACTCTCTGCATCTCTAGCAAGCCTATGACTAGTCAGAACCTACAAATAACAGGACCTACCAGTCATAAGACCTGCTCTTAATTCTTGAGGCTGGTTTCCTATCCAACCCAACTGATTTTTTTTTTTAAAGAGGGGAAGTGCATTGGCTCTGAAGGATAAGTATTGTTTTTTTAAATACCTAAAGGGAAGAATTTCACAACTAAAGGGTATCAGGTGTTAATAAATCCATCTGTATCCTATTGGAACGCCAACCTTATTTATTTATTGTATTTATTGGTTCGATTTATATGCCGATAACTTGCTGCTAATTGCATGATCATTACCTTAAAACAGGCATGGACTGACTGATGCTCTCTAGATATTTTATTTACCGTTCCCAAGTCTTTTACCAATGGCCATGAAAATTGGATAAAATCCAGAACATTTGACTGACACTACCTGGCCTTAACAGGGACGTGGTGGCTCAGTGGCTAAGACGCTGAGCTTGTCGATCGAAAGGTCGGCAGTTCAGTGGTTCGAATCCCTACTGCCGCATAACGGGGTGAGCGCCCGTTACTCATTCCAGCTTCTGGCAACCTAGCAGTTCGAAAGCACGTAAAAAACACAAGTAGAAAAATAGGGACCACCTTTGTTGAGAAGGTTACAGCATTCCATGCGTCTTTGGCATTGAGTCATGCCGGCCACATGACCACGGAGACATCTTCGGACAGCGCTGGCTTTTCAGCTTTGAAACAGAGATGAGCACTGCCCCCTAGAGTCGGGAACGATTAGCACATATATGCAAGGGGGACCTTTCCCTTTACCTTTTTTACCTGGCCTTAAGGGTTACATTAGAATATACAAACATTTACGTCCATTGGCTAAATAGATGAAAAATGTTTGTTTTTAAATAAATCACTTCATAATTTCCATTTGTAGCACCCAAAAAGTACAAAGAATTTTTGCAGGGGGGTATCAAATTTAATTGCTACTTCAACATCTGGCTGACCCTTTATCCTCCCCCCCCCCACCCCTTTGTCTAGGACTGAGTATTTTAAGTCCATCATCAAAGTTCTTCGTATTCAAATGCTGTTATTAAAGGAACTTGAGCTAAATTCAGAATTGTTTGTCCTGAAGGACCGAAATAAGCGCTGAGCAGTTTGCATGCTTGAGATTCTCGGCGGGCGTCGTAATATGTGTCTGTTTCATTTTTCCATTGCATTCCACCCCTGCGTATTTTAACAAAATGAAAGCTACGCATAGGCTTATATCAATAACACGCTTTCAAACCATGGAAATATAAATGGGGCGGGAGGCTCGCATGTGAACTAGTCATTCATAGACCTAAAAATAATCATCCCATTGAGTTAGAATTTCTTTGGCTTTTGACATTCCCAGGTCTGCCGTGTCGCGCGAAAGCTTTTGGTTGCTCTCCACTAAAAATTCTTAAATGATTTAAGTAAAATAGCAAGGCTCTGATTTATTGGATAGTTGAAAGCCACCGGAAAGGCCTTTTTACCCAAGTGAGTAAGAAGAGGTGGTTGGAAAGGAAGAGGCCGGGGAGGGAGTGGGAGGGAGGTCGAGTGGGGGCTGTGTCTGAAAAGGCCATTTGTCGAAATGAAGTTTATTTCTGGCAAACACCCATGTATTACATCAATTTCCTGCTGTGACACAAGCTGGTGGGTGGTAGTACATGTTTGAGGGCTTTCTAAAGCAAACCATTTAGTACACAAAACATTCATTGTTCACGTGTCCATCTTCTCTCAAGAGTCCTGAACAAGCAAGATTATAAAAGGGTCATTGACTGCTAGATCCGTATTTGATTCTTATTTGTGTTGTCACGGCCACCCTCATCTCCTCTACCTATTGACCTGGCAGATTAACTAAGCAATTACTACTATATTCATTGATTTATTCTCTTGGTAAAGCTCTTAAGACTTTTTTTTTTTAATGTGAGCAGCTAATTTGTTCTTGGTGTGGCCCCAAAATTCAAAATGGATTTTGTTTTTGTTTTTTTTTTTTTAAAAAAAGTATGTACTGGTATTGGCATAGTGGAGGGAAATGATTTGCTAAGTGAATGGATGGATTTTCGAAGGAAAGACAAGTCAACTCGTAGAAAAGACAACAGCTTTAGTTCAGACGGCGATGAAGAGTGTATTGGCTTGCTTTTTAAAGCTCTACTGCTGGATTTTTGAAAACAAATGAAGGAAATGCTGACTCTCCAAGTTATTGCAAATTTCTATTGCCCTGTGTGGCTAATATTGAAATATTGTGGAAATGCAGATCCAAAAAATCCTTCTTGGCAATACAGGTAGTCCTCGAATTTACGACAACCACAATTAAGCCCAGAATTTATGTTGCTAAGTAAGAAATGCGTTAAGTGGGTTTTGCCCGATTTAAATATTTTGTTAAGTGAATCGCTGCAATTGTTAAATTTAGTAACACGGTGTAGTAAGACTTCACGTTGTTAAGTGAATCTGGCTTCCTCGTCGACTTTGCTTGTCACAAAAGGGGATCAGTGACCCTGGGACACTGCCACCGTCATAAATATGAATCAGTTGTCATGCACCAGAATCTAAATCACATGACCATGGGGATGTTGCAACAGTCATAAGTATGAAAAATGGTCGTAAGTGCAGTTGTAACTTCAAACGGTCACTAAATGAACTGTTGCAAGTCAAGGACTACTTGTAATAATAATTTCTACCTCAGTCTTAGACTATGAATCTAACTATAGATTGCATGATGATGATGATGATGATGTTGATGATGATGATAGAAAACTTCGAAGTAATAGCTAAAGGAGTCCCACTGTATCTGAAAATATTGCATTTATGAGACCTGAATATTCTAATTTTAAACAAAACCATCATTCTTGGAATTGTTTATATTCTTGGATGCTGGTTTGAAATATTAAGTTTCCATCCGTCTTAACTGTTGACTGAAATGTAGATTACTCACACAATATAAGATAACAGCAACAATAACAGCACTGATTAAAGTGCAGATAGTCCTCGACTTATGACCACAACTGAGCCCCAAATTTTAGTTGCCAAGTGAGACTTTTGTTAAGTGAATTTTGCCCGCTTTTTACAATCTTCCTTGCCACAGTTGTTAAGTGAATCATTGCAGTTCTTAAATTAGTAAATTCACTTAACAAATTAGTTGTTCAATGAATTTGGTTTTCCCATTGACTTTGCTTGTCAGAAGGTCACAAGGGGGAGCACATGACCCGGGTCATAAATGTGAGTCAATTCCCGAGCATCTTACTTTTGATCATGTGACCATGGGGATGCTGCAACGGTCATAAGCGTGAAAACCGGTCATAAGTCACTTTTTTCGATGCCATTGTAACTTTGAGCAGTCACTAAATGAACTATTGTAAGTCAAGGACTACCTGTACTAATAAAACTCTTCATGGCTTTTCTCCCTAATATTACACTTAGGTTTTAAGGGTTTTTCCCCCCATGCCTTTTTCTTAACATCACAGAACGTTGCAAATTTCAGTGCCTTAATCAGGTCTTCTAGGCTGCTATTTTCAGCCATGTGAAATGTTTCCTGGCATATTTTTTAACCCACAGCCAAAGAATTGGAAACAGAACCATATGGGGCATATTTGAGAGAAGCAAGAAATTGTGGGCATCCATCACTGGAGACTCTAAAGACACAAATTTGTTTATGAGATTATTTCTGATCTTCCACAGGGCTGTGCCAAAGTTTATGAAAAGGATAAAAGTCCCAGATTATAAAGACCGAAATGTGTTTGGCGTTCCCCTAATAGTTAATGTTCAACGTACAGGACAACCTCTTCCACAGAACATACAACAAGCTATGAGATACCTTCGTAACAACTGTTTGGATCAGGTGAGTGTCTTTGCATTGGTCTAGGATTGGGATCTTCTACTGTAAGAGATGTTCATTTCCTGTTGTCTGCTAGTGCTGAGGTTGCATTGTTTAAGTTACTCTATTAATATAGATCAGGGGTCTGCAACCTTAAACACTGAAAGAGCCGTTTGGACCCATTTCCCACAGAAAAGAAAACACCGGGAGCCACAAAACCCTTCCCGTGCCTGACTATTTCTTGAGCGGCCACAAAACTAGCATATGTAGTTGAATTAAATGTTCTGTTTTCTTCTGAAACTTTTGCTTTCTTGGATTTATCCATGGGGTTTGAAAAGCTCAATAAATTGCTTGCCGGCAGGTGTCACACATTGGCGGTTGTGACGCATATTTTGAGTGACAGGGAGCCACAGCAGAGGGGTGAAAGAGCCACATGCAACTCCAGAGCCGCAGGTTGCTGAACTCTGGAATAGATAGTTAAGTGAATATATTTATGATTAGATTGCAGTCATGTCCCCCCCCCTACACACACACACACAAAATTATACTATAAAACCGTACTACAAAAAAGATGTTGAGACCTTGGAGGAAGTTCAGAGAAGAACAACTAAAATGATCAAAGGCCTGGAGACTAAAACACACGAAGAACAGCTGAGGATTTGGGTTTGGCTAAAGAAGAATTAGGGGCGACATGACAACAGTATTCCAGTATTTCAAGGGCTGCCACAAAGAAAAATGGGGGTCATTCTACATAGCACCAGAGGGCAGAAGAAGAAATAGTGGTTGGAAACTAACCAAAAAGAGAAGCAACCTGGAATTAAGGAGAAACTTCCTAACAATGAGGACAATTAACCAGTGGAACAGCTGGCCTTCAGAAATCGTGGGCATCCATCACTGGAGGTTTTTAAGAGGAGACTAGACAGCCACTTACCTGAAATAGTATAGGTTCTCCTGCTTGAGGCCTCCAATGTCCCAGACAATGTCTGTTCTATTCTAAATATGTCGAAAAGATCTATGACCAAATATCAATGTCTAGGCCAGGGGTGTTAAACTCAATTTCATTGAGGGCCGCATCAGGGTTGTGTTTGATCTCGGGGGGTGGGGGCGTGGCCAGCTTAACGTCATTCGTGTAGGCGCCTGTGGTGGCCCGAACGCTCTGCTCCCGAGCTCCGTTTTTGGCTGTGACGGCCTCCTGCAACGGTCCGCCAGTGAAAACGGAGCCCGTTTTCGCTGGCAGAGGCACCGAGGGCCAGTCCTTCGCTGTTTTCAGAGCGGCTCTGCAGACCAGATCTAAGCACCTTGAGTTTGACACCCCTTGTCTAGGCCATCTAACCATTGAAGCACAGCACTGTTTCTATTTAAAAAAAAAAAATACTGGACTGCTATATACCGTCAGCTAACAACCGAGGGTATATACAGGTAAACCTCGACTTACAACAGTTAGTTTAGTGACCATTCAAAGTTACAATGACATTGAAAAAGGTGACATCACCATTTTTCAGTTACAACCTTTGCAGCTCCCCATGATCACGTGATCAAAATTCAGATGCTGAGCAACTGGTTCATACTTATTTTGTTTATTTGATTTTAATTTGATTTATATGCCGCTGTTCTCCGAAGACTCAGGGTGGCTTACAAGGCGTTAAGCAATAGCCTTCATACTTTTGTATATTTTATACAAAGTCAACTTATTACCCCCACAAACTGGGTCCTCAATTTACCTACCTTAGAAAGGATGGAAGGCTGAGTCAACCTTGAGCCTGGGGAGATTCAAACTTACAATAATTGCAGTCAGCTGATGTTCAATTACAATGCTTTAGTCTGCTGAGCTATCCATACTTATGACCGTTGCTGTGCCCCGAGATCATGTGATCACTTTCTGCGACCTTCTGATGAGAAAAGCCAGATTCACTTACCAACCGGGTTGCCAATTTATCGGCTGCAAAGCCAGATTCGCTTAACAACTGAGGCAAGAAAGGTCGTAAAATGAAGCAAAACTGACTTAACAAATGTCTTACTTAACAACAGAAATTCTGGGTCCAATTGTGGTCGTAAGTCAAGGACTACCTGGACATTACCCGTGTTATGGAGTTCTACTAATCTAGGTGAAATGTTAATTTATATTGCTATTCCATGTATGCTATGTCATGCACTAAATCAGGGGTCGGCAACCTTAAACAGTCAAAGAACCACAAACGTCCTAACCGGAAGTCCCTTATTCAATTCGGGAGCCAACCGGAAGTCCGGTTCCCCCACCATAGAGTCTCCTCCTAGCGCGACGTCCTTCTTCCTCTGCCAACCGGAGATCTGGTTCTCCCATCATAGAGTCTCCTCCTGCACAACATCCTTTTTCCTCTACTTGTCCTAACCAAAAACCGTATCAATTGTGGAGCCGACTGGCGACAGGGAGCCGCAACAGAGACAGGAAAGAGCCACATGCGGCTCCAGAGCTGCAGGTTGCTGACCCCTGCACTAAATAAATAAATAAGTCCCCTAAACACTTTACCTCTCCTATACAGGTATACTAGCAAAAAGAGCCAATAGTATAATTCCAGACTGGCACATTTATAGTACTTTTTAATGCAGTGAGACATGATTTTTCACATCAGAATTAAGGTAACGAAATATAGAGAGGGCTGTATGCACGGCCTGTTATTTACTCACCAAAATCAGATCTTGAATTTAATCCCAGTGCCACAGGTAAAAAGTGTTATTGGTAACAGCTTCCCGTTTTGTCGTAACGCGAACGCTTTCCTTTTGTTGCACAGGTTGGCCTTTTCCGAAAATCTGGCGTCAAGTCAAGAATCCAGGCGTTGCGACAAATGAATGAGAACGCAATAGGCAAAGTGAATTATGAAGGCCAGTCTGCTTATGATGTGGCCGACATGCTCAAACAGTATTTCCGCAACCTGTCAGAACCTCTCATGACCAACAAACTTTCAGAGACATTCTTACAGATCTACCAGTGTAAGTCACCCATGTTCATAGTTCAGTCATTCCCAAATACTCACCGTTCCTCTAGCGCAGGCAGAGGAACTATTTTTAATATAACTTGTAGTTTTATTGGTTTTTATGCGTTTTACTTTTATGCACTTTGTTTCATTATATATATTGCCCAGAGTCACTATGTGAGATGGGTAGCTGTAGACAAATGTGATAAATGAATAAGTCCATATAAGGTCAGCCGCTGCTGCTGTTTTTAACAGGGAGCTTTAATCCATTGATTGGTGGAGGCGGTATCATTTCCAGAATATACATTTCCATGGATTTATGTTCCCCTCTGTAAGAATTTCCCACCTCCAAGAAGACTTTACAACGGTGGTTTGTAACCGTTGCATTTTGGGAAGATCTTGTTCTGACCGAGGCTTTCAAAGGGCATGAAGCAGACTCCTTGTCCCGACAAAAAAACCCTTTTTATTAAGTTACTGTGAATTCCTCTCATTCATATCCAGCAAAATCTTTCAAGGGAGAATTTACAGGCACAGACCTTATCTGGCTTGGACAGCTGCCAGGCCGAAATCTTCAAAACTTCAAAACCAGAAATCTCTGAGAGTCACGCACCAATTAAGTGAACTAATTGTCTCCTGCAAAATCCACTCTCCTTTCGCTCCTCTTTTATTCCCTCTGGGAGGGGCCATTCATTGTCCACCTGTGGCCTTACTCCCAAGTCGACCCTTGTTCTTTAGCTGTTCCCTTCATCTGGGTACTCTGTGCATGCGCACACTGGGAACAGGCTCCAGCTGTTCTTCTGCCTCACTGATGTCTGACTTGGAAGGGAGATGAAAACTGGCATACGCCCCTGGCCCCCTCTCTGCCTCTGACACAGGGCCCTCATCAGAGCCTTCCCCAGACCCCAGGAGTGGCTCATGTTCTTTCCCAGCATCCTCACTGTTCAAATCTGCTGCCAGCTCTGCTGGAGGGCCACAACACATCTTTCCTTTAGTGTACCAAGGTGTACACTAAACTGCACCAAAATATATCAGCTTCTCTTCCAACTTTGTTCCCTTTTATTAAATTTTATGCAGTAAACCAAGGCAAAGTATGGCATTAGAATATTTGTAACCAAAGCATTGTGTGGTGGTCCTCTCTACAACTACAGAGTCTTTTCTTTGCCCTGTCATCATTCATCTGTTTGTTGAAACACAGCTGGATATTTTGTTGGGTCAAATCAGGTATAGATTTAAGGGCTACTTATTTTAAACTGGTTTTCCAGTGTATCTTTATTTCAGTTCTTGTTCGATGGAGTTTAATGATAAAGTATCTGTTGTTACTCCTGATTCATAAACGAGATTACATAAATCTAATTTGTAAAAGCCCTTTTTTAGCCGTTCTGCTGCTCTCCAAATTAAATTCTAAATTTAACTCTGGCATATTCAGGGCTTTGTTTTAGCCTTGAGTCTCTGGCTAAGCAGGAAATACCTGAGGGCAGTTATGCTGTTGACCCCCCAAAAAATGAACATTCTTTCATTTACCATGAATGGTATGCAGCACATTAAGGAAATTGCTTGAGACTAAAGTCAAAAATAGCCAAAGTTAAAGAGTTTGCTTTGGGATGCAGTCATGCTGCATGGGTGGAAAATTCAATGAGCTGATGAGAGGACTTCTAATTTTGTGCAGATGTGCCAAAAGACCAGCGCCTCCAGGCAATCAAGGCGGCCATTATGCTTCTACCAGATGAGAACCGAGAAGTCCTACAGATTCTTCTGTATTTTCTGAGTGACGTCACAGCTGCTGTGAAAGAAAACCAGATGACGCCAACAAACCTGGCGGTGTGTTTAGCACCTTCTCTTTTCCACCTGAACACCCTTAAAAGAGAAAATTCGTCTCCAAGGTGAGTCTCCATATTGGTTCTACCTGAGTTCCAGACTAGTGGGTTGCTACCTCGTTGAAGAAGCTCTTGCTTTTAACTCTTATCATTCTTTTTTAAGGGTGGGAGTGGGGGGACAAAATGTTTCTACCGAACTGCTTTGTATTTAATTTTCCATCCTGAAAAAATTACAAGATATTGGTTTTATTTATATAGAGCTATTTTTTGCAAACCACCAATTTCAGAGATTGTGGATACAGGGATGCAGTGGTTCAGTGGCTAAGACGCTGAGCTTGTCGGATCAAAAGGTCTGCAGTTCAGCGGTTTGAATCGCTAGTGCCGCGTAACAGGATGAGCTCCCGTTAACTTGTCCCAGCTTCTGCCAACCTAGCGGTTCAAAAGCCTGTAAAAGATGCAAGTAGAAAAATAGGGACCACCTTTGGTGGGAAGGTAACAGCGTTCCGTGCACCTTTGGCATTTAGTCTTGCCAGCCACATGACCACAGAGACATTGTCAGACAGCACTGGCTCTTCAGCTTTGAAACAGAGATGAGTTCCGCCCCCTAGAGTCAGGAACGACTAGCACATATGTGCGAGGGGAACCTTTCCCTTCACCTAATTTCAGAGACTGAGCATTGCATGTTATCATGCCCATATGTCATCTCTCAGTTCTTTTGCCAAAGAAATTTGCTCATCATCTGTATGTGAAGGTTTTAGAATCGTAAAACTGTACGGGACCTCAGAGGTCTTCTAATCCAACCCCCTGTTCATGATAGAAGACTTATTCCATCCCAGTCAAATGGTTATCTAGTCTACATTGATATTTCAAAAATGATCAAAGCCTGATCAAAGAGGTTGGTTTTGGCTGATAAATTATCTTTATATAAAAATAATTAACAATACAGTCCAATGAATAAAGACTTGAAGGAAGTCTCATTGTCGTGAGTTTTGTAGGTGGTTGGCCAATAGTGGCGAAAATTGTGGAAATCTTTTGGGGAAAGTATATTTTCTAAAATTCGCTAATAACACCAATTTTTTGGGGAGTAGTGCCATAAAATTATATATTAATGGAAAAATAATTTAATCAAGAATGTAATGCAATAACTTTTATGAAGGATTTGCTATTAGAATAGCAGTTACAGTATAAAGAAGAAAAGTGAAACAGATAAAAAAAACGAGATATACAAAAATTGTCACCATGTCAGTTAATACTTAGCTGGGTAACCTTTAGCATGAATTATGGCCTTACAACATCTTCCCATGGAGTAAACCAAGTCTTTTAGTTCTGCAGCTGTTATAATGTGAAACCAAGATTGAATGATTGTTTCTATTAACTGGGTTTGATTGCTGGGTCGCTTCTGACTAACAAGTTTCCTTAGTCGGCTCCATAGATTTTCAATTGGGTTAAGGTCTGGGCTATTCCCAGGCCATTCCAGCAGTGGAATAGGATTATCTTGAAACTCCCCCCCCCCCCCCAAAATGTGGTGTTATTAGCCATCAAACCTCAAAAATACACTTTTCCCAAAAGGTTTCCACAATTTTGGCCACTCCTGCAGGTGGTTTTTAATTTCCACATAAGATTGCAAAAGAAACAAAGGGGGTTACTTCTATTTCAGTACATATACAGATGTGGATTATGAGAACATTAATCAGGGTCATTTCCATCAATTATACTACCCATGACAAATAGAAATCCATGAGAGAAGCTCAAAATAAATATACTTAGGTGCAGAAAATCAGATATAAAAATAGGTATTAGGTGCAGTCCCTACCGTTTGCTTTAATTATTCATTTACATCCCAGACCATTAGTGCATTCTGATCTATTTCTATTGATTAGTCTCGTTCATTCATTGACAGGGTAATACAAAGGAAACAGAGTCTGGGCAAACCGGATCAGAAAGACCTAAATGAGAATTTGGCTGCATCTCAAGGTTTAGGCCACATGATTGCTGAGTGTAAGAAGCTTTTCCAGGTGAATATTTTGTCTATTTGCTCATTTTTAACATCTTGAACTAGTATTCTGTAGAGGTTGTATCTTTGATCTTGGCACCTAATGTTTTTTTCTGGCTGTTGCCCTTGCTGGAATGCAACGTAAGGGCAACTGTCAAAAACTGCACTATTCCCACTTAAAAATAATTTGTGATTTCTAATTCTGTGTGTGTGTGTGTCTGTCTGTCTGTCTCTCTGTTTGTCTGTCTGTCTATGTGAGTTTGGGTTTGTGTGCATGCACTTCAGTGATGGTAGAACTCAGTGGTGAAATCCAAACTTTTTTACTACCGGTTCTATGGGTGTGGCTTAGTGGGTATGGCTTGGTGGGCATGGCAGGGGAAGGATACTGCAAAATCTCCATTCCCACCCCATTCCAGGGGAAGGATCAGGGGTGAAATGCTCCCAGTCCGGTCCGGCTCGGGCGAGTAGGTAGCGATGGTGGTGGGCAGTTCGGAGAACCGGTAGCAAAAATCCCTGCCCCCACCCCCCATGCCCAGCTGAGCCACGTGATCATCAGAGCCTTTTTTTTTCTTTTAAATGGCTCTGACATCCAAACTCTGAGGATCCCAGCTGAGTTGCCTGCTAATCAGGCAACTCAGCTGGGATTGTCAGAGCCTTTTGAAAGCAGTTTTTTACATGGTTTTATGTGTAAAAAATGGTTTTAAAAGTAAAAAAAAAATTGGCCATGCCCACCCAGTCACATTACCCCACCACCACCAAGCCACGCCCACAGAACCGGTAGTAACAAATTTTAGATTTCACTCCTGGGAAGGATACTGCAAAATCCCCATTCCCTCCCCATTCCTGGGGGAAGGATACTGCAAAATCCCCATTCCCTCCCCATTCCAGGGTAAAGATACTGCAAAATCCCCATTCCCTCCCCACTCCTGGGGAAAGGACATTGCAAAAACTCCATTCCCACCCCACTCTGGGGCCACCCAGAGGTGGTATTTGCCGGTTCTTCGAACTACTCAAAATTTCTGCTACCGGTTCTCCAGAATCTTTCAGAACTTGCTGGATTTCATCCCTGGTAGAATACATCATATTTCTGGGGATATTAGATATGGTCCTGCTGTCACTAAAATGCTACAATATTAGTTATAGCCACTTTCAGAACAAAGAAAACAACGCAAATGTTGGCTCATCATGTGAACCTCCAATTATTTACTCCCTGTTTTAACACTTAGATCCCAGAAGAAATGAGCAGATGTCGGAATTCTTATACAGAACAAGATCTTAGACCTCTCAGCTTTGAGGACTTGGGACAAACTAACAACTCGGAGTCTGCCGGTTATCATTCTTATATCCAGGACTGTATGGATGATTTTTTCAAGGAAATAAAGGATAAATTTAAGGGCTGGGTCAGTTGTCCCACCCCAGAACCAGCAGAACTGGCCTATAAAAAGGTACAGTAAATTGGCGTATTTCTAGTGTTTGTGCTAGACTTTAACAGACAAAATTCAGTGTAAGTGGTTAATATTCCTTCAGTCTCTTGCATTGTCTTTCTGTAATCTTAGATCATGCATAGATGTTTGTGTAGTACATTTATTCTAAGGCGTGGCATGTTTTATTTAAGTCCTTTCTATCATTCTGAATGAAAAATGAAGGTTGTAGCAAATCCTAACATTTTGATTTGGGGTTATCATGAGTCAACCACTGACTTAAATATTACATCTATAAAGTAATCTGATACACCACCAACAGTAGACTATTCTCCTATACCTAGCTCAATGCAGTGGTGGGTTGCCCCCGGTTCGCACCGGTTCTATAGAACCGGTAGTAAAACCTCCGCCCACTGACCCCGATGTCATTAAAATGCTTCTGCGCTTAAGCGTGTGCGTAAGCGAGTGAGCGCGGACCTGTTGCAAACTGGTAGTAAAGGTAAGTAGAACCCACCCCGGCTCAATCCCTCTGGTAATTCCAGAAAAAGATGTGGAAGGTCTATTTAATAGGCAAAAGATCAAGAAAGCTCCAGGGCCATTTGGAGTGATTCCTTCTTGATGGAAATCCTTCCATTCCCCACCATACAGTCAGAGTTGAAGAAGCTTCTTGGATGAGAAACAAAACGTCTTCAAAGAAAAAATAAGAAAGCCCAAATGTCTCTTGAAAAAGCATCTTTGGGACAACTATGACCTGGATGATTGTGAATCTCCATAGACATTCTTGATGGAAAGTCTGTACTGGCCACTGTTTTTACTCAGATTTTTAATAAATCACATATCCCTTCTTGCTTTAAACACTCTACCATCATCCAGTTTCCTAAGAAATGTCCCATCAGGGAGCTAAATGACTACAGTCTGGTTGCTCTGACATCCATATTCGTGAAAACCTTCTGGATCAGGGGTCCCCAACCTTTTGGACCTCAGGGACCATTAAATTCATAATTTTAAATCCCGCAGACCACTAATATGATCTGCTTAATGACTGGCTGGGTGGGCATGACTAAGTGGGCGTGTGACTGGGTGGGCGTGACCAACTTGATGTCACTCACGTCGAGGGGCACCTCGCCGGCCTCTACTCTCCCTTCCCCTCCCAGCCACTCCTCCCCTGCCTGCCTGGGCTCCTTAGGGCCCCAGTAGGAAGCAGTTGTTGGAGCTAAGCAGCCACTACGAGAAAGGTTTGGCAGAATAGCTGGCTCAGTTCAAATTGGATCTGACCGAGAAGGAGGCTCAGCAGAAGCATCTCCCTGAGGATTATAAGCATAGGCTTTCCAAGCAGAGGGAAGACCTGCGGGAGTGCAAGGCCAGATACTGGTGCCTGGAGGTTCAGCGGGCTGAGATGGTCTGACAGTTCCAGGCCATGATGCAGTCCCACTGGAACAAGGCCCTCCAGCTCTTTGCCACCAGCGGCACTTCCCTCCAGCCTTTGCCCAAAGCCCCGCACCAGGAGGCCGAAGCAGACCCCAAATCAGAATTTCTTCCCCCCTCCGACCTACACAAAAAGACCCTGAAGGTGGAGATTCTCTGCAACAACACAAACGTTTATTGCACATATCCGCCCCAGGGCCTGTAGTTGGAGTTTATATTGCACTGAATCGGGTTTCCGTCCTGATTCAGTGCAATATAAAAAATGCAAATAATTTTTGCATTTTGCAAATAATAATTTGCAAAAAATGCAAATAATAAATAACCAAAATTTTTTTGCGGACCACCAGTGGTCTACGGACCACCAGTTGGTGACCACTGTTCTAGATGCTAGCTCTGGCCCACCTGAAACTCATCACAGATCCATTGATTAAACTTTTTAGCAACGATGTACTTGCAGGTTTGTGAAGGTCCACCTCTACGTCTGTGGAAATCCGTGGTTGAAATCCCTGCGACGCCTGAAGAAGTATTAAACCGTATCGTTAAAGAACGGCATCTATGGGATGAAGATCTATTAGATGCTAAAGTCATTGAGACTTTGGATAGCCAGACTGATGTTTACCAATTTGTACAAAACAATATGGCGCCACACCCAGCGAGAGACTGTGTCATCCTCAGGTAACTATACAGACTGTATCCATAAAACAACTTTCTTTCAACTTTGGCAGCTGGGAATAAAAACACATCTGGATAAACGTGCTCACCTTCCTTTCACCCTTATCCTTGTGCTTGATTCTAACAGGACTTGGAGAACCAATCTCTCTAAGGGAGCATGTGCGCTCTTAAGTTTCTCAGTGGAACATGACCGTGCGCCCGTTCTTGGTATTAGAGTGAATGTGCTGCTGTCCAGGTATCTTATTGAATCTTGCGGGATAGGAAAATCCAAACTCACCTATATGTGTCGAATTGATTTAAGGTAAATCATGTCCTCTATTTTCCTTAGATTGGGCGGGAATTTCTATCTCTAGTGTAACATGTTTGGGGAATGAAAAGTTACAGGGCCCAAAGCTAATTATTGTATATTGTAAGACAGTATAAGAACCGATGACCTCCAGATATCTTGGGTAATCATAATCTTCTACATCAGGGGTGTCAAACTCATGGTGGCATCACGTGACGTATCGGAACTTTTTTTTCACTTCACTAAACTGGGCATGCCCAGCGCGTGACGCATCTGGCCCGCAAATTGGGAGATTAGACAGCCCTGCTCTACATGGTCATTGGCAAAGGATTGTGTAAATTAAAGATTCCACCTTCTGAAGGGCACTTGTTTGCCCACTCCATGGTGGAAAAGCCAATTAAAATTAATTTGGTTACTTTTGATTACTAATCGGCATTGTTGGCTTGTTGATACTAATGGTCCCAAAGGAATTTCCCCTGTTACTTGGCAATTTACTTTCTTAAGAATCTTTGAATAAAACTAAATGCCTTATATGTGTTTAAACAATAGAATCCATGCTTCTGTTTTTCAAGAATGCATTTGGAGCCAGAAAGAGCCCAGAGATAGTTTTGTAGATGTTCCTTTAGCAAGGGCAACAGACTTCTTGGGAACAAGAACAGATGGAAAGGAGCAATTTTGTTTGCTGCCGTCTCTTATTTGCAATTTAATTTGTTTACCTGCTTACCACAGCAGCCTTTTTACTTGAGTGCCCACAGCATGCTTTCAAATCAGCTCAAAAGATTTGCTTACCAAGGAATGGTTTAGTCAGTCTTTACAAATTCTGCTTTTCAAGGTCTCTTTGGGATCCTAAATGGAGATTTTTGGGGAAATACATAAAATTCTAAAAGGCCATCTTTCCTTGAGTCAGCCTTACAGACTTACTACCTCTTTGGTTGTTTCTATTCCAAACTTGTTTAGAATAGAATAGAGTGGAGGAGTGGAATGGAATGGAATGGAATGGAATGGAATGGAATGGAATGGAATGGAATGGAATGGAATAGAATAGAATAGAATAGAATAGAATAGAATAGAATAGAATAGAATAGAATAGAATAGAATAGAATAGAATAACATTTATAAATCTTTATTAACATTTAAAATCCGAAAATACAAGTTAAAATACATCTATAACAGAAATATATCCATAATTTAAATGTTAATAAAGGTTTATAAAAAAAAATAGAACAGAACGGAACAGAACGGAAGGGAACAGGAATTTAGAATAGAATAGAATAGAATAGAATAGAATAGAATAGAATAGAATAGAATAGAATAGAATAGAATAGAATAGAATAGAATTCTTTATTGGCCAAGTGTGATTGGACACACAAGGAATTTGTCTTTGGTGTGGTTGCTCTTGGTGTACATAAGGAGAATAAAATACATTCATCAAGAATAAAAAGATACAACACTTAGTGATAGTCAAGTTTACTAATAAGCTATCAAATCATACTAGGAAACAAAAACAATATAATTGAAAGATACAAGCGACATGGTTATAGTAATAAGTGGGAAGAGATAGATACTAGTAAGGAAGGGAAGAATAATAGTAATACAGTCTTAGTAAATTATTTGACAGTGTTGTGGGAATTAGTTGTTAAGCAGAGTGATGGCATTTGGGGGAAAAACTGTCCTTGTGTCTAGTAGTTTTGGTGTGCAATGCCCTAAAGCATCTTTTTGAGGGTAGAAGTTGAAACAATTTATGTCTAGGATATTTGGAAAAAAGTTACCTAAATCCCATCTTTTCTTTCTTTGAAACAGGGGACATAAGCCTGACTGGTACACAAAAGCATTTGGGCACTTGTGTGCAGCGGAGGTTGTGAGGATTAGAGACTCTTTCCTTAATCAAAATCTTGAAGCTAAGGAAGCAACATCCAGGTGATGGATCAAAAGGACCAGCACAGCACCGGCCTGTCTAAAGATTTTCGGGGAAGGTTGATTATCCACCCTAGGACGGATCATATATCCAGTAGATCCTGAAGAGAAACTTTCTGGAATGGGTTTGAGATTGTCCCTCAGTGACAATCCCTAGCATTTTTTAAAGCTGCTTTTTTTTGTGTCTGTGTTAGGCCTATAGTGTAGGTCTTAACTGGAAAATTTTGGATGGTGCAACTTTTGTTTTTTTTGTTTTTAAAGGTAAGATTAATGTTTGCTTAGGTGCTGTGAATTGCTTCTGAGAAGCAAAGCTCTAAGACTTAAAATATATTTCTGAAATACAGTGAAAATTATTCATTCCTATATTATGTTACCTTTATGTATGTACCTGTATGTTGTTTGTCGAGGGACTGCTGCAGCCACTGGATTTGGTGTTGTTCCTCAGTGGGTTTTCACGAGAGTAAGTGAAGGAAGGTTTGCACGAAGGCAGAGGTGTGAATGATTGTCTAACTTGTTGACTGGAGTATGGAGAGCCAAAATGGCAGAATCAGAGTGTCTGGTACACTTGGAAAGCATTGGAAAGAATTTAGCAAGTGGGAAGAGAATCGGCCTAGAATCTGACTGAGAGACCCATTACAACAGAGGTCTTCAAACTTGGCAGGTTTAAGTCTTGAGGACTTCAACTCCCAGAATTCTCCAGCCAGCTATAGCTGGCTGGAGAATTCTGGGAGTTGAAGTCCTCAAGTCTTAAAGCTGCCAAGTTTGAAGATCTCTGCATTACAAGCTTCAACTCTTCATTCCTCTTGAGTTATTCATGTGTGTATCTAAAAATTGAAAAACGTGGGCTACATCAGCCAGGGCAAAGAATGGTGAAAAGCAGAACACTTGAAACGTATTTAAAAATGCCAGATATATTTCAGTGTGTGTCTTTTGTATGGCGATAATTTTGTATGTGCTCCCAGTGGAAAGGTCTCAGCTCTTCATGTAAGAATACTGGTCACTTTTGCCACACTCAGACCTTATATTGTTCGGAATACTTTCTTAACAATCTGTAAAGAGCATCTCAAGAAAATGTGAATGAAGTCACTTTTCCTACCGCCTATTCTTTTAGTATCCGTTCATAAACAACATCTTCGTTTAATTGACATAGGAATAAATGCTTGTCGTTTGACAGCAGGGCTGCAACTGCTTTCCGTAGCTGAAAAGGGCAACACTGAAAAAATACTATTATTATTATTAATAATACCATAACTGGAACATTATAAAGTTCTAAAGTGTTTCCGCATAGCAGATACTCCTAGGAGTTAAACATATTCATATAACCCATTTCATTGTAACCATATAACCTCATTTATCGACAAGGTTTGGAGGAAAATATATCCCCCAAAATTAAAAGCAATGTAGCTGGGTAAAAACAAATATTCATGCCACAAAATTATAGGACATGATGCAAAGAACTGCAGAACTGATCAAGAGTTCTATGATGAATTTTGTATAAGACATCCCCAAAGTATAAGCTAGAGCAGAGCCGTGATAGCAATAATAAATGAAAATAGGAAAATATATGTAGGATGTTGTCATTTTACCACTCTAAAAACTACAGATTAACTGTCCAATGTTTGGGGGGGGATGGAGAGGGGTCAAATTATTATTTTACATGTAATATTTGTCAACAGTTTCTGCACATCTTAATTAGCATTATTAGTAAGGAATCTTTTTAAAAAGCCTTTAGAGAATGACACTGTTTCAGTGATAGATTTTACTGTAAAAACAACAAAGCACAGGGAAGGTAAATACTGTCCTTCCTTCTTGTTACAGAATATATGTATTTTATTCCAATGCATTGGCAGATGTGAAGAATAGAAAATCATTGTAATCCATGCTGTTAAATAACATTGCTATCATGTAATTCAAGGGTAAAAAACCTGCCCCAAAAGCAAGACATTCCATGTCTTCTTGTGAATCCATCCCTCACCCTTTCCAAATCTGCTATGGTGCCCCATGACAAAAATTACACTTTGATTGACGGATGTACGACTCAGGTGTGAATGCTATGAAATAAAATGAAAGGTGGTTTATCTGTATATTTGCAATAAAATCATTGTATAGATCCATTTCAATATCTAAAACCAGCCCCTTACGGCTGTAAATTACTGCCAAGTTGTATGTTGTCACCAAAGATTATGTGAAATTGGCAGTTGGCCTGCTTTGTTCATTCAGCAAAGACCTGTGCGATTTTCACCTGGTCTTCTTTCCCTGCCTTGGGACTGTGGCACATTTAGAAGAAGCTCTTAGATACCATTGTCAGTATTATTATTATTTTCATAGAGTGTTTGAGATTACTTTTGAGAGTATTGGGAAGAGCTCTTCCTAATTCTGCACCTGTACTAATGCTGTGGGTTGCTTTGGGTCTCTTAATTTCCCTCTGTGTTCAATCTATAAGCAGTGTTATGTCAATAGAGGGACTATATCCGTGATGGCGAACCTATGACACGCGTGCCAGAGGTGGCACGCAGTGCCCTCTCTGTGGGCATGCGAGCCATCGCCCCAGTTCAGCTCTGTCGCGCATGCACGGGTGCCTCCCGCCAGCCAGCTGGTTTTTAGGTCTTCGCCGCACATGCGCGGGGGCCCATGCAAGCATGCACTGGAGGTGGGGCGCATGCACTTCGGGCACTCGGTCCAGAAAAGGTTAGCCATCATTGGACTATATGGTAGGTTAGAATTCTTTCTTGTATCTGTTTCAGAAGACAGCGCTTCATGATCTTCCTTTTGTTGGGACAAAAGCGCTGCTCTGTTCAAACAAATAAATTATATTTACAAGGGACACCATTACCAGAATCAAAAATAGACTGGTACTGACTCTTTCAGGGAAGGGGGAAGGGGTAGTGCAATGGGGATGAGGCAGGAAGTGTTCTAGGTCGTATCTTCCCATTACAGGTAGTCCTTGACTTACAAACAAAGTTGTGTCTGCCCGTTACAGTTGTAAACCACAGGTGATGGGACCTGGGAGTCATATAGCAAACGCTGCAGGCACTAAGCAAATCGATTGTTCTCTATGGGCAATGTTTTTTTCTGGAAAGTGCAAACTTCCTGTTTCCAGAAAAAAGTCATAAATTACAGTCACGTGACTGCGGGACACTGCAAACAGCCATGTGGCTGACTGCCCAAAATGCGGTCATGTGACGGAGGACAGCCATTGGAACTTCAGAACTGGGTCATAAATATTGTTTGGCGGGGGGGGGGGGGAATCCATGGTAATTTCGAATAATTGCTAAGCAACTTGTAAATTCAAATAATTGCTAAGCAGTTGTAAGTTGAGGACTGTCTGCTTTCCAAATGTCTTGTATTTCAAATGTGAAGCGTAGTCTTCGGCTGTAATGTTCCTTGATCTGATGCCCTTCAATTGCCGCTTGCATCTGGAGGGAAACAGGTGAATAAAGACAGCCTTATTCCTAGCTACAAACCCTGGCAGTCATTCCACTGATGTCCTTGTAAAATGTGTTGCCAGGTGAAGGTTTTAGATATTGTGCCATTTACAGTTCTCATCAGTAGGTGAATTGTGTATTCTTCGTATACTTTTCATTTCTTTAAATATGTATAAAAAAAAAACGTATGTTGTACATACCATTTGTGTTCACACTTTATTGTCCAGCATAGATTAAAGCATGGAGATAATTATTTAAGATATACTTGTATTTATACCTCAGATATTCTTTGAAGGAGAGGCAGGGTGTTTGTATCTCCAGTTTGGCTGTCTTTTCCTCCAGTGTAAATATGTTCTACACAACTGAAGAAAAAAAAAAGATAAAAGAAGAAAAGGTTTATAGCTTGCTATTATATGCCCGTACAGAACATAGTCAATAAATGCACTATTAAGTGTTTGTGTTTGTGTGATACATCGAATTCTTCTCCATTTTCCGTGGCCTTTTACAAAGTCTACCCAAGAAGAAAAAAAGATGGGCATTTGATCCATGGGCCAGATGCCTCAAATGTGTCATACCATACATACAGATCGTGTCGATGTAGGTTTTCGGGTATTTTTTATCCTGATGTTGGAACACACAGTTTGTTGTAGATACTTCTAGTGCTGTTCAGCTTCCTATAATCACATCCTCTTTTAACTAGCAAAGTCCTTTCCAAACTTTAAAGGAACAAAAACCCCTCTTGAACTTTAATCCCATGCAGAGGTTTTAACAGATGAACAAGCTTGTAAGAACAGCTCTTAAAGCTTCCACTTAAACAATTTAGTGTTCTCGTTGCGGGTTTTGCTTTATCCAGTTGCATAAAGACCCCAGATAAGCAGGCTACATCCTCATTTTTTAGTTCATCAGAATAATAATGTAGAGCTGTTTAAACAAAAAAAATTGTTCAAAAGCAGAAAGGAAATGCTGCCAGCCCGTCCAGGAAATGCGAAGGTTCCTTCAAAACAAAAGAAAAAAGAGGGAGAGAGTCTCCCCAGCGATAAACTGGTGAAAGCAAAGGAAGGAAGTCAAAAGCAGAGCTTTGGTCTTTGTCTGTCATTCTCAACAGGATAAAAGTGCGGCATTGAGGAAGGTCAACTACAAAATGTTAGAAAGCAATCACTAGACAGGACACTGTTTTTGTGCCCTGGAAATAAGTTCCATTTGGGAATTTCTGATTATTTTTTTTTAAAAAATCATATATAGCCACACTCACATACATACACATCATTGGAGGAAGATTTAAGCAGGGGATCCAAAAAGTCAAAATGGCTATGGCTACCGTATTTTTCGGAGTATAAGACGCGCCTTAGTTTTTGGGGAGGAAAATAAGAAAAAAGTTGATTGGCGGGTGGATCAGCCTCCCAGAATACCCCCAACCAGCCGTTCCCAGAGGTGAATTTTAGCAATAGGTTCCTTGGTTGTGAGCTCTGTGCCTTGTTTTTTTGTGTTTTTTCCCTGCCTCTGAAACTTCTGAAACAGAGCTTCAGAAAAAAAAGCCTCTGAAGCTCTGTTTGGAGGCTTTTTTTCTGAAGCTGCGTTTCTGATGCTTTTTTCAGCCTCTGAAATCTCAGTTTGAGAAGCCGGGCGGGGCTCCATTCAGATGCACCTAGATTTTCACCCTCTTTTTGGGGGGGGGGGGGAAGTGCATCTTTTACTCCAAAAAATATGGTACGTGATTATAGCCCTGCCTTTTTTTTTTATTAGGGTGAAGGTAAAAAATAAAATAGTAAGATTCTAAGAAGTTCCTTTCCTCCAATTCTGTTGACCTTCATTTAGACTGCAGCAGACTTAATCGCTTAGGTGAAGACACAAACTAAGCTGAAGTTACAATAACTAACAAGAAAATCTGTATTTGTTTATTCACTTCTAACTAGCTCCCCTTGTCTATTTAAAATTCTTAAGGAAGGGTGGCTGAGCTTCAGTTGTATTTCAAAGGCCTTTGAGAAAAACGTTGCCAATGAAAATAGATGTAGAAATAGCAGGCATCCAAGGGACGCTGATTTTTAAACCTCCGTACCGACAGGCTGAGGCTTTCTGTAAAACCAACACTCAAGTCTGTAAAACAACCATTTTCCAGTGTATGCTGTGCTGTAATTTTGCTTTCACAAAGAAGATGGTATGTGTCAGATAAGAAATATGTTAGTCCCCATCTTTCATATTGTCAATAATTGGGAGCCCTGAGTGGTCTGTTGTTCGTGCCAGAAGCAACTGACAATTCTGTCAACCAAGAAAAACCGAATAAAAGGATGCAAACTGATGCCTTCTACATGCGTTTGGATTGCCACATTTATACCCCTTGTCATGCTGGCCGGTTCCAAGCATATAAGCATCGTACTCCAAGGTAGCTAGATGTACCACGTTGCATCGCCTATCCTCAATCGGATGATAGGAATTTCACGAGCTAATGATCCGCAAAAGAAACATCTGTCCATTTGTACTGACTTCTTGACCAGGATGATTACTCATAACATTTTCCTGCCAAGTATATCATATCTTCTGAAGGAAATTCACTAGAAAATTGGCTTTCTGTCAGGCAGGCTTTTTATGCTCTAGCTAATATGGTGCCCAATCCACTGCTCTTCCTCAATAGACTGAGTGCCCTCTAGTGGAAAACAAGCTGCATAACATTTCTGAAAGGTTTATTCTCCATTTCATAATTGTGTGTGTGTGGAATTGTTCGAGGGCTGAATAATTGCCCTGGATGTTATAAACAGAAATGAAATCAGCAAATGTGTCTTTGAGCAGAAAGAGAAACACTGGTTCTCAAATTTTGTTAAAAGGCGTATTTTGTGAACAATTCACTTCATCAAATGCATTGAGTGGTTAGACCAGTGCTTTCCAACTTTTTCCTTCGTTGCCTAAAATAGTTCATCAGAAAGTCCTTATTTCGATAGCAATAGCACTTAGACTTATATACCGCTTCACAGTGCTTTTACAGCCCTCTCTAAGCAGTTTACAGAGTCGGCCTATTGCCCCCAACAATCTGGATCTTCATTTTACCCACCTCGGAAGGATGGAAGGCTGAGTCAGCCTTGAGCCTGGTGAGATTCGAACTGCCAAACTGCCGGCAGTCAGCAGAAGTAGGCCGCAATACTGTACTCTAACCACTGCGCCACCACGGCTCTAAATATCCCTGTAGTTATTGGATAATAGGTTTGTGTGTCATTACCACCACCATCACACACACACCCAAAAAAACCTTTCCCAATTTTGGTTAATTTACTTTGGGAACAAAGTCATTCTCTTAGGTGGGGAAATATTTTTCTGAGGAGAATGCTGTACTATATTCACAAAATAAGCTAGTCTTTGATTTGCAAAAAGGCCATAAAGTAGGGCAAAACTCAATAACTTCCTTGCTTATTGTTACTGTTAACTGTTGCCTCAGTTTCCAAGCCTGTTCTTTCAAACTAGAACACTTATTAATGGAAATTTGGGGCTCAGTTGTGATTGTAAATTGAGGACTACCTGAACATTTTAAATTTTACCTCATAATAATCTTAAATGCAAAGAGATCAGGTGGGAAAGGACCAACAGAGGCCACATAAAGAGAGCAGCTTTATTTTACAATTGTGTGCTGTTTATTCATTTGAAGTACATATAGACCACTCCTCCTCCTATGCACAGAGTTTAAAGGAGCAAGCATTCAAAGACTGTGTTGGGATCAGTGGTGGGTTGTTCCAAGTTCGATCCGGTTCTTGCGAGCCAGTAGTAATGGTGGCAGGAAGCTCCACCCCGACGTCCTCACTGATGATCTGCGCATGCATAGAAGCTACTGTTGCAAACCGGTAGTTAAGGTAAGTGGAACCTACTCCTGGTTGGGATATGTCACTCTTGCATAGGCATGACATACAATACCAACTACACTACCCTGTTTTCCCCAAAATAAGACATCCCCTGATAATAAGCCCTATCAGGCTTTTGAGTGCATGGCAATAAGGCCAAGCACTTATTTCAGGGTTCAAAAAAATATAAGATAGGGTCTTACTTTTGGGAAAACACAGTAGATACACTTACATAGGTGGGCCTTTGCAGCTGTTTTGACTGGCACTCAACAAGGCAAAAGGTAATCTAGAGATTGGGATGGCTAGTAGATATGTCACATTAAAAGGAAAGCACTGATTAATACAGGAATCCACATTTCTCCACTGACCTAGGGCAATATTTTGTCATGTATTTTTAGTTGAAATTTAGATTTCATTCAGTTATGTGCGTCTCCTATATTTTTTAGGTTAAGATCTTAGTGAATAGGAATTTGTAAAATCAAGTAATGTAGGGTGTTTGTAGTCCAGAAGAGGGCCATCTAACATCAGTTTCTTGAACATTTACAGCTCTAGACATATTTTGGTCACTGTCATTCCTAATTTGCAACTTTTAATGCAACAGCCAACTTTTTTATTAATGATGACTGCAGAATTATTCAGTGGGAGCCTTCCAATTATGTTGAATTTTAACCCCATTTTCTGCCCTGTAGACTTAAGAATTCTTAGGTACATGTTTTTAAAAAATTGAAGCTTTGTTGTATTTTAATGAAACAAAATACAAAATGCAGCTTTTCATGATCAGTCTTAATATATACATTTTATTAGTTACCATAGAGTCACTGAAAACGTGGACATTTTCAATGAAATGATATTTACCTTTTAAATGACAGTTAAAACAGTTACAGAAGAATATTTGGTACAAAGTTGGCAATTAAGATATTGAGAATTGCTACTCAAAATACATGGCAAGAAGTTACCCAGTAATGAATTGGCATTGAGTTCTAAATTTTTAATAGCTGGGATGAAATGTGTGATGATATTTCTGCCATTCTGAGGTGCGCAGCAGTATCTTATAGTGTGGTATCCAGTGAATTTGGACTATATGAATTCACCACTACAAATGCAGTTTCAAGAATAGTTGCCTATCATTTGAATAAAATAAAAAGTCTAATTCTTCACAAGAGGTGCCTATTATCTCCAAGTTAAAAGATGCACAAAGCAGGCACATGATGAAGAACGAATGAGAACATTTGCCACAAAAAGCAACTATAGTTTTGAGAGGCGACCAACCGGGGTCTCCAGCTTGATTCCTCGTGGCCCCTTCTCAATACAGAGGGAATTCATTTCAATACCATTTGCAGAAAGCCAATCTTGCCTTCTGCTTACAGAATAAATACCACCATTCTAGTTTCATCAAAGGCAATCATGTGGAAGAAAGATTCCATAAGTTAAATTTGTTCACTCTGACCAAAGGTGTGTTGTATTTATTGAAGTAGCAGGACAGAACAGAAGGAGGTGACTCAATCAAGATGGATCATTGAGAAAGAGAGAGGCCATTTGGGAAAATGTTACTTCCTGAGCCCATACTTTAGATGCCTACAAAATCTAAAGGTCTCAGCCATTATTCCCATTATTGTGTTTTACTGTAATTTTTAAAAAACTAGCCCAGAAATATACTCTTACTGAGTGGAAAGTGGTGTGAGAAAAAAACAAGATGGCAGCCACAATTTACTCCATTTTTACAGGCAGCACAAGTAATAGATTTTTTTTTAAAGTGGGTCTTGCAAGCTGGGACTCCATTGTATGTTTGTATGTATGTATGTATGTATGTATGTATGTATGTATGTATGTATGTATGTATGTATGTATGTATGTATTTCTCTTTAGCCAGGTTCTTCCTACGTAAACCAAGATTTTTCTGCAGTCCTAGTTCAGTGAAATCACAATCCACTAGTTTCTAGGCAGTACTACAGACTAACTCATTGCTCACTCCAGGAGTTCAATCCTGACTGTCTCAAGGTTGACTCAGTCTTCCATCCTTCTG
Source organism: Masticophis lateralis (assembly GCA_030761175.1). NCBI lineage: Eukaryota > Metazoa > Chordata > Lepidosauria > Squamata > Colubridae > Masticophis > Masticophis lateralis. The sequence goes on along the minus strand of JAUDYJ010000007.1, from coordinate 13,568,716 downwards.
AGGTAGGTAAAATGAGGAGCCAGATTGTTGGGGACAATATGCTGACTCTGTAAACTGCTTAGAGAGGATTGTGAAGCAGTATATAAGTCTAATTGCTATTGCTACCAACTTCTAAAAGCTGGAAGGCATTAAATCCTGAAATGGTCCATCTCTTGGAAGTGTGTGAGCTATATATGCATACATCCAGTGGTGGGATTCAGCCAGTTCACACCCCTTCGGGAGAACCAGTTGTTAACTTTCTGAGCAGTTTGGCAAATTGGTTGTTGAAAGAAATAATTAGGGCATTTGAACCGGTTGTTAAATTACTTGAATCCCACCACTGCATACACCTACAGGGTGATGTCAGGAGTAAGTAGAATCTCCACCCCGTGCTACTGAAATAGCATCAGAAGCTTAAAGAAAAAAATATTTAAAACAGTTAAGTATTACCATAGTGTCATCCCATAAAAATGGTTTGCTAGACATGGCCTAATTGTCATGAAGAAGTATAAAAAAACACAAAGGATTTGATGGATTGGCAGAGTAACATACGATGGCCTGGTTTGCCCATAAGATGAAGTCAGTCAGTCAGTCTCAATTTGTCTCTGTTAAGATCACAATTCATAAGGCAGGGTGATAATTTGCACATTTTCATGTTCTGCCAAGCCAAAAACCACAAAACATAGGATTTCTTTTTTTAACACAGTGGCCGGCATCTTTTCCACACTTGTATTCTGATTTGTGTTCTACTTCTGTACCAATCTCACAAAATTTTGCGTATTTTAAACTTTGACAAGGTCTAATATGAGATTTCAGTATTTTTCTTTGAGTTTTTTTTTAGCAAATTACTTTCATTCGGGGAGTTAAGTTGGTTTTCTGACATTCACGGGCATTTTTTGTGAGTCAATATATGGAGTCCACGCCAGCACAGCTCAAATGCAATAGATGAAGTCAATGGTGATATCGGAGGACACCCATTTACACAAGCAAGACTAGTATTAGCACAAAGCCACTTGTTACAATAGCAACTAGAATACATGTTTGTCGTTATAAATGGCCATTTGTAAAAGACACAGAAATCTTGCATCTGACAATTAGCTGTTCATGCAGTTCACAAAAAAAGCAAGAACTCTCATTTTGATTACAAAGCCGAGAAGTACATCCTTTGAGGTTTAGACATAATTTCAACATTATTTTAAGGAATTTGTTTTTGGATAGAAAAGCACTGGCAATCTTGAGTGTAAAGTAGTCCTCTTATATTTCTCCTAATTTTAATTTTAGCACCCCAGAAGGAGAGTCATTATGTACGGAATAACTAAACTAAGAAAACATTATCCTTGTTTAAAAATCAAATCCACCCACAAGCATACAACATTCCCATCTCCAACTTTATGTACTGAATAGATCAGTTTCTCTCAAATCTTTTTATTTCATAACCACCCTATAGAAAAAAAAACCAGGTGAAAAAGGCAATTGGTATGTAGACATGAGGTTAGGGTTTTGATTTAGTGAGGAACTAAATGGAAAAAGAAAAATCAAATGTTAAATTTAGTCTTCAGTCTAAAAGAAAGCAATTCAACAGAAAACAAATCAACCAGGATTTTCCCAAGGTTATGGTCAAAAAATTAAGATGATCTATGCAATATATATGTAATAAGCGGATCTTCAAGCACTCCATCACAGCTGCCATCTTGATTTTTTAAAATCGTATCTTCTCTTCAATACACCCCATCCATGAAGAAGAAAAAACATTTCAAGGTTTTCCATTTTAAAGTGACAAATTCTTAAGGATATCACAGTCCAGTTGCTTCTCTGTTGCTTTTAACTAACTGGCATATCCAGTCAAATATTTTAACTGCATTCAAACAGAATTCTAAATATTTTCTACTACGAGAACGGATAAACTGCTGTGGTAATGAGGACAAAGCACAGTTTGTATGGCTTTGGACATGGCTTGCTTTTCTGACTGACGGTATGTTTTAAATTCTGGTTTCTGGTCCAGATTTGTTTCCATATATCTTACTTCCGAAAAGTCATAATCCTAAATTTATACATAGCAACAAATGGAAGCAAATATTTATATTCTTCCTCTTTCTTCTTATATAGTGGAGAAGACGGGAGAAAACACACAAGCCTAAAATTATTGCTAAGTTTTACTCTCTAAGCTTGCTACTGTAGGTGTGTGTGTGTATATATATATTTATAGTTAATAAATATTAACTTCCATCTAAACTTAGTTGTTTAGGGCTTTATTTACACAGCTGGTGGTGACATCGGGCTGAACTTGGCTGATCTCAGAAAGCTAAGCATTGTTATTACTTGCCTATGTTCGGAATCCTCTGCACCCAGGTTGCAAAAGTGGGTTACAGAGGAATAATAATTGCATAATAGAGATTTTTTTCCCTCTGCAGAATACTGAGGATGATTATGTCCTGCAAAGAGAAAGACATTCTCTATTTCCTTTTCTTTGGAAGTCCTGTCCTCCTAGTCCAGGGGTCTGCAACCTTAAACATTCAAAGAGCCCTTTGGACCCGTTTCCCACAGAAAAGAAAACACCGGGAGCCACAAAACCCTTCCTGTGCCTGACTATTTCTTGAGCGGCCAAAAAAACTAGCATATGTAGTTGAATTAAACATTCTGTTTTCTTCTGAAACTTTTCTTTTCTTGGATTTAATCCATGGTTGGCCTACCAAAGGTTGAAAAGCTCAATAAATCATGTGCCAGCAGGTGTTGCACATTGACGGTTGTGATGCATATTTTGAGTGACAGGGAGCCGCAGCAGAGGGGTGAAAGAGCCACATGCGGCTCCAGAGCTACAGGTTGCTGACCGCTGTCCTTGTCTGTGTACCAGAGAAATGGGGCTTCCCTAAAGTGTTACCCTTCCAACCACCAACTCACCAAGGGGTAAATCAAATGCTAAAATAGTCTAAGTTCAGCTCCATACTTTGGTCCTGGGATCAATGTGAGTTCTAGACGAAGAGCAGCAATTGTAACATCCTTCCAGTCAAAAGAACTGGAAGGATCATTACTTTGATTTGGTAGAACTATTGGAATTATGGTATTCCAATACAATAGTTCAATTGGACTATTGGCTATAAGTTCATGGAAGACATTTAAAATAAGGATCTATAACCTAAAATCAGAAGTGTTTGCAATGCACATAAAAAATAGCAAGCCCTATATATCATTTTAAAATAAATTATAAGCGTTGGTGATAATTCAGCAAATATAAACAGGAAGGGAGGTTTGCAAGAGGGGTTTTAAAAAGTTACGGCTGCAGGTATGATTGCATGATTAAGGCCCTTCCCCAGGGATGAAATGCTCCCAGTTCGGACCGGATCGCCTGATCCGGTAGCGATGGTGGTAGGTGGTTCAGAGAACCAGTAGCAAAAATCCCTGCGTCCCCACCTCCACCATGCCCAGCTGAGCTGCATGATCATCAGAGGCTTTTTTTTTTACTTTTAAAAGCATTTTTTCTACAACTTCTTCCACTGAAAAAATGCTTTTAAAAGTTAAAAAAAAAAAGCCTCTGATGATCATGTGGCTCAGCTGGGATGTCAGAGGCTTTTCAAAGCATTTTTTTAACCACCTCTTCAGCCAAGAGGTTGCAGAAAAAAATACTTTGAAAAGTCTCTGACGATCCCAGCTGAGTTGCCTGATCGGCAGAGAGGTTTTTCAAAGACTATCTGACGATCAGGTAACTCAGCTGGAATCATCAGAGAAACTTTTAAAACATTTTTTTCTGCAACCTCTTCAGCGGAAAAGGTGGTAAAAAAAAATGCTTTGAAAAGCCTCTGACGATCCCAGCTGTGCTGCCTGATCGGCAGAGGCTTTTCAAAGCGTTTTTTGCATTTGCAGAAAAAATGCTTTGAAAAGTTTTTTTTAAAAAAAGTTGGCCACGCCCACCCAGTCACATTACCCCCTCTACCAAGCCACGCCCACAAAACCGGTAATAACAAATTTTACATTTCACCCCTGCCCTTCCCCTTTTTAGATGTGCCATATGTCATGACTTTGTTGGCATTTTCCAATTGTTGGATAAAATCAGAATCAGAATAGAGCTGAAAAGGATCTCAGAGGTCTTCTAGTCGAGCCCCCTGCTCAAGCAGGAGATCCTATACCATTTCAGACAAGTGACTGTCCAGTGGGTGCAATGCGTTGGCACTTATAACCACGTGGTCCACTTTCTTCTTAACTATGATTTATTTAATGACATTTGTAAAAACAATTGTAAAATCGAGTCCAGTCAGGTGGTGCCTCAATTTATGACCTCAATAACTCCCAATTCTGGCCCCAATTGTGGTTGTAAATCGAGGATTACCTGTAATGCAAAAATATCCCCTGACTAAATATCAGAGAGTATAGAATATAGAGCCGTGATGGCGAACCTATGGCACGTGCCATATGGGTGGGCACGTGAGCTCAGCTCCAGTGCCTGATTTTCAGGCCTTCTGGGCTCACCAGAACTCGGGAAACAGGCTGTTTCCAGCCTCCAGAGGGCCTCCAGGGGTGGGTGGGAAGGCCCGTTTGTCGCTCTCCCCAGGCTCCTAGAAAGCCTCTAGAGCCTGGGGAGGGCGAAAAATGGGCCTACCATGCCATCGCATGCCAAAAGTGGGGGGGGGGTGTGCACATGCGCAGCTGGGCGGGATGCATAGAATTATGGGTGTGGGCACCCACGCGCATGACTCCCCTTTGGCACGCGATGGCAAAAAGGTTAGCCATCACTGGTATAGAGTATCCCGACTAAATGTGTATTAGGGATTCTTTCCTGTTCACTAAGTATCTGGGAAACTGCCAGGCCTCAATACCTTACAGCTTATTATCCTTATACTATGCCAATTTCTAAAACCCAATGTCCGCCCCCCCGCCCCCCCGCCCACTATTTGGGGCTTTTCTGAGTTGCAGGATTTCTGAGTGCTAATGATTTAGATGTGTCCCAACCAAACAATGCAGCATTTAGGGGCCAACTCAAATGGTTTCAAAACAGCAGAACCTGTTTTGAATCAAATTTTTTTTTTTTGCTCCAACTGAGCTGATAGGAAGGGAGTAGAAAGAAAATCTATGATTGTTTTGCATCTGTTCTCCTTTAACAGGTGACGTAGTCAACTCGGTTTTGTTTTCTTGGTTTTGAGGTTAAATGCTTTTGTAACTGGCCAGCTGTGAACAGATCCAAAACATCTTTTTGCTTTGGCACACATACATTGACCAGATTTAATTTTTAAAGTTAACATGAACAAGCAGTTAAGACTGAAGTCTTTCCCCATCTTTGGATCCTCATGTTTGACTTGCAACATGCAATTAATCTACCCAAGTAACGGGCACACAACAGGGATGCTATTCAGCAGGTTCTGACAGGTTCTGGAGAACCGGTAGCGGAAATTTTGAGTAGTTCGGACAACTGGCAAATACCACCTCTGGCTGACTGGCCCCAGAGTGGGATGGGGATTTTGCAGTATCCTTCTCCCGGAGTGGGGTGGAAATGGGAATTTTGCAGTATCCTTCCCCTGGAGTGGGGAGGGAATGGGGATTTTGCTGTATCCTTCCCCTGGAGTGGGGAGGGAATAGGGATTTTGCAGTATCCTTCCCCTGGAGTGAGGAAGGAATGGGGATTTTGCAATATCTTTTCCCCAAGAGTAGGGAGGGAATGGGGATTTTGCAATATCCTTTCCCCAGGAGTGGGGAGGGAATGGGGATTTTGCAGTATCCTTCCCCTGGAGTGGGGTGGGAATGGAGATTTTGCAATATCCTTCCCCTGCCACGCCCACCAAGCCACACTATGCCCACCAAGCCGCACCCACGGAACCGGTAGTAAAAAAAATTGAATCACAGCACTATTATTTATGTAGTTCCGTTGATTGTGCTCCAAGCAGAGTTTTCCTTAACATGTTCAATTGTGATGTAGACGTAGGGGAAATAACCCACTGCAATGATGCCTCAAAAACAAGGCGTGTTGTAATGGAATTCTATTCTGAGAAGAAAAAAAATGACATGAATTGGTTTTTTTAAAAAAATGCAGGAAGATAGGTTACTATGAGGAAGAAAACACAATAATGAATGGCAGTGCAATCTTCAAGATCCAACAAAGCCTTTCAAAATTCTACAAAATTGAAATAAAAGGGTCTCATACCACCTAGCCAAGCCTGATCATCTGACCTTGAAAAAGCCAAGCAGGGGGGTCATAATAGTGAGGACCTAGGTGAGAGGCCGTCATTAAATCCTTGGATTCTACCCTAGATTGGTGATTTGATAAAACATCCAATGGAAGGCAGTGATAAACTTTCTTGCCCTCGCCAGAAATGGAACTCAATTCAAAACCTCCCTTTGAAAAAGAATATGGATAATCTCTCTCAGCTTGTTGTGTGGAGAAAGGTGAGTGAAACTCTGCCAACTGTAGTGTGAGTATAAGACCCAGGCCATTCTGACAAAGAAACCCAGAATGTAGTAACATTGCTGAGTCCTAGACTCTAGGAGCGTGCAACTTTAAGACGTGTGGACTTCAACTTCAAGACTGCCCTTGGCTGGGAAATTCTGGGAGCTGGAGTCCACAGGTCTTATGGTTGCCAAGGTTGGACACCCCTACTCTAGACAAAGCAACCATTATGGTTGTAAAGCTCTTGGAGATAATTGGAGATCACGTCATCCCCCAAACCTCAATTGGTTGGTACCTTTCTTGGAATCAATCAGAGGGTTTCCAGATTATCTGAAAGAAGAGACTGGAATGATTACAGATTGGGTATTTAGCTGGTGCCTGCTTCCTTTGAACTGCTTTGTATTCGGACTTTTGTCTCAGTTACAACTGAACTGTAAAATACAAAATTTAAGGTTTCAATATTCAGCCTAATTTTGAACTACTCTCTTTTCCCACCCTGTTTTTAATATATGTAGCATCCTGCCTGTTGGAAAGTCCTCACGAACTCAATAGCTTACAACCACTTGCCCTTTAAAACTAACCTCCAGAGTTTTGATTAGAATTAGACACTTTTAAGCTTCAATTGTGTTTTCAGCTCAACATAAACTGAAGTTTACTCCGAAAAAGTTGGGTTTGTTCTCAATAGAAGTCAAAATGCTTAACGCATTGTAAGCCGCCCTGAGTCTCCGGAGAAGGGTGGCATATAAATTAGTTTTTTAAAAAAAAATTAATAAATCAGTATTATTATATAGCAGAAAGCAATTTAGAGAGTGAGGCTTTCCCCTATTATAAAGGTAGAGGTTATATATTTATTTAATTTATATGCCATCCATTTCACTATCAAGTGACTCTGTACGGCTTATTGGTGCACCAGAGGGGGAAAATAGTTCCAATTGAAACGAAAACTGTATTTGTAAACCTCTATTTATCTTTCCTTTGAATTAGAATGTTCACCATCTTTACCCAGGAGGAAAAAACCCATTCTATTTGAAACAGCAACCTTCCAAAGAAACAATTATTTTCAAAGGGTACAAAATTCCAGTATTAAACTAAGGTGTTAGGAACTGCTTATCTGTAATTAATGTTCTTATATATCAGATAAAATCGGGTGTTATCTGATGACATGCTCTCAGATAACATTTTTTTAAAAAATCAGTAGTTTTATCCTGTGAATTTAAGAAACTGCTTCTTCTAGATAGTTCATCAAGACCTCATATGAAACAGATTTTTTTTCTTTTTTTCAAATTAACTTGTTATTGAATACACTGAAGGAGCAGGGTACAAAAACTAAATCTAAAATAGACATTCAATGATAACGGTTTGGATATTCTAAGACACAGTTAATTCACTGCAAGGAAAGACACTATTTGAGCATAATACTAAACAATGATTTAGGGATACAGGCATAGAATTGTTTCTTCCTCTAGCTCTAATTTTTTTAAGTTGGCATCACAGGGAAGATGGGTAATTTTTTACTTCCACTTTTAGGTAGTAGAGTTTAAGCCAAAGTGGTTGGCATTAAAAATAAGGTTTGGGAAAACAATGATGATAGAATATGGCTTGAAGTTGATTCGTTTCATTAAATCCTACTGAAAGCTAACCACAGCTTATGTAGGTTTGGATACACAAAAGAAAATTGTCACTGAATGAGGCCTATGGAAAATTTAAGTTTTTGGAGTGTTTGAAATATTGCCGCTCATCCAATAACACGTTAGACCAGGGGTCTCCCACCTTGGCAACTTTTAAGACTTGTGGACTTCAACTCCCAGAGTTCCTTAGCAAGCTGGCTGAGGAACTCTGGGAGTTGAAGTCCACAAGTCTTAAAGTTGCCAAAGTTGGAGACCCTTGCTTTAGACAGAAACATTCACCAAATTTGCTCCGATCTCATATAGCAGCTATAATTAGGACTGGCAACTCAGTCCTTCTGGCGGTGACATCACACTGTTGCGGGGTGAACGAGTGCTGCTCCGCTCGTTTATACCCAATTTTCCATAAAGTTACTTTTTCATCACCATCATAACTGAAATGTTGTTAAACGGGGACTATGGCTGTTGTGACACTCCAGTTACATTCTTGCTGAGTATTTGCAATCAGCAACTCTTCTACAGAGATTAATGGCTTGTTTTTCCTGCAGATATTTTCAGGACAGGTTTTTTTTGCCCTATTTTGGTATCTGGGCCTTTTCTGCCTCACCTCTTTAAAAATTCCACAGGAAGTAGCTTTCATTTTTTTAATGCCTTTTGCACTGTTAGTTCTGGGCAGTCTATTTAGATAGTAAGATTTCTTTAAAAGAGCATTTAAAAAAATTAAAGGTGTATTTCACCAAATTCAAAAAAAAGCTCAGAGGGAAACCACAAGCACAAATTGTACTGCCATTTCATTGGGAAGATACTACAGGTAATTGTCGACTTACAACAGTTCATTTAATGATCATTCAAAGTGAAAAAGGCGCTGAAAAAAGTGACTTACAACTGTTTTTCACACTTACAACCGTTTGCAGCAACCCATGGAGACATGATCAGAATTCAGACGCTTGGCAACCGATTCATACTTATGACGGGTGCAATGTCCCAGGGTCACATGATTCACTTTTGCAACCACCTAACGAACAGAGTCAATGGGAGAAAGCCAGATTCGCTTACTAGTTTAACAACCGCAATGACTTAATGACTGAGGCAAGAAAGGTTATAGAAGAGGGCAAAATTCACTTAACAAACGTTTTACTTAGCAACAGAAATGTTGGGCTCAATTGTGGTTGTAAGTCGAGGACTACCTATATTTTCAGGGGATGGGGGAGGAGGGGGAATGAAGAAATGTCTCCCTTCCTTCGCTTGTAAAAAATTTTATTTATAAAATGCTTTAAAAAAACCAAACACCTCACTCCCAAATTTCCTAAAAAGCAACTGAGGATGGGTATTTGTAAAAAAGAAAGAAAGAAAGGAAGGAAGGAAGGAAGGAAGGAAGGAAGGAAGGAAGGAAGGAAGGAAGGAAGGAAGGAAGGAAGGAAGAAAGGAAGGAAGGAAGAAGAAAAAAAGCTTGTTTTTCAAACAAACTGTTAAGTGCTATTCTTTCATAGTGGCATCTTTGTATTCAAACTGTACCAGTGCACACAGAATAGGTGATAAAAGGCTGGCAAAATGTATAACGTTCCTTTGATCGCAGTTTCGGAAAGCCTAATTTTTCAGCTGTTGCGTATTGTTTTCTTCACAATAATGCACCAGTTACCATGGTCATAGCTTGAACTTACTATGCGAACCTCAGGAATGTTTTCTTCCAGCAGAGAGCACAGCTCCCCTTCGCGAAAAACATGATAATAGCGCATAAAGGCTCTGGCGTCCTGTCCATTAACCGCACAATCTCCTACCGCCACTGCTGATTCTACCACAGACTCACTTGAGCTAACGGATGAAATCCTTTTGAAGGGTTTTCCTGCAAAGGAATGACTATTGCTTTGATGGCTACAGCTATTCTTGACATTCTCCACAGAACTCCTTAGAAACGAGGTTTCCCCGTTGCGGTGTTGGACTAAGGTAGCTGGCTCCCCGTCAAAACCCCTCAGGGACCCTGAAGCTGCCAGCCACTGGATTTGTTTACAGGCCACACATTTTGTAAACACGTCGTCATAGTGATCTAGCTGTCGTTCTTCCAGCAGTGCTGACTGACACCCTAAGTCTACGCTGCAGTGCCTGAGGGGCTGAACAGAAATGGCGTTGCTTGTCCATCCCACCACATCCTTCAAGGGTTCCATCTTTTCGTTTTGCTTTCTTAAGGCAGACTCGTCAAGAGATCGGGAGGAAAACCAGGAACGAAAAGATCTCCCCAGGGCACCGTAAAATCTTTTTTCTTCGTCTTCAGAAATTTTCACACAGCAAGATCCAGAGAGGCAGTTACCCAATCTCAGAGGGGGGTTCTGACCAAGGGGACCAGGCTGGCAGCATTTTGAACTCATTGGGGGTTTTGAGTGCATCGTCTGAGATTCTATAGGAGGTGCAGTATCCGTTTTAGGCCCAGGTTTATTGGATTCTGAAAGCAAACGGGAACACAAGGCTTTGTTCCAAGGAACAAATACATCCTGTTTCTCAAAATGTCGGGTTTTTTGCTCCATAGCCCAGACGTAAATCATCATTTGGCCTCCTGGTACCAGCACCCTGACCATTTCTTGGATCGCCTGGATTCGTCTTTGTTTTGTGGAGAAATGATGAATCACTGAAAAAAGAAGAGGAAACGTGTTTGTTAGGGATATGCATATCTTAAATTAAATGTCTTTATAATCATGCAATCAAGGCATTGTTCATTAGGTAGCATTTTCGGTATTTTCAAAATTAATTCTTGGTTCTACTATGCTGCATGATAAAAAGGAAGAATAACCTTGACCACTATTAGAGGGCAAAAAAATAATAACTGACTCATAAAATTTGTTTAATTCTTCTATTTTCGGTTTATGGGAGATCTACAGAAATGCCGCTATGGACTAGACTGGGAAGTTTAAAAAAAAAGGAGAAAGAAAACTGTAAGAAGATAATAGCAGATGGCTTCCATTTTGTTACCAGTAGCAGCACTAGCAACAGCAACACTACTATTAATATTATTACAAAAATATTAATAATACACCATTGGCATAGATAAAATCACCATCAGTCAATTGCAGAAGGCAGCTTGACTTGGAACAGCTTACATCCTACAATGGTACTGTATTTTCCTGCGTATAAGACTACTTTCTAACACACAAAAATCTTCTCAAAAGTCGGGGGTCGTCTTATACGCCGGGTCTCATTCTCCTGTAACCAGGCAGACCAGCCCATAAGGCTCTGACGAGCCTTAAATGGCTCTGAGGAGGGTCGTCTTATACCCCCAGTTGTCTTATACGCCGGAAAATACAGTACCTTTAACACCATCAAATAAGAACATCTGCCTGTCTCAAGTCCTTGGGAAAAACTTGATAGGTAGATAAAAATGCTAAATCCAGTCAAAACATCTGGCTGGCTGTGTGACTAACCATAATAATAATATTACTGGTATGTCTGGGTGGTTACCAGAGCAAGCTTGACTTTATCTTTTTAAACATTTTTTTAAAATTAAAATTCTAAAAGATTAACATTTCTTGAAAAAATTGTACCTATTAATACGTGATATTATATATAAACAAAGTAGCTACATATATATGTATCTGTTATATTAAAAACTATATACTTCAAAGAGGAAACCAACTGTATAAAAAAACCTATAGGGTGAAAAAAGATTCATGTTAAACTAATGGAAAAAATGAAAATGAAAATAAATAAAATAAAATAAACTTTAAACAGGAAACTAAACAAAACTAAAAACATACTCATGCAAAATACATCTCAATTATATTTAAAGTTTAAAATTCAGGCTATGGGAATGATTTAATTCTCTTAAATTTTATCATCACTTCTCCATTTTGGACCAAAGCATTGAACATACCGGTAGAAGTGATACAGAACCTTATTATCCTGTCTTTCTTGCCTCTTTTTTATTGCAAAGCTAATCCAAAGTCTAATCCAGATGAAAGGAAGACTTCATGTCACCTGTTTTCTGAGATTTTACCTGTTAGCAATAGCACTTAGACTTATATACCACTTCACAGTGCTTTATAGCCCTCTCTAAGCAGTTTACAGAGTCAGTCTTATCGCCTCCAACAATCTGGGTTCCCATTTTATTGACCTCAGAAGGATGAAAGGCTGAGTCAACCTTGAGCCGGTCAGAATTGAACTGCTGGCAGTTGGCAGAGTTAGCCTGCAATGCTGCATTCCAACCACTGCGCCACCACGGTTCAGATGACCATGTCTAATTCACTATAATCATTTTTCATCTTTGCAGATGCCAGTTTTTATGGGGCGAAAATGCACATTGTAGCTTATATTCCTTAACAACCTTTTTTCCCCTTTGTCAGGGATAACCCATTTTCCTGCTCCCCACGTTTTCTCATTTTCTGAAACACCGCACATGTTGTTGCAGCTTTACAATTAAAGCTGTTTCTAATTCAGTTCTGCCCACATTGTACCCAGGCAGTTCACCTCTTTAACTTATTGATATATCATGCTCCCCAATCAACAAAGCATTGAATCTTGCTCCTTCCAAGCCCAAGCAAATTATTCTGTGCCCCCTCCCCAATTCTAAGCATAGGGGAATCATTTTATGGATGTTGATTTTGCAAGATTGTGAGTTTGCTTATACCTAAATAAGATCAATGAAAAAAGATTGGTAATAAAATGAAGAGAAACATTGTCAGAGTTTATTCATGAACTGGAATAGGACATAGCAACAAGGTCAGCCAATGGGGGCTCTCTGCTGATTCAGACAGCAAGGAGCCTGGGCGTGGCTTAACTGTTCTGTATATAAGCTTGAGGGCACTAGCTTCTCCCTCCTCCATTTTGCCTTCTCCATTTTGTGCTTCCATTTTGTGCTTTGTTTGTACTTGCTATTTCTCTTCTCTGCAACGTGGAAAAACATACAAGGGCATTGTACGCCTTGTGTGTTGTTATGTATATAAAGACATTTGAATCCTGCTTAATAGTCTGCTTGTGTGTACAGCAAAAAACTCTGACAAACATTCCTGCTTAAAATTTCCAGCCTACTGGGATGGGGCACTTCTTTCAAATGGAAATTCCGGGAATCAGGTGTAGGGGGGATGTTCCCTGGATGTTCTCTCAATGGGAAAAAAATTGATTGATTCATAACTTAGCTACCCAGAGAAAATGACATCCTCAGAATATTCTTTGGTTTGTTTTTTTTTCCTCTCAGTAGCCATGCACTTTCTTGGTTTTTCAAGAATGCTTATAAAATCCCTGAATTGGACTGATAAAAAGCCTGACTTTCTATTATCTAATCTTCCTATAATAAATAAATTAGGAAATATTATTGTAGTGTCATGTGGTGCATATCGGAAGTATTTCCTCCTATCTCAGTTGTCTAGGCCATTAAAATCTCTTACCTCCCACGGAGATGATGGCGTTGAAGCACAGATCCCGAAAAGGGAGGTGTAGGTTATCACAAATCATCACTTCACAGCCTTTATTTCTTGCAATCTCGATTAAGGGGCCACAATAATCGCATCCAAGATTATATACTAGGTGGTTGACATCAAGATATTTTCCAGTCCCACAACCTTAAACCAAACAAGAAGAGAATTTTTATGTGAGGTTGATTGCCTTCATTCATGATAATTTTTTTATATACAAAAAGAAACCAAGAAATCAGAAAGATGACCATGGCCAACACAACAGAGTCCTACTTAGCTCCGCCTGAACATCTTTAAACCTAAAACTTGGGCAGTTGTCCCATGGATTTTTCCACTTTCATTTGAACATCAGGAATAATGATGGGTTTTCTAATTTGGGGGGGATGCTGGGAAAGAACTTAGACACCCCTCCCTGCTGGAAATGAACTGGAGTCTTGCCAATAAAAAGGAGGCCTGACAGACATTCAACAACAGAGTTGTTTTGGATTGGTTTCCATCATCAGATCTCTCTGTGTGCTCTGTGTGAAGAATGTAAGGTTCAAAAATGGACCCTCAAGACAAAGGAGGAGGGATGTTAAATGACTTTCACTTCTGCTCCTCAAGAAGAGAAACATCCCTGTGCTTTAGACAACGTAGATCCTGTATGATCTAAAGCAGGGATCTCCAACCTTGGCAACTTTAAGGCTTGTGGACTTCAACTCCCAGAGTTCCTTGGTCAGTAAGGAATTCTGGGAGTTGAAGTCCACAAGTCTTAAAGTTGCCAAGGTTGGAGACCCCTGATTTAAAGTACACAGATAATAAGTTCATTTCCTCAGAGAGGATTTGAACCATAGGGAATAACATTCTAGCTTTCTACATCTGAAGAGGCCAAATAAGAAAAACTAGTCAACTAATACCAGTGGTGAAATGTAAAATTTGTTACTACCTGTTCTGTGGACATGGCTTGGTGGGGGGTAATGTGACTGGGTGGGCATGGCCAACCTTTTTTTTTTTATTACTTTTTTAAAGCATTTTTTTACAACCTATTTGGGCAAATAGGTTGTAAAAAAAGTTTTTAAAAGGTTAAAAAAAAGGCTCCAACGATCACGCACAGTTGTAGAACCGGTAGTAAAAAAATGCTAAAAAAGTTAAAAAAAAAAAAAAGAAGGTCCGACAATAGCGTGTCGCTCAGCTGATCTTCGGAACTTTTTTTTCTTTATTACCAATTCAGGTGAACCGGACTGAACCAGGAGCATTTCACCCCTGACTATCATTCAGAACAAGGAATTAAGAGGTTTTTCTGATCGTTCTCCTCCCCACATCCCAACCTGCCATTCTGCCTATGAGCTCTTCACACAGTTGTGATTCTCTTGTCATTTCTTCTCCTCCATCTCATTCAGAGAGACGGAAGAGTTTTACTTTAAAAAAGAAAAAAAAACAGCAACCCAGAACTTACCAATATCTGCAATCAGGCTGCCAGGCTTCTGTTCAAGTAAAAACTGCCGGACGCGAGGCCACGCTTTGCCTTGCAAGTCATTGAAATAAGAGGCTGTGCTTTCATAGACTTGATGGACATGCTGCTTTTCCAGCTGGAAGGCCTCATGTTCCATTCTACAAGAAAACCAAAGACTGAGTATGTATTAAAACGGGAACCAATCTACAGACTATGATTAATTTCTAGAAACACAGGAATAATAATGGTCAATCCATTATATCAACTTGAGACCCCACGAATTATAGTTTATTGCCCTTCCCTGAATGCAATTGATCCTTTTTTTCTTTTCTCAAAGGGAATCTAATTGGCCAATTGCAATTTTCATCCCATCTACATCGACTGCATCTTGCAACTGAGCCACCTGACTTGTCCCATTGATTTGTCGCTACGCAAGAAGAATGGAGAGGGCCTTGAAAAAAAAAACTGGAACTGAGGAGAAACTTCCGTAAGAGTGAGAACAATTAACCGGTGGAAGGTCTTGCCTTCAGAGGTTGTGGGTGCTTCATCACTGTTGGTTTTTAAGACAAGACTGGACAGCCACTTGACTGAAATGGTATAGGGCAGTGATAGCTAACCTTTTTGCCATCGCATGCCAAAAGCGGGGAAAGGGCAGTGGGGTCACACACACGCGTGCCCACATCCATAATTCTATTCGCCCCCCCCCCCCCGTGCTCCTCCTGTTTCGCACATGATGGCACAGTGGGCCCAGTAGGCCCGTTTTTTGCTCTCCCCAAGCTCCAGAGCCTTTCTATGAGCCTGGGGAGGGCAAAACGGCCTTCCCTCCCCCCCCCCGAGGCCCTCCGGAGGCCGGAAATAGTGTGCTTCCTGACTTCTGGTGAGCCCTGACGGCCTGAAAATCAACTGGCTGGTGCACGCATGCATGCCGGAGCTGAGCTCGCGTGCCCACCAATATGGCTCCGCGTGCCACCTGTGGCACCCATGCCATAGGTTTGCCTTCACGGGTATAGGGTCTCCTTCTTGAGCAGCAAGTTGGACTAGAAGACCTCCAAGGTCCCTTCCAGCTCTATTCTGACTGTAAACTGATTATATTATTATAGTCTACTTTATATTAATACTATATCCTATATAGGTAAAGGTAAAGGCTCCCCCTCGCATATATGTGCTAGTCGTTCCCGACTCTAGGGGGCAGTGCTCATCTCCATTTCAAAGCCAAAGAGCCAGCGCTGTCCGAGGACGTCTCCGTGGTCATGTGGCTGGCATGACTAAATACTAAAGGCGCACGGAACGCTGTTACCTTCCCACCAGTGTTGGAATTCAATTTTTTTTTACTACCAGTTCTGTGGGCATGGCTTGGTGGGTGTGGCAGAGGGAAAATCCCCATTCCCTCCCCACTCTTGGGGGAAGGATATTGCAAAATCTCCATTCCCACCCCACTCTGGGGCCAGCCAGAGGTGGTATTTGCCGGTTCTCCAAACTACTCAAAATTTCCGCTACTGTTCTGCTCCAGCTCTGGATTCCCGAGGATATTGAAACACACCAATGGTCCTTATCAAATTTATTAAGTAGCAAGAATAAACCAAAGTCTGGCAAAGGTTGGCAACTAATGCAGAAAACAAGATATGGTAAGACTTTTTCCAAAATGCTCTGATGATAATTACAAGTTGTTTCCAGCAAGAAACTTATTAACAACGTGTGACTTAAATAGGCTAAGGGAGTGGCCAATTATCCTCAAGCCTTACTCTAGAGGAGACCTCCTCCTCCTGAGTAGCCACTCCTGTCTTTTGGCAGACCTGCGTGCTCGAGCATTGAAGAGAGGCTCCTCCACTTCACTCTCTCCACTTGAAGGAGCCTCTGGAGGTTCTGAAGGCCCTGGCTGAGTCTCTGCCTCTGGCACCACATTCTCTTCAGCTTCCTCGCTGTCCGACAGGAGCGCCGGCTGCGCCAGCTGCTGGCACAACACCACACCAGCCTCCTCATTGTCGGGATCAGCCACGATCCACGCAGGCCACTGGCGAGCCACAACAGTACCAGTTCTCCAGAACTTGTCAGAACATGCTGAATAGCATCCCTGTTTCCCACTAAAGATGGTCCCTATTTTTCTACTTGCATTTTTTATGTGCTTTCGAACTGCTAGGTTGGCAGAAGCTGGGACATGTAACAGGAGTTCACCCCATTACACGGCCCTAGGGATTCGAACTGCTGAATTGCCGACCTTTCGATCAACAAGCTCAGCATCCTAGCCATTGAGCCACCGTGTCCTTCTTATACCCTATATAGCCAGTCTCAATAAAACAGAGTTCTATTATTTCTTTTTTATCTTTCATAACTTAGTTACTTTGAACAGCTGATAGTGGGGGCTCAATACAAATAAGACTCTTCAAAGCTTTCCTGTAAGCCTCTTGAATGGTTCATAAAGAACCATCCAAATATCCCTTTCTGTGCTCTGGAACTGTTTTCTTCTACTCCCTGGAACAAACTGCTCCTCACATTGAATTCAAACCACTTTAGAGAATTGCCAGCCAATGCCAAAAGTGCATTATATTTTCTTGGCTGAAAATCGAAACCCAAGTCTTCGGTCAAAGCCCAAAGTCAACACAAACTTTTTCTAGGGATTCTTCAATGGTTGACGTGGATGCTGAAATAAATTCTGGATAAATAGCACGTGAACTGCGATTCAACAGATATTGAAATAGAAAGCAGCCCTAGGCTATTTAGGAACTCCAGATATAAATAACATGCTTAAATAATAATTTGTATTGCTAAAGGATATGCAGAACTGGTCCACACATAATACCAAGTCATCATCAGCCATTTTATTTGCAATTTAAGGCAGCGTATGTGGACCTGGTTACTATTCCTTAGATTAAATTATGAATTCAGTCACTGAAGCTCAATTAACACACCATAAGCCGCGGTGGTGCAGTGGTTAGAGTGCAGTACTGCAGGCTACTTCTGCTGATCACTGGCTGCCAGCAATTTGGCAGTTCACATCTCAACAGGCTCAAGGTTGACTCAGTCTTCCATCCTTCCGAGGTCGGTAAAATGAGGGCCCAGATTGTTGGGGGCAATACACTGAATCTGTAAACCGCCTAGAGAGGGCTGTAAAGCTCTATAAAGCGGTATATAAATGCTGTTGCTATTATCTTTAAACAAAAACCAGGAGATATCAATCAACATTTTAGACAAGGAAGAGAAGCTTGGAACTCCATCTTTAAAAAAAGATGGTTTAGTACTTAAGGACCAAACCAGAGAGAAAGGTTTGCATGACCAGTGTGGCAGATCAACTTTCAAATCTACTTGGTCAAAGAGCACAGAAAAGGACGTTCCAAGTAGAGTAATCTACATACTTTTGAATATTTCTAAATTAACAGAGCACGATTGATTGGGCCAGCTCCCATTTAGAAAAACTTTCTCTATGCCTCTCATCATGCATGGCAAGGATATTGGTTTCTGTCACAAACAGTTTGGGCTCCCCTATGATGATGAGATTCTGTATACTGCATGAGTCAAAAAGAGAGCTGTGAAAATATTTACAGACCCCTCGCATCCAGGGCATAAACTGTTTCAACTGCTACTCTCAAAATGATGCTATAGAGCACTGCATCAGAATAACTAGCAGAAGGACAATTTTTTCCCGAACGCCATCACTCTGCTAAACAAATAATTCCCTCAACACTGTCAAACTATTCACTAAGGCTGCATTACTATTAGTCTTTTCATCGTTCCTATCACCCAGCTCCTTCCACTTATGACTGTATGACTGTAATTTTGTTGCTTATGTCCTTACGATTTATATTGACTGTTTCCCTATGACTATCATTAAGTGTTGTACTTTATGATTCTTGATGAACGTATCTTTTCTTTTATGTACATTGAGAGCGTATGCACCAAGACAAATTCCTTGTGTGTCCATTCACACTTGGCCAATAAAGAATTCTATTCTATTCTATTCTATTCTATTCTATTCTATTCTATTCTATTCTATTCTATTCTATTCTATTCTATTCTATTGTCATCTGACATCACCCATGACATCAGCTGCAAAATATATCAGCAGTCTGCCCAAAGGCCACCACAGTAGGCAGAAAACATAATTTGATCAATAAATTTATTTTCTGATTCCCGTCAGGGATGTGGAAAGAACAAAAGCCACCATCTGGCCACTGGGGGCGGGGGGCGGAAATCCACATGAAGCTTTCAGGATATGAGGCTAATTGAATCTGGAGTTAAGTCTGCATGGCAGCAACCTTTGCCAGGAGCCACTGCAGGAATTGGTCCAGCTGGAAAGTCGAAGAATGACTGATGCCTTCTTTCTCTTTTTCTCACACATATCCCTCAATCCCACATGACTTCTACGTATTACTATAGGGGGAAAAAATCAACAATAAATTTCTAAAATTTCTGAATTTTAGAAATGAATTTCTAAAACACCTGCAATGATATTATACATTTCGTACTCTTTTCAGAACGGTGGGCCCTGAATGTCAGGTTTAATCTTTTTCTAACAATAAAATAAATATGTGCACACAGATTTGCAATTTCCCCACCCGCATACATTCAACACACACCAACTTTTCTCCGCAGGATATTTCTTAAAAACAGTGCAGGAAATCCATTTTTGGGTTGGGCCTATAGAATTTTCAGCTTTCAAAATTTGTCACATATTCTGTCAAATTAAATATACCCTGGGGAAGTGCTAACTTAATTAATCCGTTACACTACAAGGTTATTGGTTAGCAAAAGAAGGAGCAAAGGTTTGTTCCCAGGAGTAACTCAGTAGAGACTGCTTATCTCCTGCTGTAAGTCCAGGTTTGTTCAAACATAGATAGATATGAATAGTTATCAAGGGCATAAATCACTGTGGAGCTGCGAGTCCTTTGAAATAATTGAGGTGAACTATGGATGAATCATAGGAAACTGGGTTTCAAACTAAAATTCAAAGGTCTTGTGTCAAAATGCTCCCAGTACATTTTCACAAAAAGTAAGAGTCCAAGATGAAGATTCAAGGATATGTACAATATAGCTTCTCTTTGCCCAACCATAAGTCTGGCCTTCAGATTTAGATAGATGACTCTTTTGTGTTGATCTACCATATTTTTCAGAGTATAAAACGCACCTTAATTTTTGGGGAGGAAAATGAGAATAAAGCTGTTTGGATCGGCCTCCTGAAATACCCCCAATCAACTGTTCTCAGAGGTGAATTTTAGCAACAGGTCCGCTGGTTGTGAGCTCTGTGCCTTGCTTTTTTTTTTTTTTTCCTGCCACTGAAAGCCTCTGAAACAGAGCTTCAGAAAAAAAGCCTCTGAGGCTGTTTGGGGGTTTCTTTTCTGAACCTCTGTTTAGAGGCTTTTTTTCTGAAGCTTCATTTCTGATGCTTTTTTCAGCCTCTGAAACCTCCATTTGAGAAGCTGGGCAGGGCTATATATAAGACGCAGCCAGATTTTCACCCTCTTTTTGGGGGGGGGGGGGAAAGGTGCGTCTTATACTCTGAAAAATGCGGTATAGCAATTTTCCAGAGTCTATTTTTCTTCTGTAACTTCAAACCAGCCTCTTCTTCTTTTCCCCTTTCCATGACAAAATCCCAAGAATGTGCATCAAGTCTCTTTATTGCAGAACTATTTGTGCTAAACATTTGGAACAAAGTTTTCCTGATGGAAAGTTAGTCTGAACAAGAAAAGTCCACAAATCTTTCTCTCTTTTAGAATGAACTCAAGGTTATTTTAGTAGCCAAGCAACCGACTATCTACTTTCTACAGAGATCTTGGAAAAGTACCATTATATCAAGTCATCTAATTTCAAGCTTCAAGACAGATGGGGACTCTGCTGTCACTCTTGAAGAACAAAGCCTGGTAAAAATCAAGCAAGCACAAAAATCAAGTGAATTTCCAATGCCAGGCAAGAAATTTCCCTTAATCCAGTTAACATTTTCAAATCAAGATTGCAATGCAAATATTGTTAGAAGGTGCTAGAAACAAAACCCATTGGGTTGGGATGGGGGTGGGGGTGACTAAGCCTGGGATTGTCACTTCTGCTTACATATTCCACTCAATTTATGCCAAGCAAGGCAGAATTTCCATAATAGTGTGGCAGCAACGGGAAAACAAGAATTCTTGTTACATGACTTCAGTGTTGCAGTTTTGATACACCAAAAACTATAAAGATTAATAGAGTATATGAGATGAGCATGGTTGATTTCAGAAGTAAATAGGAATCTCCAAACTCAAGAACTTCCCCAACTTGCCTCTAGATCAGGCATGTCCAACCCATGGCTCATCATGGCCGCATGCAGCCCTGGAGAAATAATAATGTGGCCAGACAAGATAATAAAAATTATTAAAAAATAAATAAAGGAAGATTTTTTATATATATACATTAACTATATTATATATACTGATATGCAGTCCAAGACAATTCCTGTTCGCTCAAAGTGGCCCAGGCAAACCAAAAGATTGGACATCCATGCTCCAGATTAATTATATGACACGCTGGCTATAATTGATAGACGTTGTAGTATAAACCACAGTCGTGAAGAACAGGTAAAGGTAAAGATTCCTCTCGCACATATGTGCTAGTCATTCCCGACTCTAGGGGGCGATGCTCATCTCTGTTTCAAAGGTGAAGAGCCAGCGCTGTCCGAAGATGTCTCCGTGGTCATGTGGCCGGCATGACTAAATGCCAAAGGTGCATGGAAGTCTGTTACCTTCCCACCAAAGGTGGTCCCTATTTTTCTAGTTGCATTTTTATGTGCTTTTGAACTCCTAGGTTGGCAGAAGCTGGGATAAGTAATGGGAGCTCATCCCATTACGCGGCACTAAGGATTTGAACCGCTGAACCGCTGACCTTTTGATCGACAAGCTAGGCATCTTAGCCACTGAGCCACCACATCCCTAGTGAACAGGTAGGGGACAACTAATAGGAAGGTCCTTGATTAGACACTTCTGAAGGCAATAGTTGTGTGTTAGAATATTAGGTGAAAATTATTCAAAAGAAATTTGTTTATAGAGACTGACATGTATCATATTAGTGATGCCTCATTCTGTTCCAAGAGACCTCATTCCAATTATGGCCAAACTGTCAGCCTTACCAGGTAAACCAGATAGGAAACATGGCCAGTTAAGTTAATTCGACTTTATTGTAAAACTACATTAACAGAATCTTACAAGTTTGAAAATACAGTTTTTCTGCCATCACCTTCACAGCTCAATAATGTAAGGAGTGCTCTAACCTGAGCCTCTTGCTGTACCCACAATGCATCTGGGCTGTCTGTGATCTGACTACTCTGTGTCTCTTAACGCCAGTTCCCCCAAAGTCATTCCAACATACAAATACACAAGCATGATTCAAATAAACCAATTACTGTCAATTCTTTGCCTTTCATTAAATGATGTTTGCATTTTCTACAATAGGCTGAGCTCCAGGGGTGAGCTGTTGGGGTATCGCAGGGGTTTGGGAGAACCTCTAGCTAAAATTCTGTGCAGTTCAGAGAACCCCCAAATCCCACTCCCCAAATCCCACTCCCCAAATCCCACTCCTGGCTGGCCCCACCCTGCCCACCCTGCCCCTCCCCTCCCAGGAGTCCCCACACGGCTCACTTTGGATGCAGGTAAGTGCAGGGTGCACATGGAGGCTTGGGGAGGGCAAAAAACGGGCCTACTGGAAGTTCAGGAAAGCTAGAAACGGGCCCGTTTCCAGCCTCCAGAGGGCCTCCGGAGCCTGGGGAGGCCGTTTTCACCCTCCCAGAGGCTCGACGAAAGCCTCCAGAGCCTGGGGAGGGCAAAAACGACCCCTTGCTGCCATGGAGCAGGAGACTGACTAAGCCATGCCCACCATGCCACGCCCACCCAGCAACCAGGCAGAGAACCCCTTGCTAAAATTTTTGAAGCCCATCCCTGCTGAGCTCACTCTACTATATAAGGCTGATTCCTTCCTTCCTTCCTTTTCTTTCCTTCCTCCCTCCGTCCCTCCTTCCTTCCTTCCTTCCTTCTTATATAAAGAAGAGCCCAGTCTCTCCAGAATAGTGAAGTGCTGTTGTCTTGAGGAAAAAAACCCAATTCTGATCACTCTGCCAACGTAGATGTCACAGCAACAGTTTGAAGCACAACTTCAATTATCCATACCGCATTCTCCCATCTCTCGCATGTGCAACAGGATTTTGTGCATTGAACAAACTGAATTCAGAAATAGAAATGCAGCTTGATCAGGCCATTCCATTTTTGCCAGTCGTTCGCTTTTTAAAAACATGTACAGCATGCCAAGGTTGCAGATTGAAACTGGTTCTCCACAAGCCACATAAAGAAGTCTTTTTTACCAAACATAAATTTGGAAATTTAGTAGAGGTTTTATCAACATACCAGAGGGGCATTTCATGAAGTTTTAAGGCAGCTCACTCCAAACAAGTCTCTCAAATTTTTTGGAATTTTCATAATTCTAAAACAACATGACCAAATAGGCATTTTGGTTGAAGATTACAGAGGATGAAGATCGAATCCCTGGAAAAGCACCAAGCTGGGGGAATTTGACCTAAACTTCCATTCAGATGATGAAGGCTGGGACATGTTCTATATTATTAAACTTGATGAGCTGCTTTATTGATGGTATTTTATATAAGCAACAATTACAGCGTGCATTTTAAAGGTCAAGTAGCAATTATATTTTTTATAAAAAGCAGCAAAAATAGTCTGTACTTTTTTCCTTCCAAAATGTCATCCTCTTCACAGGATGTGATTATTTTTTCATTCTACCAGACTAATTAAAAGTGCATTTGCTGCCATTTCGTTCTCTTTCTTTCTTTCTTTCTTTTTTAATATGAATTGATTTATTTTCTTTTGGATATGATTCATCCTTTGAAGTATCCATCACAACTTCCAAGCTGAGGAAGATTTCATTATATTACAAACCTTAAGATTATTTTAGTGGAGATGCAGTTGTAGACAAATACAGATTTGGGATGAGTTATAGATCACTGAGGATACATGCTGTATTATTTTAATTACAGCTGTAGATGACAAGAAACGTATCATTTTCTAAGTCTCTCCTATAATAAACTATTCTTGCATATCATTCTGGATATGATGTTCTCCCCAAAACTGTGCTGTCCTGCTCTCTCTCTCTCTCTCTCTTTCTCACACACACACACACACATATCAGGGGTGGGTTCTAATTTTTTTTTCTACCGGTTCTGTGGACGTGGCTTATTTTGTGGGCGTGGCTTGATGGTCATGTGACAATTCTTTAGGATTTAGCAGAGGTACTGGTCTACCAGGCTTTTAACTGCTTGCAGAGCTGTACTGGTCTACTCATTTGTTTTTGGAGGCACTGGTCTACCCATTTATATTTGCAGGCACTGGTCTACCCATTTATTTTTGCAGGCACCAGTCTATTCATTTGTTTTCTTTTAACACTGATCAGCTGTAGGGCGGCCCTTTGAAGCGCCGCGGCAAGAGTTTACACAAGTTTTTTTTCCCTCTAGCTGATAGCTGGGACTTAGGAGGCAGCAATAAATTGGGGGTGAGGCCAAATAAAAGGTAAGAATAATGCAGGGGGGGGTGGGGCAGGGGCAGCAGGGGGGCAGAACTGGTTCGGTGATGTCATATCGTCACCGCTACCAGCCCGGTGGAATGGGGCCGAACCAGGAGGAACCCACCACTAACACACACTCACTCACTCTCTCTCACACACACACATACACACACACTCCCTCCCTCTCTCTCTTTCTCTCTCTCCCCCTCTCTCTCTCTAACACACACACACACACAGAGACACACGTAGCTGTGGTTTAGTGGGTTTATTAATATTCCCCCACAACTCCCTTCACCAAAAACCCAGAACTTTTCCAATTATGGTAACTCCAGCCACAAACAGACCAATACTAGTTCCCAGAGCAATGGCCAATGAGTCCACAAGGCACTTGAAAGTTTCCCAATCAAAAGAAACTCACCAGGCAAAATTAAATCTACAATACAAAAAGGTTCATGAGGCAAGTCCAGGGTTCCAAGGCGTGTTCCAAAGTCAAGCTACGGTGTCAATCCAAAATAAGGCAAGAATCACAACAGCCAGAAAACACAACAGGTAGGAAATGAATGTGTTGTTCCCAGCATCTGTCCATCTGTCTGCTATGCAGCTTCTGGTGCATCCCATCAAGAAGGGCGAGGCTGCCTCCTCGCAGGTAATCTGGCTGACCTTCCCTGCTCCTGCCTTTTCTCTACCCTATGTGTTCTTGGATCAGGTGCAGAAGGCTGTTCCTCCTCCTCACCGCTGACTGGCTCCATCTGCATGCTTTCCCCACCTGAAGCTTTAGGGCTGTCCTGCTGCAGCTGTGCTTCAGCCAAATCCCTCTCAGATGGCTGCTTGGAGCCATTGACCAACTCCCCTCCAGACGTGCCTGGAACTGGTTCATCTTCCTCTGAGCTGACATCTGGAGAGGTATCTGGGGAAGCATCTGGGGGAAGTCATCACAAACTCCCATCTTCATGTCAGTGTAATTAAATGGTAATCTAAGAAATATCTCTTGCAAATCTTTACACTAACAGACCCAATTCTACACGTTGTAATGTATATAATTGAAATCACAGCCTCTGAACTAATGGATAAGCAACTAGAAAAAACCATGGAACTTTGTGATATGAAACTTATGATGTTTCAGCAAGACTTCTATATGCTCAAAAGTGAACAAGTTCAACAATACCCACAACGGAGTAAGGGTTGATTAAGATGACGGAACTTGAAGAGATAAATTAACTCCTTTGCTTAAAGAGGAAACAATAGCTACATTTATGGATGACTGGAGACCTATGATAGACTTTATACATAAATTGAAAAAATGCACTTAGGATTTGTGATTTTGATTATTTAAAAAATGGATAATAGAAAAGAATAAGCATGGAGTAAGAGATAAATTTTTAATTGTAGTTATATTTGTTAGAAAGAAAATCTGAAGTTTTTTTCTTTCTACTCTTTTTCTTCTTTCTTTCTGCACTTTTGGGTTTTTTCCCTTCCTTTCCCTTTTCTATCTTTTCTGCTTTTTTCTTTTTATTAATTTCTTCTAATTTTTATGAACTTTGTAAAACTTTTAATAAAAAATTATGCTAAAATATTGGAATGTAAGAGTTAAAACACGTCAAATACCGAATTTGACAAGTTTTGTCCTCAAGTTACAATAAGGCATACAATCAAGAGCCCTGATGGTGTAGTCGTTAGAATGCAGTATTGCAGGCTAATTCTGCCGACTTCCAGCAGTTCGATTCTCATAAGCTCAAGATTGACTCAGCCTTTCATCTTTCCCAGGTTGGTAAAATGAGGACCCAGATTGTTGGGGGCAATATGCTGACTCTGTAAACTACTTAGAGAGAGCTGTAAAGCACTGTTAAGTGGTATATAAGTCTTAAGTGTATTGCTATTGCTACTAACGAATAGTATTTACCAAGTGGCAGGACATGTTATCAGGACCAAAAATAAAAGGAGTTAGACCTGGTTAGTACTAGAATGAGAGGCCAGAAGGGCTATAGATTAAATTTATATACTGGTTCCAAGAAACCTGATTGGATTGATCTTTGAAGCTACCTGGAGTCAAACCGAGCTCCAAGAGATTTAGGGACAGAATCCAAAGCAGCCTTCCTGATGCACGTGGAGTTGAGAAATAGAAAGCTGAAGTTAAACATGTTTGGAAGACCCCAAGTTAAACAAGGTGAATATCTTACCCAGGGGTGAAATCCACTTACCTTTGCTACTGGTTTACAAATGGGAGCGTCCGTGTGACACCTCTGTGCATGCACAGGACCTTCTGCGCATGCGCAGAATGTCAAAAACGGGATATGATGATATCGGCGGGGGCGGAGCCTCCCGCTGCCAGTGCTACCGTTTCGCCCGAGCTGGATAGAACCGGCTGCATTTCCCCACTGATCTTACCACTCCCTGCAATTCCTCTGGGGTTCATTTTCAGAATATTGCATAAGCAATCATAGGAAAAGTACTGGTGATTTTCATGCAAAGCTTTTTGCCTAATGCTTGTGTGCATCGCTAGCCTGTTACTCCTGTAAATGTCTGTCCTAAAATCCTAGAGATGTGCATACTTAAAACAATTTTCCATCACTGCCAAGCAGAGTCGGCATAATGAATGCTTAGGCAATATGTTGTTCTGTGGCCGCTTATCCCTTGTAGAACAGTACTCATCTTTTTCTGCTTATCTCTTTCTTTGTAAACCATAAAAGAACAAATGACCTAATTTGGCAGGACATTTAAAGGCACTCTGTGTTGCTGCAAAAAAGAAGAGCTCTTTTGTCTTCGGATGGTTCATACATTTCTGTTACATAATGCCGAAAATAAAGCAAAAAAAAAAAAAGGAAATAATTGGGCAGAAGAATTCTTTCAGCATATTCTACGCCACTGAAAAGCAACATTCTAAATACTTTGTAACTCATATTTAAAAGCTAAAGGTAAAGGTTCCCCTCACACATATGTGCTAGTCATTCTGACTCTAGGAGGCAGTGCTCATCTCCGTGTCAAAGCCAAAGAGCCAGCGCTGTCCGAAGACGTCTCTGTGGTCATGTGGCCAGCATGACTAAACGCCAGAGGCGCACGGAACGCTGTTACCTTCCCACCAAAGGTGGTCCCTATTTTTCTACATGCACTTTTTACGTGCTTTCGAACTGCTAGGTTGGCAGAAGCTGGGACAAGTACCGGGAGCTCACCCCATTACGCGGCACTAGGGATTCGAACCACTGAACTGCCGACCTTTCGATCGACAAGCTCAACGTCTTAGCCACTAAACCACCACGTCTCATATTTAAAATCCTGTAATTTTCATGCAATACAAGGGCTAGTGTCTAAAGGGTTCACAGATCAATTCAGCGGGCAAAACACTGGATGCAATGAGTAAGCTTCCTTCAGGACAACAAGAGGGGGGGAAAAACCTGGGAAGCAACAATTGGAATTATTTACCTTTTCTAAAGAGAAAGGGAAGAAAGGTAGCTATACAATTTGATGATAACCAAATACCTGAATAATCTCTAAATCATCAGAACTTCATGTAACAAGGGAGGAAGTTCTACAAAATTCTAATATAGCACCAATAACTAGACAGCAGTTATTGTGCACCTGATGTCCAGGTTCCTTCCTTCTATTTCCAGTTAAAAGGATCACACTGGAACGGATGTGTAAGGGACATTCCAGCAGCTATCCAGCTGAAAAAAATGCTGGGTTAATTAAACAAATACAGAGCCAGTTTAGTGTAATGGTTAAAGCGACAGACTAGAAAACCAGACCCAGTTTAGGCACGAAGCCAGCTTGGTGACCTAAGACCAGTCACTCTCTCTCAGCATGCAGAAGGAGGAAATGGCAAATCACTTCTGATAAACCTTGCCAAGAAAACTGCAGGGAATTGTCCAGGCAATTGCCAGGAATCAAGTCTGATTCTCAAAGGCATCAAGGCATTTTAAAAAACCAAAAAAAAAAGTGAAAACAAGCAAAAGGAGAACATGTCATTCATTGGAAGCCTGCTACTTTTTCCCCACACAAGATTAGAATTAATTCCCTTTGTTGGAGAGGGATATGAAATCCTTCCGTAGAATTGGACTGGGATGAATTTACGCACCTTACCAACTCTACCACATTTGCCATCCCTTAGTACAACAAACAGCACTTTAAAAAAAAACCAAGGTATCTGATAGCTTTTGTGGATTATAATCTAATCCTTCCAGTCTTTTTTTTAAAGTTTCTTTTTATTTTTCAAAATACAAACATTCCATCTTTCCTTAAACAGTGTGTCATTCAGGGTTCAAATATCTCTGGGTGCCAAACCTTCAACATTTACAACATCATTCACTTAATATAATCCTCTAATCTTAAAATTATAGTATGTTATACAGTTAAACATTATAAACACTATTCATTTTTTCCTCTTAACATGTCTTCTAGTAACAATACAATAATAATAGAATAATAGAAAAAAAGAAGAGCCTTGGTGGTGCAATGGAGTAAAGACTAAAGTGCTGTTAATTAGCACTTAGCTACCAGCTGCCTGCAATTACTGCGAGTTCAAATCTCACCAGGCTCAAGGTTGACTCAGCCTTCCATCCTTCCGAGGTAGATAAAATAAGGACCCGGATTGTGGGGGCAATAAACTGACTTTGTATAAAAAAGAACACCATTTAAGAGGGGCCAAAAGCCCTACTAAGCAGGTATATACAAAAGTATATACAAAAAGTATATATACAAAAAAGTATATATACAAAAAAAAAGTATATATACAAAAAGGTATATGCAAAAGTATATACAAAAGTATATACAAAAGTATACTAAGCAGGTATATACAAAAGTATATACAAAAGGCTATTGCTTAACGCATTGTAAGCCGCTCTGAGTCTCTGGAGAAGGGCGGCATATAAATTGAACCAGTAAATAAATAAAATAAAATAACATTACACATAATTATCATCCTCCTCCTAATACTAACAATTATCATTTTTTAAAAAAAACATATTTATTAAATTTTTCCAACATTTAAAACACAAAACACAAATTTACACTCATTAAAGTATTTCCATCAGTATCAATATCATCCATAACATTCATATTTACATAACTATCTTATTTATAACTCTATCTTAACATATTTTCTATTCTTCCTTAATCTTCTTCTTTTATTTCCAGTTTCCCTTTTTACTCTCTAACCATTGATAGAATACGTCCCATATCATATAATATTCAGTTTGTTCGTTCTCCTTAATTGTTAAGTTTTAATGTGTTCATCTCTGCCTTCTGAATTCTTACATCACCAATGCATATAATATCTCATGGGAAGGAGAGAGAGAACTGTAAACAATGTGATGGGAAGAAAATGAGGCAGAGAAAAGCCAGACACAGGCAATTATTATTAAAGGACCATGATATTTTGTAGTTTTGGCCAAAGGAGAGAATCTCCCGTTTCAGGGGTGAAAACCGAGCATGTAAGGCTAAAAGGGAAGCTATTCAAGGACTGTTACAGCTATACAAGGATGGGCATTTATTGTCTCTAGGGCTTCACCTTTTCCATTCTGAAGTAATATCTATATATGGATTTTAGCATCGAGAAAGCAAGCTCCGTTTCATCCATTACTGTTAATGGATGGCCAAAGAAATCAACTTGTAAAGAAAACTGGCAATCTTGCAAGGCTAGGAATGGAAGTTTTTCCAAGCCAGCCAGTGATCCTGAAGATTAAACAGCAGAGCAGCAAAACGCCTCTAAAAAAAAGGATGCTGAAAAGCTTCCTTAAGAATCAAAGCTGCCAATAAGACAAGAATTCCAGATCCCAGCTATTTTAAGATTTTGGCAGCCTGCAAAACAAACCCGTTTGATCGAAGGACAGAGAGGGTGGAGGGGAGATGCCAAGCATCAATAGAGAATTCCTTCCTTCCTTCCTTCCTTCCTTCCTTCCTTCCTTCCTTCTTTCTTTCCTTTCTTTCTTTCATTTCCCAAAACCGGTGGAGGAACGAATTAAAAACCAGAGGGAGAAGTTATTGGGAGGATCAGATTTAAAAAGGATCATCAGATTTAGTAAACAAGCAAAGAAAGCCGACAAACTTTCCGGGAAATAATGGGAATTATTTTGTCGTGCAAGAATATGTGAAATTGAATGGGGGGGGGGGGTTAAAGAGAAGTAGGAAGCCCCCCAAATCATGTTCAGGCTAATTTTCGCAGCCTGGATCCCAAAGGAATTCCTCCACCACAGTTTTCTTCAACAAGTAGGCTTTGGGGGGAGAAAGCCCCCCATACCCATAACGCGCAGCAAGTCAGTCAACCCTTCACAAAAAGACACCGCGCCATACGAGGGACCCAACTGGATACCGTAAACCTCCTAGCAGACCCGCAAAAGGACGTGGTAGGTATTCAAAAGCATAGCTGGGGGGGGGGGGAGAGAGAATAATAATAATACAATCGGGGTTTTTTTTTCCCCCACCTTTACCTGCACCGGCCAGTAGGAGGCAGGGCGGAGCCCGCCTCATCCGCCCCTCGTGCACCGCAAGCTGCCGGTTGCCAGTCGCCGCTGCCGCATCCCGCCTGGGGGAAGAGGGGAGAAAGGAGGCGGCACTTGAGCCGGAGCGGCTGCCGGTGAGGGGGCTGCCGTCTCACAGCCCCGCGGCGGCTGCTTCTTCCTCTCGGCCTCCTGCGGCGGCGGCGAAGAAGAAGAGCGGGCTTCGGCGGCGATGCCGGCAGGGGACCGGGGAGGTGGGGGGGGGGGGGAACCCTGACACGCGCGCGAGAAAGAGGGAGGGGGGTTGCAGAGCGCGCGCGCACGCGCTTCCCACCCCCACCGTCCACTCTCCCACTCACCCACCCCCCCTCGGCGCCCGGCGTTTGGCTTGGGAGAAAAAGTCGGGCGCGCGCGGAGCGTCGGGAAGATCTCGGGGGGGGGGGAAGCATGAGGCGGGGTGGGGGGGGGCTGAGTCCGCGTGACAGAAATGGGAAGTGCGGGTGGGGGGGGGGAGGTGGGAATTCCCTGAAAGAAGCCAAGCGAGAACGGGACCGGGACCGGGGACCGGGGACCGGGGACCGTGGGAAATATGCCCCCCCCTCTCTTCTCCATTCTCCGCAAGGTGCAACTTCTGCTTTGGAAATCCTGCGGGTTCCTGCGTTGCCCTGGAGAGATGCAAGGCTTGGAGTGTGTGGGGGGGGGGGAGCCCAAGAAAATGGGTTTTTACCTAGGGGTTCTAATTCGGCCAAATGTTTTAATTATTTTAATGGTTTTTAATTTTTGTGTTGGGATTGTTTTAGTATGGCTGTACACCGCCCTGAGTCCTTCGGGAGAAGGGCGGTATAAAAATGTAATCAAATCAAAATCAAATCCCAGTTTTCTACCCTCTGAAAGACCAGGAGGAGAGTAGCAGTTCTCTGGTAAGCCCATCTTCAGAGGACAGGTAGCCCTCGACTTACAAACAGTTCATTTAGGGATCGTTCAAAGTGAAAGCGGCGCTGCGAAAAGGGACTCACGGCCGTGTTTCACACTTACAACCTTTGCAGCATCGCCGTGGTGACAGGGATCCACGTTCAGGCACTTGGCAACGGAGGGTAGGTGGCTCAGGGGCTAAGACGCTGAGCTTGTCAATCGGAAAGGTGGGCGGTTCGCGTAGGTTTCCTACGTGAGCAGGGGGTTGGACTAGATGACCTCCAAGGTCCCTCCCAGCTCTGTTTGTTTGATTCCTATTTATGACAGTTGCAGTGTCCCAGGGTCATGCGATCACCATGTGCGACCTTCTGGCAAGCGAAGTCAACGGGGAAGCCGTTTTCCCTGAACAACTATGTAACTAACTTAACTACAGTGATTCACTTAACAACTGGGTCGTAAAATGATTCGTTTGTAACCCGGTTGTTGTGGGAATCTGGCTGCCTCGCTGACTTTGCTTGTCAGAAGGTTGCACAAGTTGATCAGATGACCTTGGGACGCAGCAAACGGTCATAAGTGTGAATTGATTGCCAAGCATCTGAATTTTGACCACATGTTCGTAGGGATGCTGCAAAGGTCATAAGTGTGAAAAATGGTCGTGAGTCACATTTTTTTCAGTGCTGTTGTAACTGAACAATCACTAAACAAACCGTTGAAACTCAAGTGAAAAAACAAGCAAGCTCAGACGCATCTTCACTTTTTTTTAACCATATTCTGTGGGCTTTGATGGTTACGTATTAGTTTCTGGATAGCAATAAGCTTGGGCCACTGTCCTCCAGATGGTTCTTCCTTGCCTTCCATAGATTTCCTGGTGGTGGTTCATCCTATGATATCTGACTCCTGGGAGGTTTTTCAAGATGAACTTGAAGCTGCCAAATTTTATTATCCAGTTCAGAGTTCAGCCCAAAATAATACAATACAACCCAAGATCAAATTAAAAACATTTACTCAAAAGAGTAAATAGGACACAGTAAACTTACCTCACATCATTGTGGGGAAAATAGCAGAAGGAAGAACTATTAGGTATAGTCACCCGTCTGAGTTACAACGCAACCTGGAACGAAGGAGAAACTTCCTAACAGGACAATTGACCAGTGGAACAGGTTGCCTTCAGATGTTGTAAATCAGATGTTGGATGCGTCACATGCTGGCCCCACCCCTGCCCGGTTTAGCGAAGGGAGGGGGGAAATCCCGATACATCTCGTGATACCGGATTGACGACGCGAGTTTTGACATCCCTGTTGTAGGTGCTCCATCACTACAGGTTTTTAAGAAGAGACTAGACAGTCACTTATCTGAGATGGTATAGGTCCGTGATGGTGAACCTATGGCATGCATGCCATAGGTGGCACAGGGAGCCATATCTGTGGGTATGTGAGCGTTGCCTTAACTCAGCTCCAGTGTGCTAGCCAGCTGATTTTTGGGCCCACTGGAAGTCGGGAAACAGGCCATTTTTACTCTCCCCAGCCTCCAAGAAAGCCTCTGGAGCCTGGGGAGGGCGAAAAACGGGACTACCGGGCCCACCAGTAACTTTTTTGCCATCCCATGCCAAAAGCGTGGGGGGGGTCACGCACGCATGCATGGGAAGTCAGGGCATGGGGGGCATTGAATTATGGGTGTGGGCATGCACGACCCCTGCTTTTGGCATGCGACGGCAAAAAGATTAGCCAGCACTGGTATAGGTTCTGCTTGAGCAGGGGGCTGGACTAAAAGACCTTAAAGGTCCCTTCCATTCTCTGTTCTGTTCTGTTCTAATAAAGACAGGATGAAAAATCTGATAAAATTTTAGCACAAGGCAAAACTATAACATCTTAGGTTAGTCAGAATTTCCTGGCGCTCTCCCATTCTTTTTGTTTTGCAATGTGGCCTTACAGCTAGGGACAGTTTGATCCAGATTAATTTCATTTACGCAGGCAAAATGGACTGAAAGCCGATGAAAGGCCAAAGGAAAGAATGAACTTCAATGCGGAAGGAAAAAGTGGAAGGAAAAGCAGCGAGAGATCTGTGCCAATCCGTCAGTGTTTTCAGCTGAATTGCTCGTATTGCCCTAGACTTTTCCAATATGAAAATCTTTCCTTCTCTTCAACTGTGAAACTGATAGAGGTTTTTTTTTTTAATCCAGTCAAACCAAAGCACTCCCAAAAGTGTCCAGTAAGGGTTATGGTACAAGTAGTCCTCGACTTATAACAGTTCATTCAGTGACCATTCAAAGTTACAACCTCACAAAAAAGTAACAGAAAAGTTTTTCACATTTATGACCATTGCAAGTTCTCCGTGGTCCCATGATCAAAATTCAGAAGCTTGGCAACTGACTCGTACTTATGACAGTTGCAGTGTCTCGGGATTATGTGATCAGCTTTTTGTGCCTTCTGACAGGCAAAGTCAATGGGGAAGCCAGATTCACTTAATAATGGCATTACCAACTTAATAACTGCAGTGATCCACTTAACCATTGAGGCAAGAAAGGTCATAAAAATGGGGCAAAATTCACTTAACATCCGTCTCACTCGGCAACACAAATTTTGGGCTCAATTGTGGTTGTAAGTCAAGGACCAATGACCAAATGCCAAAGGCGCACGGAATGCTGTTACCTTCCCACCAAAGGTGGTCCCTATTTTTCTACTTGCATTTTTTACGTGCTTTCAAACCAAGGGTGAAATGTTCCCAGCTCAGACTGGATCGCCCAATCCGGCAGCGATTCAGAGAACTGAATCCCTGCTCCCACCCCCACCCCCACCCTGCTGAGCCACACAATCATCAGAGGCTTTTTTTTTTTACTTTTAGAAGCATTTTTTCTACAACTTCTTTGGCCGAAAAAATGCTTTTAAAAGTAAAAAAAAGAAAAGCCTCTGATGATCGCGTGGCTCAACTGGGATTGTCAGAGGCTTTTAAAAGCATTTTTTCTACAACCTCTGACGATCCCAGCTGAGTTGCCTCATGCATTTAAAATGCCTCTGCCATCAGGCAACTCAGCTGGGATCGTCAGAGGTTGTAGAAAAAATGGTTTTAAAAGTTAAAAAAAAAATTGACCATGCCCACTCAGTCATATTACAACCCCCGCCCCCATCAAGTCACGCCCACAGAACCTGTAGTAACAAATTTTAGATTTTACCACTGTTTCAAACTGCTAGGTTGGCAGAAGCTGGGACAAGTAACAGGAGCTCACCCTGTTACGCGGCACTAGGGATTCGAACTGCTGAACTGCCGACCTTTCAATCGACAAGCTCAGCATCTTAGCCACTGAGCCACCACATCCCTTATTTGCACATACACACAGATAATTTCATTGGCAGTTACTGGGAAGCGTAAGCAGGCCACATTGCTATTGTGTTCAAATCTGGGGTTGGCTCTCTTTCAAAACATAGTTGGCTGCTATAGGAACGGAATGTTGGATTCAATAGATTTCAAAAGAGCCAGCATATCTTGCTTTTGCATAAAGGAAATGTGAAGTTTGCTTCTTACAGTAATGGGTCTCATTGGGTTAGCAGGACAAAACAATAAACTGAATTCTGGGTCAGAAAAGGGATGGAGTCATAAACCAATAGTCCAGAATTCCCATTGAGTTCCTACTATTTTTCTATTCTGAGCAAGCCCCAGAAGAAAGAAAAGAGGTCATAAACTTAATACACAATAAAAGCAAACAGCTCGTATGTTACCTTCAGGCTGCTCCTAGCTGCCATAGTTTCTTGATCATTCAGCTAATATTTAACAAGGTTGTTGATGCCAACCAAGTGGGCACAATGAATGGTTCATTTGTAAACAGTAGACCTAGCAACAAGTTCATGGATTGTTGGAACTTGCTGGATGTTTCATAATGGATTTTGAAATACGGTGGGCAGAAGAAGAGGCACTAATCGGTGCCAAAGTCAAGGAAACTCTGCCTGTTTTTAGATGTGTCACCTTTTTTGACTATATGCTACAGATACTTCTGTTCATGTTGAAAGTCAGCTCTACCCTGACTTTCAATTAAGTAAGAGTTCAATCCTCATCTCTATCCACGGTATCCTCTGAGATTTACAAAGAGAAGCAGTTGCTTTAGGAACTGTATTGGTACATGCAAGATGCTATCTGAAGGGCCAGCGCATATCCTAGAACTCTGCAGGTGTACATTCATATGTACACAGGAGCATTGGAAGCACCAGGGTTCCCTAAATTGGTTCAGTATTTTGCAAATTATCCCAAGCAGAGAAATGTGTTTAGGAAAGTCAAAGTTGACATCCAACGGTTACATATTGCATCCAGATTAATCCTTGGCGATTACAGGATGTAATTTGTCATTGCTCTCCAATACAAGTGTCTAATTTGTAGAATGTCTAATTTGAAGAAGAACTCCCCTTGTGGTGAAGGTATTCCTGAAACCCCAATTCATTATCTTGTCATATTGCTCCTATTACAAAGATATCCAGTGTACTTAATCAAACACATTGGACTGAGTTTCCACGTCACCCAGATCCGTTTTATTTACAGCTGCTACTATCCAATAAAAAGGGACGCGATGGCTCAGTGGTTAAGACGCTGAACTTGTCGATCGAAAGGTCGGCAGTTCAGTGGTTCGAATCCCCCATGCAGCATAACAGGGTGAGCTCCCACTACTTGTCCCAGCTTCTGCCAACCTAGCAGTTCAAAATCACATAAAAAGTGCAAGTAGAAAAATAGGGATCATCTTTGGTGGGAAGGGAACAGTCTTCCATGCGCTTTTGGCGTTTAGTCATGCCGGCCACATGACCACAGAGACGTCTTCGGACAGCGCTGGCTCTTCGGCTTTGAAACGGAGATGAGCGCCGCCCCCTAGAGTCAGAAACGACTAACCCATATGTGTGAAGGGAACCTTTACTTACTATCGAATCAACATGAATTCTCTTAACCTGACTAGGCTTTCTTTTAATGTTTGTAAAATACATCACACAGTTATAATTATTGGGCTTTTCGTGTTGCTCCGTGCTTTATTTTATTTTTGAGATGGTTGGTCTGTGGCTGTAATAAGTCAACTTCCATTGTTTTCTACTAAGGCATAGTTTTTAATCTCCCAATGTAGCCTATAGACCAGAGCAGAGCTCTCCAACCTTGGCAACTTTAAGACTTGTGGACTTCAATTCCCAGAATTCCTCAGCCAGCATGGAATTCTGGGAGTTGGAGTCCACAGATCCTAAAGAGGCCATTGTTCCCCATCCCTGTTCTAGAACAGGGGTCTCCATCCTTGGCAACTTTAAGACTTGTGGACTTCAATTCCCAGAATTCCTCAGCCAGCAAAGCTGGGAGTTGAAGTCCACGAGTCTTAAAGTTGCCAAGGTTGGAGACCCCTGGACCAGAGGACCCTACCTAAGAACTGACTAGCTTTTTTCAAGATCAACCGTCTTGCTAGTTGCTATCACCTACTTTGATATCCTTGTGAGCAAGTGTCAGCTCAAAATAGCAATAGCACTTAGACTTATATACCGCTTCATGGTGCTTTACAGCCTTCTCTCTAAGCAGTTTACAGAGTCAGCCTCTTGCCCCCAACAATCTGGGTCCTCATTTCACCCATCTCGGAAGGATGGAAGGCTGAGTCAACCTTGAGCCGGTGAGACTCAAAACTGCTGGCGGCCGGCAGTCAGCAGATGTACAAAAGGAGCTTGCGGATTAAAAATAACTTCCGTTCTTAAATAAGATACAAGTGCCATTACCCAGATACCCAAGGAACTGAAACCTATCCCCCATTTCTTACATAACAGGGACACTGAAGAGATGTTAACAAGCTTTGCTTCCTGTGCTATAAATAATGTAAGGATGATTATAGCTATTGCCAGCATGCCTTTTTATGTACATGATTAAGAGCTCTTACTCATTTGACCTGCCTTTGATTCATTTCACAGAGAGCTAATCAGAAAGCCAGAGAGTTTAGGATTATTTACGGTTTAACCTGTTAGATGTCGGTCTGGAAGATCTGTGCCTGATCTCTGTAGGCTAAATTGGATGTAGTCCAACCACTTGGGTGGAGAGGATGTTGCCCGCTTTCCCTTAAAGCAGAAATGAGGAAGTTGTGGCCTTTTCTATGGTGTAGAGCTGTGTTTTCCTGTCCCCCCCCCCCCCCGATAACATGGAAAAGGATGAGATGCAAGAATTCTGACTCGGCAATGTTTGGATGGAGAGAGCCTCCTTGATGTGCTTTATATCCATCAGGGTCCTTTATTTATTACTTAAAGATTTAAATCCTGTTTTTTTCTTTAGGAACACAATATATTGAGACCCAGTTTGGGCTAGAAAGGATAGAAAGGGGGGGGGGGTGTGGGCTATGAGTTCAAGTCCCACCCTAATCATGAAGGCCAGCTGGGTGACTTTGGGCCAGTCACTTTCTCTCAGCCTCACCTCATAGGGTTAACAGTTAACAGTAACAAAGTTGGAAGGGACCTTGGAGGTC
Organism: Masticophis lateralis; assembly: GCA_030761175.1. NCBI lineage: Eukaryota > Metazoa > Chordata > Lepidosauria > Squamata > Colubridae > Masticophis > Masticophis lateralis. Next base: position 13,530,598 of record JAUDYJ010000007.1, on the reverse strand, counting down.
ATCTAGTCCAACCCACTGCTCATACAGGAGACCTATACTAGGGATTCGAACCGTCAAACTGCCAACCTTTCTGATTGATAAGCTTGGTGTCTTAGCCACTGAGCCACTTAGTCAGGCATCTAGTAAGCATTGAGCCACCTGGTCAGGCACTTAGCCACTTAATCAGGGTTGTTGTAGGGAAAATAGGAGGAGGAAGGTGTGCTGCCTTATTGCAGAAATAATAAAGGAAGGATACAAATAAACAAATTAATAAATAAATATACTACTCCATTCTCCATGATAACTCAACAGGTTCGGCTGATAAATCAACTATCTCTCTCTATAGAAGAAAATAATCTGGCTTTGGCAACTAAATCACAAATAATCTCAAAGTTAGATATAGTTGTGGCCTCCTTTTCAGGTGACTCAAAAGGTCAGTCCAGATATTGATCTGAAAAATTAGCTTCTTCTGTAATTCCCATCTAACATGTTTGTTAAGACATTCTTTGATTGGCATTTGCCTTGTAACCTATTTTAATCTAGAATGCTCAAGAGTCAAGTATAAAGTCTCGTGTACATTAAAAGTGAACTAGTGAACAGAACCATCTGTTCTCCCCAGCAACAGATGCTTTTCATGTGTCCTGCTGTTGCTATCTTGACACTTACCGCTAATTCCACTTTTTTCATGCCGATCCCAGGTAATGGAACAAATTGTCTTTGGGGACTATACACAAGAAGAGTCACTAAGGTTAAGATGATGGATGCAATCATATGACTCCAATCATCACGAGCAAGTTGCCACCAGCACCTTAACATTTTTGAGCATCTTCAAACATCTCTGCTGTCTTTGGACTTGAAGGAGTTTGGGACACTGTTTCTCAGTCTTGGCAACTTTTAAGATATCTGGATTTCAACTCACAGAATTTCCCACATGGGGAATTCTGTGAGTTAAAGTCCACATATCTTAAAGTTGCTAAGACTGAAAAAGAAAAGAAAAACCAAACCCTGGTTAGGAAAAGATTCAACGTATAATTCTTATAAGGGATGTGGTGGCTCGGTGGCTAAGACACTGAGCTTGTCGATCGAAAGGTTGGCAGTTCAGCGGTTTGAATCCCTAGTGCCACATAATGGGGTGAGTTCTGTTACTTGTCCCAACTTCTGCCAACCTAGCAATTTGAAAGCATGTAAAAAATGCAAGTAGAAGAATAGAGGCCACCTTTGGTGCGCCTTTGGCATGTGGTCATGCTGGCCATATGACCACAGAGACGTCTTCGGACAACGCTGGCTCTTCAGCTTTGAAACGGAGATGAGCACCACCCCCTAGAGTTGGGAACAACTAGCACATATGTGTGAGGGGAACCTTTACCTTTACCTATAATTCTTTACCAAAGCCTGTTAATTTTATCAAAAGTCTTTCAATGTGCTAGGATGTTATTTCAATATTTAAATTATTTAAAGTTTTTAAATTATTTGAATGGTACTTAACGGCATTTCCATTTTATTTCTATGAACTGCTATGAGCCATTAAGGGAATGGGCAGTATAAAAAATATCTATATTTTTAAAAAAGTAACAATCAGGATTCAATTATCAAAATGCTACAGTTTTATATGCAGCATTTTTAATAAACATAATAGGTAAGGGATTTTTTATTTTAGAAATGGGCATGGTATTAATATGCATTGGGATTTGATTTTTTTTTCTTTTTCTACACAAAAGGGAGATTTGTATTCTGGCATACATGGAAAATGGAAAGTTTGCAAACTGCAACCTTCATTTTATCCTCTAATGTGTTGGTGAGGATTCTCCAGTTAAGATTCATAAACTGTCTGAAGATCATAAAGCCTTATGTTCTATAAGTGTTAAGCATTATTTTTAAATATGATCAGCACATATTGCTGACTAGAAGCCCTTTATTATTTTTTTAAAAATACAGGTTTTAGCAGATTGTGAGCCAATCCTCTCTCGAAGCAGATATTAAGATTTTCTGGTTTGCATGCTTTCCATCTAGGTTTGCAAAAATATGTGGTATTATAGGGATTTCTTTTTACCGATAATCCCAGAACCAATATACCCAACCAGTGAAGTGAGGATTTTTGTATTTTCATGATTCAGTAAATATGCAAAGCCACGATGGAGAAAATGAATCCTGAAGAACGGTAAGAAAAACCTCTGCTGTGGGGGGAAAAAGTGCATTTACACACTTTATGGTGGCTGTATTAGTTATGCAGGAAACCTGTAAATGCTTGATTTGTCTAAACATTCAAAATTGTATTAATACAGATGCATAAAGTGTGTTACAGCAACGGTCCTTTAATTTGGAAGTCAACCTATCTTAAGTCCACATCGGGCATGACTGGCTGGGGAATGTTGGGAATTGAAGTTCACAAGACTTAAAATGGTCAAGGTTGGACACCCCTGGTCTACACCATTGATTTAGTGACCCTGGAGAGGGGACAAATTCAATTCAAAATGCATTGAGCCACCTCTGCCAACACATCAAAACAAACCAACCCTAGTGAAATTTCCTTGTTTGTTGGTGTTAGAATTGCTGTTCCTTCCTGTTTAGGCTTGCAGAGCTACTCCGAAACTAATTGGCTACACTGAAAGCTGCACTCCCTAGAAGCCTTTGCCAACTAACCAGAGGAACTGGTTGCCTACAGGAGATTTTTAAGAAGAGATTGGACAAATTTGCCCAGAATGGTGTAAAGTCTCCTGCTTGTGCAGGGGGTTTGACTAGAACAGGGGTCGGCAACATTAAACACTCAAAGAGCCACAAAGGTCCTAACTGGAAGCCCCCGTTGAATTCTGGAGCCGACCGGAAGTCTGTTTCCCCCATCATAGTCTCCTCCTAGCACGGCATTCTTTTTCCTCTACTGACCGGAAGTCCGGTTCCCCCACCATAGTCTCCTCCTAGCACAGCGTCCTTTTTCCTCTACCTATCCTAACCGAAAGCCCTATCAATTGTGGAGCCAACCAGCAACAGGGAGCCACAGCTGAGGGATGAAAGAGCCACATGCGGCTCCAGAGCCTCAGGTTGCTGACTCCTGGACTAAAAGATCTCCAGCATCCCTTTCAAGTTTGCTCTTTTGTTATCTGGTAAGATAATGAAAAACAATGAGTGAAAACATTCTGTTTTTCTTTCAAGCCACTGAACTCTCAGAGCAAGCTGTGTTGGGTTTACCAGAGGAAGAAGGATGTGGAGGAAACATATTGATTCCAACATTTCCTAGAGTTATGGTTCCAGTCCATTGTGTTTTATCCACTATGGCTTTGAAAATAAATTTAAAGGAAATTAAGTCGTAGCTTCCCAACCATTTGACTACTTTGGTCCACATTTTTAGGGCAGCTCCTGGGTTGCTGACAGAGTATTCCATGATGATGAAACAGAACTGCAAATTTTATCCTTTGAAGCTATTTTCTCTCCCCTGTTCCATTGGCACTATAGTCTTTCATTATAGGACATTTGCAGAAGGTTAGAAACTCTGGAGTTAATGTCGAATTTTCTTCACACTGTTTTCAAGGTAGGCAAAAGTTGATGTGATTTGCTGTCTTTTAACAGAAGAGCAGAGTTGGAAGAGACCTGGATATAGGAAACCTCTGATGATCGCGCGGCTCAGCTGGGCATGGGGGGGGGGGCAGGGATTTTTGCTACTGGTTCTCTGAATCACCCGCCGTCATCGCTACCGGATCGGGCGATCTGATCCGAACTGGGAGCATTTCACCCCTGATGTCACCCCTAGCCCTTCTTTTCTTTAAACTAAATAGATCCATCCCATGTTTTAGCCTCCAGTCTCCTAATCATCTTCGTTGCTCTTCTCTGCACTCTTTCTCGGTATATAGCCACCATCTCCCAAAATCTGCGGATCAATAATAGAACATGCTGCTGCAGGGGTGCTATTCTCACAGGTTCTGGAGAACCGGTAGCGGAAATTTTGAGTAGTTCGGAGAACCGGCAAATACCACCTCTGATTGGGGAGGGAATGGGGATTTTGCAGTATCCTTCCCCTGGAGTGGGGTGGGAATGGAGATTTTGTAATATCTTTGCCCTGCCACGCCCACCAAGCCACGCCCACAGAACCGGTAGTAAAAAAATTTGAATTCCACCACTGTGTTGCTGGGAGAAATAGTGCTCATCTCATGTTCGCAGCTAACACACTGGACAACTGATAGTTGTATTGGCAAGTCTGCCCTGTAAAGAGTCTCACTGTTTTCTAGCAGAGCAAGCCCATCAATGAAAATGGGTCAGCAAGAGCAAAGTGTGGTGGCGTTATTGAAGAAAAAGAACAAAGGAAGTGTATGGTTTAGCAATTTTGTCCATGCAATGCTTCTTAAACCCTCATTTAGTTGAGCTTCTTTAGTTGGAAATGCCAGACTGAAATCAAATAAAGGCGGCTTTAGTATGTTGCTTTGACGTCATCTGCAGGCTGTAAGAATCAACGAGGGAGTCCAGAATACCTGGGGGTTTAATCGTTAATGAAGGATTTATTTTATGTCATTTCTGATGGTAGGTACTTGGCTGAAAATCTATAGAATATGTGTGCGCAGAAGTTACAAATGGCTAGAAAGTCACTTGGATGATCTGTTAGGGATGATTGCTTTGGGTCTTCTCGGTGAGTGTAAGAAGAAAAAATGTAATTTTAAATGAATTTCTTAGGCATTAAGACTCATTGAATTTCCTTCAATTTAGAACTAAAAGAGAACTACCTAACACTTCTACCTATCTGAATTTTGGCACTCCCCATTATAATCAAGGGTGCATAACAGGCAGCTATTTTTTTCTTCAGATACAACCGGTTTTTCTCTTGAGCAATTGCAGTTAATAAATTATTTTACTTCCTCATATAATACCAAAACCCTGTGGAGAAAATCCTTCTGACTTTAACAAAGCAACATTCAATGTTTTGTGTGAAACACAAAGTGTTTCGATTCTATACAACTTCTTATTCTAATTCTTGGCGGGAATGATTTCAATCTGGTCAATTCATACAAACACATATTTCTTGCAAAGCACTGAAATTATAAACGTATTCAAATTTTTTGAAGCTGCATAATGCTAAGAGCAAAGGTTTTACCTGCTGATTTAAGTCAATGTATTTGCAGCATTTAATCCAACTAAACATTATGTACAGTTACTAAAATACTTTTTATACCCTCCTACAGGTTATCAATTATAGTTCTTTTCCATCAACAGCATTAGTACATCCCCAGTTTAACTGTTTTCTAAAAATCCCTTCATAAAAAGAACAGCTCAGAATTGGCATATTTTTTAAATAGTGTCTTATTCAGACTGCTTCATCTGTGTTATATATTATTATCTTGTAAATATGTAGATGTAATACCAGTGGTGGAATTCAAATTTTTACTACCGGTTCTGTGGGCGTGGCTTGGTGGGCGTGGCAGGGGAAAGGTATTGCAAAATCTCCATTCCCACCCCACTCTGGGGCCCACCAGAGGTAGTATTTTCCGGTTCTCCAAACTACTCAAAATTTCCACTACCGGTTCTCCAGAACATGTCAGAACCTCCTGAATAGCACCCCTGTGTAATATTTGTACATGTATCACTCACTCTTCTGAGGTGGCTCCAAATAAGGGCAATGGGGGAGTGAGGTTTTGTTCAGGGATGATGAATCCAGGGGTTGAGGCAGTTTAAGGGAGAGAAAAGACAGATCATAAAATCTCGGTGCCCCACCATCAGGGTCTCTCTGCCAGGCAAGAAAGGGGGAAAGCAATGAACTAGCAAGCAAGTTTATAGTATGTAAGTAAGTAGGTCAGTAAGTAGGTAACAAGGATAGATGGATGGATGGGTGGATGGATGGATGGATGGATGGATGGATGGATGGATTCCACACAGTGGTGGGATTCAAATAATTTAACAACCAGATCTCTGCCCTAATGACCAGCTGGGTAGGTGTGGCTCGGTGGTCATGTGACCGTGTGGGTGTCGCCAACTCAAAGTCACTCACGTCGATGGGTGCTTCGCCTTAACTGTTACAATGCAATAAGGGTTAACCGGAGAGGAAATTTCTGTAAGCAGGGCAATAAAGATTAGGCTAGAAACAACACCAGAATGTTTCCTTCCTGCCTTCCTTACAGGATTAGCCCTGTAAAGTGGAAAAAAAATAAGATTTCTTCCAACAACCGGTTCTCCGAACAGCTTAGAAAGTTAACAACCGGTTCTCCCGAATAGGTGCGAACTGGGTGAATCTCACCACTGATTCCACACAGGGAGAAGAGTAATGAAAGCAACATACAGACAAAAAACAACCAAAGGAAAGAAATAACGCTCTACTCACTAAGAATGGGGAGAGAAGACAAGGTGCAGCATTTGGGCAGCTTTTAGTGGGTTTCCTGGATTATACACTAGACTAGACTATTAAAAAAAATAACATCTCTTGACCTGGCAATAAAACCAAATATGCATACATAAATTAAATTAAGGAAAATTCAGTCAGCTAAGTAATCAAAGTGAAGTAGCCGTTTCACAGGAATATTTTTTTTATTTAATAGATGTTTGCTTAATGACATACCATACTACTAGTAGTACTATCATTGCACTACCATCTTATACCATAACATTACGTCATACATTTTTTCTGAAATTTTCATTCATTAGGGACTTCTGGATCAATGTAGGAAAAGGTTTCACGGTTGTTCCATAGGGAAGTTCTCATTCTACCTTCCTAACCATTAATGTTTGAAGCCCTCTCTTCAGGGGTGAAATTCAGCAGGTTCTGACAAGTTCTGGAGAACCAGTAGTGGAAATTTTGAGTAGTTCAGAGAACTGGCAAATACCATCTCTGGCTGGCCACAGAGTAGGGTTGGAATGGAGATTTTGCAATATCCTTCCACCAGGAGTGGGGAGGAAATGGGGATTTTGCAGTACACCCACCAAGCCACCCCTACAGAACCAGTAGGGAAAATTTCAGTCTTCCAGCATGGCTGAGAGGTTGTCCCAACTTAGAGGTTATAAATCATAACAGCTTTTCTAAATCAGTTGGATCTACCAGGATCACCCAGAATGGATGGATTCATGAACTTCTAAACCAGTGTTCCTCAGCCTTGGTCACTTGAAGATGTGCAAGATATAAACGTCAGTCCATCAGTCCATTATGCAAGCTCAATGCAATTGTTAATGCAATTCATTCTGTTGTCATATATTTCTTTCTTAATGTGGTCCTTTTTCTAACAAAGCTGGAAGTTAATAGAGTTCAAATGCTTCTAAAATGTGCTTCTTTAATTACATCCTTTATTTGGCACTAGGAATTATGAACCTAATTATATGAAGAAATGGTTTGAAAAGGCATGACTCATATGTTCTAGTATTATGAAAACTGACTAGTTGGTTCATAAAAGTCACAAAGGAGTACAAAAATATTAATTATGTTGTCTGAAACTGACTGGCCCCATTCTTTAAACAGCCGAGCTACCCTGTGCATTTATTTCTGAAATAATTAATTTTAAGCACCAGAAAAGACATGTTAATATTTATAATAAGAATGGTTTATTCAATCCATCTTTTGCAAAACATAGACTTTTTGTGTTTGTCCCAGTAGCACTTGAGGTCAAAGCAGTATTAATTTAATTTCATTCACACACTGTGCCTCCACATCATATATCTCCTGGCAAATTACAATCATAAATCCATCACACAAATTACACACACACACACAACAAATTCGACAGACAATTTAGATACAAAGGAAACTTTATAAAATGCAGTGAACAACATCAATTCTCAGAAGCACATTGGCACATCATCTTGGCAGCTTTTTAAAAAACTACCAGTGAGGGGTACCTGCCTGATCTGTGGAGAGAAATAATTCCATAAAATGGACACCGACACAGGGAAGTGCATTGTTTCTGAATCCCCACAGATTTTCCTTTGAACATATAATAATCTATCTGCCTGCCCACTGTGGGGGAAAAACCGCCTTCTTGTCTTCACCAGCTCAGCAATCCTCAAAGGAAAGCAAACGAGAAGCAGCCCTCAAAAGGGTTGGGTTTTTGTTTTGTTTTTTTGGTTTTTTCATTATTTATTAATCATATTTCTATGCTGCCCATTCTCCGAGGACTCTGGGTGGCTTACAACAATCGACAGTATACTAAATAGCATATTGCCCCCAACAATCTGGGTCCCCATTGAAGCTCAAACAAAACTGTAGCAATAAATAGTAAATAATATTCAAGATTTCTTTTTTTAAAAAAAAGACAAGTTTCTTGTATTATCAACCCAAGTCTGATAATGTTCATCCCTTTTTGAACATTCTTTAAGAGGTTCATTGAGCCCAAAGCCATGTTTTCTGATTCAGGGAATTTTCTTAAGAAAATTCATATACTGTAGTTACGAATGCAGTCACGAAAATGTATGTAGCAAATTCAGCCGGTTCTTTCCGGATCGCGCGATACGGTAGGGCCAGCTGAGAGAAGCTCCGCCCACCTGCACAGACATCATCATGTCCCTTTTTTGCGATGATTTTCAGAAGGCTTTGCGCATACGCGGATGATGGCATGTGTGAGCGAAGTGGGCCCGCGCATGGCACGCACACATTTGCGAACCAGTAGGGAAGGTAAGTGAATTTCATCCCTGGTATGTAGCCAATGAGCCAAAGAAGGGGAGGAAAGATCAGAAAGATATTTTGAAGAATTTGGATTTTGAAGATTTAAGTTCAACTTAATTAACTCGGTAATCAAAATTCAGATGGTTCCAGGTAGATGCTGAACCTCTGAAACTAATGTATTCAAGGCCTAGCACAACCCTTCTCACTTGGACATCGTATGGTCCCCTGAAACACCTAGGATTATTTCAGGGGGGCCCCACAGGTGAAAAACATGTAACAGGCTATTCGCACATGCCAAGCAGATATACTTGTTGGCAACCGGACTGATAGTTGTCTTGTAAATCTTAGTTTTAAGACGGGTTGGCATTTGTTTGCCACATAAGACACCGGTGAGCTCTCGCCAATGCATCCAGGCCTCACCCTTGCTCACACCTCGCCATTGATGTTGCCATTGCCTCGGAGGTGGGATCCCAGATACCGAAAAATGTCCACCTTCTTTAGGTTTTCTCCATTGATTTGAAGCATTCCAGGGGTGGTGACAGTCTCTAAGTGCTCAGTTTTCTAAGTGCTCACGTCTTAAAATATCTTCTGCCAAGAAAACAATATTAGAAGCATTCCAATGAAGTAGCCATTAGTAGTCCATCACAACTAAAGAGAGGTGAAGCCAAAGATCAAAAGATGAAAGACATAATACCCAAAGGTCATGGCCCAGGTGTGTTAAACTCAAATCGTTTTGAAGGGAAAACCAATGTATTTGTTTCTATGGTAGCAAAAAAAAGGTTTGATCCTAGAGTGAATCACCAGGAAAAAAACAATATAAGCAATATCTCAGATGCAGAGGGGAAAAAAATGGGATTTGGTATTGAAGGAGACAGTGGACCCCTTCTTGGTCTCTGCTCTCCAGCCATCCATCTCTTTGATGTATTTATTCTATTTGTGTTCCTTTGCCATGGTTTAATTTAATCTATTATTTTCCTTCTATTCTGTTTACACCTTTCATTTTTTCCCCTTTTATTATAAGCTGCCTGCAGTGGACTTGTGGTGAGATTGGCTACAGGGGTGGTATTTAGCTGGTTTGGACCGGTTTGAGGAAACCGGTAGCTCCAACGATCAGCTGAGAGTGAACCAGTTCACTCCAACGATCAGCTGGGCACGCCTGCCCGCCACTGCGCTATACCAACCTATATTTCCTTTGTTTGAAGCCCAGCTGATAGGCGTGGCAAAGCGGATTGTCGTGCCTCAGCTGTTTTACTCACCGGGGCTGCAGTAGAAGGTAAGTTTTAGAGCTGTTTTCAAACGTATTGCGCACATGTGGAGCAAATTGGTTGTTACATTGGTTGAATCCCACCACTGGATAGGCAGCAAATAAATTTAATAAATCAATAAATGTGCCTCAGGATATGTCACGTTCCTTCAAAATACCTAGTATATAAAAGAGGAGCATTTGATTAGTTAAAATGTAGAAGACTGTCCCCTTAAAGAAAGACGGTAGCCATTCATCCAAATTTTAGTAGCAAACCTCTGTTTTACAGACGCTTTTCCATCTTTAAACATTCACTTTTCAGAAAAAGAAAAAAGAAATCCTCTTTGGATGTTAAAAGAAAAGCTATTTCAAAAAGAACCTTTGCCACTTATTGACTTGCCGACGTGCTCTGAATACCAGAAAGGAATTATACAAGAATGTTTTATAAGAACCCTAAAGGGCTAGAGATGGTAATCTCTGGAGAGAGAACAGGATAAAAGCCTCTTTTTATCCAGCTTTCACCTGGAGAACCAACTAGCTTTCCAAACTCACCACCTTTCCTGCCTTTCCTGCAGCCGTTTAAATTTTACATCTCCTGTGGGGCTTAGTACACTATAACAGCCAAAGATCTCTTAGTGCACAGGGGGTCACAGGCGTTTCTTTTTTAAGAAAGAAAGGAAGGAAAAGGGGCAGCAAGCTTGATTAGGCATCACAGACTCTTGCCTTAACCCAGTGGGCAGAACAGAAGGAGACCTACTTCCCCAGAGTGAAAAGAGAGTAGGATGAATTATTCCTTAGCCAAGGTGGTGCCAACAGAATATTAAGAAATACGTGTACAGAAAGGAATCGTGGCTGAGGTTCCTGCTCACAAATGACGCAGAGTTATGTAGATTTTAAAGATTAAACCCATCCTTCCAAATTGGGCTCGAAAATAAAAGGGGATCTGGCAAAGCTGTTTGAACAATGAACAAAGTTGCAATGTCCTCCTTGGGGCTAAAGGTAAAGGTAAAGGTTCCCCTCACACATATGTGCTAGTCATTCCCGACTCATGTCCGTTTCAAAGCCGAAGAGCCAGGGCTGTCCAAAGACATCTCCATAGTCATGTGGCCGGCATGACTAACCGCCAAAGGCGCACAGAATGCTGTTACCTTCCCACCAAAGGTGGTCCCTATTTTTCTACTAGCATTTTTTACATGCTTTCGAACTGCTAGGTTGGCAGAAGCTGGGACAAGTAATGGGAGCTCACCCAGTTATGCAGCACTAGGGGTTCGAACTGCTGAACTGCCAACCTTTCGATCGACAAGTTCACTTTCGATCTTAGCCACTAAGCCACCGCATCCCAGATAGATACATCACTGATAGATACTATTAAAAATTACAGGGGTAGCAAAAGTGCCATCTTCATCTTTGAAACAAATCACATTGTTACTAGTTACAGATTCTCAGTTGAGGTCTTCAGTTGTTGTTTTGTTTGTTTCTTTATTTTCTTTGTTTTTGGCAGAAGCTGGGACAAGTAACGGGAGCTCACCCCATTACATGGCACTAGGGATTCGAACCGCTGAATTACTAATTACCGCATTACTAATTAATTAATTAATTACTAATTAATGCTAATTAGTACAATTAACCAGATGTTCTGGACTGCATCCATTGAAGCATCTTATCAGTCTTCCAAAGCAAACTCATACCAAATCCCAACAGAATAACAGAGTTGGAAGAGACATTGGAGGTCCTAGTCCAACTCCCTGCTCAGGCAGGAAACCCTATACAATTTCAGACAAATGGCTGTCTAATCTCCTCTTTAAAATCTCCAGTGTTGGAGCTCTCACAACTTCTTGAGGCAACTCATTCCACTGATTAATTGTTCTAACTGTCTCCTTAGTTCTAGGTTGCTTCCCTCCTTGATTAGTTTCCATCAGGGGTGAAATCCAGCAGGTTCTGACAGGTTCTGGAGAACCGGTAGCAGAAATTTTGAGCAGTTCGGAGAACCAGCAAATATCACCTCTCGCCCACTCTATCCCAGAGTGGGATGGGAATGGAGATTTTGCAATATCCTTCCCCAAAGAGTGAGGGGGGAATGGGGATTTTGCAGTAACTTTTCCCTGCCATGCTCACCAAGCCACGCCCACCAAGCCACACCCACAGAATTGACAATTTAAAAAATTGGATTTCACCACTGGTTTCCATCCATTACTTTTTGTCCTGCTTTCAGGAGTTTAGGAGAATAATTGACCCCTTTCTTCCTTGTGGTAGCCCCTCAAATATTGGAACACTGCTATCATGATACCCCTAGTCCTTTTTTTCATTAAACTAAACATACCAAATTCTTACAATCATTGTTCATATGTTTTAGCCTCCAGTCCCCTAATCATCCTTGTTGTTGTATACTAGCTCTACACTAGTTTGGCCAGGAAGTTAATGGCCATGGATCCAGTTAGTTTTAATTCAGTTTATGAACATCAGATGAGAACTTTAGCTAAGCCAAGATTAAATCATCATTTTCCTATTAGATGTAGTATAAACAGATTAAAACTGTGGTCCAGAAAAAGAAAAGAAGGTAAGTGAGCAAACAACAAACTCTTGACTTAATAAACAAAAAATTAGAGTATCTACAGTTATAAAACTAGCTTAAACTGTTAAAAAGTATTTTAGCTAGATCCAGTCACTACAACTCAATACAATATCTGCCCACCCTATTATAGGATAATTACTCTACCAACTCCCAAATGAATTGTCCCTTCTATCATTAACAAGTCAATCTTGTTGGGAGTGATTTTCATACTATCCAGTTTCCCAGCCATCTGGGTGTTAAAACTTCCTGCAGCTTAAAGTTGCTGAGGTTGAAAAACACAGATTCTAGTTCAGCAGAACTTCTGGGAACTTCCTCAACTTTGCCCTCTGTTAAAAAAAGAGTCAATGCCTCCTCATCCCAATTTACCTTCACAGACCAATATCTCCCAGAACTTTCATATCTAGAGGACACGCCCAACCCTTGCAGAAGTTGGTAGAATACCTTCAACAGATGAGAAAAAGAACAGCATCGAACCTACCAAAGAGATTTTGCTACAATGCCATGCCTCAAAAGCCATCAAAATATCAAAGAGGATACTAAAATTTGCATTTTAGTATCCAAACTCTACATCAAATTGTTGAAATGCAAGTTCCACAAGTCGCGGTTAGACTATTTGGGATTCCGTATTTCTCCAAAGGGGATAGAGATTTGCATTTTAGTGTTGAATGTTAAATAATACAATAATATAATATAATATAATATAATATAATATAATATAATATAATATAATATAATATAATATAATATAATATAATATAATATAATAATATAATATAATATAATATAATATAATATAATATAATATAATATAATAATATAATATAATATAATATAATATAATATAATATAATATAATATTTTATTTTATTTATTCAATTTGTATTGAATAAAATAAATTATATATATATAATTCCAATTCTACGCGGGAGAAGACCCGAATAACCAAAGACCTACATACAAACACCCGCGAAAACCTCAGAAAACATATATATATATAATATTGACTAGTATCAAATATTAACAATGAGTATTGATATATATTAATATTGAACATTAATTGGGATTATAGCAGGCCAAATTAAGGAGAAAACTAAAAAGCCATACCTGTTTAAAATATAGGAGAAAGAGGAAATTCAATATACCATTGGAGATGTCCACCAGAACAGCAGTCACCAACTGGTGGTCTGTGGACCACTGGTGGTCCACGAGAAAATTTTGGTGGTCCGCAGAAAAATTATTTGCATTTTTTTATATTGCACTAAATCAGGGGTCCTCAAACTACGGCCCCTGGGACGGATACGTGCAACGAACATTTGTGTTCCTGCAGAGAGTCTCCCCCTTAGGGGTCTTTTTGTGTGGGTAGGAGGGGGGAGAAATTCTGAATTGGGATCTGCTTCAGCCTCCTGGTGTGGGGCTTTGGGCAAAGGCTGGAGGGAAGTACCACTGCCGGAGGGTCTTGTTCCGGTGGGACTGCATCATGGCCTGAAACTGGCTGACCATCTCAGTCCAGTGAGCCTCCAGGCGCCGGTACCTGGCCTTGCACTCCTACAGGTCTTCCCTCTGCTTCGAAAACCTATGCTCATAGTCCTCAGGGAGGTGCTTCTGCTGAGCCTCCTTCTCGGTCAGATCCAATTTGAACTGAGCCAGCTGTTTTGCCAACTCTTTCTCATTGTGGCTGCTTAGCTCCAACAACTGCTTCCTGTTGGGGCCCTAAGGAGCACGGGCGGGGAGGCGAGGAGTGGCTGGAAGGGGAGGGGCAAATAGAAGCTGGTGAGGTGCTCCTCGATGTGAGTGACATTCAGTTGGCCACGCCCACCCAGTCATATGACCACCTAGCCACCCCCACCCAACCGATCATTAGGTAGGTCATATTAGTGGTCTGTAGGATTTAAATTTATTATTTTATTTTATTTTATTTTATTTTATTTTATTTTATTTTATTTTATTTTATTTTATTTTATTTTATTTTATTTTATTTTATTTTATTTTATTTATTTTATTTTATTTTATTTTATTTATTTGACTTGTATGCCGTCCTATCTCCATAGGACTCAGAGCAGCTCACAACAATTAAAATCAAACCAGATAAAACATGTTAAAATACATTATACATAAAATACATAAAATACGTTAAAATACATTATGAATTTAGTTGTCTGAGGTCCGAAAGATTGCACCAGAGCAACTTTTTGTGGCCAGAGTGTGGCTTATACAGGATGTAACAGCTTTAATGCATGAGTTACTCAGACCAGATACACAAACAGGGTTCAGGACAATTCATTGTGGCCAACTCACCATGAGCAATTTGCCACAACCACCAGGACAACTCATCACAAGACAATTCAATGCTGTATTAATTGTTTCATTCGGGTACTTTTATTTTGGGGGAAATCATGTTTTCATCGAAATTATTGTAACTCTTGTATTTCAGGATTGATTTTCCTTATTTTTTTCCTATTGGCCAGGATTGCATCAAAATTAATTTAACTTCTGCATTTGTTGAATTGTCCCTTAGCAATTTGTCCCATGGTGACCGTGGCAACTTGTCCCATTCCCTCACAAATCATATCAACAACCTATCCCAAAATCTGCTTCCAGCTGCATGAAATTCATTCCCCGTCCATGTTTTGCCTTGCAAAATTTTGCAGTGCTGTTACTGTACTTGCTTCTCCATCAGATCTGGCAAACTTTTCAGTACCGAATGATATAAAACACCAACATCCAACTAGTTTGTTTATTTAAGGTTTGTTCTTACCACCTGCCACCATACGTCATTCAGTAGTTTAAAAGCAGTTACATTTAATTAAGCTCCTGGCACCCAGTGCCACAATCTGGAAACCGGCTGCCGAGTGCCAAGCTCTTATTGTCCCAGCATTTCCTCACAGATATGCAACACATCTAAGACCCTCTCTTAGGGTCTTTCAACAGAATAGTGGCTTAAGCCATTATATTTCATTTATTTATTTACCAAACGTATAGGCCACTCGTATCATCACAGCTATTCTAGACATTGATTGAAATGCCTTATATTTTTTTCAAAAAAATTAATAGGGATCTTAAATTTAAAATTCAGGTAAAGTAAGATTGACAAAGATGGAGAGGGAGGAGGCAAAATGCACAGAAGGAAAAGGCGGGGTGTTATCTGCTCCATTAGCTACCTCCAAAATGCTACAGCTTCATTGGGGCCCCACACTAATCAGCACCCAGGACTTCTGGAAGATTATTCTCTTGGAACTATAGACTTCCTGCATTCTTTACATTCTTCTCAACAGAGCATATCCTTTCCTCAGAGCTGTGACAGCTCTGGAATGAAAAACTGCACTAAAACAGGTTCAGGATTGGAAATGCCTTTCAGTTGAGTTCATTCACCTGCACTTTTTGACCTGACTTTAACCCTCATCTGGTTTCGATGTGTCAAGCTTGTGTTGTTTTGAGCTCTGAATCCAACTGTGATTATCCATTCCCTCCTCTGTTTTCTCCTGTGCAGGGAAGAGTTAGAAAAACCAAGATGGTGGATCTGGCAGTGGTGATTGAAGTTCACCCTGGTTTTATGTGTGTCACAGAGTTTTGATGCCACCATTACAGTCACCATAGTGACTTTTTTTAAAAATCATACTGTTCGGACATCCTTGATATCATGCGGCCTTGTGTGTCTATTCTCTATTGCTCGGACCATCCATAGAGACCCAAAAGAAAATCCCTGTGGAAAAGCAAAATTTTTTTAAGTGGAGCTAGGTTTAAGTTTTCAGCCTCGACTCCTTATTGGACAAGGCTTAAGTAAGTCCCTGTATGACCAGCATTGCCTCTCAGGTTTCATATTCCCATCATATTTCAGGGTTCCTTTCAAATAAGAGTAAATTAATGGCTATATTGCTTTTTCCAAAATAATACAGGGCAAAAGCTGAATAACAATGATGTAACTCAATAAGGGACTATCTATACATCCAGAACAATTTGAATTTAACAGAATGGGAATGGGAATGGGAATGGGAATGGTAGAGTAGGGTAGGGTAGGGTAGGGTAGAGTAGAATAGAATAGAATAGAATAGAATAGAATAGAATAGAATAGAATAGAATAGAATAGAATAGAATGTGGCTCTCCAGGTGCTGTTGAACTACATCTCCCAAAATTCCTTACCATTAATGATATCCTAGAGCCATGATGGTCAACCTATGGCACGTGTGCCCAAAGTGGCACACGGAGCCATGTCACCCGTCACGCACCTCCTTGCCTGTTTGCCTGTCTTCCAGGTTTCTGGCATGCATGAGCATGCAATGATCAGCTGTCCTTTGCACACGTGGCAGTGCCAAAAACTGGTGTGTGCATGCGCACCGGCCAGCTGATCATCGGGTGCGCATGCGCACCAGAACCCAGAACTTTGGCTTTTCCAGAGCATGATCCCTTTGCACGTGTGGCAGTGCTGAAAACCAGCCTGCATATGTATGCCGGCCAGCTGATCGTTGGGCACACACATGTGCTAGAACCCAGAAGTTCCGTTTTTCCGGAGCGCGAATCCTTTGTGCACGCAGCAGTGACAAAAACTGGCCTGTGCATGAACGCCAGCCAGCTGATCATCGGGCGCACTTGCATGCTAGAACCCGGAGGTTTGGCTTTTCTGGAGCGTGGCCCCGACGCATGTGTGGTTCCGCATGACCCTTTCGGCACTTGGTGTCGAAAAGGTTCGCCCTCACTGTCCTAGAGGACTTTCTGGGAGTTATTGTTCAGCAATATCAAAGAGGAAAAGGTGGTAAAAATTTCCCACCCTATCAGAGAGTGCATGACCTTAGCTAAGATATGCCAATGTTATGCTAATGGTAGCACCTTACCCTGTCAAAATTTCATTGTACTGCCGGTCCAACTCAAGTAAGAAGTTATGATTACTAAGTTTCAATTCACATGTTATCACCATGATGCATGAAGTTGCACCAGTTACAACATATGATTTCACCCTGGGGAAAAGGATATGATAAAAAAACATCGACAACCATATCGTTCTAATTTCAGAATAATGCTCCAGACCCTGGGATGATGGATGGCGTTCTCAGCCATCCTTCCAATCCATTGAACAGGATTGAAAAGTGAAAGAAATAATCTTGCAAATCAGTGACCTAGCTATGCAAATGAAAGGGATTTAGTTTCTGGAACCCTGGCCAAAATTGTCTAGGTCTAGGATGATGGACTACAAGCTGAAGATGGTTTCACACCTCAGAAAGATTGCAAACTACATTTGGATACGGTACAGTAATCTTGATTAGGAGGGCTTTAAATAGAATTCCAGGTGAGGTGGAGATCTTAAACCCTTCAATCAGATCTCTTCACTGTATAAGTGCAGTAAGACTACCGTATGTTTAAAACTGGAAATGTTCAAAAAATGCCTGGTGAAGATGATGAAATAGCTACATTTATGGAAAACCCTTTATGGACTTTTTGCATAAAATGGGAAAAATGAGTTTATGGTGTGTGATTCTCAAGATTAGAAAAAGGAAACCTGAATTTTTTAAAAATGCGAGCTTTCTTTAGTAATTATAATCACATAATTTTGTAATCGTATTTATATTTGCTGAAAAAGAAACAGGAAGCTTCTCTTTTTTTCTATTTCTTTTCATTTTCTTTCTTTTCTTTCTCTTTTTTCTTTTTACTACTTTGTGTTAGTTTTTATATCCTTTGTTAAAATGTAAAAAAAAAGCCTCTGATGATCGCATGGCTCAGCTAGGCATGGGGGGGGGCAGGGATTTTTGCTACCGGTTCTCTGAACCACCTGCCGCCATCGCTACCGGATCGGGCAATCCAGTCCAAACCGGGAGCATTTCACCCCTGAAAGGAGGTAATAATTAGTCAGCAGCTCAGAATCTTTTCAACTCCTGCATTTTAAGTTTCTTGGTTCCCAGACATGTGACCTAGAGCAGAGTATTTTAAAGAGATTAGAAAGCACAGGTTTCTTTTCATAAAATAATCTTTCAGTTACTTTCCAACCTGTTGTTTAATAGCAAAAAAAAAAAGCCCATTCAGGACAGTAGATTTGATTTATGACTGAAATCTGCTTGACAACCAACATAAAAAAACTCAGAACATCAAGTCCCATCATATTGTGCCTCGTCTTACAACCCCAAATACTTACACCCGCAATTCTGGTCCCAGTTGGGTCATAAATCGAGGA
The DNA here is from genome assembly GCA_030761175.1 of Masticophis lateralis. Taxonomy (NCBI): domain Eukaryota; kingdom Metazoa; phylum Chordata; class Lepidosauria; order Squamata; family Colubridae; genus Masticophis; species Masticophis lateralis. The sequence goes on along the minus strand of JAUDYJ010000007.1, from coordinate 13,512,086 downwards.
CCAGAAACCACAGTTAGTATGATGTCTCAAATTATAGTTTATTTCCCTCAGCGTCCTCTTTTCTTAGCTTCTTTTAAAGATATGCTAACAGATACACTACGCTCTGTTCTTGGTGAGGGAAGAAACTGTACCATAGCAACCGGTTCAGCCAACATCGGAAATGTGAGCGCGCGTGTGCACACCCTTGCTTTGCTCACGCACACTGTCCATACATGTGTGCGGCATCATAAAACACGGCAATTCGCTCGCGCACACCGTCCACACATGCATGCGCCATCAAAAACACAGCAATACAGGATGAGATTGTGCCTGGGCGGGGGCGGGGCCCACCTGCAGGTTGCCACTACCGTTTCACCTGAACCAATCCAAACCGTCTGAATTACCACCCCTGCTTCCACCTTATTTTTCAATTGGTAAGGTGATCTCTCAAACCTTCACTGTCCCTTTCCTCATCAGAATATGAAAGTAATGTCTCCAGTGTCCTCAGACTTCTGCTACTTTCAGCAATCTGATCCCCCCAGCCCCATGCGATCAGTTTATGTTCATTGTCAGGCTCAAAAAAACTCAAAAGAGACACTTAGCAGGTTCTTTTAAGCAGTTTTCTTTATTGTTCCTCACCTATAGATAGAAATCTTGCCAAGCTAAAGCAGATTGCTTGCACCATTAAACATATATTCTTGAGAACTTCTTGGGAGGAGCCGCCTTAACTCTATCTAAATTAGAGAAAAGGAGACTGGTATAAAATTGGCCAGTTTCAATTGGTGGGGGGGGTATACTATGCTGTCACAGGAATAATGCTGCCAAATGGAGATGGGTTATGTACTAGGGCCATGATAGTGAATCTATGGCGGCCATCGCCCCAGTCCAGCTCCACTGTGCATGAGGGTGCTCCTCCCACCAGCCAGCTGGTCTTCGGATCTCTGCTGTGCATGCGCCGGGGACGGGGTGCATGTGGGGGACTCGTGCTTGCATGCACGGGGGCAGGTTGGTGCAGGAGGCTTTCCAGGCCCAAAATGGGGTACAGGGGGGCCTCATGAGCACCCTGTTTTGGCTTCCAAGTTGGTGCAGGAGGCTTTCCAGGCCCGACATGGGGTCTTGCACCCAATTTTGGGCCTGGAAAGCATCCTTTGCCAACTTGGAAGCCAAAATGGGGTTGTAGGGTGGGGAGGCCGGGAGCATGCATGGGGCTGGGGAGCACTCGCATTGCATTTGGGGGGTTCGGGCATGAGCATGTGCATTTGTGTTTTGGCCATTCAGCACCAAAAAGGATAGCCATCACTGTACTGGGTTTCCTGTTTGAGCAGGAAGTTGGACTAAAAGACATCCAAGGTCCCTTCCAACTCTGTTACTCTGTTACTATGGGTACATTCAGGACAGGTTCAGGAAAGAAATTAGTCACTTCTTGGTTTTTGTTTTCCTCCCTTCCAAGCATCTTCAGCTGCTGGAATAACATCCACCCATCCAATTCAACTTACCTAATTACGATCAAATCTTTATCCAGAGCAAAAGCCTGTGTTGGGTTGAAAGAGAAAATACTATTGTATCATTGGAGTAAACTAAGGAAGATTTATGGTTGCCTCTGGCACTAGCTGGGAATCAGATGAAAGCAACATCATTAGGAAGCAATGCAAACAACAGCATGCCTGGATATGTTCATGCTGTGGTTGGATGCCGGCAAGGAAAACCCCCAGGATGGGAATTCCCTATACCAGGGGTGGGGAACAATGCTGGCTCAGGAATTCTGGGAGTTGATATCCACAAGTCATAAAGGCCCCATCGTTCCTCACCTCTGGCTTTCACTAACTTTGAACTTCATGTACCGTATTTTTCAGAGTATAAGATGCTCCAGAGTATAAGACGCACATTAGTTTTTGGGAAGGAAAATAAGAAAAAAAATTCTACCTCTGCCTACCAGCATCCATCAGTATTCATATGGCTAGCGTCCTTGCAGGAAACAGGAAACAGCCTGGTCAGCTTCAGCACGTGATCACAGCTTGATTCAGCATGAGCAGCTGATTGGCAGGTGGATCGGCCTCCTAGAATACCCCCAATCAGCTGTTCCAGGCTGCTGGGATCACCACAGCCCATCGCTCTGCACTTCGTGTTTTTGGCCTCCACATATCACATTTTCGACCGGTTCCATGCCTGGAACCGGCCAGAAATGAGACACACAGAGGCCAAAAACGGGGCATGTGGAGACTGAAAACGCAATGTGCGGAGGCCAAAAATACGATGCATGGAGGTGGGGATCGGTGGCGATGTGCTGTGTTGATCCCCACAGCCTAGAATGGGTCTAAAATGGAGTGTATGGAGGCTGAAAATGTGCAGCGTGGAAGCCGAAAACGGCTGAAGGGTGGGGGCTGGCAGGTGGGCAGGGCTTCAGCAACATTCAGTGTATAAGATGCAAAGACATTTCCACCCACTTTTAGGGAGAGAAGTGCATCTTATACTCCGAAAAGTACGGTATTTCCTCTAGTAGCCAATAGATTATGATTCCTGTCCAACCGGAAGTTGGAAAATGGGCCATTTCGGGTTTTTCCATAGGACCGCCGAGGAAGTGGGGAAGGCTGTTTTCACCCTCCCCAGATGCATAGAGAGGATCTGGAGCCAGATGAGAAATAAAAACGGGCGTACCAGACCATCGCGTGCTAGAATTATGGGTGTGGGCATGCAAACCGCCCCCGCCCCCCCCCTTTCCTGGCATGCAATGGCAAAAAGGTTATAATAATAATGATATTCTACTGAAGCAATATAATTCATAAACAACATAAAAATCAGGAGAATTACAAGACCAGGTAAGGCAGCCAGTGACTTTAAAAAGAGAGCATTCGCAACGGAATATATTTAACTGGACGTGTAACAGCATTCTGGTTTTCTGCAAGATTCTTTGTATTGTCTCCTGTTTGCAAGATCACAAAAATGAAAAAATAAACGGAATGACAAAAATAAATGAGAAACGAAGAATGCTGTTTCTGGAGAATTAGAAGAATTCTTTGGGGATTGGGGGGGGATGTCATTAATGAACTCCATTCATTACAGAGAGTTGCTAAGGCAACTGCTGTTTTCAGATGTATTAAGCCCTCCGAAATTTATCCAGTATAATATTACAAGCTCCACAGGTGTTAGCTGCCTATCAAGCAAGACTCCACTTTGGCACGAGAAACATTATTTAATTGGTTCACAGAAGAATGAATTTTGTCTTGATTCTTTCCTTTCCCTCCCCAAGAAAAATATTATCCATTACTTCTGAAGAAAGACTTGAGATACATTTCCTCAAATGGGAATTCTTCCTATATTTAAGAAACATTGGATTACTCTTCCAGATGTAGGTTCTTCCCATAAAGACAGTTTAGGGAACTGGGGAGAGACAAACAAATATAAAAAGTTGCTGAGATATGACTGGGTTCACACAATATGCTAAACTATAAACCCGAGTATCAAAGCATGAATCCTGTCTTCAATATAATATCACAAAACAGCCCCCCACAAAACAGTCAAATAATTTGTTTAACCTTCACTCCCTGAGCAAAACTAATAGTTTCACTGGGATTAGGAGTAGGATTTAAAAACTGGAGGAAGAAACATTAATAACCTGCTTAATGCTGATGGGTGATAATGCAAAGGATCTGACAGCCTTAGGACTGAAAGTTGAGAAGTAAAGTTAAAAGTGGGGGGGGGGGACTAAAATGAAATATAAGGAAGAGCAAACTAATGGCAACAAGTAGAACAGCCAGACTTAGAGTTAGCAATGACAATATCAATGGGTAGTTTGTGCATTTTAGGATCAACCATCAACCGTAAAGGAACAAACAATCCAAAAATTTGTCACATCCCAGTACTTGGTAAAAGAGCCATGAAAACCTTGGAAAAATTCAAATGCTATAATGCATCCATATTGTACAAGCTGTGGTATTTCTTGTGATACTCCATGGAACGAAAAATTGAATTTTGAAGAAGTAGGATAGGAAAAATATTGATGCCTTTGAATTTTGGTTCCTGAGAATATCATGGACAGTCGAGAAAACAAACCAACGGATTAATAAGAAGATTAACCCAAAGTTCTCAGTCAAGGGACAAATGACCAGGTTCATCCTACTTTGGATACTTTACTTGAAGATCCAGCTGTCTGAAAAAAGCTCTAAAGAAAAGAGAAGAGGATGACCAGCATCAAAGTGGATGGACTCGGTTAAAGTGGCAATGAGAGACTTGAAAGAAGAGGTTAGGATTAGATGATCATGGAGAAAATCTATTTGCAGAAGGTAGACACTATAAGTCAAACACCTTCTTCTTCTTCTTTTTCTTCTTCTTCTTCTTCTTCTTCTTCTTCTTCTTCTTCTTCTTCTTTTCTTCTTCTCCTTCTCCTTCTCCTTCTCCTTCTCCTTCTCCTTCTCCGTCTCCTTGTATTCCTGAGGTGCAGGGTCCACTTTTCGGATCATTGAGTGCCATTTTGAACAGTCAGCTGAGTCTCCAGGGTGCAGGCCCGTGGTTTGCATATCTTTGTTGATGGTGTCTTGCCATCTCTGTTTTGGATGCCCACAAGGTCACCAGTTGACTTCTATTTAGTAGGCAGCCTTGGCCACGTGCTGCCCTCTGGACATGTCTGGACATGTCCATACCAACGGAGCCAACCTTCTCTCATCTTCTCTGTAATTGGGGCCACACCAAAATGTTGTCGAATGGTGTCAATTGTGATGTGGTCAAGAAGGGAGATGCCTGATATCCATTTCCATGGCATGGAGATATCATATAAATATAGCAGTTCATTCAACCCAAACCTATACAGAGGTTCTCACACTTCGTTGCACTATAACTAGCCAGTGAGAAGCAACGCAATGGGAACTCAAGCAGAACTTGCTTATGCTTTGCCTGCAGATGGAAGGCTCACCAAAAGCAGGGAGCAAAGTCAGGGGCAGGCTTTGCCGGAGCAAATCTAAGCAAATTTAAAACATTTTTTGCAAACTTTCTTCTCAACTGCTCCCAATCTCAGCTCACAACTATTGATCTGAAAATCCCTGAATGTCAGAGTTCCAAGTAACACCCCCAACGATATGGGGGTCTGATGCTGAATGCAGCTCCAGTAGTCCCCTACACATGATATCACTTGTGACTGTTTTTTTAAAGAAATATTGTTATATCCAGTTAAATACCTTTCACCTCATGTGTACTTTGGCTCCAAAAACTTAAGCAGGGTCAGCCTTGATTCATAGTTGGGAACTTTCATGGAAGTGGAATGTGAATGCTACAGAGGAATGTTGAAAAACCCTTCCAGAAGATGGGACTACGAAACCTCTTCCACGCTGTTGCCAAGAAAACTGTATTGTTTTATTTACTTATTTAAAACATTTGTATAGCTGCCCGTCTTAAAACCAAGCACTGGATGACTTACAACTCAACAATAAAAATGCATTCAGTGAAAACCACAATCCTTCCCCAAGCAGGGTAAAGTCTTTTCTGTCGTTTTGTTGCACTTTTTACTCCTTTCTATTCTCTCTTTTTTTTTTAACTTTAAGTTGTGTTAGGTTTTACTATTATAATGAAAGTTCTTAATAAAAATTATATAAGCTAGAGTCAACCGAATTTGGTGATGTGCAAGTCGATTCTTGAAACAAAATCACCGTTACTGTTATAGTCCAATTTCACTGATTAAAGTAGTTACGAAGATTTCAACAGCAGTGTTGGCAAGCAGACTATATAGCAAGCTATAGTGTTCATTATTTAGCATGATAGTGCATGGTTTTTAAAAATGAAGCAAGTGGCATGCAACATCAAATTAGTTGTAGAAGTAATACAATAAAAAGAAAGGTGAATTACTCATGGCATCATTAGATGTGGAAAAAGCCCCTGGCAAAAATTATAAAACTTAGTTATATAGTTGAACCCCTTCGCTATAATATAATTGGCAATGTTACTAATATAATGAGGGATGCGGTGTCTCAGTGGCTAAGACGTTGAGCTTGTCGATCGAAAGGTCGGCAGTTCAGTGGTTCGAATCCCTAATCCCGCGTAACAGGGTGAGTTCCCGTTACTTGTCCCAGCTTCTGCCAACCTAGCAGTTCGAAAGCACATAAAAAATGGAAGTAGAAAAATAGGAACGACTTTTGGTGGGAAGGTAACAGCGTTCAGTGCACCTTTGATGTTTAGTCGTGCCAGCCACACAACCAAGGAAACATCTTTGGACAGTGCTGGCTCTTCGCCTTTGAAACGGAGAATGAGCATCGCCCCCTAGAGTCAGGAACAACTAGCACATATGTGCGAGGGGAACCTTTACCTTTACCTTTTACTTACTAATATAATTTCAGTTTAGTAACCCTCGCCCCAACTTTGTGCCAATTGTATGGTATTTTCCCCCTCCTGCCAATTTCCTTTTATAACTCCTACTAACTCTATTTCCATATCTTACTTCCCTTGTTTGCCTGCTATTTACCATACATTAACCTTCTGTTTGACACAGTAGATGTTCCTCAGTTTACTGCCAACCTTTTTTGAATAGGATTTGCATGTACGATTGGGTATGGCATCCCACAATGCAGTAACAACCAACACTAACGTAGATGGCAAATTAAAAGCAACAGGCGTGTTGTCTCAGCTCATTCTAAGCTACTTGTTAGCGATGCCCAGCCGTGGACTAAGAAAAGAACAGGAACAGGTTTGATCTCCCTGCTTCCTTTGAAGGCCATCAATGAATAAATAAATAAATGGTAATTATAAACCGGGCTCTTGAAAACATTCATTATTTAAGCCCTGCATAATACTTACTCAAACTTAATGTTCTCTATAATAGGAGAGTAAAGGAGTTTTCAAATTTCCTAAGTTGTTTCTACATTTAAAAATATACATATTAAAATGAGGGCCTAGCAGGGAGTTGCAGTTAGATTTCATGGTTTATATCTGAGCAGAAATTCTCCACAAAGGAATGCTGAGACAGAAGCAGCTGAAGCTGTAGCTAATGAATGACAGCAAATAGATTCTGCTTTTTAATGATGCCACTGCTGGTTAATTTCAAAGAAAAAGTGGGGGAGGAATGTTCTGTCTTTTTCTGCAATATAATAAAGAGAAAAACATAATGAACAGGACAGAAATTAAACAGATTTGCACCCTTGCCTCCTTTATAAAATGTGAGGGAAACACAGTTCCTTTTCAATTTTTTTTTCTTTTTAGGGTTTTCCTATTGTTCCATTTTAAATTATTTTTTTTTCCGGAGATATTTTAATTTGTCTGTTTTAAACACTGCTGTGGAATGGTGGCATGCACATAGGAAGGTTAGTAAATTAATAAGTGGTAAATACAAACACAATTATAGAAAAGGATTGCTTTTTTAATCTATTCTTTTTTTAAAAAAAAATAGTTCTTTTTGAAAATCAACATGAGAATCATTAAAGCAATATCTAAATGAAAAAGAATCAAGAAGATATCGGCACATATTAGCACAGATAGTATTTTTAAATAGTATTTTTTTTAAAATCCAGTAATTGAAACACATGCAATTGACATTAGGTTACTGTACAGAGAGGATTCCTGGCAAACATTTCTGGTTAAAAAAAAAAAAAGTACATTAAGAGAACTGTGAAATTAGGCATCTTTGATATCTAAGGTTAAATTAAAGAGAAGGATGAGTTTTTGATTTTTTTATCATTAATTATTGTCATACGGTCATCTTACTGTAGCCATTGCCTGCCAGGTTAATATTTGAGATAAAAATGGATCTTTTATTATAAGGATAAAATAATATTACACTTAAGTTTGTATGAGGTCTAATGTTCAGTTGTTGTGAGATTTAATCTGTATGGAGTTTTGTGGTTCATGATAGTCATATATTTGGGATATTTTGGAAATACTGTTTAGGTCGATATAAAGTAAATCATTGGTACTTGATGAATTTGTATTTAAGGTTAATTTTATATGAAGTGTATAGGGAAATTTAGCTATAGGCAGGGCCAGATTTAGATGAAAAGAGGCCCTAGGCTATTCCACTTATGAGGCCCTTTCACCTCCCATTTTTAAGTTTGTAAATTACATTGAATGTAGGCCTCTCTTGATCTTGAGGCCCTAGGCTGAAGCCTAGTTAGCCTATAGGAAAATCTGGCCCTGGCTGTAGGCAGGGGTGAAATTCAGCCAGTTCTATCCGGTTTGGGCAAACCAGTAGCGGTGGCTGCAGGAGGCTCCGCCCACCCATGTGGAAGTCATGACGTCGCTTTTTTATGACAATTTTAAGCCTCTGCGCCAGGAGTGGGTTCTACTTACCTTTACTACCGGTTCACAATGGGGTCACGCGTATGCGTTCGCTTTGCAAGCATGCACATTCTCTTCTGCGCAGAAGCATCCTGATGACGTTGGGGTCGGTAGGCAGAGCCTCCCGCCGGTTTTACTACCGGTTCTACAGAACCGGTCCAAACCAGGGGCAACCCACCACTGCTCTGCGCATGTGCAGAAGGCTTTGCGCATGCACGGACGAATTTGCAAATTGGTAGGGAAAGTAAGTGAACTTCACCTCTGGCTGTAGGGTGAGTTTTGGATGAGGTTTTTTTTTTTTTAATTACTGGTTATATTACATTCATTTTACAGTATAACATTGTGCCAGGAGAACTTTTAAGCAGAACATTTCCTTTAGTAGTAAGAGAAAATATGATTTAGGGTTAAGATTTGGATTTCAGGAAAGCATTGGTTAATTTCAATGGTAGGGTAGCTTTGTGTTTAGTGGTAACACATCTTCAGTGATTGTCTGCCAGGATCCATTTTAAGATGGAAGTATGGTTCCTTGTTCCTTGTAATTTGAGATTCAATTTGGTTGGAAGATTAAATTTGTTAAGAAACTAATCAATTATGGGTTAATCTCTTGATGTATCACTATCTGTTATAGTAAATTTTAGGCATGTAGTCAGTTCAATTTGTTGGTGATGATCTTCAGAGATCTGCACAGAGACATGCCTAATGAGATGAAAAACGTGATTCACACTCCCCTTTGCTCATCTCAATAACGCAACCATGATTAATTTGTTTTTCCTTATGATCTAATTGCCATCTCATTGAAAGGTTACTTTTTGCAGGGTATTTATGGTGCCGGAAATATCTGCTTTCGTGTTATTTAATATAGTTATCTAAAAATTGAGCCAGGAACTGCTTATATTGATGATAATGTATTCATAAATATCTTGCAAATGTCTTACGTGGATTATAAGAGCCGTGGTGGCATAGCAGTTAGAATGCGGTATTGCAGGCTAATTCTGCCGACTGCCAGGAGTTCAATCCTGACTTGCTCAAGGTTGACTCAAGGTCAGTAAAATCAGGACCCAGATTGTTGGGGGTAATATGCTGACTCTGTAAAACTGCTTAGAGAGGGCTGTAAAGCATTGTGCAGCAATATATAAGTCTAAATGCTATTGCTTTTGCTATTATATTGTTGCTATATCTTTGTTGTATTAATAAATAATAATATTCATAACATCATCATAATATCAAGCATAAGCATTTGCAAGATGCTGTATAGCCAGCATGCACTTAAAACTGAAAATAAGAAATTATCTGTATGCATTCTAAAAAAATCATACTATATTTATATATTTTTGGGCATGTCATCCTTTCCTGCCAAGCTATATCTTTAGGAAAAATTCCTCACATTTATCTCTAGCGTGGAAATTACTTTTAAGAGAATAATAACGCAAAACAGAAATAACTTACTGGTACCAGCAAGATTTTTTTCCCCAAATATAGGAATTGAAGACTAGAAATGTTGAAGCCGACATTTCTGTGGCTAAGTAAAACATTTGTTAAGTGAGTTTTGCCCCATTTTACAACAGTTGCCACCGTTGCTAAGCAAATTGCTGCCGTTGTTAGTAACATGGTTGTTAAGTGAATCTGGCTTCCCCCTTCACTATACTTGTCAGAAGGTCGCAAAAGGGGATCACATTAGGGGTGGGTTTTACCTATCTTTACTACCGGTTTGCATTGTGCCTGCGTGCGTACTTGCTTCGCGCGCACGCTCTTCTGCATATGCGCAGATCACTTCTGATGATATCCGAGTCAGTGGGCGGCAGTTGTGGGTTCCTCCTGGTTCAGCCCAGTTCTCCCGAGCCGGTAGCAGTGATGATATGATGTCATCGAACCAGTTCTGCCCCCCGGGCCCCCCTGGTCCCCCTGTATTATTCTTACATTTTATTTGGCCCCACCCCCAATCTATTGCTGCCTCCTGAGTCCCAGCTGATGGCTAGAGGGAAAAAAACTGTTTAAACTCTTGCCGTGGGGCTTCAAAGGGCCGCCCTAAAGCTGATCAGTGGTAAAAGCAAACAAATGAGTAGACCGGTGCCTGCAAAAATAATGAGTAGATCAGTGTCTGCAAAAATAAATGGTAGACCAATGCCTGCAAAAATACATGAGTAGATCAGTGCCTGCAAAAATACATGAGTAGACCAGTGCCTGCAAAAAATAAATGAGTAGATCGGTACAGCTCTGCAAGCAGTTAAAAGCCTGGTAGACCAGTACCTCTGCTAAATCCTAAATAATTGTCACATGACCATCAAGCCACACCCACAAAATAAACCACGCCCACAGAACCGGTAGCCTCCCACTGGTTTTACTACCAGTTCTTGCAAACTGGTCCAAACCGGGTGCAACCCACCACTGGATCACGTAACCTGGGGACATTGCAACTGTCATAAATATGAGTCAGTTGCCAAGAGCCTAAATTTTGATCGTGTGATCCTGGGGATGCTGCAGTGGTCACAAATGTGAAAACTGATCATAAGTCACTTTTGTCAGTGCCATTGTAACTTGGAATGGTCACTAAACAAACTGTTGTAAGTCAAGGACTACCTGTATGGTTATGTTGGGAGGAAGAATCTTCACCAAGAGGGAAGACTTAAGTGTCCTCTTCTTATTCTCAGTACCCCTGCCCCAGGGGTGAAATGTAAAATTTGTTACTACTGGTTCTGTGGGCAAGGCTTGGTGGTGGTGGGGGGGGGTGGTAATGTGACTGGGTGGGCGTGGCCAACTTTTTTTTTTTTAATGTTTCAAAGCATTTTTTCTAATGCTTTCAAAAGCCTCTGCCAATCAGACAACTCAGCTGGAATCGTCAGAGAGGCTTTTTAAAAAATGCTTTGAAAAGCCTCTCTGCCGATCAGGCAACTCAACTGGGATTGTCAGAGAGGCTTTTTAAAAAATGCTTTGAAAAGCCTCTCTGCCGATCAGGCAACTCAACTGGGATTGTCACAGAGGCTTTTCAAAACATTTTTTTTACCACATCTTCAGCCAAGAGTTTGCAGAAGAAAATGCTTTGAAAAACCTCTGAGGATCCCAGGTGAGCCGCGCGATCATCAGAGGCTTTTTTTTTTTTTTTTGCTTTTAAAAGCATTTTTTCATCAGAAGAGGTTGTAGAGGTTGTAGAGGGATTTTTGCTACCGGTTCTCCGAACCACCCGCTACCATTGCTACTGGATCGGGCGACCCGGTTTGAACTGGAAGCATTTCACCCCTGCCCTGCTCACCCTATTATTAAATCTCTAAATCACAGACGGCAGTGCATGCTGCAGATATTATAATTAGTCAAATACTTACGGTCAAAACATTTTTTCTGTTATTTCTGCCTCTAATCATTAGAGTGTATGTCACAACGTAGATATCCTTCTTTTGCTGCTTATCTCCAAGACCACCAGCGGTGAAGCTCACTGATTCATCCTTTCTCAGCCAACTTTCAAAGATCATACAAGCTGTCAAGGATAAAATGGTTTTAAAATACTGTTTGAAAGGCTAACAAGCATTTTTAAACATGGGGTCACATTGCAGAGGCAGCAACAACACATCTTATTTTTGAAGAAAAAGACACCTCGAAGATTATTTGATGATTCCTTTTGCTTATTTAAATCCACCCTCAGCTCAGGGCTGCAAAAAAGAGATAGAGCTCATTTAAAAAAAACCAAAAACTTGTATTTGGACTTCCTTTCTAACCATACTCATGAATTAGTGTGTTGCAATGGAACGATTACAATTTTTCCAATTTTATGTGAATTGCAATTTTTGCAACACCAATTCAGTGGGAAAATCCAAATTTTTTTACTACCGGTTCGGACTTGGGTATGGCTTGGTGGGTGTGGCAGGAGAAGGATACTGCAAAATCTCCATTCCCACCACACTCTGGGACCAGCCAAAGGTTGTATTTACCGATTCTCCGAACTACTCAACATTTCCGCTACCGGTTCTCCAGAACCTGCTGGATTTCACCCTTGCAGCAATTTTATGTGAGTGACACATGTTGGTTTTCAGAAATAAGAATATTTCTCCCAATCAACTTCAGATAAACATGATGCCTCGTGGTCATTGTGAGAAGTTTTATATCAAAATATATTTTATTCTTTATATTGTTTCCATCTTCCCTTAAAAAAACATTATCAGAATCCACAATGGATTGACAATTGTGCCTCCACTAGATAATTGACAGTCAAACTGAAACTAAATTAGCAAAGTAAAAATAGCAAAGGTTTCTCAAAGATCTTCAAAACCCCAAATAAGTTACTCACATCTAATTTACATAGCAAAAGATAAGGCTTGTAAACACAAATAGAGTTAATTAAATTAGGACGCCCAGCAAAACTGCATGGTCACAAGTATACATATCTATACACACACACACACACACCCCTCAAGTGTCACTCTAGAATCAGTACATAGAGACACATAGACACACCAGGACAAGCTCCCCTATAAAAGTCTGTTTCTGTACCCCACTTTTAGCTGCTCCTAAAAGCAAACTGTTTGCTCTTAAAAATCAATATTTTTTCTTTCCTCACAGATGTCTCATTTTTATTTATTCTTGTGTAACCCTGGCTCGAGTTGGAACACCAAATTATTCTTCTAACACAGGTGAGTTTCAGCAGGTTCTGATCAGTTCTGGAGAATCGGTAATGGAAATTTTGAGTAGTTCGGAGAACCAGTAGTAAAAATTCTGACTGGCCCCACCCCCATCTATTCTCTCTTCCCAAGTCCCAGCTGAATGGGGATTTTGCAGTAACCTTCCCCTGTATTGGGGAAGGAATGGAGATTTTACAGTATCCTTCCCCTGCAACGCCCCACCAAGCCACGCCCACCAAGTCATGCCACACCCACCAAGCCACAGCCACAGAACCGGTAGTAAAACATTTTGAAACCCACCTCTGTTCTAACACCATTCTTCAACACTTTTCCCACACCCATTTCAGGCCACATTCTGGTTCTTTCTTTCTTTCTTTCTTTCTTTCTTTCTTTCTTTCTTTCTTTCTTTCTTTCTTTCTTTCTTTCTTTCTTTCTTTCTTTCTTTTTTTCCCTTATCAGATACTTGGCTTGCTTCTTACCCTTAAAGCTGCCAAAACTAAACAGAAACACTTTTGACTCAAGGTACGATACATGTCATCCTGATATAATTCATAAATGATAAAAATACCTCCTTGCTATAAGAGGTGTAATGTTCATCTTTCTGTGTGAATGTCGTGATCACAGACATTTTATACAAGCCAAAACTATAAACTATATGAGACCTGGTTTGCAATCACTCAGACGTATGTCCAGTATCGGTAGTCCTTGACTTACGGCCGGTTGCTTAGTTAACTATCCAAAGTTAAAGCAGACCTCCTCAAGGTACTTACAACCCAGATTTGAAGTTCAGATGGCCCCTGCCCCCGCCCTCTGATCACATTTTGGATGCTCAGCAATCAGCCCACATTTATGGCCAATTGCAGCATCCTGTGGTCATGTGACTTATGATTATTATTATTTTGCCAGAAACTGGCATTTATATTCAGTTTCCAGCAAAAAAACAGTCATTGCAGACCATGGATTCACTTAACAATCATGGTGATTCATTTAACAACCATTGGGGGGGAAAAGTCATAAACTCAACCTTGATCACATGGTGTTCTGCTTAACAAGTTGCAGGGATTTACAACCCTACTTCCAGTTTAATTATGGATATAATTTGATGACTACCTGTATGCAACTGAATATGATTAGTAACCAGTTGCAGGATCTGCTATTAGGCAGGGGATGATGCCTCAAAATGTCCAGGCATCCAGAAATGTTGGATGTAGCCCTTCAGGATGCCCTGTGTAGAGTTCTACATTGTGGACCAATGAGAAAATGGAGAGAGCCATTCAATGAGACATCCCTCTATCCATTGTTTTGGAGAATAAGAACATAATTATGACTACATTTCTCTGTGTTTCTCCATTTTTAAATGTCTTTTAAAACTAAATTAAATTTAGTTTGAATTTTAAAAATAATCCAAACTTAAGTATTTATTTACATCTCAAATTATTTTAACAACATAATAATAACCGCTCTTGGTGCAAATTTGCTGATTAAGAATATTATTTAATAGTAATTGAATACGGTAGTAAGAAGCTAGGGGTAAGTGGATCTCCAATCCAATGAAGTCCCATTTTTAAATATCGGTTTAGTATTTCCCATTTGCATTTCAGTGCAAATAAGAATTCACAAATTCCCTTCACATAGCACATGCAGATTTAGTGCAGACTCAAGGCCTGTTCACTATCCTCAGTTTTCCAAATATTCATATTCATATCGCTTCTTGTATTATGGCGCCGTGGTGGCACAGTGATTAGAATGCAGTACTTCAGGCTACTTCTGCTGGCTGCCTACAATTTGGCAGTTCAAATCTCACCAGACTCAAGGTTGACTCAGCTTTCCATCCTTCTGAGGTCGGTAAAATGAGGACCCAGATTGTTGGGCGGGGGGGCAATATGCTGACTCTGTAAACTGCTTAGAGAGGGCTGGAAAGTACTATGAAGCGGTATATAAGTCTAAGTGCTATTGCTTTTGCTGTTATCATTTGGACAGAAGAATCTGGCAAGTGGGTTCTGGCCAGCCAGTTACAGTCAATGAACATCAAAAGTGGATCATCTGATGATTCCCAGATCATAGTTTAAGTATCACTACTTATTTAACTCTTCTCAAGGACATTTACAGAATTAGAAAACCATGATATGGGATTGGGTATCTTTATAAATAATGCAAAAAATATGAGTCAGAAAGTCCCCGATTCAAACTTCTCATCAGTCATTAATTCAGCAGTGACCTTAAACAGACAATAATGTCTCAGCTTCCTCCATTGAACCTGGAATTAATAATATTGGCAAAGCTTTCATGAATATTTTAAAGATTGCAGAGATAAAATATGTATGATTTTTTTTTTCAGACACTCAGCAAGCTTTTATAAATATTAACAATGCGGATATTAGTGTATTTAACCATTCAGATTTGATGGAAGCTTCCTTTCAGTTCAGCATTTATTCAGGTTTTATTTTTTTATTTTTTTTTAAAAAAAGAAATTGTTATTTTACAAAGTCAAATTATGTAACAGCCATCTACAAATAGTGTTTAATAAATTGTAAATGCAGGTAGTCCTCGGCAACTGACTCATATTAATACCGCTGCAGTATCCTGGGATCATATGATCCAGTAGTGAAATTCAATTTTTTTTACTACTGGTTCTGTGGGCGTGGCTTGGTGGGCATGGCTTGGTGGGCATGACAGGGGAAGGATACTGCGAAATCCCCATTCCCTCCTCTCTCCTGGGGGAAAGATATTGCAAAATCTCCATTCCCACCCCACTCTGGGACCAGCTAGAGGTGGTATTTGCCGGTTTGCCAAACTACTCAAAATTTCCACTGCTGGTTCTCCAGAACCTGTCAGAACCTGCTGGATTTCACCCCTGATATGATCCCCTTTTGCAATCTTCTGAGAAGCAAAGTTAATGGGGAAAGCCAGATTCACTTAACAATTATATAACTAAGAATTGCAGTGATTCACTTAGCAACTGTAGCAAGCAGGTTCATAAAATGCGGCAAAACTCACTTAAGAAATATCTCACTTAGCTACAGAAATTTTGGATTCAATAGTGATCGTAAGTCGAGGACTTCCTGTTCTGAATTTCTTTGAGAATTATATTAAGGCTGCAAATCAAACAAACCATTGGGATAATTATCTATATGTGTGGTTGCTGAAAGCCAACAATAACCTAATTATCTTTCCATTTACCTCTGTGGGATCAGGAAGAGGGTAAATTACAAGAACATCCTGCAGTTTAGACAGAATGGAATTACATCCTATATTCATCAGCATTTACTGAATTTTAGAGCAGCTTTCTCACTAGTGGGTTGCTTCTTTTTTAAAAGGATATTTGCCACTAGGTGACAGCACTTCCACGGATAAGCTGGAATGAAAGTGGCACAAAAGAACAAAGTGGAACAAACCAGCCGATGCTTCGTTAGTTTGCAAAGAAGGAAGCAAACATTATTTATTATACTGAAATCATTTTATGACAGTGCTATTACTGCGATGAAAGATTAGCCACCCTATTACATCCAACGGCTGCTTTCCACAGAAATGAATTCTTCAAGCTTTCTTCGACAGGTCAACAGACATAAAGTAAACTCCACTCCCCATTGGCTCTGAAACCATTGCCTGCAGATTATATTTTACATATGTTTTGTGCAAGCTTTTAAATGTATTGTTTTCCTTCTATGCCACCTTATGTCAAACACAATTCCTAGTAGTTAACACCAAAAACACAATAAAGTATCTTAATGAAAAGAAGGACTAGGAGAGACGTGAAAGCAGTGTTCCAATATCTCAGGGGTTGCCACAAAGAAGAGGGAGTCAAGCTATTCTCCAAAGCACCTGAAGGGAGGACAAGAAGTAATGGGTGGAAACTAATCAAGGAGAGAAACAACTTAGAACTAAGGAGAAATTACCTGACAGAACAATTAATCAGTGGAATAACTTGCCTTCAGAAGTTGTGAATACTCCAACACTGAAAGTTTTAAAGAAGATGTTGGATAACCCTTTGTCTGAAGTGGTGTAGAGTTTCCTACCTAAGCAGAGGGTTGGACTAGATGACCTCCAAGGTCCCTTCCAACTATGTTATTCTATTCTACCTGTGGTAAACCAAAACAGTAAATTAAATTCTATACTTTAAAAATTCATATTCAAGCAGCAGGGTCAGTAAAAAAAACTAAACATCTCTAAAACATCTCTGTAATAAAGCCTTCCCTTTGCCTTGTTAACCTCATGATTTTTTACAGCTTTGATTCTTACTTTTAAATGGTAAATTTTAACTTTGTTTTTAATGTTGTCTTTATGCTTTTAGCCATGTTTTTTATATTGTGATGTTGTTGTTTTAAAACTGCCTAGAGTCACATAGATGAGAGGGTCAGTGTAGAAATTTCATAGAACCGTAGGGCTGAAAGGGACTTCGGATGTTTTTTAGTTCAAGGGACTAAAAAGGACTAGTCTAATGGAAATTAGGCATGTTTGGCTGAATGAAGACATAGTAGCCATTTTCCATTACATGAAGGACTGTCTAAGGGAAGAGGAGGTTGATTTAATCTCCAAAGCACCTGAAGGCAGCGATGCGTAGAAAAGTGTCAGAGGGAGATCCAATCTGGAACTAAGGAGAAATTTCCTGACAGGAAAAACAATTAATTAATTAATGGAATGGCTTGCCTCTTGGGAATTGTGGGTGTTGGAGGTTTTTAAGAAAACATTGGAAAGCCATTTGTCCAGGATGGTATAAGATCTCCTACCTTAGGCAGGAGGTTGGACTAGAAGACCTCCGAGGTCCCTTCCAAGTCTTTTCTATTCTATTCTATTCTATTCTATTCTATTCTATTCTATTCTATTCTATTCTATTCTATTCTATTCCACTATACAACATCCAATGGGTTTTCTGTAGAAGAGAATGGTAGAAGGTGGGAAATTGACAGGATTACAAATGGTGCATGTTAGTATCTGGATCCTTTCCATATAAAAAATCCCATAAATGAAGAAAGATACAACATTAAATGCTTGTTCTCTCTCTCTCTCTCTCTCTCTCTCTCTCTCTCTTTGTGTGTGTGTGTGTGTGTACATGTATATTCCTTCAAGTCAGTCTTAACTCCTGGTGATTGCAAGATTTCAAAAGTGCTTTGCCACAGTCTAGTACTTGGGACTGAGAGAAAGTAAATGGTTCAGGTCATCCAGGTGGATTTATGCCTAAAGTGAGACTAGAACTCATGATCTCTTGGTTTCTAGCCTGCCTTTACTGCTACACCAAACTGGTCCTCCAAGATGCTTATGGATTTACTTATAGATGTTTATATATCTGATTTAAAACATTCATTTTTTCACTTACTCCCCTTGATCATTTCTTGAAAGAGTTAGATACGTCTAATCTCATGGGGGTAGGGGGGGGAGCAGTGGTGGGTTTCAAAATTTTTTACTACTGGTTCTGTGGGTGTGGCTTGGTGGGGGTGACAGGGGAAGGATACTGCAAAATCCCCATTTCCTCCCGATCAGCTGGGACTTGGGAGGCAGAGAATAGATGGGGCCAGGCCAGTCAGAACTTTTACTACTGGTTCTACGAACTACTCAAAAATTCCGCTATCGGTTCTCCAGAACTGGTCAGAACCTGCTGAAACCCACCTCTGGGAGTAAGTTAGGTAAAAGAGAAAAGTCCTGTGTATAAATCTGTAGCTGTCATAGACTTTTAGACAACCTTGGTTAAATTTGAAAACAAAACAGTTCCAGGACTGGGCTGCAAAGTAGATTGGAAAGAAAACAAACGAACAGGGAATGAGCTTGACTTGAAAAAGACTGATTTAACAGATTAACAGCATTAGAAGGGACCTTATAGATACACCATTCCTGACAAATGGCAGTCCAATCTTTTCTTGAAAGTCTCAAGTGAAGGCTATTTTATATACATGAATAAAGTAACTACCAGTGAAGACATTTCGCCAAATCATCACAAAACTATAGAACGCATCTCAGGGAACATCACCCCTGCAGAAGCAGCTCACTGAGTAAAATTTGGACTAGTCATTCCTGGGAAATTATTTTCATTTCATACTAGCTGACAACACAACAGTGGCATTATTACATTACATAAGTAGTCAGCAACATTTGCAAAGAAGCTTTGATTTCTTTGGGAAGGAGGTTCCTTTCAATATAGAGTAGTGCAATTTAGGAGATTTAAATGGCAACACTTTTCTCAAGTTGAGCTGAACCTTGGCTACTTTAAGAAATAAAGTAGAACTTACTTGTGGAACTTCAACTCCCAGAACTCCTCAGCCAGCTTGAGGAACTCTGGGAGTTGAAATCCAGAAGTCTTAAAGTTGCCAAGGTTGGAGACCCCTTATCTAAGCTGCTTTTTTTGCAATAATACAGAAATGGCTTGTCATTTACTTATTCCATTTTTTTAAAGAAAAAATCTTCTTTTTTTTTTTTAATTTGATTTATATGCCACCTTTCTCCGGAGACTCAGGGCGGCTTACAATACAATCTTTAATCTTTAATCTAAAACCTGGATTTCTATTGCTTACTGAAACAGGTTTTGGTGAAGAAGTAATTCAGAGATCTCATGTGGCCTAGGGAACATTCATTCTAATCAAGTAAAAATGCAATACAAATATTTTTAAAAAACTTATTTTCTCCATTGAAATTAATGTATGTAAGACCTCTAGGTATGCTGCAGGGTGTCTAATTTTCTACAGTAATTTCTTCAGTCTGGGAGGCTATTGAAACTACACAATCTGTCAGTTAAAATGGTTTTAAAGATAGAGGAAACAGTTAAGGCATGACAGCAACTGTCAATAGATAGGAAATTTCTTGTCAGTCATACCACACCCTCTGCTTGAAGGCCCTCTGGCAAAATTCTGAGAATAATCACTTATAACTAATTTGAATCATGCTTCCCCACATGCTTTTGATCAACTTTTGATCAAATGCCTCTAAATCTGCTGGTTTATACTGGTAAATTTCCAATGATCAGGCAAGATGGGGAATGTTATTTTTAAATTTATTATTAAAGAATTTGCGGATGGAAACGTTAGTGTTACTTGGATAATGCTTTTTTATTGAATTATTAGTAATCACTTAAAATATGTACAATAGATCAGTGGCACCCAACCTTTTGGGCCCCAGGGACTGGTTCCATGGAGAAAAGTTTTTCCACGGGCTGGAGGGGGGCATGGTCCAGTGGTGTTTCCAGTAGTGTGATTCAGCCGGTTCGGGCAAACCAGTTGTTAAATTGCTGATTGGCCCCACCCCTCCCCGTCCTTTCCAGGAGTCCCCACGCATCCCATTTTGGCTCCCAGATAAGTGCATGGAGGCCTACTAGGCCCAAAAGGGGTTTGGGGGGTGCGGCACAGCGTAGCGCCCCCCCCTCTCCCGTGCCCTGATTTTGCTTCCAGGAGGCTGCAGAGAGGCCTACTAGACCCAAAATGGGGCACAGGGGTGTGCAGCATGACACCCACCCACCCACCCACCCCGGTGCCCTGTTTTTGCTCCCAGGGGGATGCAGGAGGCCGAATGCTCCAGTAATCCCCCCCTGATCATGCCCACCATGGCCACACCCACCCAGTCAGTCATTAGGGCAGAGAACCTGGTGGCTCAGCTGACTCAAAGCATTGTGATTAACACCAGCTGTCTGCAATTACTGTAAGTTCGAATCTCATCAGGCTCAAGGTTGACTCAGCCTTCCATTCTTTCTAAGGTAGGTAAAATGAGGACCTAGTTTGGGGGGGCAATAAGCTGACTTTGTATAAATATACAAAAGTATGAAGGCTATTGCTTAACTCATTGTAAGCCACCCTGAGTCTCCGGAGAAGGGCAGCATATAAATAATAATAATAATAATAATAATAATAATAATAATAATAATAATAAAACGGTTGTTGAATTATTTAAATTCCATCACTGCCTGTGTCCCACAGATGGGGCTTTGCTTGTTTAGGTGGCCTGATTGCTGGCATGTCACAGACCGATGCAGGTCCACAGACTGGGGGTTGGGGACACTTGCAATAGATTACAAAGGAATAGAAGCACAGGGCTACATGATTTCATTTATCTAGCACTATAGAAGATACAGTTGTTCCGACTGATTTTAAGTCTATAGAAGCTCTTAAGGCCAGTTAACATCAGTAGTAGAAAACTTTTCTTGTCCTAATAACCTAATTGCCTTCTATATGTTGTCAATAGGGAGAATTCTATACTATTCCTCATGAAATTACAGGCTTCTCGGAAAATTCATATCAGAAAAAGTAGGGGAAATCATTTTCCTTTTGTTTTCAGATTGCTTCATATCCCTCTGTGCATAGAACAATATTCTTCAGTAACAATGGATGTGCGAAGTGATTCTACATGCTTTGGGTGGATTAGAAAGTCATACACGTCATATCTACCCCATTTGTGGGAGAGAAGGGAACAGTGGTGGGCTGCCCCGGGTTCGCACCGGTTCTATAGAACCGGTAGTAAAAATGGCGGGAGGCTCCACCCACCGACCCTGATGTCATCAAAACACTTCTGCGCATGTGCAGAAGAGAGCGTGCGTGCGTGAGCAAAGCAAGCACATGTGTGCAACCCCATTGCGAACCAGTAGTAAAAGTATGTAGAACTCACCCCTGGAAGGGAATGTTTCCTATCCTTATATTATTGCACAGCTATTTATCCTATGGCTAAAGCTAAAGTCTTCTGAGAAAGAGACCATGTATTTTTATTACGTTACATCAGATGTGGCCTCAGCACACATCACCTTCTCATCGGAGACTCTGAAAACACATTTTAAACCTTTTGGTTCTGCTAGATTTCACAAGCCATGCCCTGTGTTTGAAACAGTAAACAGGGTTCTGCTCACAGTTAATTATGTGTCGCAGCACAGGAAAAATTGGAAATGAGACAGCTGGCAAAGTAATTTTACTGCTTATTTCCTCACGAATAAAAACTCTTTATCTATGGTTTTGTAACCCATGACAGTGATGCAGTCTAACTCAATCATTAATCATCAAAATAGCTTAGGCTACTGGCATGATGAATCCATAGAAGTTAAGAATACTGCTGCTAGCATGATGGCAACTTGACTATAGAATGCTCTCTTCTGACAAGCCAACATTTATTTCATTTCAATGCTATGTGAAAAACCTATTGGCCTATTCTTGACTGTAGCTCAGTATTAACTTGCCATTTTATTTTGATGTGCAATCCTTTACTATGTTATTATGTGTGGATTATTTTTCATTGTTTGATTTATGATTATCCTACTTGGGGATCCACTGACACAAGGCACAATCCAAATATTCTAATTAATAAATTTAAATTCATAATGAAGACTAAGAGATGGGTAGAAATATATATTATGGAAGCATTGTAGAAAGCTGGAGCAAAGTTGATTCTCAGTTAGGAATTACAATTTCAAGCCTTTAGTTTGAAAAATGTAAATAAGTAATCCAAACAGATTACTGTAGAAGAATTATGGATATTACATAATCCTTGTCATCTAAAGAATGAAGCAATGATTTGGGTTAAGGAGGAAGCAATGATTTGTCAGGATTGCTGTGAGTGAAAGTCACCCGTAAAAGTATATCACACAAAAAGTCCACAGAGCATGCTTAATTTCAAGAACAATTAACAGAGATAACTAAAGAACAGCTAAAATGGTTTTTATTGGTTCAATTGGTTCAATTTATTGGTTATAGTGACCTTTGTCATCTAGTAGCCATATCTAGCCAGCAATAATCAATGAGATGTTTTTGACTTAATTCAAACTTTGAAACTTTAAGATGTGTGGACTTCAACTGCCAGAATTTTCCAGCATGCTAGGCTAGACTGAGAAGTCAAAAGCTATCCAGGAAGAAGCAACACAAATCATTTCTGTATTGTTGTACAGATTTATTTATTTATTTATTTATTTATTGGTTTGATTTATATGCCGCCCTTTTCCGGAGACTCAGGGCATCTTACAATGCATTAATTTATCCATTAAGCTCCCAGAAGACTTTCCTATCTCAAGGAGAGTTTATCTTATGTTTCCAACAATTCAGTTTGGACAATGTCTTGTCAACTACAGATTTAAACTAATATGTATTCATTACAAAATATTCATTCACCAGAAGAAAAATTAGTGCTCTCTGCTATACCTCTGGCCTTCTAAGACCCCAATTTACTATTGTCTTTTTTTTTTCTTTAATAAAGTACAAATAAAGCAATTGTGGCAACTACCCATCTCTGTTTATTTTCCAATTCTTCTATGCCTTAGATGGGACCAAGATGTATTCTGGAAAACAAAGATGATTCTAGAGGCTAGTGCCGTGATGACGAACCTATGGCACGAGTGCCACAGGTGGCATGCAGTACCCCCTCTGCGGGCCTGCGAGCCGTCGCCGCAGCTCAGCTCTATTGTACATGCACGCACTCCTCCTGCTGGCCAGCTGGTTTTCAGTCTCTGCTGCGCATGTGTGGCGGCGCAGGGTGCATGCGGGAGACACACGTGCATGCGGAGGGCAGGGTGCACAAGGGGTGTCGACCGCACATGTGTGGGGGACAGGGCGCATGTGGGTCATGCATGTATGTGCATGGGTGCGGGGGGCATGCACCCATTGTATTATGGGTGTGCGTGCACCCTTTTGGCACACGGTGACAAAAATTTAGCCATCACTGGGCTACTGTTTCATTTTTACAGCTTGCCAGACTCCTTCAGTTATTTTTTAAAACAAACATACTTCCAAAACATTTAAAATAAAACAGACTTTAAATCCAGGAGCCTGGATAGCTCGGCAGACTAATGCATTGTGCGTTGTGATTAACTCCAGCTGTCTGCAATTACTGTAAGTTCGAATCTCCCCAGGCTCAAGGTTGACTCAGCCTTCCATCCTTCCTAAGGTAGGTAAATTGAGGACCCAGTTTGTGGGGGCAATAAGCTGACTTTGTATAAAATATACAAAAGTATGAAGGCTATTGCTTAGCGCATTGTAAGCCGCCCTGAGTCTCTGGAGAAGGGCGGCATATAAATCAAATTTTTTTAAAAAAAAAAACCAGTTAGGGAAGGAAACTATCGCTAGGCATTGTCTCACTATTATCAATCTCTTTTCTAATTTCTAAACTGTCCCCAGGTTTATTCTTCTAGTTGCTACAACAGGCTAATATAGTTACAGTAGTGAGTAATGATAAGATTAGAAAGACATCATACGATAGTCCTGAGACATTGGTGTGCTGGCAAAGGTTCCAGCTTTATTCAAATTTCTGGCTCAGCTACAATTGGTGCTTTGATGTTTGTTAACAGAAGAGAACAAATCAACAGCTGTATGATTAGGGATGACTGTGTTAGGTTAGGCAACTAAACCCACAAAAGAAATTGGAACTCAGTTCTAGGTAAACATGCACAGAATCCTAAGATTTAGCAGGATACTTTTTATAAAACTCTGTAAAGCAAATCTTTTTAAGGTTTTCTCATCCTGACAAATTTCAAGTCTTGTTGCAAAGCGTCTGAATATTTATGCCACTGTGATATTTCAGTTTTTTTCTTCAACCAGGAGCTGGTCGCCCAGTCAAACTAAACAATTGGGAGAGAAGGGCCTTCAACAAAGTACTGAGCGAAGGGTCTGAATCCTGATGCCAATGTAATATTTCAAGGTCTTTTTTATTTTTAATAAGTTTACAGACATGTTTAAAAATCTGTTTTCACTTTGTTATTACGGGGTACTTTTTCGTGAGGGAAAAAAAATTGAATTTCAACAACTGTAGAATCAGGCTGCAGCACGACAAAATTGACAAAAGCGAAGGGGCTCTGAATACTTTCTGAATGCACTGTACACACTCATCCCAAGGTCAGAAGATTCACTAGAGCAGTACGGGATTATATATAAAATGTGGGTTCCCAAGTAAATTGTTTTCTCTGTCAATATCTACAGAGAACATCTTATTTTTAATCTTCTGAACAAAATGGTCAAATCAGAACCAGAATGGAATTTTGTCATTTTTATGACCTAAAAAATGGGATGAATAGCTCTTCTGTATTTCCGTCCCACCCCAAGCTTGTAAATATCTGGTTTATTTGTTTATTTGTGTGGATACTTTGAGAGAAGGACAACATGTCAATTCAACTTATTCAATTTATTTTAAATTGAAATAAATTGAAATAATAAATAAATAAACTATTTTTGCTAAGTAAAAAGTTTTGAGTGATATAATGCTGCCAAAATGTGTGGCAGAATGGGCATTTTGTAATGTTAGGATACAAGACCCATGCCCTATATTTGAAATACTTGGCAGGAACATAGTGAAAATTAGATGACAACAGCAAGAGCTTCACAAACACAACAAGTTTAAACAGGATTCAAGCAGTCTGGTGGTTTCAATTGCATAAGCATATTTTATAACCAAGGCAAAAAAAAAAAAAAGAGAGAGTCAAGTTTAATAAACAAGGCAGGCTTGGCTGAAGAGACAAACAATTCATTTATAAAGATGGGTATTCAGTATTAAATGGAAAAATAACTGGATTCATTTTCAGAGTTACATAATTACTAACACTGCTTTATAAAATTAAGACACTGGCACATAAAACTAGTGCAACTCATTGCAAATAAGTGGACGAAATTATTCTGGAGTGGAGACCTACCTTTTGAAATAAACATATGCAAAAAAAACAAAATGCACTGAAGTTGCAATAAACAAAAAGAGAAACACCGGATGCCTTTCAATGGGTATGCAACAGAAATTCCATCAACTCCTAGCCACTAATGCCAATAGCTGAGAGTAATGGATGCTGAAGAGTAGTCCATAATTTCAGATCTGTTTCTGAAGAGTGCTCCTTGCCCTAAAATAAACTGTAGTCTGAACTGTAGCAATATGGGGTGAGGGAGGGGGACCAAACAAAAGGAAGCATTAAAAAATGAAGGTCAACAAATATGCAGAAAGCATGATTCGCAATCCAGTGTAAAACAAAGTAATCACTCTGTCAAGGACCTTGGAGTACTCATCTCTAATGATCTAAGTGCCAGAGCTCACTGTAACAGCATTGCCAAAAAGGCATTAAGAGTTGTTAACCTAATCTTGCGAAGCTTCTTCTCCGATAATATTGTACTGCAAAGTAGGGCATACAAAACTTTTGCTAGTCCAATTCTCAAATACAGCTCACCTGTCTGGAATCGGCACTGCATATTGGACATTAATATAATTGAGAGAGTCCAGAGATATTTCACGAGAAGAGTCCTCCACTCGTCTGC
Organism: Masticophis lateralis; assembly: GCA_030761175.1. Lineage (NCBI taxonomy): Eukaryota > Metazoa > Chordata > Lepidosauria > Squamata > Colubridae > Masticophis > Masticophis lateralis. The sequence continues at coordinate 13,486,072 of JAUDYJ010000007.1, read as the reverse complement.
TCACAACAGAATACCTTATGCCACCAGGCTTGAAATTTTGGGCTTAGACAACTTAGAATTACACCACCTTCGATCTGACCTAAACGTAGTACACAAAATTATCTGCTACAACGTCCCTGTCAATGACTACTTCAGCTTCAACTGCAACAATACACGAGCACACAATAGATACAAACTCAAGGTAAACCGCTCCAAACTCGATTGCAGAAAATATGACTTCAGTAACAGAATGGTCAACACCTGGAATGCACTACCTGACTCTGTGGTTTCTTCCCCAAAACCCCAAAACTTTAACCTTAGACTGTCTACTGTCGACCTCACCCCATTCCTAAGAGGTCTGTAAGGGGCGTGCATAAGTGCACCAGCGTGCCTACCATCCCTGTCCTAATGTCCCTTTTTATATATTCATAATAATGTTTATACTTATATCTGTTATCTTATATGTGGTTGACAAATAAATAAAATAAAATAATAAATAAATAAATAAAGCACTCTTAATACTTGCTTTCAAGATGGAGAACTGCATTCCCTCAAAGGCGTAAGATCCACTTACCAGCAGGGCAGGTAACAGATTTTATGAACACCATTCTGTAATATCTGCTAAAGTTCTCTTTTGTCTCCATTTATTTCAGTTTCAAACTTGGCAACTTTTCAGGACTTCAACTCGCAGGATTTCCCAGTCAGCCAAGTCATCTTAAAAGTTGCCAAGTTTGACAAACACTGATTTATCTTATGGCTGCCTCAAGGTAGACTGAAAACAACTCTAGGAGCCAAGCTGCAAGACTGCTCTGCACATTGTTGCTTTACTTCACTGCACTTCAGGTCCTATGGGATAAAGTAGCTGTGAAATGAGATGATGAAAGAAAAAAACAAGACATGGGTAAAACAAGACAATTGTGAGGATTGTGGGGATTTATGAAGGGGCCTGATCTCAGCTGCATCCCTGGGCTAGACAGGTTCAGCCAGTGAGACAGATTTTGGAGAAATGCCCACAAGAGACAAGGGAGCACAGTGAATCTCCAAAACTATTGTACAACATGTTTCTATAACAAATAACATAGTTAATAGTTACAGGATGCACTTAAAATAATGTTTCATTTCGTTCTCCAGAACGTAATTCAAAACAGCTACTGGCCTTTTAAACACGCCTTTAAAACCTGGCTCTTCTCCGAGGTCTTGAGTTATAGAGTGTCTGGTTGAACCCCTTTAACTTGGGGGATAAGATATTTTTATTTTTTTATTCATTTGTTCGTATTCCATCTTTATTATTTTTACAAATAACTCCAGGTGGCAAACATGCCCAACATATTTTTCTGCACCTATTTTTCCCACAACAACAATCTTGTCGGGTGAATTGGGCTGATATGGGGGGGGGGGGTTGCTCCCTCCAAGCAATTTTGTTTTTTAGTGGGACAGCCTCAATTTTTAGAAACGAATAAAGAAAGTATTTTCAAAAAGTAGCTCTCAAAGCATCTGAAAGCACTACGTTTACAAGTGTGTACTTGTAGGAAGATATATACCAGTTTACTCACATTTAGTGTATTTCTCTTCCGATGTCATTATCGCGTTATTGAAGGAAAATGTGAGCTATCGGAGGAAGAATATGGATCTTCAGAGTATCTCAGATAACAGGGCTACAACCTTCTTCATCTTTGCTTCACATTATTTATTTACTGTGTTCTGCAGTTCCAAAGGTAACGAGCCTACAAACAAGTTGGAGATGAAGGTATGTGGATACAATTTTTTTTTCCAACTACAAATTGTTCCCTTTGTGTCTCAGTTCTGCCCTCTTTTAACATATGCTGAGAAGTGAAAAGTCTCCAAGTCAACATAAGCGAAACATACTCAAATCTATATTCCTTATTGGGTAATCCTCCAAATTACATGAGTGCTAACCGAGAGGGAATTGTTCTCAGTTATCCACAGTCTTCTGAACAAAATATTTTATTTTCAATACTGTGTTTCCCTGAAAATAAGACCGGGTCTTATATAATTTTTTGCTCCGAAAGATGTATTAGGGCTTATTTTCTGTTAGGTTTTATTTTTGGGGAAATGCGGTACTAAATGCATCCATCTGATTGACAATTTTAACTGGGGCTTATTCTGGGGTTAGGGCTTATATTACGAGCATCCTAAAAATCATGCTAGGACTTATTTTCTAGTTGGGTCTTATTTTCAGGGGAAACAGGGTACTAGAGATGACAGTTTCCCCCCCCTCCCCCCCAACTCCACACTATTCTTCCAAATTGTGTGAATGAGGCTGTCAAAATTAAATTGTCTGTTTTGTCGTGTTGCAGTGAGACAGCATTTACAGCCTCCGTGTTACAAGCAGCGAAAATAGACCTCTTTGCAAAATACAAAGTATTTGTGGAGGCTCAAAACCAGGATTTTTCTTCACCCACTTCTGTAGCACTTATTACTTTAAATGAGATGGATGGCTGCAAAAGTTTTGGCAGGAAAAATAAATATTTATACTGGATCCCTTGGCCTAGTTTTGCACTGCCTTGCATCTGGGAAAATAATAGGTTGCAGCTTGCTTTTTACAATAGCAAACAATTTCAATAATAAACCCTGGGGAAATGTTGAATGTTGAATTCATACATTGAGGTAAAGCCTTTGGATGCTAAATCAGGGTGAAATCCACTAGGTTCTGACAGGTTCTGGAGAACTGGTAGCGCAAACTTTGAGCAGTTTGAAGAACCGGTAGCGGAAATTTTGCGTACTTCAGAGAACCTGCAAATACCACCTCAGGCTCGCCCCAGAATGGGGTGGGAAATGGAGATTTTGCAATATCCTTCCCCCAGGAGTGGGGAGGAAATGGGGATTTTGCAGTATCCTTCCCCTGAAGTGGGGTGGGAATGGAGATTTTTCCTCTACCATGCCCACCAAGCCACACCCACCAAGCAATACCACACCCACCAAGCCATTCCCACAGAACTGGTAGTAAAAAATATTGGATTTTACTACTGTGCCAAATGGTTAATATATGCATCAACTAAATTACATCTTTGTAGCTTTTTTCTCATTTCTTTGGTCTCTGGGTTTTTTTTTAAGTGCCCTCTTTGCAAACCCTCAGTGGGATACCTCTAAATCCATTACAGGACGAGAAGTGCCCAGAGCTGAGTCTGAGAGTGATAATATAACATCTAACATTTTGTATGGGGCTGGAAGCAGCAACAATACACCAGGTCTTAGGTCTCTGCTCTATTACATAAGTATTATACAAGAGATGCTATTTTTTTCTACTGGAATTGCCAACTTGAACTCAAATGTCTTATGACTTTCATTCTTCCCATATTGTTAAGCTATTGCAAGCATAACACTTTCCAATATGTTTGCCAAAAGAAACTAATTTAATGAGGACTTTCCTCTATTTAAACTAGTATTATATCATTAATATCTCAAATAGGGAGTATGTTCTAGGTGCTATTAACAGGAGATGCCACTGCTGGTACCTTCTATAGATACATTTTTTTCTCTACAATTGTGCTATTATGGCTCCTCTCAAAAGAATTGAGATGCAATCCTGAGTCCTAAGGTTTGTATCTAATGATCGAAACTCAGTCTTACTTCTAAATAAAAATCTTTAGGATTAGACTACAAATTTATGCTGCATCATTTTATGGAAGGATCCCATCAGATTGAGCTGATGAATTTAATTTATTTTATTTCGGGGTCTTGTGTAATAGCCATCATTTTTCCAAAACTTTATTAAATTTCAGAAAAATATAAAATACAAAAAAGCAAATTAAAAAGAATGAGGACAGGATAGGGAAAAAGCAAAATTGGGGAGTGTAAACAAACAGGAGGAAAAAGCTACAGAAAAAAACCTTCAGACTTTCTTCAGTACAGATAAACGCCTAAAAATCAATAATCCTTTGAATGCAGATAAACCATAACAGGCATAACAATTCTTCTATCATCATAAACAAGTCATCAAAACCCAAGGTTAAAATTTCATTTCTTTCAGTTTCAAGTAAAAAAATATATCCAAGTGTGGTTTTCAGATAAAAACAAAGCTAGACAATCTCTTTTTTAATCAAAGCAGTTAATTTCACCATTTCTATCAACTCCATTAATTTTACCATCCATCCTTCCATTGTGGATATATGGAAGTGTATGGAGGAGTCTTGCTGCTGTTGGCATATATAACAAAGTCCCATAGTTTTTTTTTTTTCAACCTGTCCATCAGACCCCCCCCCCCCCCAAAAAAAAGTCTCTGGCTTCAGTTGTACATTCCAATTTAAAAATTCTCTGAATTCTTAAATACATATCTGATTCCAATAAGTCTTAACTTTCTTACATGACCACCAGAGGTCATAAAAAGTGTCTTCAGATTGTTTACATTTCCTACATATATTTGACATACCCTTGTACTTCTTTGATAATTTATCAGGTGTTAAATGCCTATGGCACAATTATCATCTCATTTCGAAAATTCTTTTAAGTTATAATATAATAATAGCCACCATTTTGAGTTTATGTCTAGAAAAGCCAGTTATTCAGTTTCTTCTACCTTTATTATATAACATTCAATTATAAGGTATTTATAAATTGTAATGCCACACCCAGAGTCACTGGGGTGAGGTGGGCAACTATAGAAATTATTTTTTAAAAAAAATAAGTTTTCCATTTACTTAGCTTTTCAAGTCTTATAAGCTCTTAGGTTTGTCAAAGAAAAAGATATGGCCACTTTTAATTTTTCATTTGTTTTTAGCTTTCATGGGACACTTTGACAATAGCTACTCAAACAGGCCTTTGAGGCAGTTCCAGTAGATGTGCAATTTGTGTTACTGTTACATCAACAGTATACAATCAGCATAAATACAATATATTCCTAAAGGACAGGATTCTTTTAAGAAAAAGGGCATCGCAATCACTCTTGATATATTTTATTTATAACATTTACATCTGGTTGATTCTTTCAACTCCTTTTTTAACTTTATTGCCTCTGATAGGAAGAGAAAATTAGTCTTGAAAGCAATTTTTCCAATGTAGTCTTAACTCAACTGCTAAAGGAAGGATAGAGAGCAAATGAGTTCCTTCATTCCTTTCTCACTTTCTTTTAAAGAGGTGGAAGAACAAAGATCAATGAAAGAAGGCATGAAGAGATAGGAGAACAGTTGGAAAAAAAGACAGGATCAAACAGAGCAGGACCTTTGCAGAACAGACAGAAAGACAATATTAGCTACAACCCAGAAGATATCAGCCAAACTTTTCTGAGTAGCCCAGGGGCTGGCACAGTTTGATAGTGCTGGCAAATAGAAGCGTAGATTCCACAACTTGAAGCAAGACAGAACAAGTCAGATAATTGCATAGCAGCTCAACAAACCCATTAAGAAGTGAGAACCTGGAGGCTGGCTAGAAGTTCAACAATCCTACTACAACATCCACCAACCAAGCCATGAAAGTAGTGTGGAAAGTTGGGCAAAGGAGAATCAGGGTTAGATCCAAAATTCCAAAGGCCACATTCAAGAGAATTAAAGCAAAATAAAAGGAACAGAAAGCAAAGAATAAACAAATCTAAAATGGTAGAATACAAAATAGTAGATTATACAACCAGCAAGTAAACACTGATTTTGCCTGACAGAATAGATCACAAGTTAAATTAGGCAGTAAATTGAAGTAAAAGAGCTTCAAAATATAAGAATTTAGCAATAAAAACAAAAATGTTCTTTGTACAGAAGTCTATATTTTATAATACTTTCAAATAAAAACCCCATTCATTTTGTATCTCTGCTTTAACTAATGCCATCTCACAATTGAGCCATCTCAGAGCCTATAACACTATTCTTCAAATGTTTGGACTAATTTCAATTTTTGGGAGATCACGATGACTGGAACTGATTTGACATCTAGAAGAGCCAAGTAGGAGAACACTAGTTATTAAATGCAGAAGAACTAAATCAGAAAATAGTTAGCATAGCTATTCTACCCCATCTTAACCCACACCGTATGCCTGCAGGTAAAATTGGATTTAATTCATTTGCATTTCCCTTAATTAATCTGGATGGCTGAAGTGAAACACTGTTGAGTCTATTACATTCAAAAGCCACAAAGCTGATAAAGGCTGATGTATAAATAATGGACTATGTAAGCTAGATATAAGGCTGTATATTTGAACAAGCTGAAAAGTGAGAATAGGGCAGGTAGTCTAGCAAGAATTAAATCCTGGTTCTCTTGGAGCTAACAAATATTTAGTCAAAATACAAATCAACATTTGTTTATGAAATGAGCATTTGTTTATGAAATGAGTGATGCTAGTATTCATGGAAAAGGCATAGTGATGGAGCCCAAAAAGATATCCTTGACTTAATGCCTATTGGAATTCTATTTAGCACTGTCATTCTGAATAGTTTTAGGCATCGCTTTATATTTACAATTCTGACCCAACTCAACTGCTACCTTTTATAAAAGTTCACTTTGAAAAGTATTGTTAATGTCCTCAGCAGAAATCCCCCATTGTAAACCAAATAATCATTTTTCTGTCTTTTGACTAAAGTCCAACATCCACCAACCAAGTTTTTTAAACTCTGGAAGTTCAAAAGACAGAATATTTATTTGAGTTACGCAACTGTCTGCTAACTGGAAATGCTGTTGTTATGATTAACACCTTGCTTTTTTGTCCATGTGATTCTCACAATGGTTTATGGCAATCAAAAACATTAGCTATAAATATTATGCCGTTTAAATCCATGTACCATATTTTGTTCTTTGAGGTTAGTAATTTGGAAAATGAGAATTTATGAGGAAACTCCAAATTTTGAACTATATTTTAATGGATAGTTTTTCTCCCTTGAATGAAAAGTACTGATGCCCTAGACCAGGGGTGTCAAACTCAAGGCCTGCGGGCCTGATTTTTCCCATGGGGTGCTTAGATCTGGTCTGTGGGGCCACCCTGGAAACAGTGAAGGACCAACCTGAGCTACCTCTGTCAGTGAAAACTGAGTTCCGTTTTCGCTGGCAGAGGATTACAGGAGGCTGTCCCAGCCGAAAACGGAGCTCAGGAGTCCATTGGCAGAGCACTCAGACAACCACAGGTGCCCCCCAACACAAGTGATGTCAAGCTGGCCATGCTCACTCTGGCCACATCCACTATGTCCCCCCACGAGGTCAAACACAACCCTGATGCGGCCCTCAATGAAATTGAGTTTGACTTTCCTGCCCTAGACACTATGGAGACTAACTCAATAGCTCACTCAGCAAAAGGCTTGGTAATCTTTTATTCCTTATCTGAAGGTAGAACACAAGGATCATGATTCATAGAAATGATATATGAGTTAATACACAAGAATGACAAATTAAAATAACTGAATGCCAAATCCTGAGTATATATTATGGGTACTTGTGCAAAATAACAGTGTGTCATAATTCTACGTCACTCCTTCCACTGGATGGACCCAGTCATCTCTATTCCCAATTTTGTCCTTTTTAGGTTACTCTTCATAATTATATACTTTTTGCTTTTCAAATAAACTTTTATTTAGATTCTAGTGCCATTCTTGGAAATAATGATGGTAAATTGCTACCTCAAATTCCTGCATATGATTGTTATGTTTTGTAGAATACAAGTACAATTTTTTCCAGGAACAAAACAGTTAGAAACCCACTAAATGAATTAATCTGTCCATTTAATATTAACTAATATGAAATCAAGTAAGACTGAAATACTATAATCTGAGATTAAATCTCAGTGAACTCAAGAGATATTTCCAAACAGAGCCATACAGAACAAACAGAGCCATACAAGCTATCATCATAAAATACATATTAGGAAAAAGAATCATTAAATAAATTAGATCTGCTCTCAGTGCAGAATATAAGTACTGTAAAATTCCAATTCCAGACTTAAACTCAATAGGTTTACTTCCTAATCTATGTATATAAATGTGAAGTCCACTCACTCATCATAAAATCTCCAGAACGTTAAAGCCTACAAACTTGAAATTTGGCATGTACGTTCCTCTTGGCTTCTAGGTGCTCACTAACAAAGGATTTTTCGAAATGACCATCAGATCATTAGTATTTCATATACAATATATTCATATATAGTATATTAACATGCTCTGATGCTAAGGAGTTAGATGTTCTACTCCCCCTCCCCACCTGAAAAGAACTATGTTCCAACTGCCTGTTGCCTCACATTCTGTTACCTCAGGTCAAACTTGCAGATGTTCTACTCCTTCACTTAGGAGCAGTCTGGGGCTCCTTACAGTACTAAATGTCACTACCTTACCAAAAGCCTTGGTAAGAACCTTGGTGGCGCAGCAGACTAAAGTGCTGTTAAGTAGCACCAGCTGCCTGCAATTACTGCAAGTTCGAATCTCACCAGGCTCAAGGTTGACTCAGCCTTCCATCCTTTCGAGGTAGGTAAAATGAGGACCCGGATTGTGAGGGCAATAAGCTGACTTTGTATAAAAAAGAACACCGCTGGGGCAGGGGGCGAAAGCCCTACTAAACAGGTATACAAAAATATGAAGGCTATTGCTTAATGCATTGTAAGCCACCCTGAGTCTCTGGAGAAGGGCGGCATATAAATTGAACCAATAAATAAATAAATAAATAAAATATCTATGCCTTCCACCTATGGAACTGCTTCCAGACTCAAGGCGGCGAGAGAGATATTCCCTTATGTGTTTCAATCACCGACCACCACTGAGTCAACAGATTGCAAACCAAATTTCTCCTGCATAATGTCCCAGGCCCAACTGACTTCTTACACTGACCTTCTCAGTTCAGACGAATCTGTTCCTTCTACTATAACACCAGTTAAAGGGAAAAGTCTATCTTTCTGCTACCCGGAAGAACAACAGAGGCTTCAAAATGACGTCTTTTGGAGCCAGAAAAGTGAAGGAGGGAAATTTTATGCCAACATTCAAAGTGAAGGGTCACGTCTACCACAGGATAGGAAGTATCCTGGTGGGGCCTCAGCAGCAGCCTTCATTTTTCCAGATATACTTTGTGGGTGATGATGACAATGAGAGTCTGTCAAGACCATGGGGGTGCTACAATAGTCATAAGTGTGAAAAATGGTCATAAGTAGCGAAGCACGGGTATGCAGCTAGTAAACATGCATATGATTGAGCTGCTAAAAAACATTTAAGCTGCTAACGACTGCCCTATGACTGCATTATGAGAACAGGGAATAAACAGTGTTAAAAAACAGAATGTTACTGATGACAGTGAAAGCAGGAAGTGGATGGTTGGTTAGGAAAACATCTTAAGAAGTTTAATAGCCAGTGGAATTTAAAGAAAAGAAATAAAGTTTGGAAACTAGGCATGAGGCTGGATTCAACAGATGTATTTGCAGAACTAATATTAACAGTTAACAAGAACATTTCATCCAGTGAAGCTGAACATTTCAAAGCTGAACCTAATAACTTTATAAATATTTTTCTTAATGATTACTTATGGTGTATTTTAAGAAGCTATATCCAAATAGAAAATAAGTACCTCAAGAGAACAATGAAATGCCTTCACAATGACAAATTATGTTAAGAAAAACCATTTCTAGATCTATTCAATTATTGGACATCTATAATGCCCTTCAATTTAAAGAAATGGTTATTACGAGATATCTTTCTGCCTATATAAGCCAGTCTTCTCCAATTGATGCCATCCAATTGTGGTGGAACAAGGATTCCAACAAGGATATCATATACTAAACACATACAGTGAGGATTTCATTGGATTGGGTATAACACTATATATTTTGGTGGGGGGACACATGACCCAATCTGAACTAAGGTAGATCTGTATCCTTCTAAATTAAGATAATTAAGAATCTCTGCTTCCTCATACTACTTCTTTCTGGTTATTGGATTCAGATTCCAATAGCTGCTGCATTTTTAAAGCTGTCTCTTGTGTTTTTGGATTTACACCACTGTATACATGATCTAATATCAGTATAAAATTACAAAACATTGAGATTACATTTATAATGCCCAGGAAGGTATGACATACCTACAGGCAAGCTAGCTGGTTTAGAAAGTAAATGGCTACAGATCAAAGAACAAATTACAGTTGCAGCAGAGGTTGAGCAGATAGCAAAACAATGTTTAACAACTATCCAGAATAGGTCATCTTTGGGTACAGAAGCACAACCTTAAAATATGAAAAGCAGCACTGGCCAAAGATTTGTTGGCAACATGGAGGAAGCTGAAGAGGGAGAATGTATATAAGAAAAGGACTGACGTACAAACAAGAGAATAGAAAGATGAGGAAGAAGCCAATCAGGAAAAGTTACACTACCTTCTCAAATAATTATGGAGCTGGGGAGTTGGCAGAAAAAACTGATGGCAAAATCTCACCTAGCTTGGGAGTGCAAGAATTGCTCCCATGGCTTACCAGAAATCTAGTAAAAGGAGATGTCTTCCTTTTTGTCCTTGCATTTGCTGTTTTTAAACAGTTTTCACAACAGCAGTGATTCAAATTTTCATGTGTTGTGATTTTGTAAATTGCTTCTTTCCTTTTTTCCCTCATCCATCAATAAATAACAGTTTCTATTTATATTATTTATTTCTTGATTTCAGAAATCAGCATCGATCCAACCCCTTCAAATCGACTACCCCTGTAGTCTGTAGATTATATTACTTGTCATATGGTCAAGTCTGAAAAAGTACAATGTCATCAAGTCTTTATTATCACCATATTCTTAAAAATAAAGGTTTCTTGGGAAACGTCTGTGAGATTCGCAGTCATCCAGGTCATAGTTGTCTCAAAGGTGCTTCTTCAAAAGACAATTGGACTGTTGTTGTTGTTTTTTTCCCTTGAGGAAGAAGATGTTTTGCTTCTCTCATTTTTCATTTACTTAATCAGTTTGTCAGAAGACACATGCCCTGGTCAACAGGAGAGAGAGAGAGTCTGTGCGCGATAAATCTTTCTAACAAATCCTATTTCCTGATCACTTCCGATTATCTTTAAGTGGCTCTTAAAGAAGGTGTTTTCCTTACAGTAGTGGATTATTAGATAGAAAGTAGGGATTTTAATAATGATTAGCAGGAATAGTTAGGCTATTAGCTGAATTAGGTTTTGGGTGGTTTTCAGGCTGACAAATATGTTAAAGAATTTTTCCCCTATACAGTATACTATAGAAGCTAAATATTAGTCATATACATTTATCTCATAGAAGTTATGTAAAGTATAGTTTTCACATGACAAGCAATAGTTAATATTTTATACTGTAGTAGCATAGATGTTTTCTTCGGGAAAAATGCATTTCTGCCACTTTTTGGGCATCCATCCATCTATTGTATATCTCACTGTATTTATTGTATTTGTGACCCAGCAGACTGAACCAAGCCATGTTCTATAATAAATAACTTCTTTCCATTCCAGAAGTCCCCTTCATGGATTACTGCCTTGCCATGGCAAAGGGGTTTGCATAGCTCAATGAAGACTATAAGAAAGGCTGAGCATCAAAGATTTGAAGACTTTGAACTATGGTGCTGGAGAAGACTCCTGCGAGTCCCTTGGACTGCAAGATGATCAATCCTGATTGCTCTTTAGAAGGCCAGATCCTGAAGATGAAACTCAAATACTTTGGCCACCTAGTGAGAAGGAAGGACTCACTGGAGAGGAACCTAATGCTGGGGAAGATTGAGGGCACAAGAAGAAGGGGACGACAGAGAACGACGTGGCTGGATGGAGTCACTGAAGCACTCAGCGTGAGCTTAAATGAACTCCAGAGGATGGTAGAGGACAGGAAGGCCTGGAGGAATGTTGTCCACGGGGTCGCGATGAGTCAGACACGACGGCAACTAACAGCAATAAATTTCAGAAATCCCAACCACTTTCTAACTTCCAGATGGTTCAGCCGTACTGCTAATTGTAATAGGATCACTGGGAATCCTTGCTCCTTTCAAAAATTCTCCATTACTGTTTCTCCATTGTTAGCAGCAGATGCCAGAAATTGGGAACAGGCTCACTGGGAATGAGAAATGATAAAAGCTCTACTGTATGTATACAGATACGCAGAGCCCTAGGCCAGATTACATGCATGGTCTGCAGGCTAAAATATTTATCCAGAAGAAAATGGTTTTTGTAATTTGTGTGATGTGATTTCTAATATTAGTCATTTTTAAGTGCAATGTTGAATTGTCATAACTGTTGCTTCTTTTATCAACCACCAGAGATGAAGGCACATCATCTCTTGCCTCCCATTCCCAAAATAGATTCCCAAAAAGAGTAGAAGAGAGGACCTAATATCTTGAATTCCTTTTGCCTGGAGTTGATTCTTGAGTGGGGATAGCGGAGGGGCTGAAATCCAAACAGGATTTTAAGATCTTCCTTTTTGCTCATGTAGAAACTTGCAGGGTCGAGCTGAGGACTTTGTCCAGTATCTGCATGACAAAATCGCTCAGATCCGGGAAGGTCTGGCCTCTGACTGGGTAGATCCGGACGGGATAATCGAGGCAGGTCTTGGGGGTGTGGTTTGGGAGGAGTTCGACTCTGTGGCTCCCGAGGACATGGACAGGATCCTGGGACGGCTGAATGCGACCACATGTTTATTGGACTCGTGTCCCTCCTGGTTGGTGCTGGCCTCCCGGGAGGTTACACGAGGCTGGCTCCAGAAGATTGTTAACGCTTCTTTGAGTGAGGGTGCTCTGCCGGCCGCTTTGAAAGAAGCGGTGGTGAGACCCCTCCTCAAAAAGCCCTCTCTGGACCCGGCTGTTTTGGCCAATTACCGTCTAGTCTCCAACCTTCGCTTTGTTGCGAAGGTTGTTGAGAGTGTGGTTGCACGGCAGCTTCCCCGGTTCCTGGATGAAGCTGTCTATCTAGATCCACTCCAGTCCGGCTTCCGGCCTGGGCACAGCACAGAAACGGCATTGGTCGCGTTGGTGGATGATCTCTGGAGGGCACGGGATAGGGGCTGTTCCTCTATCCTGGTCCTATTAGATCTCTCAGCGGCTTTTGATACCATCGACCATGGTATCATGTTGCGCCGGTTGGAGGGGTTGGGGGTGGGGGGCACCGTTCTACGGTGGTTCTCCTCCTATCTCTCTGACCGGTCACAATCTGTGTTGACAGGGGGGCAGCAGTCAACTCCGAGGCGCCTTGTTTGTGGGGTGCCGCAGGGGTCGGTCCTCTCGCCCCTTCTGTTCAACATTTATGTAAAGCCACTGGGTGAGATCATCCATGGCTTTGGGGTGGAATTCCATCAATACGCTGACAACACCCAGCTGTACATCTCCACCCCAGGCCACCCCAACGATGCCGTTGAAGTGATGTCCCGGTGTCTGGAAGCTGTGCAGGTCTGGATGGGGAGAAACAGGCTCCGACTAAAACCCTCCAAGACTGAGTGGCTGTGGCTGCCGGCGTCCCGATATAGCCAGCTGATGCCATCGCTGACTATTGGGGGCGAGACATTGGCCCCCATGGAGAGGGCTCGCAACTTGGGCATCCTCCTGGATGCACGGCTGTCTTTAGAAGAACACATGATGGCCGTGGCCAGTGGGGCTTTTTATCAGGTTCGCCTGATACGCCAGTTGCGGCCCTTTCTAGATCGGGACTCCCTTCGCACAGTCACTCAGGCGCTTGTCACGTCTCGCCTGGACTACTGTAATGCTCTCTACATGGGGCTCCCCTTGGGATGCACCCGGAGGCTTCAGCTGGTGCAGAATGCGGCCGCGCGGGGGATTATGGGAGCGACGGGGCGCTCCCACGTGACGCCTCTCCTGCGTGAGCTGCATTGGTTGCCGGTTGACTTCCGGGTGCGTTTCAAGGTGTTGGTGACCACCTTTAAAGCGCTCCATGGCTTAGGACCTGGGTACTTGCGGGACCGCCTTCTGCCGCCAATAGCCTCCCACCGGCCAGTACGCTCGCACAGAGAGGGCCTCCTCTGGGTGCCGTCGGCCAGACAGTGTCGGCTGGCGACCCCCAGGGGGAGAGCCTTCTCTGTGGCAGCGCCCGCCCTCTGGAATGACCTACCCCCGGAGATACGCAGGATTCCAGATCTCCGGACCTTTCGTCGGGCCCTTAAAACCCATTTGTTCCATCTAGCTGGGCTAGCTTGATCCCATCCTCCGTTTTTAAATTTGACATTGATTTTAAATTGGGTTGTTTTAATTCTCGGCCGAATAATATTTAATAATTTTTAATTGTTTTTAACTTTTGTATACCATGTTTTATTCTGGCTGTTCACCGCCCTGAGTCCGCAAGGAGAAGGGCGGTTTATAAATTGAAATAATAAATAAATAAATAATAAATAATAAAATGAATACGAATACTTCAGCTTCAACCAAAACAATAAAGAGCACACAATAAATACAAACTCATGGTAAACCGCCCCAAACCTGATTGCAGAAAATATAACTTCAATAACAAAGTGGTCAATGCCTGGAATACACTACCTGACTGTGGTTTCTTCCCCAAATCCCCAAAACTTTAACCTTAGACTGTCTACTGTTGACCTCACCTCATTCCTAAGAAGTCTGTAAGGGGCATGCAAAAGTGTGCCTACCGTCCTTGTCCTAATGTTTTCTTTTATTTGTATCCTTTTCAGGTATTTATAATTATGTTTACACTTGTATCTGTCATAAAATACATTCTTGACAAAATAAAATAAATAAATAAAAAATTTAAAAATCAATTTGTGCAAATTGTTTTGAATATGACTATATCCCCCAAATGTTATTTTGCTTCTGTAAATCTGAAAGTTCAGTATTTGGGAATACCCTTCAAACATTAAGGCTTCAAATACAAAGAAACTACTTGTATATCTAGCTGGCCATGATTTCTAGAACAACTGAGGCTACTTTAAAGAAGTTACACCTCCTGAACAGTTCCATTTTATTTTAAGTATTTATATTTTGCTGTTTACATGAACCACCTCTCGTCTAGTCTACAGGTCAGTTAGGCTAAGGAAATGTTAGTTCTCAAGCTTACACAATTAAAGGAAAGGAATAGGAAGTGAATACGGTGGGTGGGGACTTATTAATTGAAACGGTTTTTATAAGAACTAGCTCTTATGAAAGGGAGCTGTTCACAGTGTAAGCATCAGGTCCTGGTAGGTCTCCAAAAGTACCCTTGTGACCAGACCTTCCCTGGAAGAATTGTAATGTAGTCAGAAACTCAAGTTTCACAGAGCATTCACCTATCTGCTGACTGACCACTTTTGCTATGCAGATAGGTGTTCAGGAGATTCCATACAGGGCAATGGTGAAATCCAATATTTTTTACTACCAGTTCTGTGGGCATGGCTTGGTGGGCATGGTATGGCTTGGTGGGTATGGCGGGGGAAGGATACTGCAAAATCCCCATTTTCTCTCCACTCCTGGGGGAAGGATACTGCAAAATCTCTATTCCCACCCCACTTTGGGACCAGTCAGAGGTGGTATTTTCCGGTTCTCCAAACTACTCAAAATTTCCACAACCGGTTTTCCAGAACTTGTCAGAACCTGCTGGATTTCACCCCTGAAACAGAGCTATTGCTTTGAATAGCAATATGTAAGGACAGCAGTTATTCTAGAACAAGATGCAGTGACAATTCTTCTAGGATCAACTCAAATGACTGAAGCCATCTCTGTCCTTGGAAAGCAAAATTGGGCTAACTAAAAGTCAGACATTTGTTTCAACCCAGCTTAGATTTTTTCCCCTCCAGTATGCAGTAACACTGATCCATGTGAATGGAAAACATGCAAATTATAGGTTACCTGGGGCATCCTGGAGGACTGTTAAACTTTTCTAAACAGTAGAGTAATGAGTCATAGTGTTCAGAAAAGCTTAACAGTCCTCCAGGATGCCCCAGACACGAATATTTTGCTATGCATTATGGAAGAGACACCAGTACAGAGAGTCCTCGACTTACAACAATTAATTAGTGACTGTTCAAAGTTACAACACTGGAAAAAGTGATTTATGACCATTTTACAACTGTGGTAGCCCTGATAATAAGCCCAATCGGGCTTTTGAGCACATGGCAAGAAGGCCAAGCGTTTATTTCAAGGTTCAAAAAAATATAAGGCAGGGTCTTATTTTCAGGGAAACACAGTAGTATCCCCATGGTCACATGATCAAAATTCAGATGCTTAACAACTGCCTCATGTTTATGACGGTTGCAGTATCCCGGGGTCATGTAACCTTCTGTGTGACCTTCTGAATAGTAAAGTCAATGGGGAAGCCAGATTCACTTCACAACCATGTAACTAACTTAACAGTGATAGTTAAGTTATAGTGATTCACTAAACAACTGTGGCAAGAAAAGTAATAACATGGAGCAAATTCACTTAACAACCTTCTCATTTAGCAACCAAAATTTGAGGCTCAATTGTGGCCTTAAGTCAAGACTACCTGAATAGCAGTCCAGCCACAGCTACCTAAAATGCCAGATTTACCAACCTGGTAACAGGTTTCCGACTAGGCTGACAGTAACATTGCAGTCTCCAGATCATACATGTGATAAATACATTTTGTGTTTGCTTATTTTAAAACTAACTGATAACCCGGCATTGCCTGGGTATTTATTTATTTATCCCAATCCTGTATTAGACAGGAAGAGCAACTTCACCCTGAACCCTGATTTCAGCAAGAATTAATTAAAAATGTTTTCCCTGTGCCCCCAGAAGCATCAAGTAAAACAATACCACCTTGTTGTTTTGCTAGCTGATTCATGATCATTTGGTATGCTTTTTTCTGATCTTGATTTAGAAGTGGCGTCTTGCCTGCAATATATGCACTAAGCTGTTCAATGTTGTAGTTTTTTTCTCATATGTAATCTACATGAAGTACATCGTGTCAGTCTCGTAGTGGTGCAGGCAGGCCGAGTGACAGTAATGCTTTATTGATCATGGCCATACATTTGTCCTCAAGAATAATCAAAGTGTCCGGACCAAACGTAATTTCTAATATTGGATTTTCTCCCTTACCAGAGAGACCTCCTTGTGGAGTACTGTGAAGCCGTTACCATGGCAACTCCACTGTGCTGCACAGTAGAAGCCCTTTTTAGGCAGTACAGTAGAAGCCATTTTAAGGCACAGCAGGCTGTATCTTAACAGAACACACACCCTGAGGGGTGTTGGGGTGTCTTACCCTCACAATATTTCTTTCCAGAGGGTAAATCATCTGTGTACCAAGTTTGGTTGAAATTGCTCAAGGCGTTCCAGAGTTATGCTGGAACACACACACACACACACACACACACACACACACACACACACAGAGAGAGGGAGAGAGAGAGAGAGAGAGCCATTTAGATAGATAGAATATGGATGGATGGATGGAAGGATGGATGGATGGATGGATGGATGGAAGCCACCTGAGAATAACAATAATGAGGGGGGAGAAATTTATTTATTTATTTATTATATGTATTTATATGCCGCCCTTCTCCCGAAGGACTCAGGGCGGCAAACACAAGTTAAGAAACATGTACAATAAAATCGCATTTTAAATCAAATAACTAATTAATGATAAATAATAAACCCAGAATCAGAGTCAGCCTATTTGCTTGAACAGCCAAGTCTTCAGCTCTCGATGAAAGGAGCAGAGATCAGGAGCCGTCCGGAGCTCGGTAGGTAATTCATTCCAGAGGGTTTTAAGGCAAAAGGACGTATGAGCTACCACAATTCTTACCCCTCAAATTCTTACAATCACTACTAAAAGTGGTTGTATAAATAAAAGCAGGGAGTATGGCCCTACACTATAAAAAAGATGTTGAGACTCTAAAAAGAGTGCAGAGAAGAGCAACCAAGATGATTAGGGGACTGAAGGCTAAAACAAATGATGACCTAGGTATGGCTAATCTAGTAAAGAGAAAGACCAGGGGAGACATGATAGGAGTGTTCCAATATTTGAGGGGCTCAGTGGTGGGTTGCCCCCGGTTCGGACCAGTTCTATAGAACCAGTAGTAAAACCAGAGGGAGGCTCCACCCACCCACCCCGATGTCATCAAAACGCTTCTGCACATGGCCCTGTTGTGAACCAGTAGTAAAGGCAAGTAGAACCCACCCCTAGAGGGGCTGTCACAAAGAGGGGGTCAACCTATTTTCCAAAGCATCTGAAGGCCAGACAAGGAATAATGAATGGAAACTGAACAAGGTGAGATCTAACCTGAAAATGAGAAATTTTCTGACAGTGAGAACAATCAACCCATGGAACAGCTTGCCTTCAGATGTTATGGGAGCTTCATCACTGGAAGCTTTCAAGAAGAGACTGGACTAACCTCTGTCAGAAATGGTGTAGGGTCTCCTGCTTGAGGAGGGGGTTGGATTAGATGACCTACAGGGTCCCTTCCAACTCTGTTATTCTGTTCTGATGCAACTGATTAACCACAAAAATTAGATTATTAAACACACAGTTGCTTCATTTCCAAGAAAAAAGAAGATGCAGTAATGAGAAAAAATATGGTAATTTGCTATGCTGGAACATAATGTCTATGCCCAAGTTGGCGGTTGTCTAGGGTAAGCAGGCTGCAAGAACATCACGAAGGGCTTATTATCTCCTTTCTCCTTTGAAAGGAGATATAAATCCTTCCATTCCCCACTATCCTGTCAGAGCTGAAGAAGCTTCTTGGATGAAAAGTGAAACATCTTCAAAAGAAAAAACAAGAGAAGTCCAGTTGCCTCCTAAAAAAAGCACCTTTGGGGCAACCATGACTTGGACTTAATTATCTGACTAGGTGGCTCAGTGGCTAAGACACTGAGCTTGTCCATCAGGAAGGTTGGCAGTTCTTTCTAGAATTGTATTTGCTAAAAATTGGAAAAAAGAGAAAATACCTACTGACGATGAAGTTATTAAGAAAATTATGGAATGTGCTGAAATGAGTAAATTGACATTTGAAATTAGAGAACAGGAAGACAAACCATACTATTTGATATGGGATTTGTTTTATCAATGGCTAGATAATAAAGCATGAAGATGAAGTATGAAATACGAAAGTAAGTAATGATAAAATATATGAAGTGTTTTCTTATGGGAGATAAACCTTTGCTAAATAATTGCTAAATGAGAATAATAATATAAAGGGATATATACTGCTCAAAAAAAAATAAAGGGAACACTTAAACAACACAATGTAACTCCAAGTCAATCACACTTCTGTGAAATCAAACTGTCCATTAGGTAGCAACACTGATTGACAATCAATTTCACATGCTGTTGTGCAAATGGAATAGACAACAGGTGGATAGCATAGGCAATTAGCAAGACATCCCCAATAAAGGAGTGGTTCTGCAGGTGGTGACCACAGATCACTTCTCAGTTCCTATGCTTTCTGGCTGATGGTTTGGTCACTTTTGAATGCTGGTGGTGCTGTCACTCTAGTGGTAGCATGAAACGGAGTCTACAACCCACACAAGTGGCTCAGGTAGTGCAGCTCATCCAGGATGGCACATCATTGCGATCTGTGGCAAGAAAGTTTGCTGTGTCTGTCAGCGTAGTATCCAGAGCATGGAGGCGCTACCAGGAGACAGGCCAGTACATCAGGAGACGTGGAGGAGGCCATAGGAGGGCAACAACCCAGCATCAGGACCGCTACTGCCACCTTTGTGCAAGGAGGGACAGAAGGAGCACTGCCAGAGCCCTGCAAAATGACCTCCAGCGGGCCACAAATGTGCATGTGGCTGCTCAAACGGTCAGAAACAGACTCCATGAGGGTGGTATGAGGGCCCGACGTCCACAGATGGGGGTTGTGCTTACAGCCCAACATCGTGCAGGACGTTTGGCATTTGCCAGAGAACACCAAGATTGGCAACTTCGCCACTGGCACCCTGTGCTCTTCACAGATGAAAGCAGGTTCACACTGAGCACATGGGACAGACGTGACAGGGTCTGGAGACGCCGTGGAGAACGTTCTGCTGCCTGCAACATCCTTCAGCATGACCGTTTGGCAATGGGTCAGTAATGGTGTAGGGTGGCATTTCTTTGGAGGGACGCACAGCCCTCCATGTGCTCGCCAGAGGTAGGCTGACTGCCATTTGGTACCGAGATGAGATCCTCAGACCTCTTGTGAGACATATGCTGGTGCGGTTGGCCCTGGGTTCCTCCTAATGCACAACAATGCTAGCTAGACCTCATGTGGCTGGAATGTGTCAGCAGTTCCTGCAAGATGAAGGCATTGATGCTATGGACTGGCCCATCCGTTCCCCAGACCTGAATCCAATGGAGCACATCTGGGACATCATGTCTCGCTCCATCCACCAACACCACACTGCACTCACAGACTCTCCAAGAGTTGGGGGATGCTTTAGTCCAGGTGTGGGAGGAGATCCCACAGGAGACCATCCGCCACCTCATCAGGAACACGTCCAGGCATTGTAGGGAGTTCACACAGCACGTGGACTCCACACACACTACTGAGCCTCATTTTGACTTGTTTTAAGGACATTACATCAAAGTTGGATCAGCCTGTAGTGTTTTTTTCCATTTTAATTTTGAGTGTAACTCCAAATCCAGACCTCCATGGGTTGATAAATTTGATTTCCATTGATAATTGTTGTGTGCTTTTGTTGTCAGCACATTCAGCTATGTAACAAACAAAGTATTTATTACTAATATTTCATTCATTCAGATCTAGGATGTCTTATTTTTGTGTTGCCTTTATTTTTTGAGCAGTGTTTAAAATTGTCAAATAAGAGATATTAAATGATTTGTCAATCTTGGATTTGGGATTAACAACAAAAGAATCTTAACCGATCGATACACTTTCTGCGATTGTATTGAATGATAGTTGTTTTTATGTTTTGTTTAAAAATAAAAAATAAATTTAAAAAAAGGTCGGCAGTTCGAATCCTGCCACTTTTTCTAGCACAGCTCCCATCGGAGAACTTTCCCCTGCAAGGTTGTGGTAAAATTTAAAAAAAAAAAAAATTAAGCTTCCAAAATTCATGGCGGATCTACCATCCCTCGGAAGAAACAGAAAAAAAAAACCCCAAAACGCTTTTACCTCAGAAAAGAAATAGCGAGTTAAAACCGCCCAGAAAGCAAGCCCCGCCCACGCTCCTAGCCCCTCCCCCTCCCGCTCCCCAACCTCCAAAGTCCCGAAAAAGCCAACGCACGTGGCCCGCCTTTTATAATTGCCCCTCCCCTCCCCACCCTGCCCACCTTTTCTCCGGTCGCGCGCTCCCTCCACCCCCGCCCCCGCCCGCGCCCGCGAGCCAATCGAAAAGCCAGCCTGCGTGGAAAATCAGCTGACGCGCCGTTGGGTTTCTTTTTTTTTTTTTTTTTTAAACGCGAAGGTGGAGGGTTTCGTCTCGTGCTGACTTAAGAGAAGGCGGGGCAGGGAGGCGTATCCAATTATGCAGAGAGAGAGAGAGAGAGAGAGGGCGGTTCCCTTTAAAATAAAATTTTAAAAAAGGGAGGGGGGAAGGAGGAGGAAAAGAGGAAGGGGCGGGGAAGAGAAGGCTATGAGGGCGCGCGCGCGCCTGCCTAACGGCTAATAATGAACGAACGCTCAGCCTGCCGGAAGCGCTCGCGCGCGCGCCGAAAGAAACAGGGAGGGAGAGAGGCACGCCCCCAGCTCAACGGCCGTCTCATTCCCAGGCCAGAGAGCTCGGCGAGCGGTGGTTGCTGAGGTAGCCTCTCCCCTCCCGGGTCTTCGTCCCGGCGGAAAGAAACCCAAGAAGGGAAGCCATGGCGTCCTCGCCGGTAGCGGTGTGCGCCGGGCCGGCTGGGACAGCTCTCGACCCGGCTGGCGGCCAGCGGGAAATCCCGGCGGAGCTCTTCCGTTGCTGGGGTTGCTTCAGCTTCCTGGGCGAGCCGGTGACGGCGCCGTGCGGGCACACCTACTGCCGCCGCTGCCTCCGCGAGAGGCTTCACGCCCGTTGTCGGCACTGCGGGGACCCGCTGGGGGGCACCACGGTCGCCGTGGTCCTGGCTCACTTGGCGGAGAAGTGGTTCCCGGAGGAATGCGCCAGGGCTCGGACGTGGCGCCGGCTGGCCGAATTGCTCCGGCAGGGGCGGCCCCGCGAGGCTCGGGAAGCCGCCGACCAGGCGCTCGGCAAGGGTAAGGGCGTAGGAGAGCCCCCCCACCCTCCGTCAACTTTATATTACCCCCCCCCCACATACACACCCCCCTATTGCGAGTCAGATCGTGAGGCTGTGAAGTGGGGGGATGGGGGGGAAATCCCGGGTTTAGTGGATCGTGAAAAAGAGCCCGAGGAAAGGAAGGTTACAAGGGCGTTGAAAGGATCCGGGATCCCGGGGGCGGATTTAAGAGCTTTTGCAAAGCCTCGGATGCTTTCGTGCCTGCGGTGACCCCGGGGACGTTGCAGATCGCCGGCTTGTCGGGAGCTTCTCGGAAGTTCAAAGATTGGTTCATCGGATTAACGTTGTGTAATAATGAAAATGCTTTTCTGTGTTGTTGTTGTTTTTTTGCGGTGGAAAGCACGAGCTAGTTTTTCCAGTGAAAGTATCTACTAATAAATCCCAATTTCAATCCATTCGAGGAGGCTCGGATACCAGCGCGGGTAGTCCTCGACTTGCAACGGTTCATTTGAGTGACCGTTCAAAGTTACAATAGAATAGAATTTTTTATTGGCCAAGTGGGATTGAACCCACAAGGAATTTGTCTTGGTGCCTATGCTCTCGGTGTACATAAAAGAAAAGATACCTTCATCAAGAATCATAAGGTACAACAGAATAGAATAGAACAGAAAAATGGAATGAAGAATAGAATTGAATTGAATTGACTTCTTTATTGGCCAAATGTGATTGGACACACAAGGAATTTATCTTGGTGTATACACTCTTGGTGTACATAAGAGAAAAGATACGTTCATCAAGAATCATAAGGTACAACAGAATAATGGAATGAAGAATAGAATAGAATAGAATTCTTTATTGGCCAAATGTGATTGGACACACAAGGTATTTGTCTTGGTGTATACACTCTCGGTGTACATAAGAGAAAAGATATGTTCATCAAGAAGTGCCTTATGACCATTTTTCACACTTAGGACTGTTAACAGCTGTGTGGTCACGTGATTTATATTCGGATGCCTGACAACCGGTTCATGTTTATGACAATTGCGGTGTCCCCCGGTTGTCGGGAGCTTCTCGAAGTTCAAAGATTGGTTCATTGGATTAATGTTGTGTAATAATGAAATGCCTTCTTTTTGCTTCTTTTTTTGCACTGGAAAGCCCGAGCTAATTTTTCAGTGAAAGTATCTACAAATCAATCCAATTTCAATCCATTCGAGGAGGCTCGGATATCAGTGCAGGTAGTCCTCAACTTACAATGGTTCATTTGAGTGAACGTTCAAAGTTAGAAGAAGTGTCTTATGACCATTTCTCACACTTACAACTGTTAACAGCATCACCGTCTGATTCATATTCAGACGCCTAATGGCCGGTTCATATTGATGACGGTTGCAGTATCCTCTGGGTTGTACGGATCGTCTTTCTTGACCTTTTGACAAGCAAAGTCAATGGGGAAAGCCAGATTCACTTAACAACTGGGTTACTAATTTAACAACTGCAGTGACTCACATAACAAAGGTGACAAGAAAAGTTGTAAAAATGGAGCAAAGCTCATTTAACAAATGTCTCACTTAGCAACATCAAATCTGGGCCAGTTGTGGTCGTAAATTGAGGACTACCTGTATTTTTGCTGGCTACTGTAAGAAATTGTGATTTTTAGATAGGAAGCATAAAACACATTGGATTTTTTTCTTATGTATATGCAAAGATAAAAAGGCTAATCATAAAGTAATTTACGGTGAGATGTGAAAGGGTAGTCGTCCTAAAACGGCTTGCTGTGTCAGCAATATCACAGCAAAGCTATTCGTTTTATACTTGGTTGTATACAGTTCTGCAGAAGATACAGAAGTTGGCACGCTATTTCCTTACAGGGACAGATGGGCTGCAAAGTTTACTTAGATACATTCTTCAGGATGTACATTGTTAACGTAGCAACTAAGAGACAGGTTACTTTGTGCTGTAATTGTCTAGAGACAGCCATCATATTTCAAAAGCCATCCAGAATTTATGCACTGTAAAATAAGGAAATCTTTATATGGACAATTTAAAATGTTTTAGGAAATGCCTTGAAAATCTTTTCATATACCTGTTTGGAGGATTATGAATCACTCGTGACCTAGTAATTTTAGAGAAAGGAAGATTATATGCAGCCTCCCTCAAGCGTTTAGATAATTCACCTGCTGGTGCTGATTACATAAGGAAATGTGGGTGTGGAAGGGAAAATATTGTATAATACTGGTGATATCATAAATAGACAGATAGGGCTTTCATCAACACATTGCTGGGCAAAGATCTGAATACACCAAGGTCAAGAGATTAGTGTAATTCAGTTAGCAACTTAGTGCATTCTTAAATAGTAAGTACTTGGAGTGTAATGTGAAAAATACTAAGGGTACTTAATTATATTTATATTGCTTTATTTCCTTATGTATAGGGACTGGTAGCCATCATGACACTAAATGTGTATATTTTTCTGATAGTTTCTCATACTAAAGACTAAGTGCACACCTGTAAAATATACTTATTCTTTCTGAACATTCTTCAGTTTTTATTTTGTACTTAAGATTCTGTGAGCTTCATATTGCAATTTTCTAAAATTAAAACATGCAGGAAAAGAAACAGTTTAATCAGGTTAGCATAATTTCAACTTGAAATTTGAAACCAGAGTTCTTCATATTGCGGAGGGATCTTTTGCACTTGATCGTTTTGTTAAGGAACTCAGTTAATATATATGTGAATTCCAAAGCATTAAAAACACTCAATTCAGGGCATTTATATGTCTTATAAAAGATGATTGAGTGTCTGAGGTACAGTTATTAGATAATGAGATGTAGAAATAATTGCAGTAAAAGTCTGTAGTCTGACTTAATATGCATGGAGCAGAGTAGCAGTAAACTAATGCAAAAGCATACTATATGTTAATTTGTAAAAGTTTAATACAGTAGAATATAATAATTTTAAAATGCTCCTTGTTTACATAATCTAGCATTGGACTTTATCAACAGAAGTTGTAAACACCAAGTCTTAAGAAGTCAGTTATAAAGGACTTCTATTCTAGAGAATAGAAGAAAGCTCTAGAATAGAGAAAGCTCTATTCTAAATGCTTTTTCTTATTGTGCATTAATACAATAAGATTCCAAGTGTGAATAATAAAACCTTATGACAGTTTTAAAAGTTGCTCCAAGTTATTGACTAAAGTTATATAACCAAGACAGCAATTGTGCTGCCTTTCCATTGCTTTCTTCATATAGAATCATTGAGTGCAGATTTTGATGTGACCTTATTAGAAAAATGTTTGAATATTAACGTAATTTCATTTCCCCCCCTCATCATTACACATTAGAAAAGAAAAGACAAAAATATGTAATCTAGTAATGTAATTGATTATGCCTGGGTTCAGTTTGGAGAAATGAACAAAGGAGTTTTTTTTTTTTTAATTGCAAATGTATTTAAGTTGCTATTTTTTTTAAAGAACTCTTGTGCTTCTTACAATTAGCACTTCAGGGTTCTTTTAAAATTATGTGCTTTTGTTTGTTTACAATGTTACAACTTCCCATGACATTGGCGATACAATTATAGCATGGTTCTTTCCTAACTTACATCCCTGCCATAAGCAAATAGCCTTTAAAATGAAGATTAGTAAACTTTTAATCAAAAGTTGCATTGATTTTGTCTGTTTTTTTTTCATATTTGTAAGTAACTGTTTTATGGAACTATCAGTTACAAAATGTACTGCTGAAAAAAAGACAGGAAGCATTGAATTATGCCCCCTTTACTTTTTAGTACATTATGGAATATATTTACATATGATCTTATGTAAATTACAATCTACCCTCTTCAATCATAGAGGCCTTTTCCCACATGATTATTTTACCATCGGAATATCTGTTCTCTAGGTTTATTTTACTTTTTTCTTATTTTTCCTCACAGGTGCAAAGCTGCTTTTTAGATCAATCAAATGTTGATCCACCGGGTGTGATAGGGATTGTCACCCAAGCCTGACATCATGGGCTGAGAGAGAGTGATTGGCCTAAAGTCACTCAGCTGGCTTTTAAGCCTAAGGCGGGACACTAGTTCATACTAGCTCTCTATGTTTATATTACATATGCTGTTTAAATTACAGAGTTTTACAATTGGGTTCAATAAACTGTGTTCTAAATATGTGTGTATTTCTTTTAGATCCCGGTGATTTAATGTTAAGAATTTACAGAGCTGAATCTTATGCTAGTCTTCAAGAATTTAAATCTGCACTAGATGAACTGAATGCTGTTACAGCTAAAATGCCAAATTGGCCTGAGGTAAGTATAACCCAAATGAAGTTACTTACTTAGCATAGGTTTCTGTATTTTTCCATAATGTATCTAAGTGGCCAACATAAAAAATAATAAATTATGCCCGAAAGTAGTTCTGGTTTTGTTTTGTTTTGTTATTTTTAAAATTGTTTTTAAATTAAGTATAATGCATATTTCTTGGAAAATATCTGTATCATTGCTGCCATTCTGTAGGATGCAGAAAACATTTCCCAATATGGGTTTCAAACTTTTTCAGGCTGCAGGGATCTGCAGGTTAAAGGGAAAAAAGAATCCCACAGTCTCTATCTGAAATCGAGCTCAGTGGCTCTTCATCCTTAATTCTACAAAAGAAATGGCCAGTTTCTGGACATATTACAGGTAGTCCTTGACTTACCACAATTGGAACCAGAATTTTGGTTGCTAAACAAGGTGGTTAAGTGAGTGGTACCCAATTTTATGACTTTTTTGCCACAGTTGTTAAGCAAATCACTGCAGTTAAGTGAATCATATGGTTGTTTGCATTGACTTCCCTTGTTAGAAGCCAGCTGGCAATCACCATGACCCTGGGATGCAGCAACTGGTAAAAACATGCCAGTTGCCAAGCACTCAAATTTTGATCATGTGGCCATGGGGATGCTGTGGTAGTCATTAAGTGTGAGGACTGGTCAAATCACTTTTTTCATTGTAACTTTGAACAGTTGCTAAAAGAGTGGTTATAAGTCGAGAACTACCTACATATAATGTCAAGCCAATGTGCAAGAGAAGATTCTGAATAAAGGATGTTTAAGTACTGAATTCTGTAGCGTAGTTTGTATTATTAAGAATATAAAGATTTGCAAAGGTGAAAACTGCTGTGTAATTGTGACTGATGTCTCCTTAACCTCCCTAATAGTTACTAATGCAATGTAAGAAGCGTTATGACTTGTATATTATATAGGAAGTTTCAAAAGGTCATGCTTTCACAGGAAACTTGCAAACATTCTGTTCCTCTCTTTGATTTATTGGCTATATATTTTCAATTCATGGCAGAAACAGGAATTTTAGTTCATGTGTCAGAGACATCTGCCTGAAATGCCATACAAAGGGCAGTTTACATGTGGTCATGAACTGTTACATCTAATGTGAATGTACTTTTGAATTATATATCCAAAATTTATACATATCACTATATGAAGAACTAGAGTTTTATCTATCACAGAGTAAACTTGTTTTACTATTCTGTACTGAAAAGAAAATATATGCAGTCCAAATATAGAACCTTAGATCTACTGTATTTGTTCAGTTCCTGTTTCTGAAATGACTGTCAGTTGATATACTGAAAAGTATTCCATGTGGTCAGCATTTAATGATAAGTTTCATAAGACAAAATTCATATCATTTGCTGGGTTTTCTTTATAAATTGTGGATGAAACCAACAGCAGAAACAAAAGATGTTAAAGGCTGTATGATTAAATGGATGCAGAATTTCAATATAGCAATTGATATACAGCAATGGAAATTTCAGTGGAAGAAAAAAAAATTATACTGAATGTTATATTTAGACAGCACTTAAGATGTTTTATCACTGGTATATTTATCTGATACTAATTGCTAAAATGGAGAATACATTTTCAAAAATGGTTGGAAAATAATGGCTATGTTGCATTGTTTTGTTGTAGCTGCTGGCAATGAAGTAAAGCTCAACAATTTTGGGCATTGTTTTTAATAGAATGAAACAAATTTAAGAAGTTCAATTTCCTAACATAATATTTTGTAAAATAAATACGGTATCACTAAACCTGATATTCAAACAAAATATACCAAATTAGCTTTATATATTGTAAATATTGTAGGGATACTGTAAGTTTCTTGTTGGAACCCAATTATTTCTGCAGAAAAATTGCTAATTAAGCCCTGGGAGTATGCACTATAATATCCATAATAACTTTGTATTTCAAATGTAAATCTGATACAGAATTTAATCCCAAATTGGAAACCATTTTGGTATTATAACTTTATGTACAGCTTGTATCACTTCTGAATTTTAGTTTTTCATAATATAAAGTCTTCAATTACTTGGATAGAAAACACTGTAATACTTAATCTCATTTTAAAATCTATATGCATTAATTATTGCTGTTGATATTTCTGTTACTTGGATTCTTACAGTGATTTGTAATTTTTAAAACAGTGTAATCTGTTATTAAAAACTAATCAACTAATAAATATTTAAAATTTTAATACTATTCTTGTATATTCACTCTTTACCCACTTTATGCTTTATTTTTCCTTCTTACCATTTCTTAAATGCTTAATAAAATAAAGCAGATGTAATTATATATTTTAAAATTGGACCAAAATATTTCCTCTATAAGTAATGAAGTATATTATTGTTTCCCATTAGCTTCATGTCTGTATGGTTTATTTTAGTTCTAGTTTTAGCATCAGTGAATCTAGCAAATGTTTTTAAAAACAAACTTAAACCTAGTAACAGGAAGTATTAGTAGCTTCAGAAAAAAACATCCTTAGGATTAGGTTGTACAGCTAATTCAATGACAATAAATATGTCTTATATTAATACATAAAATCATCTTGCAGGTATATTTCAGAAGAGCAACAATACTTAATAATGCTGGTTCAGTAGAAGACGCCTTAAAGGTCTTTCTTCAGTGCCTGTCCCTTGATGAAGGATTTGTTTTAGCAAAAGTAGAAGCAAAAAAGGTACTTACACATTCTTATAAATACCTTTTATGGTCAGACTTATTTTTTTAAAAGAAATTAGTTTGGAAAGGAGGCAGATCATGACTGAAAATAATAATAAAACAGATTTTCATGCTGTTGAGATGGGGAATGGTTTTAGGGGAAAATTTTTGTAAGAGTCCAAGAAATGTATTTAGGGTACTAAAAATCTGTATTTATGTCATCAAAACCCTCTGACAAAATCTGGGAATTATATTCTCTGTATCATACAATAGACTCTAGGAGATACATGAGGACCATACAATACCGTTATGCAACTACTGCTTTCATTTGAATTAATGTTTTAGATAACTAATATTCAAACAAAATGTCATCAGAAAATTGTAACTATAAAAGTATGTGTGGAGTAGCATTACACAATGGAGTAACATTAAGATAAATAATTGTTTGTTACTCTGAGATTTCTTTCAGATTGTGGGAGAATGATGAATTATTTAATGTCTAAATATTGGGACAATATTGAAGAAATCTATTTGTGTTATTTACTAAATGTAATAATCATATTTTATTCCTTAATGTCAATTTTATAGATATTGCGTAATTTGCTGCCACCAGAAAACATTAGTGAGACATTGAAAGAATCTGCTTTAAATATTTCATATATTCGAAGTAAACAACTTAAACACAGCTCTGCATTTGAAATGGAAGAATCTTATGATTGTTTACAGCTCACCCCAGTGTCAGTAAGTAATATTCTCATGCAAAATAATTATGAAGATCACTGGAACTGGTTTTAGATTTGTGTTCCATGTATGTTTGTGTCTTGAAAATATTTTAATGTTGCTTAACTAAAGTTCAATATGTCAGTTAATTGAAATGGTCAGTACATATGTTCAAGAAATAAAGATAGAATACTGAAAACTGAATCTGGTAATGGAATATTAGTTGCCATTTCATTATCAAATATCAAAGAGATAAGGTTAATTTTTGTTTCTTCATCTTATAGGTCTTAGAAGAGCCACAAGTTACACTAGACACTGTTGGAGGAAGTTTGCAGCGTGCCCAGTCTGCAAATTCTCTTGATTCAGTAGAAAAACATGCCAAAGACGATGTATTAAAAAGAGTATCTTCTGAACCATTGCTTTCTGGCCAAGAGAAAGGTACATATTTTGAAAGGAAGTTGCCTTTTTCCGAACAAACTATTTGCTACTATTTGTGAAGATGGGAACAAGAAAATAAATATTTGGTCACATGTATTGTTTTATGAGTTATGCACTATTTCATGTTTTAATTTGTTTAGAAACTCCAAAAGTGAATGCTACCTTTTCAATCAACTGTGGAATAGTTCCAGAAAATTTGGTTGATGTAACAGACTTTGAGTGCTCATTGTGTTTGAGGTAATACAGTCTGAATTCAACATTTATGGTCTTTTTATCATGGTATATAGTAGGAAATGTTAATATTAAACTCAGTGCACAGAAGCTACTAAAATAATTTCTTTATGAAAATGTTCTCATGATTTGTTCAGAATCCCTTAAGACTGCAAAATAAGGTGAAATTTCAGAAGCAAGTTCTAACCATATTTGGTTGGCTAGATTTCTTTAAAATGTTTGCTTAGCAATTATTAGCAGTATTAGAAGTCTTCAGAATGACACTCATAAATAATATTAGCATACTGTCAACCTATTTTCGACTGAATGAAAGAAAATTGGCTTAATCTATAAAAGTTTCTGATTTCTGGGTTTCTTTGCTGGAGAGTCAGTTTGGGATAGCGGTTAAGGCATCAGGCTAAATTGAAATTGGGCAACGGCAAATCACTTCTGAATTCTTAACAAGAAAACTGAAGGGACTTGTACAGACAGTTTCCAGGAATCAGCACTGATTGATTCAAAGACACAAATAAAGTAAAATAAAATAAAATTGCTAGTTGAAATGTTCCCTGCCTCTAACTTGTTAATAAATACAGGTAGTTCTCAACTTATAATACTTCATTTAGTGACTGTTCAAAGTTACAACGGCACTGAAAAAAGTGACTTATGCCCAGTTTTCACACTTATAACTGTTGCAGCATCTCAATGGTCACATAATTAAAATTCAGATGCTTGGCAATTGACTCATATTTGGTTGTGATATCCTCGATTAATGTGATCACCTTTCATGATTTTCTGACAAGCAAAGTCAATGAAGAATCCAGATTCACTTAACACCATGTGACTGACTTAACAATGAGCCTGAGTAGCGTAGGGGAGTAATGCCTCCTACAAAGGCAGCATTTAAAATCCAGCTGCTGCAATTACTGGTGAGTTCAATCCCAGGCAGGCTCAAGGTCGACTCAGCCTTCCATCCTTTATAAGGTGGGTAAATTGAGGACCCAGTTTGTTGGGGCAATAAGCTGACTTTGTATAAATATAAATATACAAAAGTATGAAGGCTATTGCTTAACGCATTGTAAGCCGCCCTGAGTCTCCGGAGAAGGGCGGCATATAAATCAAATTAAAAAAAAAACAACAACTAATGATTCACCTAACTGTGGCAATTAAGATCGTAAAACAGATCAAAATTCACTTAACAAATACACTTAACAGCAGGAGCAATTGTCATAAATCGAGAATTATCTTTAATTATCTTTTTCTGATTCATTTGTATTTGCACCTTAATGATAATCCACTAAAATTTGCAACATTTTTTTAGGCTTTTCCTTCATCCTGTGACAACACCCTGTGGCCATACATTCTGCAAGAAATGTTTACAACGCTGTTTGGACCATGCTCCAGAGTGTCCCCTCTGTAAAGAAAACTTAAAAGAGGTAATGCTGCTTAGGAACATTTATAAGATGCATCTATCGTGTTTCCCGAAAATAAGATCAGGTCTTAGACTGAATTTTGCTCCAAAAGATGCACTAGGGCTTATTTTTATCATTGTCATGTTATTGAAGGAAAATATGAGATATCCGAGGAAGAATATGGATCTTCAGAGTATCTCAGATAACCGGACTACAACCTTCCTCACCTTTGCTTCATATTATTTATTTACTCTGTTCTACAGTTCCAAAGATAACAAGATTACAAACAAGTCAGAGATGAAGATGTGTGGATACAAAAAATATTTTCCCCTTTTTTGTCTCAGTTCTGCCCTCCTTTAACATATGCTGAGAGGTGAAAAGTCTCCAAGCCAACATACATGAAACATACTCAAATCTATATTCTTCATTGGGTAATCCTCATTGGTTAGCACTTATACAAGTGCTAACCAAGAGGGAACCTTTCTTCAAGCATATATAGCAGTCCATTTTTTATCCACAGTCTCCTGGACAAGATATTTTATTTTCAATACTATGTTTCCCTGAAAATAAGACCAAGTCTTAATATTAATTTTTGCTCTGAAAGATGTACTAGGGTTTATTTTCCAGTTAGGTCTTATTTTGGGGAAAATACGGTACTAAAAGCATCCATCTGGCTGACAGTCTCAACTGGAACTTATTTTGGGGGTAGGGCTTATATTACGAGCATCCTGAAAAATCATGCTAGGACTTATTTTCCGGTTGGGTCTTATTTTCGGGGAAACAGAGTATCATAAAGCAAAGTTTGAATCAAAAGCTGAAAAACACTGGTGGAATTGTAATAACCATTTATTCTGTGAATAGAAATGGCTTCCATTTGCAACATCTTCCTCTTAAAAATGTAAGAAAGACTAGATTAATATAAAACATGTCTTTTTCCTGACAAGTTTTATCAAGATCTCATAGTATTTTAAGAATCTCCAAAATCAGTTTTAACATGTAAGAATGTTATCACATTTACTATTTTAAATATGTAAAAATGAGTAACTGCATACTAAAATATCATTGATTTTTAGTTATGAACCGCCTTTACATCTTTTTCATAAAATTGGGGAATTAATAGCAAGAGTGAACAGAGTTTCTCAGCATGGGGACATTTCATTAAAAAAAATTATATTCTATTTCCAGCTAATGCCAGTGTTGTTGCTTAATCCAGGCCTTGCTTGAGCACTATATATTACTATGCAGTCACATATGTATAGTGGAAGCCAGCGCCTTGGGACATATAAGTGCAAGGAGTCCAACCAGATGTCTAAGAATTAGAGGAATTAGTGGTCAGCTGCAGGACTTGGATGCATATCCATAAAGGAATCTAATTTGTATCAGAAGGGGTGAGAGATGGAGATGAGATGGTAGAATGCAAATTGCCAGTACCATTCTATTTCTGACACAGCATTTCACATTTGTTATGCACCATCACTGCAGCTATTCTTCCCTTACATCCAAGAGCTGCATATATATGCAAGCCTTGGGCACCAGAATTTTCGCAAGTGAAAGAGTAGACGCTAGCAGATACTTTTGTGGATTTCTAAAAACAGGGCAAGGAAGTGTTGGACCATGAGTTTCTTGTTGGCAAACTACGTTGGTTGAAAGAACACTTATGCTTAGGAGACACCCACCCCCACAGTGAAAAATCCATTCACTCTCTCATTTAGCACGATTTATTTCTCTGAACGTATAAAAAGGGCAAGAGATGAAGGTCAGTACGGTCAGCTGTTTTCTGCTTAATTCTTTGAAACTGAATTAGAATTCTTTATTGGCCAAGTGTGATTGGACACAAGGATACTCCATGATAGTCATAGGATACCAAATAAAAGCAATTAACATAAATCATAAGATACCACAACGAAGTGATAATCATAAGATGCTAAAAGGAATAGGTAATAGGGAAGATAGGAAAAATAAGAAATGAAATGAAAAAAACCTGCAGTTTTTATTTAAGAAATTATACTGGCTTAACAATTTATCTTTCACTTAGTTTTTAGCACGTGGGGAATACAGCACTACAAGGTTGCTAGAAGAACTAATATTGAAGTATTTGCCTACTGAATTATCTGAGAGAAAAAGAATTAATGACGAAGAAATAGCTGAACTCTCAAGGTGTGTGTTTGTGTTTGTGTATGCACATGCTTTTGTGTGCAATGAAGCTTGTTAACAGACATTTAGAACAAAGAATAACTAGTCATGGTTAGTAATCATACAGAATAATATGTAAATTTTTACTACAAATCCAAACTGAAAAATTTTAGTAATGAAAACATCTATTTATGCCGTTAAATAGAATAAAATTTTTAACATTCTTTGTTAATAATATGTTAATTGTAAGGCTTTTGTTAAGTTACTGAAAGGGTTTATGATTATATAAGAATTAATAGGCAGCAGACTATGGAGAAAATAATCACTATGTATTTAATATAAGGAAAAATAGTTGTATCTATAATTTTACAAGATGAATGATAGTCCATTCGAAGCCACAATTTGGCACGATATGCTTTGGACTAGTGGTCCATTCACTTTGAAGAGAATGCACAAGGATATAAGATAATGTTGGGGGAAAGGATATTAGTGAGGAATGAGATATCTTGAGTTAAATCTTCCTGCACGGTAGAATTCTAATTTTAACATTTTCTTTTCTGCGTCCTGTTTTAAGCTTGACCAGAAACGTTCCTATCTTTGTTTGTACTTTGGCCTACCCAACTGTGCCTTGCCCCCTCCATGTGTTTGAGCCAAGATATAGACTGATGATTCGAAGAAGTGTAGAAACTGGAACAAAACAATTTGGGATGTGTGTACATGACCCTCAAAATGGGTAGGTTTATATTCACAATCACAAAACCAAAATGTATAAAACTATTTTTAAGCTGGCCGTTGACAACAGTATCCCTTTCTTGTAGATTTGCAGATTTTGGCTGCATGTTGTACATTAGAAATCTTGACTATCTGCCAGATGGGCGATCGGTTGTCGACACAATTGGATTAAAGAGATTCCGAGTTATTCGAAGAGGGATGAAGGATGGTTATTGCACTGCAGACATTGAGGATTTAGAAGATATAAAGGTACATAAAACATCTATTTTTGCCTCTACAAGAAGACACCTTGACTATTGCAGCCCTAGTTCAGTGTGCAGCGTTCCCTTAATTTTACAGGAGGAAGGGAGGGATTCTTTCAGTGAATGATAAAATATAGAATTCCATTTAGATCCTACGTTAGTAAATTATTGATTTAATTTGTTTATAGAGGGCAGAGGTTCTTAAATGTTTTGGGCCATGGATCCCTATGAGGATTTGTGAAAGATACAGACATCTCAGAAACATGTATTTAAATAAATATAAAATGCATAAATATAGAACATATTGCAAAGGAAATCAATTATGCTCAAATACAGTTATCAAAATAGTAACAAATATGTAATATAGTAATTATGTGCTTCTTGATTAATCCATTAACCAGTAGCAAGATAGTATCCTTTTTTAGGATATAATAATTTTTGATGGTGAGATTGAATATTTTTGGAATCCAAAGGCCATACTTTATTTTGTTGCCTACATATATTTTTGAATTAAATGCTACATTTCAGCTAAAGAAAATTAAGGTAAGAATAAACCAGCTTAGTCAAAACCATGAAAGTGAACAGCATTGTCCAAGAGCATATCTTTAGCAGGGTTATCAGCCTGCTAAAAGAGCCATGTTTTTGCAGCAGGGTGGAGCCATATGGAGCCCAGGGGTAACACTCTTCCATAGGGTAAGTGCAGCTGCAGAGAAAACATGTTTCCTAGGTGTCACTGGATGACAATGCTTGCACACCTGGTATCAGTTGTTTTGGTATTTATGCTTTAGGGTGTACATCACCCAGAGTTACTCATTGACATGGTTGGCTATGGAGATCAAATAGAGCTGAAGGACACCAACCTCTACTTAGTCTTATAGTATAGGCAATGAGAGCAGAAAGGTAGACATGTAGGTAAACAGGCAAAAGGGACCAATCACACCAGAAAACCCAAAAGCCAGGACAGCTCACAAAGCTGAGATGTGCCATGAACAAACATGGGAACTTCCCAACTAATTCATTAGCTACATTTTGGCCAAGTAGCATATGAGTGATCTTTAAGAGCAGTCCCCAAACATTTTGGCATGGGGAGGGGAAGATTTCAGTTTTGCTTGCTCGCTCCTCACTGCTCATCTCCAGCTGTGCGGCCCAGTTCCTATCAGTACTGGTCCATGGCCCAGGAGTTGGGGACCCCTGATCTAGTGCACATTGCAATAGTCCAAGCAAGAGGTGCCTCAACTTTGAATAACTTGTGCGAAAGGCCTTACAATCCAGGGTTCTTTTCATTAAAAAAAATAATAAAGAGAATTAGCACGCTGCAAACTAAAGCAGCAGCCTGAGATGTTCTTATTTCTCAAAATGCTGCTTCATTTTTGTTGGGACCAAGTAGATTATTTGGATGTTCCTTAAGAAATAATGGAAATAGATTCTATAGGGAATTATAAGATCCTTCTTGGCTACAACAATCAGATATTTTCCCAATTTGAAACTGTACAGGTAGTCCTCAACTCACGACTACAATTGAGCCCAACATCTCTGTTGCTAAGCTAAGAGTTTTGTCCCATTTTACAGCCTATCTTGCTACAGTTGTTAAGAGAATCACTGCAGTTGTTACATTAGTAATGGTTGTTAAGTGAATCTGACTTCCCCATTGACTTTGCTTGTCAGGTCACAAAATGTGATCACATGACTCCAGGACCCTGCAACTGTCATAAATTTATGCCAGTTGCCAAGCAACTTAATTTTGACCATGTGCTGCAACAGTTGTAAGTGAAAAATGGTCATAAGCCACTTTTTTCAGTGCTATTGTACCTTTGGTCGTTAAATGTAAGTCAAGGACTATCTGTATTGCTAATTTTAGTAACACAACTTAATGTAGACCATACAAATAAACACAGGCGCAGTCCTTGAAGGTATGGTGGCAGTAGGGGATAATCAGGTTTTGTTTTTTGAATATGCTTCAAAAACAAATTTGTTCAAGGTTCAATTTAATTTTTGGACAATATTCTTCATTTGTTACTAGGGAGTCAAGTAACTTGTTCACTATGAAGAACAACCTTCTAGCTGAACTAGCTCTTTGTAGTAATAATAACTGGTCCAGGTTGGTCTTATATTATTATCTGTTACTATTACTGTTACATAAAATAGACATTCTGACTGATATATATGGATATAAAAAGAGTCATTTTGGTATGTTCTTCCACCCAAATCTTGCAGTTCCTACTTTTAATGGGAGAGTTAGATTCCTCTCCATTCTGTACAACTTACCTCAGGAATCCAACTGAGAGGGGTATTTTGATGGTTCTTTGTTTCCAGTCATCACAGACCCATCACTATCCTTAGAAAATAAAAATAATGGCCAATTTTGCTGGCTGATGCTTTGCCATGAAATTTATTTACCTGCGTGTAAAAAAAAGTCAAATGTATACAAAAATGGTAGATGGTGCTTTAAGAATTATATGGAGATGTTAGCAAACAATTTTGGAATTTTTTTTCTGGTAAAATGCATTTTATCACATGCTATATCCTTATGAATCAATTTATAAGTGCAGCTGGCTTATTTTCAAAATTTCTAAAGTATGCTTGCCCTAAAAGTGTTGGGAAACCTGCTGTACATATTATTCACTGCAGAGTTCCTTTGTTGGGAAGACATTCCTTTTTATGGCATTTTCATACCTTCCCTTTTATTTTCTTGTACATTGCAAGTTTTCACATGTTTTCTTAATGTAATCCTAGTGCAGATGAAGCATTGAATCTCAGCTGGTCCACTGAATTTAAAGTCTTATCAAACTGACATCTGGATAAGGAGTTAGCCATGGCCCAGTAATGACTAACAGTTGCTAAGCGAATTCAGGAAAGGCATTCAGAAACCAGTTGAGAAAGGAATAGTTGCAAGATACCGCTTAAGCCAGTAGTTCATTCTCTGTTCTCAGAGCTTTGAATGATTGACCACACCAACTTGCTTTGTGATCCTATTTGCTGATATTTTGAAGTGAGCTGCCTTGTAATTCATTTTCCCCCCTCCTTTCCATTTGTAAAGAACTCCCTTTATTTTTTATATACCATGTTAGCTGTAATTTGTATACAGTTTCATGGCTAAATTTTAATGTAGTGATTACACTATACTTTCTTGATGTGCAGGTTAAAGATGAAGGTGAGATGAGAAAACTCCAAGAGCTCCATAATATTGTTTACAACCAGGCTTGTAGCTGGTTTCAAAGCTTAAGAAATAAATTTCATAGCCAAATACTTCAGTACTTTGGTCCAATGCCAGAGAAGGAAGAAAACTTGCAGGTACTTAGCGACTATAGTATTAGACAATTGTCAGTGTGACCTTCACTTGTTTTTCTAGTAAAGAGAGTAATACAGTAACTAAATTAACAGATTTAGGGAAGGTGAGACAAAAAGAGGAAGTGCGAAGAGAGCTGCATAACTGAAAAAGCATGGGGGAAAATCTAGTCTGGATTAATTCTGATTTTTAAAAAAGTTAGATCTGGAATTTTGCTGACTACATTTAACCTAGCATTTTAAACAGACTTGTTTTTTTAAGTGTGCTAAGTAGTTTACTTCTGCATTTTATGAAAAATGATAGTCGAGAGGACTATTTTTAAATTTAGGAAATATTTTCAGTTTAAACTCAATTACATAACCACATCATTATGTTATCTTTGTCCTAAATGTTCTAAGTTTTAATATTGTTTTTTTTCCCCCTTTTAATTTGGTTTTTTAGGAAACAGCTGATGGACCTGCATGGTGTTGGTGGCTTCTAGCTGTTCTTCCTGTGGATCCTAAATATCAGCTTTCAGTGCTTTCTATGAGGTCTTTGAGAGAACGTTTGATAAAAATTCAAGCTATATTGACCTATTTTTCCAGAGACCAGTCCAAATAATTAATTACCTGGACCTTAATATAACAGTATGGCTGTAACTTCAGCTGATTTTTTTTTCTTGCAGAATTTGCACTTTTAGTCCTGATTTGAGAACTATTAGGAAAAATTTTCCTATATCAATAGTTGTTCAATTAGAAGGATGCCATTAATATTGCATGTACACAATTAATCTAGCAGCAAAATATTTATTTGCACTATATACAATGGAATGTATCATATTATTGTCAAAAATTTCCACTGACTACTATGGTGGAAAGTGCAAGATTCAAAATTTGTCAGTTCAAGTTTACAGTATTAATGATGAACTCAAAATCTTGCAAATCAGAAGTTGCCTCAGCTACAGCAGCACCTTGTTGCTATTTGCACAATTATTTAAATGTATTGTCTATTTGTAGAGCAGAGTTCTACAAATTGTTTTAAGTATTTAATTGTAAATTTGGCACAATTTTCTTGTGAAATTATTACATGAATTTGGAGCCATGTTAAAGAACAGTTGAAAAATACTTCCAAGAAGCTGTTGCCACTGTGACTGGGTTACATATATGGTGTGACTAAAATTAGATATAGATGACTACTAGTGTATGTTATTTGGAATTAATTAAAAGGTTAAATGATCTATTCAGTATATAACAAAGCTGACATAGCAACACTTTTGATGAAACTTTTAGCAGGTTTCATGGATTCCCATTGAGAGGAAGAACTAGGTCACCTCTCTTGACCTCGCTTCTGTAAGAAATAATTTATCTACATCTGTTTCATGTCTGATGAAACCTCCATAGTTGGAGCATATGAGAGACTGTCAAGGGAGCTGTCTTAACCCCCTTTTTAATATTTTCTAATGCTGGAAAGAACTAAGGTTGGTGGTACCAGGAGGACATTTTCAGAGTCAGATTTCTTCCTCCATTTGGATCTTTTTCTCCAACATTGGATGGAAAAATCTAGTGTATCCAAAACTTTCTGGAATATGTCTTCTCTTAAAGCCCTAGGTTTGCAGTAACAAAGATCATTTTTAAATTTACACACATATCAAATCTATGTACAACATCTGCATTTGGAAAAATAATCAGAATTTTTTAAAAAATCGTTGCTCTGTCACTGTACTCCTAAATGTAAGATGTTCATGTTTGGGAACTACTGAAGTATGCTTTTTAAAAAAATAATTTCTGGAATACAGAAGTTTGAAAATGCAGATTCCCATGCCTTATTCATATCAAATTGTACTGCAACACACAAGATGGCAGTCTGCTTGCCAATAGATTCATTTTGTAGTTTCTTAAATGTCTGTCTTGATTGTGATTCATTTTATAAAGTTATTGTTAAAATCTTGCTTTTGCTAATATTTAATTTTCAATAAACTTAAAATTTATATTTTTAACTGTGATCAGAATTCTAAATATTTTGGGGATTTTCAATTGTGTCAGCCTGCCATTGAATTATTTTGATGTCAGTGACAAGAGTTTAGTTTGGCTCTGTTCAAATAACTTTGACTAACACTAATTTATGTATTTTGGAAACTTTCAAATTAGGAATTATTAAAACTGAACATTAAACGCACCAATAGCATCATAAATGCCATCAAAATGAATAGTTTTGGAATAAATTACTGGATGAAATCTAATGGAAAAGGGGCAAGTTATATACATACATCTACATCTCCCACTTTTTCACCAGGAGTTTCATTTTTACACACGGAACAGCAGCATTGTAAGGTTGCTTGGCTGGCTCAACATCGCCGTATCTTCCCTGTCTTAGCCCAGCAGCTCAACTGCTGTATCAAAACTTTGCAAGGAATGCTTTTGTCTGAATTGACAGATGCTCATTTTTAATGTATAGTTGATGGGTGGAACAGCTATAATTCTGCTAATAAGTAAAATATCTGTATAGTTATAAAACATCTAATATTGTACTAAGTTTTGTATTCTCTTGAAGATACATCTTCCCATTATAAGGTAAAGCTTAATGAAATTTAAAAATCATATGCCTAACTTCAGTTGTGGCCAAACGGTAGATCTGCATATAACTACCTAAAAATGAGTAGTGCTGTAAGCCAAGCATTCAGTAGTTTTCCTGTGTGCTATTAAGCAAAATGAAGTCATGCCTCTTGGAAAGTCATGGGTACTTCATCACTAGATGTCTTAAACAGTAACAGAGTTGGAAGGGACCTTGGAGGTCATCTAGTCCAACCCCCTGCTCATGCAGGAGACCTGTACTAGGGATTTGAACCGCCTAACTGCCAACTTTTCTGATCGGCAAGCTCAGTGTCTTAGCCACTGAGCCACCGAATCAGGCTATTTCAAGCAAGGCAGCCATTTGCCTGGAATAGTGTAATACCTGCACCACGTGAACAACTAGACTGGAAGGCCTTCAATGTTCATTTCAACACTCCGATCTTACATAGCGATACAAGTGAATCTTAGAAAATCTAAAGTAAAATAACAGGGATGACAGAAGCCCTATATGGGCATAGATACCCTATGAGGGTAGGTGGCCGCATTACAAACCAAATAGGTACATGTTTCCGTATACTGGTCTGGAAATTAACCTTAAAATTCAATGCTGCCTTTAATGTGACTTACTTTCAACTCGATTTGTTTTTAAATGATAACATGGTATTCAGTTTTTAATTGATAAATACATTGTCAACATGCTGGTCATGGTAACAGTTCTGCATAAGGTATTGACCTCAGGCTGCGTATGGTTCACCAAGCAGCCTTATGTGGCATGCCGGCATTTTTCGAACTCAAATCTTCAGTTGTCAAGTTCATTGCCATCACCACTAACCATCAAATAGCTGACTGGTGTGCCAGGTAAGTTGCACGGTCCGCAATGGTAAATTGGCCTGCTCAAAGCTATCTGAAGGTCAACTGTTAATTAGCTTTATATATTATCAGCTTTGTATTTAAAGTTAATTATAGAAAAAGCATTTAAAATATTTAAAGTTAATTATAGAATGTTCTTAATTATAAGAACATTCCACACACAAAAAATATTTTAACATCTTGAATAACTTGTCCTATATTTGATTTCATGGTGGGCCAATTCTAGAACAAAAGCAAACTGGTCCATTTATTAATGGCACTGATAGCTTTAATATAAATTTCAGGAGAATCACCATATGGGCATATCTGTACAGGCTTACAAGTCGACACAGGTAATATTTCTCTTTAATAATCAGTCATGATGGGATCAGTAAGATATATTCTACCTCAATGCACATAACTCTGCTTTCAAGTTACACTGTGCTAGAAAATACAAGATTAGTTGTCTACAATAGCTTAGAACACAAGAGGGCACCTGTACACTCTTTATCATAAAATAGATTAGGAACAGTTTCCCATTAGTACTTATACTAGGAATGATATGCCATCCAATTCTGGAAATTGAAGTGAAACGGTGGTTTAAGAATTCATCTATAAAGTATATTCTCTCATCTTTTTGTCAGCCTGTTTTAGGGAGATCCATGTATTCAGAATGTTGGATCGCAGTTTGGCCCATACACAGTGGTCATTCAACCCAAAAATCTGAGCAGCAAATTGGGCAGCAGCTTCAGGTGAAAGAATTGTGGAACAGCCAAGACCTGTTAAAAAGCAAGGCAATTTTAATTTTTAAAACGTGTGATTGTAATAGTATTACACTATTACTACCACTTAGATAATCTTTAGTGAGCCAAGAAAAACTGATACGTAATACAGAATATTTAGCAATTCATACAGAACATTTCAGATGAATGTGGAAGACAAGATACCAAAATTCTCTTCAGAACTGATACTTGTGCAAGTTAGAGAAGGAGCATAACTTTTTTGAAAGTTAATGTTTACGGGGTTTAACAGAGCATGTTCCTTCTTTGTCTGGACAAGTCTGCACCAGGGTTGTGCAAGCTAAGTGTGCAAACCCCAGATAAAGTTTGGCAGCAACATCCCCCACCCACACCAATGCTGCATGAAACTTGCACAAGCATGTGTGCTCAAAAGTGTGCTGCTTTTTCTGTGCATCCCCCTCAGTGGACCAAGTGCCGAGAAATAACTAAGCCTGTGGAGTCCCCTGCTTACCATCGTGTGGTAACTGGGAGATTCAACATTTCAGACAGTCTCTGAGAGTACATAGTAGTCCTCAACTTACAACCATTTATTTAATGACCATTCAAAATGACAAAAACTGAACTTATGACTGGTCCTCACAATCACAACCCATTGCAGCATGCCTGCAGTCAAATGATCAACATTCAGGACTTGCCAACTGGCATGAATTTATGTTTGCAGCATCCCAGGGTCATGTGATAACCAATCCAAGGTATAATGGGGAAGCTGGATTTGCTTACTGATTTGTTTAACAACCAGGGCAAGAAAGGTAGAATCAGGCAAGACTCACTGAATGACCACATCACTCAACAATGGAAGTTCTGATTTCAACCGTAATTGTAAGTTGAATCCTACCTGTAGGTGTTGGTGGGTTATCACCATTTCTATCTTTTAAATTTAATGCAAACATCTTTGTTGGTTGATGAGAGAAAAGCTAAAAATAACCAGTCTAGCCATAATGCTGACAAATGTAAGCACAACCCAGCGAAGTATGAAGGAGGTTAAATAGATACAGTAAATGGGTGTATTCATGTCTTACAGAATCTTAACTGCAATAAAATCATTTTTTTAAAAATTTACTTTATATGCCGTCCTTCTCCGGAGACTCAGGGCGGCTTACAATGCGTTAAGCAATAGCCTTCATACTTTGTATATACCTGCTTAGTAGTGCTTTTGCCCCCCTCCCCCAGCGGTGTTCTTTTTTATACAAAGTCAGCTTATTGCCCCCACAATCTGGATCATTTTACCTACCTCGAAAGGATGGAAGGCTGAGTCAACCTTGAGCCTGGTGAGATTCGAACTTGCAGTAATTGCAGGCAGCTGGTGTCACTTTAACACCACTTTAAGCTGCTGCGTC
This sequence comes from Masticophis lateralis, assembly GCA_030761175.1. NCBI lineage: Eukaryota > Metazoa > Chordata > Lepidosauria > Squamata > Colubridae > Masticophis > Masticophis lateralis. Next base: position 13,442,476 of record JAUDYJ010000007.1, on the reverse strand, counting down.
ACCAGGCTCTTATTATTTTATTCACAAGGGGTATGTGTATGTGTCCCACTACTGCAAATCTTACGAAATTCTGCCTTTGACCATAATCATCTCTCTGTGTGTATTTCTATATGTATATAAAAATAGTAAACTTAGAATCAAGGCATTCATTTATTCTAAGTTTATCACTATTTTGAACAGAACTACAGCTGATACCGTTTCCCCCAAAATAAGACCTCCCCTGATAATAAGCCCAATCAAGCTTTTGAGCACATGGCAATAAGGCCAAGCACTTATTTCAGGGCTCAAAAAAATATAAGTCAGGGTCTTATTTTTGGGGAAACACGGTAGTAAGATTATGTCTTTACTTTCAAGTATGTACGATCTCCCAAAAAATAATTGGTTCCAAGTGTTAAATGATAAATCTTACCAGTAGGCATTCTCAGGGATGACCATATATCTTGGGCACCCCAGTCAGCTGAGAGAGGAGGACAATTGACAACTGGATAAGCAGTGTTTCCGGATAACACAGGTCCCAAGCCATTGCTTCTCCCAGCCACTGCAATGAACACTGTAGGAATACCATCCCCTGAAAACACAAACAAAAACGTATCAATGTGATAGAAACAAGCTCACCTAACCCAGATTCTATATTCGTTTTCATTTTTTAAAACGGGAATTATTTTGAGATTGAATTTAAACAATAGTTCACTAAAATAGACAATTTAGACAAATTTGAGTTAAGTACCTTCATATTCAGCTTTGATCCTCAGTGTTTCATCTGGTCCTTTGTGAGCAGAGGTCACTCGTAATTCACAAGGCACACCATAATTGCCACATGCCTTTTTAATTTTTTCACAGTGACTAAGATCAGAAGTGGAACCCATGAGGACAACTACTCTGCCTGGTGTCGTTTGTGGTTTCAATAACAGCTAATAGAAAAGAAGATCAAAAGACAATTTAGAAGTACAGAAAACAATGATATGGATTATCCATATCCGTATCTCATAGATGGTTTCAGTACCTCCACTCTTTCAGCCACCCATTCGAAGTTTCTTTTCACCACTTGCAGTGCTTCAGGTGTCACTTCTTTGAGGTCACGGTAAGACTAAAAGCACAACAAAAGAACAAAAGATTACATATAAATTGCAAGAGTCACCTACCTCACAGGTGTCAAACTCGCCTCGACCACATTGCGGTCACATGTTTCTCCTTTCACGGAGCTGTGGTGGGCGTGGCCTGCACGACACATTTGGCCCGTGGGCCACCAATTTGATACTCCTGACCTACTTCATACCTACGTAAACTACCAATACTATAATTAACTGACAAGTCCATACACATATTTATAATCTGGTTTTAACCCAAAAGTCCAATGTAAGGACCAATAAAGTGATATATAAGTTGTTGATGTATTTCCAATTCGTTTCTTGAAACTTCCAAATCACTCAATCACTCAGAGGCAAAGCCATATGTTTATCTCCTATATTAAGTCAGGTAAAGTAATTTATGCTTATATGGTTAATAAAATCATGCTTCACTATGCTGTAAGTAACATATAGTATCAATATGTGTTTATATCACATAGTAGTCCCAGACTCAACAGCATATCTGAAGGGGACTTTTCGTAGCTCATTATGAAGTAAACAATATTTTTGGAATATGAATTTTGCATTCACCCATTTCCTCTTATAGTTAGAATATATAGGTATTAATAGCTATTATCTAAAAATGTGCATTATCATTGCCAGAACTGTAATTAAACAGAAAAGTCTAAGTTAACATGCATAATGTTTTATATATCTTTCACTATTTTAATTGAAATGTAATTAGGGATTTTATTTTTGGATACTTGAAATGTCTATCAGAAAACAAACAGCAGAATGAAAGATAACTTAACAGTTTTCCAATTTTAACTGTAGAATTTGGCTTTCCCCCATTTTCTTTCCCATCTTGTTTCACATGAAGAAACAAACCCAGAAACTAAGGAGAACAGAAGCAGGTTTCACACAGCACAGATACATACAGTATACCTTGTAAAATTGCAATATTGGCTTATTTTCAGCACTGAAAACAGAATTACCTGTTTGTCTTTTTGTTGTTTTCTATCTCCAGATGGCCACAGCCTCCAAGAATCATTATCAATGACATCAGCAAGGACAATTTCTTTCGTGGCTACATTAACACCAAACTCAACCTAAAAATGGAAACATGACACAAGAAAGGAAAGATTAGCTGAATTTAATAATTTCATCCCTTAAATTTTAAAAGGCAAGATCTAAAATACAAATGTACGTACTTTCAAATCCACCAGCGTACAATTCTGGGGCTGCCATGCTTTTTCAAGTATTTCAAAAATAGCTCGGGTGGACTGAGCCATGATGTCTACTTCTGTTTGTCCAATTTCAAGGCCAGCAAGCTTAAACTTAACTTCAATAATTTGCTCTTCAGACCACTGTGGATCATTTGCTGCATCATCCTGTGATGAAAAGTGAGATTTTGTTGGAATAATTGTTATCTTCATTAGCGATAAAGTTCAACTTCCGCAATCCACACAGAAGTAAACAACATTTTTCACTGCACATTTAGTTGAGGGTAGTTCTGTAAGTGATCGTTTTGGATGGATGGGCCTTTCTGATAGCTCTTCTTTCCTGCTTTATATAACCACTAGACACCACTATAATGCTATGCATAACTTCTTTAAAACCAAGAGACCTGTCCGTGGACTGGCACCGGGCTGCAGCATGCCAGCAACCAATCTGCGGAAATAAGCAAAGCCCCATCCATGTGATGAGGCAAAATCGTGCCCCCTCTGGTCCACGGAAAAATCTTTCTCCACAGAACCAGTCCCTGGTGCCCAAAAGGTTGGGGGCCGCTGTTTCAAATGATGTAATCTGAGAATTTTTTGCAGAATGATATGGTGTGGGATGCTACTTGCTCTCTTGTGGCCTCCTCTGACAAATAGTGCAGGTGGCCAGACTAGAAAGAGATCATTCCTGCCAGAGGTCTAAAAAGAGAATGCTCTCAGACTGAAAGATAAGTTGCCTATCTTGAGTTTTCACTCAACACAAACAAAACATGTTTGAAGTTATTACAGACAGTTCTCAACTTACGATCACAACTGGGACCAGAATTTTAGTTGCTAAAAAAGGCAGTTAAGTGAATTACACCCAATATTACTGGGTTTTTTGCCACAATAGTTAACTGAACCACTGCAGTTGTTAAATGAATCAAGTTTCCGTCTTGACTTTGCTGGTCAGAATCTGATTAGGAAGTTTGCAAATGGACTTCATGTGACCCTGGGACACTGCAACCATAGAAACTCCATCCCAGTTGCCAAGCTCCCAGGTTTGGGGATGCTGTGACGGTCATAAGCACAAGTTACAAGTCATTTTTTTCAGTGGTGGTGTAACTTCAAACAGTTGCTAAACGAATGTTTATAAGTTGAGGACTACTTGTACACAAACACAGACTTTCCTAATTGACATGATACCTATGATTATCATCTTGGGCATGAATACAAAGGGTTTTTTTAACAATTAAAAATAGGTTTTTTAAATATATAAGAGAGTCAAAGAATCAAAACTGCTTTTAAGGATCACATCAGTGGTGGGATTCAGCTGGGTCGAGTGAATCGGTAGTTAAAATTGCTGGCTGGCCCCACCCCTCCCCAGAGTCCCCACATGCCCCATTTTGGCTCCCAGGTAAGTGCAGGATGACCTCCTATGCCCTGGGAGCCACTTACGGGGGACGGGGGACAGTGCACTCTCCCAGCAGCCTGTTTTTGTGCCCAGGAGGCTTCAGGGAGGCCTCCTAGGCCCAAAACCAGGCACCGAGGGGGGCAGTGTACCCTCCCAGTGGCCTGTTTTTGCTCCCAGTGGGGTTCAGGAGGACGAGTGCTGCCTGTCACACCCCCTGGCCATGCCCACCATGGCCACACCTACCCAGCCAATCATTAGGGCAGAGAACTGGTTGTTAAATTATTTGAATCCCACCATTGGATCATTTATATATTGCAAAATTCTATCAGTACTGAGTTACAGTATTTGGGGGGAGAGGAATTGATTTTGGAAGGCTTGGAATAGGATGTTTAACTGAAACACTTAATTAGCTTGAGGTTCAAGCTTTCAAGAAGGTGATAATTGTTAAATTATGCAAAACTGTCAACTCCATTTCATGTTACTTACCTTATAAAACATCTCAATTTTGGGTGGATAAAATTTGTAGCCCTCTTCAACACCAGGATTTCTCTTCAGAAAGGAACCAGTGGCAATTCTCCTACAAACCCATTCAATCGGAATCATTTCGCAGTGAGCAGCCATGAATGCAGTTTCGCTGCATTTTCTCACAAAAGCGGTTTTGATGCCTGTAATAAAAAATACTCATCAAAACAGACTTCTGTATCTCAATTGCTAATAAGTAAAATATGCAACCTACATTCTAAAACAGAAATAAGGAGTGAACCATTCTGGGGCAAAAATCAATGAAAACAGAGATCTGGGATCTTCATCCAGATCAGAAAAGCTTACTGCTTTTTATGAAAATCCCAAGCAGGATTTTCACATACATCTAAGCACATACATCTAAGCAATCTATTAATTTCACATACATCTAAGCAATCTATTAATTTCAAACTTACATAATAGGGATTGCTTTTATTAGATCAGACTGGGAAGATTTTATAAACAAAGAGTGGCAAGGTGACTAAAAGTTTTAAAAAATATATCAGCTTGGATTTAGAGACATAGTAGAGCATAATTTAATTTTAAAAACTTCCATAAAGATTTAATGGCATGATTTCCTGAACTTAAAACTATAAACAGGAACTTTTCTAACTTTAGGTGGGTTTAAGAAAGGAAAAAGTGTTTTTTCCAATCTAATAGCACAACTAGTCTTGGATTTTAAAAAGATTTAAATCAGTCCTCAGCCACATGATTTTAACCAATTATAAACATTAATGTTAATCAACTTGCCAAGAACAGAGTTGACAATTTCTAGACGTCCAGCTGGGAAAAATCTCACTTTTCCTATATCTTAAATGATCTAGCCTATTATATTTTTCAATTTGCCTCCTCCATATGATAATTGTTGGTTTTTTAATCTATTATTATTATTATTATTATTATTATTATTATTATTATTATTATTATTATTATTATTTATGTGTTAGTATTTGATTTCATTTTATTATTTTCTCATTCACTACCAATCATGCAGGTGGCAGTATCTTTATGATCTTGTCAAAATTCCAAAACTAAGCAGAGTCAGGTCTGGTTGGCATTTGACTGTGAGAGAACTTCAAAGAACTAGATTAGACTACAAAGTTAAAAACAAGTAACATCCATTCTGATGCAATGCAACAATTTTAATAGCTTCATGAAATCAGCAGAAAGCATGCCTGAAAGGAAACTTCACTTTTTAAAGGAAATGCAGTCCTATTATTAGTCATACAAAAAGAGATGAATGAATAGACATGAATGGATACCCAACATCAGTGGCCATCGATATTTTTTTCACTTTTTGCGCTAATTGCACTTTTATTTGTTAATGAGGCAGGAAGGAACTAGTAAGCTAGAGGTTTACCACAGAATATTATAAAATGTTGCAACACTCCATGGCGGAAAAAGTTGGAACACAAGAAAGGATTCCATTGTGTTAATTTTTAATCCTTAAACTTAACTCAAAGCAACATTTCTTCATAACATACTAATGTGAGGCAAGGTTTGGAAGTACAACATAATAAACAGATGCAAATCTGTTTTTGGTAATCAGTAGCCTGCAAGACTTTGATATGTGATTTTTGGCACACAATGCAAGGATTATAATTTCAAGCAAATGTTAACTTTCATGGCTGAAAAGGTAAAAATTCTAACAACTCACTCTTAAGGGTTTTAAACCAAGTTGTTAAAACTTATGCAAAGTAAATAGGAGGGGGGAAAATCACAGCATAGATGGTAAGAAATCATAGCAAAAGACCATGAGTTCAAGTCCTGGGTTAGCCATGAAAGCCAGCTGGGTGATCTTAAGCCAATCTCTCTGTCTCTCACTCCAATTTGTCTCACAAAGTTTTGTTGTGGGGAAAATAGGAGCAGGAAGGTATGTTGGATAGGTTTGCCACCTTGAGTTATCTGTGAGAATAATAAAGGTGGGATATAAACAAATGAATAAACAGATGCAATGGCAGGGAAATGCATATGTAATAGTACTAGGTGGTACTAAACCACTTTTTCAAAGTTTCTACATAGGAACATAACCAGATCTTGTTTTCGGGAATTATGGGTTTGATGGACTATGAATGTCCTCTAAGTGATCTCAAAAAGGGGCCAGTGATTTAGAGCTGCAAACCAACTTCTCAGCCTTATCCAGAAAAAACCTCTAACATCTTCTACAACCAGCCAGGTATCTCTGCCATGTAACAATCCCAAAATTCAAAAATGCCTCTTCTTTAGCCAGATTCAGCGTTCTTCCAACAACGGTTACAGAAGAAACATACAAAAAAATCCCCTTCAACAGAGATTCTGTTCATGCAGTGGTGGAATAATTGAATTGACAGAATATGTTATGCTCTATTGTCTTCTCTACGCAGTAGCAAGCCAGGAATTATCTCCACATACCCTGGCCATTCCAATTTGTGTTATGTCAAAATGTTATTACCTGACTAGGGCTATAAATTTTGAAAACCCAACGTAAGTTTAAAACAGCCAATAATAAGCACTTAAAACATGTTTTCCTCACCAATCCATTTGGAAGTATATGTTAAATTCCACTGCTTAACTTTCCAATATCTTCTTCCAACGTTACTTAATGATATAATGGACAAGTATTTAATATGACTCATCTATGGGGACACTAACTTGGATTTTTTTAATGTGAAAAGAGTGTTACTATTGTGTTCTTGAAAGTTCTATGCTCCTTCAGCATATAGTCACAAGATCTCTTAATTATAATAAAATCAAGAAAAATTACCATGCAAGTGTCCTATAGCAAAAATAGTTTCCATATAGTGAGGACATTATTGCTTTATATAAAGGGTTGCTCTCATGCACGAGGGTTAACTTTTCCACCACCTACCAGATTCTTGAAGCAATTGGAACACACAAGATGTTGTGGTATTTGAGATTGCAGCTTTCCCTTCCATGATGTTCTTTCTAGCTGCATTTCCAGCAGTTATTTGGTCTTTTGACTGCAGCAGGACACATCCTGGGTAATTCACCAATTCGTAAACTTCTTTTGTTTTTCCCTCATTTACTTTTTTGCCCAGTTTAAGTTCTGGAGAAATAATTGGGGAAGGGAGATATTTTTACATCATGTACATAAATGAAAACAAGGCACTGAATTTTAAAAAGTTTACAGAACAAACTTGTGCATGTTTACTATGAAATTTCTACTTTATTTACGGCATCTTAAATTTGGGAAGCATTTTTCTGCCTGCAATTTAACACTTTTGTTTGAATATCAAAGACCACTATTCATTCAATTTGTTCACCAAATGCCTTGTTTCGTTTGGCCATGTCTTTATTCTCAGATTGTGTTCATGTGTCAAACTTAGCCATTTTCTTTTTCAAAAAAGACACACTATGTCTTAGCATGAGCTGTGAGTGTTGTAAGCTTGTTTCGGTGTTGCTTTTAGCTGATAGAGGGGGGAAAAGAGAGAGAAAAAGAGAATCTCGCACTAAAAAGAAGCCTGCTGAGAAGGAAACAAGAGTTGAAGTCTTTTTAGTTCCTATGGTAACAAATGGATTGCTGAATGCAATTTATTAAATAATCCAGATAGCCATGCAGAGCAACCCTTCTACACTTTTCTTGTGCTGTCTGTTCACTTTCCAAGCTGTGTTAATTCTCCACATACACTTATGAAGAAAAATAAGTCTATATTAATCTTTAACTTTTTGCCCTGGTTCAGGACAAAATGAGAATATCTGCTAAATTTCTTCTATTTACACAAGGGCAGTTCACCCATTGAACTGTGACTTCTGTATACCAGTTATCTCTTTCCTTCAACATGAAATCTCAACTCTTTTTCCTTTGAACCAAGCAAACATGGCTGTAATCACTGTATGTTGTACTCTTCTGGCAAAGGCATTTTAGGGGGGCACCCTTGATTGATTCAAGGCAAGAAGACATTCCACCTCATGTCTTAAGATGTTGAGCTGCCATAAGCTTTTATTGATGTGGGGCCTCTCTTCGCATTTCAGGGTTTAGAGAGCTGTTCTTGAAAAAAAGGGAGTTGTTCTTAAGCTTTGCTTAAGCTTAACTCAGTTTTGTTCTTAAACTCAGTCAAGTCTAGTTTAGAGCTTACACTATAGTTTTTATTATTACCCCAAAGTCCTGGGCAACTGCTACTAATTGTCAGGAGCCATAATCATCTACAACTCTGAGGACCACAAAAAGCCCTTGAGCCTTAGAATAACCCCCTATGCTAAGGACCGCTAAATTTGCCAGTTGTGAGTAAAGGAGTGAGAGTGGCGTAGTAAGGAACTTATGCATCTTTGCCTTGCCTTTTTCTCTTGACTCAAATATGACTCCTTTAATGACTATTTGCTAGCAAGACAACAATAAAATAGAAGTCTAAATGCCCAAATAATTTGTAATAGACAGGCCCAAGAGGGCAACCATATAAACATTTCAAGATGAAGTGGGTAATATTTTGCATGACAACTTGAATTTAACTAGTTTCTTGAGTAGCCACACTTAACAAAACTCTTCCTTCCAAGATAAAGGCATAAAATTATTACTGCCCATAAAGTTATTGTATGGTGATGAAAAGAGTATTTTATAAATAAAACACCACTCTGTAATGCGAACTTATTATTGATGCTTTGGTGAAAGTTGATTGCAAGTTCACATTTATTGTCCCCTTTAAGATTTCTACAGAATTATCCTTAGTCATATAGAGCTAGGTAACAATGGGTTCATTAAAAAGAAAGGTTTTTTTTTTAATACGTGAGGATTTATATCCAGATAGTACATCTAGAATACTTAATAGATCACTCATTTCTGCAACCACTAAGTGTTTCCTGGAAAAATAAAACTTTGAAAAGCAACGATAGCAACTATATATATAATGGAATCTTCCAGTGATAATTTTAAGAAAACAAATATAAACAGGTTTAGAGATATCTATGTGTTTTACTAAAGATTGTGATAGTTATAAGCAATAGCTAGATTTTATGTAAAAAATCTAATTATGAATACCAAGGAAAACAACCTAACTGAACATCATTTCCTTCCTTATTACATTTTAAATCTCTGGACAGATTTCTGATATGTTGTCAATCCAACTTTTCCTCCCTAACTCCATCTTTTTTTAGCAGATTACTTAACAATATTAACCCAGACATCTCAAAGATTTGCAAAATATTGTGAACTTTGAATTGACTAATATATTGCTTTAATGTAGATGTTGAAAATCTTTACAAAGATTTCTCTAGTCTTCTGAGAAGTGGTCCATCCAAATCTTAAAGTGATACATACAAAGTCTGATACTGGGAGAATATGCATAAGGGAACCAAATTCGGTTGTTCTGATAAGATCCCGCATATATATTGCAAGTGATCCGAATTTCAAGTTTCATATTGCTAAAACTGCATACCATACTGCTATGGGAGACTTTATCAGGCTGTAAAATTTTAGAATTTCAAAGGAAAAGTCCAACAAAAACTTTGCCGATTGGGTCCTGAATATGGTATAACAAACTAGATAGCTAATGAACAGTAGAGGCAGAAGCACCAATCACTTCTTGAGTGAATATAAAATACAGGTAGTCCTCGACTTACATCCACAGTTGAGCTCAGAATTTTTTTAAGGAAAAAATTTGTAAAGTGAGTTTTGCCCCTCTTTATGACTTTTCTTGCCACATCTGTTAAGCAAATCACTGCAGTTGTTAAAATTAATAACCCAGTTTTTAAGAGAACGTGGCTTTCCCATTGACTTTGCTTATCAGAAGGTCATAAAAGATAATCACGTGACACCAGGACACTGCAAGCGTCATAAATATGAACCAGTTGTCAAGCATCCCAATGTAAATCACGTGACCACGGGGATCCTGCAATGGTTGTAAGTGTGAAAAATGGCCATAAGTCACTTTTCAGTTCTGTTGTAACTCCGGTCACTCAGTGAATGGTTGTAAATCGAGGACTACCTGCACATGGCAGTTTCCCTCCAATCTGCATAATACATTCAATCCAGAACCCAAATCGAGAATTCAGCACATCTTTCCCATCTCAAATATTTGGATGGCTTAATTCATATCCCCTTCTAGCTGAGACCAAACACAGGAAAGCAAACAGCTGAAGCAAAATACAAAATGTCTTTTGTGTCCAACAGCCAAGTTTTCACAATGGCTTAAACTCCCAAGTTAGGGGACTATAACTGCCAGCATCTCCAGGCAGCCGATCCCAACAGCTCTGGAGATCCCCAGCCTGAGAATGGCAGACAGAGATTGCATTGCACACAGATAACAGAGTTGGAAGGGACCTGGGGGTGGGGGGTGGGATCTAGCCCAACCCCCACTCCCAGCAGGAGCCCCTACACCATTTCTGACAAATGGCAGTCCAATCCTTTCTTGAAAGTCTCAAGTGATGAAGCTCCCACTTGAATGAAGCTCCCACATTGCAATGCAATGGCACTGGAAGTCCCAAAGGTGCTTTTTCAGGAGGCAACTGGCCTTTTTTTTCTTTCTTGGTCATTCCAGTCTCATCCAAGATGCTTCTTCAGCCCTGACTGTATGGTAGGGAATGGAAGGATTTATATCTCCTTTCAAAGGAGATAATAAACCCTTAACATCCAGATGTTCTTGTACCCTGCAGACAGCTGGTCATTTGCATCCTTTTAGAGCAGAGGTCTTCAAACTTGGCAGCTTTAAGACTTGTGGACTTCAACGCCCAGAATTCCCCAGCCAGCTTTAAGACTTGTGGACTTCAACGCCCAGAATTCCCCAGCCAGCTTTAAGACTTGTGGACTTCAATGCCCAGAATTCTCCAGCCAGCTTTAAGACTTGTGGACTTCAATCTCCCTGGCTGGAGAATTCTGGGCGTTAAAGTCCACAAGTCTTAAAGCTGCCAAGTTTGAAGACCTCTGTTTTAGAGGGTCCTTGAGGCCACCAGGAGGGTTATCCCATTGGAACCATTCATGGAGTCCTAGATAAAAGATTGCAGGTCAAAAATTAAAAAAAAAAAGAGAATTCCCTTCTACCCCCTTGCTGGATGAGACAAAGGTAGATCTCTGCACCCACAGGCAGGAAGGGAATCCTTTTTAGTATTATTATTATTTTTGACCCGCGCCTCTTTATCTAGGACTCCACTGTACAAGGAGGAGGCGGATGGTTCCGATGTGATGCGTGCAACCCAATCTCTGTCCGCCATTCTCAGGACGGGGAACCTCCAGAGCTCACTTTCTCCACACACACACAAAAAGAAGTGTTGCTTCTTTCGAACTCCGGCAGCCTTCCAAAGGCGAAACTCTCCAAGGGCGGCGGCGGAGGCGGAGGCGGAGGAGAAGAAGAGGCGGCGGCGGAGGCTCCCTCAGGCGCCCCACCTGGTGCACAGCGGCCGGCGGTGCTTCTCCTTTCCCGCGGAGCCGGAGCCGAAGCCACTCACCTGAATGTATGGGAGGCATGGCAGCGAAGGGAGCGGAGGTCCTGGACGCCTAAAAGAAAAAGAAAAAAAAAAGTAGAAAAAAGCCAAACACAGGTGAAGAGGAGAAAACGCAGCGCGACGCCACCTGCCAGGAAAGCCCCGCGCGCTTTCCGAGAAGAAGAAGGAGGGAGGATGGTGTGTGTGTGTGTGTGTGGTGGGGGAAGAGACCCAGAACACTCTCGGGGGTGCCGAAGAACTGGCGGCGGGGCCGCGTAAGAAGAAGAAGGGGCAGCGGCGGAAGGGGCCGGCGAAGCGGAGGGTGGAGATTATAATCGCCGAGCCCACCAATGGCCGCGGCTCGCGCGCTGGGAGTGGCGCCCCAAAGTGCACCACCCCGGGCGCCTTCTTCCTCCCAAAGACCTAGAAGTGGGGCGGGGGGAGGGAATAGGGGGAGTGCGGCGGGAAAGGAAGAGGGAGGAAGGTGGTTCGGCTACCTCGGCCTTCCAATCTGCGAGGCGCTTCCACCTCCGCCCCTCCGCCTAACCAACCTCCCCAACCGCGGCAACGGCCTCTGGGCAGCGCTGTTCACAGGAACGTGGAAAGCGAAGTTGCGCCCTCGCGCCGTTTTCCAGGATTTTTCGCTCCCTCTACCCGTCCCAGGCCCGACTGAGGCTGTTTGGCGCCAAAGGTTCGCCCCATTTTTCGCTTCCCTCAAAAAGGCGGCCGCCCTCAGCCCAGAACTGTTCTTTCCCCCCACGAGACCCCGACCCCCCAAAGTGCGAAAAGTTTAAAAACAACACCACACCACACCAAATTTAATACGCGGGTGAAAAGAATGAGGGTGGGGTGTGGGAGGAGAAAAGTTCCGCTGCAAAACTTAAAAAGTTGCGACGAAAGGTTGCAAAGAAAGCGGGCGCTTGTTCCTTTCCTTTCTCCCCCGCCTCCACCACCCCCCCGGACTCGGGGAGCGCGACTCCCCCGCAGGCGGCGCTTCCTTCGCCCAGAAAACAACCGGGCCGGCTCCCCCCGCTCTCCCCATGTGAGGGAGTGAGTGAGCGTGTGTGTATGTATGTAAATAAGGCGGGTGGGAATCAGGGGCGCTGGCGTTGCAACCGCCAAGCCCGCCTCCTCCTCCTCCTCCTCCTTTCCCACAAACTCAGGCGGCGGCGGCGGCTCAAGCGTACAAGCAACCCGGAGCAGCTCTGCGGGTAGCATCCGCGCGCGCACGTTACACGCAGACACGTGTTGGCCTGGCGAAGCATGGAATTCGAGGAGCTGGGCATCGGGGAGGAATGCGGCGTCTTCGGCTGCCTCGCCGCCGGCTTGTGGCCCACCGAGCTGGATGTGCCCCATGTGATCACGCTGGGGCTGGTGGGGTTGCAGCACAGGTAGGAATCCGGGGAGAAAGGTGGGGATCCCCCCACCGGGGAAGGGGGTCTTGGACGGGAAGGCCCTGAGCCCCTCCGGCCTTGGGAAGGGGGAGGAATGCGGTGGGATTTACGAGTGTGAAGCCGGTGCGGTCTTGCTCTGATAACAACTAAGGCACGTGCTTAGGATGCGTGTAAAATCCCTCCTTTCCCCCCATCTCCCGCCGATATACATATTTGCACTCTGCGCATACATAAGATCCTCGTTCCCAAGGAAATTGGTGCAGAATTGGCACCCTGAGGTCTTCCTGTTTGGCGGCTGCAGTTCTGCCCCTGATTCAAAAATAAATTTAAAAAATGAGCATGCCCTGTAGGTAAGATTAAAGTGCAACTCCGATTATTACAAAACATCCTTAACCCTTCCTCAAACTTCCAGAGCTCATCCTGTTCAAAGTTTACAGGTACTTCTTGGAGTGCCTCAAACTTGCTGAAAATCTGTGCCTGAATTGGGATGGCCCAGTAACATCATAGTCTATATAGCAATCTTAAGAGTCCCGCTGTAGAGTATTGGACACAAATCAGTCTTGGTAAGCTGGTTTACTCTTGCTTTTAGCTATAGTATTGTAAGAAACATCCTTCTAGGTCAAAGTATAAAAACAAAATTTGGGTAAAGGCACTGCATGGGTTTGTTTGGCAACAGCGCCACCCCTTCCAGACTCTGCCCATAATCCTTTCCTGCTGCAGTATTTATTCATTTATTATTTTATTTATTAAATTTTTATACCACCCTTCTCCCGAAGGACTCAGGGCAGTGTACAGCCACAATAAAACAACATACAGTACAAAATTTAAAAACACTTTAAAAACGTATTAAACAATTGTGCCCCAGATTAAAACTCAACGATTAAGACACCCATTACAAATCGTTATTGAGCCAGGCCAGCTTGTTCGAATAGTAGAGTTTTAAGGGCACAGTGGAAAGTACACAAGTCAGGAATCATACGTATCCCCGGGGGCAGTATGTTTGTTTTGCCTACTCTACCCAGAAACATCCAAACAACAAGATACAACCTCGCCCTCACTTACCCATCCTCTCAGCAGAAAGTTCCTTGTTTGCAAACACATCTTATTTACTTCCTATCTGTGCTTTATTTTATATCGGCTTTCTATTATCTAATCCAATGCCTTTTTCAAATTTCTTGACACTGCTGGTTGGGGATGTTGATCATTTTAATCCAGCATATGTAGAGAGCATCATCAGGCTGGTCTACATCTCTTTATCCTTGTTTCTCTAGCCTGCTAAAACTTTGGCTGTATGCATTTCTTTATGGAGTGATACATTTCTAGATTCATCTTGGATCAATTTGCTCTCTGGTTACTTCTTCCTCCTCGGTTAGGGGATTGGGACTGCTGAGCCGAATAGAAACCACAATTCTCAACCCTTTTAACAGGAGGTGCTCTAAGGATGTGCTTTCTCTTAAGTTTGTGCCCATCCAGTGGTTAGAATGCAGTTCTGCTGACTGCAGGCTGCCTGCAAATTTGGCAGTTCGAATCTCACCAGATTCAAGGTTGACTCGGCCTTCCATCCTTTCAGGGTTGTAAAATGAGGACCCAGATTGTTGGGGGCCATATGCTGACTCTGTAAACCACTCTGAGGGCTGTAAAGAACGGTGAAGTGATATATAAGTCTAAGTGCTAATGTTATTTCTTGGGAAATAGCCATGCTAAATTGGGTTCTTGAATAATGATTCAAAGGACCATATGGCACATGTCTCTAGGATTTACTTATTGTTTAAGTGAGATGTTGTCTCTAGCCCTCAATGTGACTGTGGTGCTCCTTGACAAAATATCCACCACATTGTGTCCAATGTCCATCAAGAGCTTACACCGGCCCAATGTCTGATTTTTTCAACACAGACCACCCTGTCCTTGAATGGCTGGGTGGACTGGACATTAACATTTGAACTACTATAAATCCATGTATTTGCCATACGCTAAATAAATAAATATTTTAAAAACTCCCTAGGCTGCACAGACAGAGATACTTGAGACACAACAGTCACCTTCTTGGTAAAAAAAAATAATATTACATTGCAGTAACAAAACATTCACTCTTCAATCACATCCCTACATTCGCAACTCTAAAGAAATCATATCGCCTTAGTGACAGACCTGTTTTTCCATCTCAGGAAACTTTCTTCCTCCCATCCCCAATATTATTAACTTATTTTTAACTTATTTTAAACTGTTACTATCAAAGCTCCTGCTTTGATAGTAACAGTTTAAAGTATCAACTTGCCAGGTTATATACAGAGTAGCTATCCCTGCATATAGTACATATGTTACATAAATTGGTGGGTTAACACTAAAATCGTTTGTTTAGCTCTATGCAGGCACAGACTGCAGAGCAATTGGTTTCCATTTTCAACTAACTATAAAGACTTACTACACACAGAGCTAAATTCATAGTAGCTAATATTTAGCTATAGTTGAGGAAAGTAAGGTAATTTTAACAATGATTCTGGCTTCTTTCTCATCACTCTTGAAACACCCTGATGACTCAGTTTGAACATAGAACTATATAAATTCTGAACACTTTCGCCTCTTGTAAGCCTTTCTAACAATGCAGGTGGGAAAATACACCAGGATGTAATATATCAATAAAACTTGGTTGTTAATTTAGATTAAAGATATATGCCAAAAAAAAAAAAATCAGCCAGAAAAGTCACTGTCCCAACATATGGAACACAGAGGAATGGTAAAAGTTGATGGAGGCATTACAGGTAGTTTTCAGTTCATGACCATTGATTCAGTAGACATTTAAACCTACGTTAGCATGAAATGAGTGGTATTTATGACTGGTCTTTGAAACCCTGGTCGTTGCAGCTTCCCTGCAGTCACACAGCAACAGCTGGCAAGAAGTTGGAAATCTCAACCAAATGAGGTCCTCACTAGCAACACATGATGATTCACTTAATGATGGCAACCGGGGACTTCTGGAACTACCATCACTAAGGGATATGTCACATGACATTGTACTTTTATGATCACATCATTTAGCAATGGGAATTACAGTCCCAATTATCATTGTTAAGCAAAAACTACCTTTATAAAACTAAATGGCAAAAAAACAACAACAGTGTATTGGCATGAATTATAGCGTTATAAGAGAAGGGTAATAACACCAGAGAGACAGAGATACAGATAAACACAGAACTATTTTAACTAGTTAAAATACACACACACACACTGCTCAAAAAACTAAAGGGAACACAAGCAAAAGACATCCGAGATCTGAATGAATGAAATAGCCTTATTAAATACTTTGTTCATTACATACAGTAGTTTTGTGTTCCCTTTAGTTGTTTGAGCAGTGTATAAACTACTGTATGTAAAGAACAAAGTATTTAATAAGGCTATTTCATTCATTCAGATCTCGGATGTCTTCTGCTTGTGTTCCCTTTATTTTATGTGTGTGTTTGTGTGTGTGTTTTCTGAGGTTTTCGCGGGTGTTTGTATGTAGGTCTTTGGTTATTTGGGTCTTCTCCCGCGTAAAATTGGAAGTGTCTTGGCGACGTTTCGACGAAGTCTCATTTGTCATCTTCAGGCTGGTGTTTTCGGCTCCGTGCTTCTAGGAGCAATGCTAGACCCCAGCGATCCTTGGCTAGAGGATTTCCCAAACCCTGCCGAACCCCCAGGAGCCTACCCCTGATCTGAAGCGTACTTTTCAGATAATTTAAAATGGCTCTAATCTATGTGGTGCTTTAACCTCAAAATCTCCCATCAATGGGGATGATGTTAAACAAATAAAATGTGTGCTCTATGTAAATTATGCCCTAAATATATTTAAAATCTGTGTCATGAGACTAATTTGTTGAAAACTATACTTTTTTTCCTTTTTCTAACTTTTATAGGCTGAATTAACAATCATGAGATTTCTTTCACAGGAATCTTTCCTCTTCTAATGCACTTAAGTATTCTGGACTACTCTGAAGATCACCTCAAACTACTCTTGAATAGTTTTAAAACTGGAATTCTCAATAAAATATAAGCAAGACCATATTATTATTCTTGTTCAGGCAATTAGTCTGCGTTAATCAATATATGAAAAAACGTCATGGAAGTCCTTGACCCAAACTGTTCTGTAACATTTGGAACAAGTTTTAGGCTTGTTAATCTTTTTCTAGAAGATACTTCATTTTGAGAAATACTGCGTTTTGGCAAGAATAGGATGGTCACAGATTGTGGGAGGTTCTGAATGTAATTCTACATTTTCCCAATCAGAATAGTTTAGCAGTTAGTCAGCATGGTTAAGATTTCTTTGGAACAGGACAGAATATTTTTACAAGAAAAAAAGGGAAAGTCTATACTTTTTAATCATGGCCTTAGTGCTATGGCTTCAAATGTTTTACTTTCCTCACATTGTTGAAAAATAACAAAGTAACATCTTCTCAAAAGATTTCTCATGTTTTTACAAAATGTATCCAGTCTGTTTGAAAAATCATTTTTTCCCTCTGTTCACTTAATGTTACTTACAGAGATTCGTTCCCCATGAGGTTAAGAAAAAAATATCTGCAACATTATGGTTTATTATATCTCCACAAGAAAAAAAAATAGTAACATTAACATTTTAAAATACTGATTTAAGGTAATCCTATCTGACCTTTGTCTGTGAATGGCTTGACATGGAAGATAATTTCCAAGCCTGATTTGCATTTGTTTAGCTTATTAAGTCTACTGTAGCCCTGAAAATTGTGACTAAGAAAAGTCCATTGTGTAAAGGATCTGTTGGGACAGTGGTGCGAGATTTTGATAGGCCTAATATTCTTTCTACTGGGATCAGCATTATTTCAAAATAAGTAGTTGGTTTCCCTTGGAATGGAAAATGAATAAGGTTGTTTTGTTTCTTTGTATCACCAAATGGTGGCGCAGGGGACTAAGTGCTGTTAAAGTAGCACTTAGTTGCCAGCTGCCTGCAATTACTGCAAGTTCAAATCTCACCAGGCTCAAGATTGACTCAGCTTTCCATCCTTTCAAGGTAGGTAAAATGAGGACCCAGATTGTGGGGGTAATAAGCTGACTTTGTATAAAAAAGAACACCGCTTAAGGGGGCGGGCCAAAAGCCCTACTAAGCAGGTATATACAAAAGTATGAAGGCTATTGCTTAATGCCTTGTAAGCCGCCCTGAGTCTCCAGAGAAGGGCGGCATATAAATCAAACAAATAAATAAATAAATAAATAATAAATAAATAAAGGCTAAGGATACGGGACTTAGTCTAGTCTAGTCTACCCTACCCTACCCTACCCTACCCTACCCTATCCTATCGCAGGAGTTCCCAGGCCCCAATCCATGGACCGGCACCAGTTCATGTCATGCCAGAAACGGAAGCCCTATCCACAGAATGCAGGCAGCACACGAAAACATGCCCCCTCTGGTCCACAGAAAATCCTCTCCAAGGAACCGGTCCCTGGTGCCCAAAAGGTTGGGGGCCACTGATCTAATGAATTGAGGCTGCTTATGGTGATCAAAGTCTCTTGTTTGCTCAATGAAGGTCTGCTTATCAATTAACCAGAAGTAGCTTTTACAAGTCTAATACAATAAGGACTTCTTATCTGGAATAGGAAGTCAAACCTGGAATATCTGTCATTATTAAGTAACCGCTTAGCAGTTCAATTTATGCAGCAGGAGAAGATTAAGTTTAAACGGAGTACACAGAAAATAATGTTAAACGAAAATAACCTCAGGTTTTAAACCATATTGGATAAGCAACATCATGCTTCTCTTAACAAACTTAATGCACGTCCTTTCCTGTTTTAAGTGGGGTGTCAGTAATGGAGAACATCAGCAGTGGGTTTCATTTACCTTTCCTACCAGTTCGCTTACATGCACGCCACTTCTGTGCATGCGAAGAGCGTATTTGATGACATCCGGGCAGGTGGGCATAGCCTCCTGCCACCACTGCTACCTGTTCGCAAACTGGTAGCAACCCACCACTGGAAAACATGCATAGCTCAGGGTTTGAAATGTTGATCTTGGTGTTTGCGGAGGGTTTTTTTTTCTTTTCCTGGAAAGTATTTCATTACCAAACATATGGTAAACTGGTGATGTTATCTAGTTTGGCTGTGAGACATTTCCAAGAAGAAAACCACGCTTAGCTAGCCTCCAATCCCAACCAACTGGCTGTGTTAATTAGGTTAACAGGTAAAATGAGTATTTTAAAGTACCAATAAAGGAGAATATTTATAGCTCAGGGTTGAAATGAAGGATCCTTGATGTTCTCTGAGCTTGCTTGTTTTCTTGCAGATGTTTTTATTACCCTAACTACCGGTAGGTAACATCATCAGTGCTAGGGTTAACCTAGTTACGGTAGTGAAACGTGCACATGAAAACAAGCTCAGAGAGCACCAAGGAGTAGTTTAAGTATCTGATGGGATGTCTCATTTTTGGCACCCCTGTTTTAAATAAACAATTCACTTGAGGAGGGGAAAAAAGCAGCAGATTCCTTATCAATTCAGTACTTAAATTGCTTGGATAAATGTCTCTAATTCTTATTAGCAACATCCATTGTTCTTAAAAAATAGTGTGTTGTTTTGTAACCAATAATACCAAAGCACAACATTGGGAGGGGGAGTCAGGAAATCCATTTTTAAAAAGCAATTAGAACAAATAAAATGTAGTTAAATAGCTTTGTACTTAGACAAACAACTTTTAAAATGAAAACATTCTGCAAAATAGAGAGGAGAGTATATTTTCAGATTTGAAAACAATAAAAAAATTTTCCAGTGAGAAATAATTCTGAATTCATAATTCATACATAATTCAGTCCTATGGTGGTTGTTTTTTTTTTCTAAAATAATGGCTGGGCTATCATAGCATCTTCTTTTATTAGACATGTGTCTTGTGGTTTCTGATTCAGATAGACTCTGACTGAGTTATTTGGTAGTTTATTTTGCTTAGCAGACTAAAACAGTTCTATTTCTGGGAGAATTAAGTGAGCAATGGATATTTTTATACATCATTTCTTTGTCTGATTGTATTTTCACTTAACACATAAGCCACCTTGAGTCAGTGGGTCTTATTGCCCTGTAAGTATAAGATTACATATTTATATCTTGGGGCACATTTTACTTTCTGTTTCATAGCAGGTCTTTGAAGTTACTGAAAGTTGAAACTTAAGTCTATTCTATTGGACATTTCAGCAATTCATTTATTTGCCCTCTTTGCCCAACACCCTTAATAAAGTAAAAATATTAAACAAACCTGTTGCAGAGGGGGAAGGGCAGTGTCCAGTGGTTTTCTTCTGACATCCTGCATCTCTTCCTGCTTGTAAAATCTCTCTAAAAATGTTGTTCGGTTTTTGATAACAGACTGCAAGCCCTCAGGTACACATATTTGTGATTGCACTGTTGTATTGTCTGACATGCTTTTCTTAAATTGAATAGATGAGGGTTCTGCATGAGAAAAGTAGTTTCAGAGATTATTTATTTAGCTTTGTCAAGAAATTAATACACTGATTTATTCTAATGTCTGTCTATCTATATATCATCTATTATCTCCTGCTATCTGTCTGTCTGTCTCATCTCCTGCTATCTAGCTATGTATCTTCTATCTACCTACCTACCTATCTATCTATCCATACAGACTGCATTGGTTTGCTTGGAGCATTCATCCAATTTTTGGATTTTTTGCCCTAAAGAAATTTTTTATATCTCTGCAAACAAAAAGCGATCTCTCTGAACAGAGCTGGAGCACATTGAAAATGTTGGGAACATATTGTGAGTTATCATGATGAAAACACCAAGTCAGGAGAACGCAAACTGCTAAGTTGCTCCTTGCAACTTATGTGTATGTCTTTTTACTGAATAGGGAGACTTCTTTCAAAGTCTCCCTATTTTCCCTATAATCTCTGGATTATAGGGAAAAACTATGGGGTTAAGAGATTTTTTAAAAAATATAGATATGCTAAAGGCTGCATGAATTCTAGTGGGTTTTTTTCATTAGAATGTCCATTTAAAAAGATACAAGGTTTCTGGCGGATACTAGTGGAATTCCCAAAGAGATATTGTACCCTGGGGTAGTCTTTTTTTCTCTCTCTCCTTCCTTCCTTCCTTCCTTCCTTCCTTCCTTCCTTCCTTCCTTCCTTCCTTCCTTCCTTTCTTTCTTTCTTTCTTTCTTTCTTTCTTTCTTTCCTCCTTCCCTGCCTCCTGGAGGGAAGGGAGACCTGCCTACCAGTATATTGGTACTAAGTCAGATCCCTGCTAGTGAACCAGGAATAATCCCTGAAAAAAATGCTTGTTTATACTCATGAATCCATCCAAATATAATTGCATGAATTCTGCCTCCATTATCTGTAGAGAAGTAGTGGACGTTAGTGTTATTTTTTGCAGTTCGGGCAAGTAAACACACAACAGTTTCTTCCAGATAGTCCTTGAGTTAACAACTATTCATTTAGCGATGGTAAAAGTTGTAACACCATTGAAAAAAATGACTTAAACATGGTCCTCTTAAGGACTGTCACAGCATCCCCAGGGTCACAAGGTCAAAATTTGGACACTTGGCAACCAGTATGTAGTTAACAATGGTTACAGCGTCTAAGACTCATGTGATTGTTATTTGTGACCTTCTCAGACAACTTCCAAAGTCAATGGTAGATGCCAATTTACTTAATGGCTGCAAGATTCACTTGACCACCACAGGAATTTACTTAACAACCATGGCCAAAAAGGTCATAAAATCAAGAACAACTCACTTAACAACCACCTTGCTTGGCAACAGAAATTCTGTTCTCATAAATTTGATTTATGTGGTCATAAATCAAGGATTACTTGTATTTTGAACCACACATGGGGTTGCTTATCTCTTCATAGTAGCTTTCATGGAACCTTCACACACAGAATGCAGAGGCTCTTTTCAGTTCCCATAAATTCAAAACAACAAATACAGTATAAATGAATGGATTGCCTCAGCAATTTATTATTATCTTATATCTCTTGTACATCTACTCAGTGATACGGTGAAAAATCGTTACCTTCTTCAGAGAATTTCCTCTTGACCCTCAGTGGTATTGGATCTGTGATAACTTCTGTAAGCATCTCTTTAAAAAAAGATAGTAAATAGTTATTGGCAATGTGCTATTAAACTTTGGGGTGCAAATGGATAAATTTGTTCATAGGTTAATTTACCATATTTTTTGGAGTATAAGACGCACCTTAGTTTTTGGGGAGGAAGATAGGAGAGGAAAATTCTGGTTACCAGGTATTCATTTGGCTAGTCCCAGCACATTAGTTCGCTCGCTGGTTTTGAGGTTGGGGCTGGTTGGGGCGTCAGCTTCAGCACATTAGTTCACTCGTCAGTTTTGAGGTTGAGGCTGTGCTTCTAAAGCACAGCTAATTGTCAGACGGAGCAGCAATTAGAAAAGCAGGCAAAGCACGGAAGATCGCTTCACTTGTGTTGGGGCTGAAAAACAGCTTCAAAAGCACAGCTGATCATCGGAGGGGGCTCCAGTGATTAAAGCAGGCAAAGTGCGGAAGGGATAAGAGAAGGCAGCAGCTGTTCCAGGTAGCCATTTTGTGCACCGCACATCATGTTTTCAGCCTCCAAACGCATCACATTTAGGGGATGATCAGCAGTGATGTGCTTTGGCGATCCCCACAGCCTTGAAGGCCTCTCAAACAGAGCGTTTGGAGGCTGAAAACGCAAGCCATTGTTGGTGGCAATCAAGCCAGGAAGAGGACATGCGAAGGCCGAAGGATGGGGGCCAGCGGGTGGGGCAGGGTTACATTTGGAGTATAAGATGCACCCAAATTTTCAGCCTCTTTTAGGAGGGAAAAAAGTGTGCCTTATATTCCAAAAAATATGGTAACTGACTTAATTTACACTTCTGGAACTAAAATAAGCAGAAACACAACTACATTTTTGTTTGTTTTACATTTCTCTAAATTTCTTCAGTGATAATTGCCTGGGTCATCAATATAGATACAGAGCTGAATGCAAAGTTTTAGATACCGTTGGTCAAATCTTTTCCTCTTTCAATGAAAGTCTATGTAATAAACCTTGGATACAGAGGTGGTGTTCAGCCGGTTCGTATTGGTTCAGACGAACCAGTAGCGGAGATCGCAGGTTGGCCCACCCACCAACCCTGCCTCTATGCTGTTCTATTTAGGGACATTTTTGAGGCTGGGCACATGCGCCAAATGCACGTGTGTGAATGATGCGCACGCACAGCGAACCAGTGGTAAGAATATTGGAAACCCATCACTGCCTGGATACCTTTCCAATTGATCCTGCTAATAAAATACCCACCACCACCACCCCAATATTCATTCATCAATGTGTGGAAACACTATTTCGGTGGTGAATGAATTCTCTCATCTTTTAACCATTCAGTCTGCAATTGGGTTTCCATGGGTTTCTCTAAGCAGCTTCTCCCGAGCAATTGAAAATTAGAATTATATGCTCAAGAGGCGTATATGGAATTTCATTTGGCATGAAAAAAAAACTTTCTGAGGGATGCAACATGTCCTTACAATGTGTAGGGAACTTGGGAAGGGCATGTTGCATCCCTCAAAAAGATGGCAGCGTGCAATCCGTGGCAATTCTAGACAGTGCCCATGAAAAAGTGGCATGGATCAGATCCTGCCAAACGAATCTTATTTCATTCTTTGACAAAGTGTCTCAATTAGTGGATTAGTGAAATGCAGAGGACATAGTATATACTTGGATTTCAGCAAAGCATTTGACAAAGTAGACACAACTTGCTTCTTCGTAAGCTAAAAAAAAAGGTGGGATACACAGCATCACCATCAGATGGATTTGTAACTGGCTGACAAACTGCACTCAAAGTGTAGTCCTTAATGGAATTACATCTGCATGGAGGGAAGTAAGCTGTGGGATACCCCAAGGTTTTATTTTAGACCCAGTACTCTTCAACTTCTTCATAAACTATTTAGATGAGAGAATTGAAGGGGAATTCAAATCAAATTTGCAAACGACACTAAACTGGCAGGAATACCCAATACTCCAGAAGATAGGATCAAGATCCAGATAGGCCCTATCTAACAAAATGAAATTCAGTGTAAAGAAAAGTAAAGTTTTATATTAGGCAAGAAAAGTCATGTACAGGTATAGATTAAGTGAAACCTGGCTCAATAGCAGTAACTGTGAGAAGGATTTTGGAGTCCTAGTGGACAATCACTTAAATATGAGCCAGCAGTATGTGGCAGCAATCAACAAAGCCAATGCAATTCTAGGTTGCATTAACAAAGTGATAGAATCAAGATGATGTGAAATATTAGTACCACTTTATAAAGCCTTAGTAAGACCACACTTAGAATACTGCATCCAGTTTTGGTCACTCTATTATTAAAAAAAAAGTGTAGATACTCTGGCAATAGTGCAGAAAAGAGCAAAAAAGATGATTAGGGAGCTGGAGGCTAAAACATATGAAGAACGATTGCAGGAATTAGTTTTGTCTAGTGAAAAGAAAGACTAGGAAACATGACTGCAGTGGTCCAATATTTGAGGGGCTACCACAAAGAAGAGGGGATCAACCTATTTTCCAAAGCACCTGAAGGCAAGACCAAAAAAAAAAAAAATGGATGGAAACTAATCAAGGAGAGAAGCAACCTAGAACTAAGGTGAAATTTCCAACAATAAGAACAATTAACCAGTGGCTTGTCTTCAAAAGTTATGGGCATCCCATCACTGGAGGCTTTTAGGAAGAGACTGGACAATCACTTGTCTGGAATGGTATCCTGTTAGTCCAAAAATAAGACATCCCCTGATAATAAGCCCAATCGGGCTTTTGAAATAAACCCTCCCCGAAAATATTTGAACACAGAGCTGGAAATCAGGTAAGACAGCAAGAGGAGCTCCGTCTTGCTCCACGCGCCCCAAAATAATAAGACCAAGCGCATATTTCGAGGTTCAAAAAAAATATAAGTCAGGGTCTTCTTTTCAGGGAAACATAGTAGGGTCTCTTGTTTGTGCAGGGGGTTGGACTATAAGATTTCCAAGATACCTTACAACTCTGTTATTATCTGATAAATAAAAGATAATCTCAAGGGTTTAACTAGCTGCCTTCCATAGATGGGGCCTCTTACATAAGAATAGATGTTATGTGTCTTAACTGCCTGGCAACAACAACAAGTAATCTGCAAACCAAGACCTTATGTAGGCTTATTGATAATATCAAATCCAAACTTAATTTTCAACTGCAGTCAAGTTAATTGTAGTTAGGAGCTTATCAGCCATGTTGATCTATAGGTCTCTGTTAGGATAAGGGTGGGGTCTAATGGGGAGTCATGCTCAGCTGGAAGGAGGTAGGGAGCGGAGGGGAGGGGATATAACCTTGTGACCTACTCCTGATTACTAACACATAAATAAGTTGCTTGTTCCATGTGCAACACCCATATTCTGATTTTCTTTGGGGCTATGGATTATTAACTCTGAATTCCAAGGCTTAGATGAAACTTGTTACCATCCTGAATATAACCGTAGCTCTGATAAGGCATTTCTTCTAATACTGAAGCTATTCTTGCTTCTGTGATATTATTAGTATTTAATATCAAATTGGTTCTGTCGCTGCATGTAAACATACCTGAGGGCTGGTTCCTTAAAATGCAGTCAATTTCATCGTAAAATCTCATCTTCCTGCTTGGGCTGCCAAGCTGATTGTTTTCTTTCTGCACCGCTCGATATTCATATTTTAAGTTCTTGTATTTTGTACGACACTGTTTCCAGTCTCTGTCTATTCCAACTTTCATTAGCCTTCTGGCAATCTCCTCAAATATTTCTTTATTTCTTGTTGCTCCTTCAAGCATTTGCTGTATTTCCTCATCTGACCATATATTTATTAGAGCTCTGACTTCGTTGTCACACCAATGCTTTCCTGCTCCTGTGTCATTGACTGTAATAACTCTAAAGTGATTTTGGGCTTCATCCAAGGTCATCTGATTGTCTGAAGATTCAAAATTAAACAACTGAAAGTATTTCACAAAATAAAAGCAGATTATTACATTCCCCCCTTCCCCCATAAAGCTATTCGATAAAAAGATTCAGTGGGTATTTAACTAGGACAGGGGTCGGCAACCTTAAACACTCAAAGAGCCGCTTGGACTCATTTCCCACAGAAAAAAAAAAAACCACCGGAGCCACAAACCTGGGTAGGCGTGGCCAACTAGTGTCACTCACTCCCACCCAGTCACATGACCCCCCCCCCCACCCTGCTTATCCAGCCACAAAACCATTGTCTCCCTCTCTCCCCCACTCCCCGGGTCTCTCTCCCTCTGTATCTCTCTCTCTCCCTCTCCCTGTATATATGAGTGTGTGTCTCTCCCCGCTCCCTTCGAGTGACCGTCCTCCTCCCCCCTCCTCTTGTGATGCCCTGGCTGGCCGTGGCTGAGCCGGGTGCATGCGCACACATGGGGGGACCCTCCCCAAGCAAGCACCAAAGTGGCCGCTCGCTTATGGAGGGTCTTAAGAGGACGTGGCTTCTCTCCTGCACTAATGCTCCGGCCATCACCTTGCTGTTTCATCCCCCACCCCTGGCAGCTCTTCAGCCGAGTGCAGAGGGTGTGAACTCCAGCCCAAAACGGCAGGAAACGAAGGCTGCCTTATGTGCAAATGTGGCACAAAGGCAGGTACAAGGAAGCTTCGCTCCTGCACTTTCCTCCTCCTCCCACTCTCGTGTCGCCCTGGCTGGCTGTGAGCGAGCCGGGAGCATGCACACACGTGGGGAGACCCTCCTTAAGCGAGCCGCTGCCTGCCCCCTTCGCACCTTTCCTGAGCTTCGGCGCTTACTTGCGGAGGGTCTCCTCGCGTGTGTGCACGCTCCAGGCTCAGCCACAGCCAGGGCGTCATGAGAGTGAGAGGAGGAGATCCGGTGATGGCCGGATCATTAGTGCAAGAGAGAAGCTGTGTCCTGCTAAGACCCTCCTAAGCGAGTGGCTGCCCACCCCACACGTGCCTTTGCTGCGCTTTTGCACTCACTTAAGGAGGGTCTCCCCACACGTGCAGACGCTCCCGGCTCTGGGAAAGGAGAGTGAAGGAGCGAAGCTGCCTTATACCTGCCTTCGCGCCACATTTGCACATAAGGCAGCCTTCGCTTCCTGCTGCTTCAAGCTGGAGTCCAAAAAAGAAATAAGAGGGGCAAGGCCAACCAGTGATGGGACAGGGAGCCGCGGCAGAGGGCCCAAAGAGCCACATGCGGCTCCAGAGCCGTGGGTTGCCGACACCTGAACTATGAAAAGATCTGAATAAATGAAACATTATACAAAAGAAATTAGGGCTGTGGAGTTTTTGGAGACTTCAAGATACAGTCTCCAAAAACTGCATATGGCTCTGTAAGTAGCTCTTAGTTGTAACTTCGTAAAACTACTACAGAGTTTAATAAGTAAATTAGAATAGATACACTTTCATTTAGTAATATTTTGGTAATAGATTTGGAAAAATTTCAAGTCATGTTAATGCATCACTGTGTGCTGACTGTAGGCCAGCATACTTCATGTGCCTCCTACTTGGTAGTAGTTTATGAGAAAGCATCTAAATTGGAGATTGTGCTTTGCATAGGAGATAGCATTGATGTACTGTGGCTCACAATGTTGTATTTGTGGCTTGCATGGTCTTCTGAAAACTGATTAAAATTTGGCTTTTTAGGAAAAGCCTTGGGAGACTCATTAAAGGTAGAATTTTTTTTGTCAACAGATCATTTGATGTTCATGGATAATTTTTATTGTGCTGTTATGTTATGGTCTTTATACATTTATACAGTATTATTGAGGTTCGTTTTGTAGACCCTTCAGTAGAAACAGTTTCCAAATTGTATAAATACAGTAAATAAAATGTGCCCAAAGTGACTGCTGCAGAAGGTGCTGTAGGTGGCACTGATATACCATATTTTTCAGAGTCTAAGAGGCTCCAGACTATAAGATGCACTTACCTTTTTTGGTAAAGAAAACAAGAAAAAGAAATCTGCCTCTGCCTCCCAGCAATTTTGCCTCTTTGCAGCAAACAGCAAATAGCCTGCTTTACTTTCATTTTCGTTTTCAGCATAGCTTGATTAGCAGAAGGAAAAAAAATTTGCTCCCAACAATTTACCTCCTTGCAGCAAGCAGCAGAGGCCCACGCAGCAATAGCCAATGGCAATCCCTGCAGCCTGAAACAGCTGAGCGTCAGGAGGCCGATCCAAGGGACAGTCAACTTGTGCTAATTAGGCTGTGCTGAAGTTGAATTGGGCTGTTTCTGCTTACTGCAACGAGGTAAATTGACATGTACCAATGTTGGTTTCCAATTCATCTTCAAAAGACAGGTCCGTATACTGTAGAAGCGTGATGGCGGACCTATGGCACGCATGCCAGAGGGGGCACGCATGCCAGAGGGGGCACGCATGCCAGAGGGGGCACGCAGAACCCTCTCTCTGGACACGGGCACCGTTGCCAGCTGCTGTTCTGCTTTTCAGCACACACATGCACGTGGCTCAGCTGGTTTTCGTGGGCACCAGAGCGCCAGAATGTGGCCAAAGCCAGGCCATTTTTCAGGCTGTTTTTTGAGCCATTTTTCAGCCTGAAAATGGCCAAAAAACAGCGCCGGCCAGTTGGTCTTTGGGTTTCCCATTCTCCAAAGTGCACACATGCACATGCGTTCCGGTTTGGACACTTGGTGCCGAAAAGGTTTGCCATCACTGCTGTAGAAATGTCACGTGTCACAGTTAGGATATGCTGTAATAAGAGCATGAGTCCCCATTACCTCCTAGCTGTGGCTTTCATTTGCCGTTCAAGCAGGAGCTCTAAGCCTCAGAGGACCATCAAATATTAAATCTCCTCTTGCAGAGATTTAGGCAGTCCCATCTAGAGCCACAGTTCATCAAATATTTTTCTGTATCTTCTTCTCCCATTGTTGACCAGAAGCAAAGAAAAAGCTTACCTGTCCCAAGTGCCTGTTTATACACTGAGAATCCAGATGTATCCTCTGAGATTGTGCTGACTGAATCATCATCTGTCAAAATAACCCAGCTGTTCATTATGATGTTGCATGTCTTATATATTTACCTCTAATTAAATTTACTAAAGCAATATAGAAAAGCGCTCCTCCCATTGCTATGTTTTTTAATGCTGCACCTTCATATGAGCTGTTTCTTGGCATGTAGACTTCAACTGCCTTGGGCCTTTATAATTTGGTGGTAATAATAATAAATTAATATTTATCCTGTGATAGTTGAGAAGAGTCTGCCTGTTATAAGATTGTTTTGCCTGTTTAAAGAATTGACCAAAATAGAACATCCAAGCAAGTATATGTTATACCAAGCTTTAGTTATGCTTACACCTATGCCCTATTCTCCAATTTTTATAGCATTGGTAAATAGTAAATTCTTAAAAGGCTTGATTGCATTGGGTAGCTTAGATGAGTTATTGCATCCTCACATTTTCATACCTAAAATCAGGGCTGCTATTCAGCAGGTTCTGAAAGGTTCTGGAGAAGCAGTAGCGGAAATTTTGAGCAGTTCGGAGTACCGGCAAATGCCACTTCTGGCTGGCCCCAGAGTGGGGTGGGAGTGGGGATTTTGCAGTATCCTTCCCCCAGGAGTGGGGAGAGAATGGGGATTTTGCAGTATCCTTCCCCTGCCATGCCCACAGAACCAGTAGTAAAAAAAAATTGAATTCCACCACTGCCTAAAATGTCACAATATCGCCAAATAAAGTTATAACCTTAAATTGGGAGAAACAGCAAGCAAGTATTCATCCTGAATACTGGTATATTATTAAAAAAAGACTGATAGTATGACTACAGTCCATTGATGGTGAACTTCGTCTGTGCGGGTTCGTCTGGGCCGAGACCAGGAAGAGGAGTTGCCCAGGGGCGTGCGCATTTCGGAGAATGTACTCGCGGTTTCTTCAGGTTTCTTCTTCTTTACTGCCGGTAAGTCTTCAGGTTACTGCCACACATGTGCACACGCCGATCAACTGACCAGCACACATGCTCACACCAGAAAATGGAAGACCAGTTCTGACACAAGCACAAAGGCCAGCTGACTTTTGTACGTGCATGCGCGCCAGAAAAGGAACAGGCACCACCATGCGTGCCAGACAACATGGCTCCATGTGCTACTTTGGGCACATATGCCATAGGTTCGCCATCACGGCTATAGTCCATAACACTAGAGGAATCTTTTTTACTATTCCTACTCTGGTAAGAAAAAATAACTTCCCTCACAATAGTTAGTGAGGTTTATTATTTTGTGATAAATATAAAATAGTTGTTTACTGTTTTCCTGAGCTTGGTATTTTCTTTTAGTTCTGCTAACTGGGAATTCTGGGATTTGCAGATCCAACACAGCTGAAAGATTCCGCATTGTGAAAACTATTCCATTTTATGGTTTAACATATTTTCATTTATTCCTCCTGTTGTTATAGTTTCTAATCCAGGATGCATCTGAAGTCATTTATATGTTGTGTTCCTGTGATATATACTTGGAAGTCTGCTTAGCTAAGTATAGGAAGATTTGCAGTTTTGATTTTCTTGCCTCTTCAGGCATTCTAAATGAGCAAATGTTCCACAAGTTCACTTACTAATTGCTAATTAGAAAGCAGTTTGGTAAAGTATGCTGCTACTGAAAAGGCAGTGGAATAGTTTTGTATTAACATTCAGAGAGGTTGGAGCAGAAGTGGGCAATTATGGCTTCTTACGATTTATGGACTTCGACTCCCAGAATTCCTGAGCTCAGGAATTCTGGGAGTTGAAGTCCACAGGACATAAAAGGGCCATAGTTGCCCACCTCTGGGTTGGAGGGATGGGTTGTCTAGGGCAGGGGTCCCCAACTCCTGGGCCACGGACCGGCACTGGCTGCGCAAGTGAGTGAAGCCCCATCTGCGCATGCGCAAGATCCAGGCAGCACGCAAAACCATGTTCCCCTGTCTGTGGACAAGCCACCCTCTATGGAACCAAATTGGGGGGTAGGGACGCTGGTCTAGGGGACCCATAGTGGCTTGAGTGCAGTACTGCAGGATACATCTGCTGACTGCAATTTGGCAGTTCAAATCTCACCAGGCTCAAGGTTGCCTCAGCCTTCCATCCTTCCAACCCAAATTCTTGAGGGCAATATGCTGACTCTGTAAACTGCTTAGAGAGGGCTCTAAAGTGGTATATAAATCTAAGTGCTATTGCCATTGCTATTGTGAACCACTGAATTGCCTAACCATGTTCTTACATTAAGGCCAGAGCTTCACATTTGCAGGTTCTCAGATCACATACTGACATCAAGAGACTTGAGACCTATTGAAGTTTCAAATCCTTCCTCTGCAGGGACAGGTTTATATTTTCCATATGAAACCCTGTAGGAAGGATTGTAACTGGAAAAGGTGGTTTAATGGAAATGGTTAAACAGCTCTCTCTCTTTCTCTGTCTCTACACACACAAACACTGTTCTTCTGTTTTGTAATTGAAATATACTGAGGCTGCTGTTTATTTTTTTAAAAGGACAGAATGGCTGAAGTTTCATTTCAGGAATGAAATGTATAAGTTGGTAAGGATAAAAATTGCTTTTCTGGCCACAATCTGACACTTGTGACCAATTAAATTGACCTTTGGCCATGTAATTGACTTGAGGCCAATTAAATTGAAAACTTGTGATGCAGTTCAAACGGCCTTTAAATAACGCATTTGAAGCCCTTTGTTTGAAATTGCTACTAGTCAAAAATAGCTGAAGGGAGAAAAAAAATGTATTTGGGGAAATCAAGGCAAACTCATTTTTGGTCTACAGCTGAATTCAGACGGATTGCATCATATTTTATTTTTATAACTTCGTTCTAATTTCGAAAGGATTTTGGACACAAAAAGAAGAAAATAGCAACTTGAGAATAACAACCCTGGCAAATTGATCGGTAACTTAAAGGCCATTTAAAGTTACCACATATTTCAAAAAAGCTACTTACAACCCTTCCGTAAAGTTACAACTATTGTCTCCCCAATCACCTGATTGCATTTTGGGATCTTGGTAACCAGCTTGCATTTGCAACCACTTGCAGTGTCTTATAGTCACATGACTACAATTTGAGTATTTTGCTGGAAAAAAAACAGCCTATTGGATTTGCTGGATTCACTTAATAACCATGTGATTCGCTTAACCACTGCTGTAACTCACTGAAGGGCAATCTTAAGTACGGTCATATAGTCTCATCTGGTCATTTGGTGTCTTGATTTACAACTGAAATGGCTTTCATTCGATATTCTGGCTTCTATTGCGGTTGTAAGTTGAGAACTATCTGCAGATTGTAAATATGTGGAGTAAGTGGAAACACTATTTTATAGAGCCAGATCAGACAAAAGAAAAATCAGTTAACATCCTGTTTCCGCAACTGGCAACATGATGTGCAGGAAAGGCAGACACTTTCTAATGTTATGTCCCCAGATCTGTTGTTGATGTTTATCTCACATTAACTACAATTCTTAAATACAAGTTTTTTTTGTTGTTTTTTTAAAATTTGATTTATATGCCGCCCTTCTCCAGAGACTCAGGGCGGCTTACAATGCGTTAAGCAATAGCCTTCATACTTTTGTATATTTTATACAAAGTCAGCTTATTGCCCCCACAAACTGGGTCCTCATTTTACCTACCTTAGAAAGGATGGAAGGCTGAGTCAACCTTGAGCCGGTGAGATTCGAACTTACAGTAATTGCAGACAGCTGGTGTTAATCACAATGCTTTAGTCAGCTGAGCCACCAGGCCCAGCTGAGAGTCATTTTCAAGGGCATCCAACAAAACTTATTTATTTCAGCTGGTGGGGAGTTTTTATTATAGTTTTATATTTGCAAATTTAGTAAATTTGCAAGAGGTCAGCACCTGGAAATAATTTACCTGTTTTTATATATGCTATCGAATACCCCCCTTTTTTTCAAATAAACAATTCTGTTTTTTATTTATTTGATATTGTATGTTTAATTCTTTTCTACAAAACCATCCACAGAACAGGATACTGAGGTCCATGGAATTGTAAATAAAACGAAGGTTGTAACGTGAATTATAAGCAGTTAGTATATTTTAGAAACTGATCTTGTGGAAGTAAATTCCATTGTTGGTGATGGAAGGCAAGGAATGCAAGTTGGCTGTGGAAGAAATGGGAGTTGTGCCAACAAGTGGAAACGTCTTAGCAACAGTAAATTTATCTTGGCAGTTTCTCTAGTATCTAGCAACTAGGCTGAGGCCTACAGTTTCAAATAGATCATGTAGAGGCTTGAAGGCTGATACTTGATTTGACTTTGGTTCCCTCACCCACTCACCCTTCAGACTATATTAATACTGTAGTTGTAAACTCAAGGGCATTGTGCGTCTGAGCCTCAGAGCTAGAAAATGCCCATGGGAAAAAAAATCACTTGTCTTTGGAAGACACAATTCTCTTGTTCTTTCTTGACAGTGGCTCAGCTTTCCTTGCTATCATTCCTTTTCCATGCAAAATTTCCAAATGTTGCCAAATTGCAAACATTACAACTGGAACAAACTATTCCAAGTTGCACAACACTTAAGTAAACAGCCTTCTACATTGCATAATTGATTTCAGATGTTTTTGACCTGGGATACGCCACTTAATATTTTTCTTTTATAACACATCAGATCTCCTTGAATAATGCGAAGCCTGGTGGTTGTGTCAGTGCTTGATGTAGTCATGGTATAGATAGGAGCAGTGGTGGGTTGCCCCCGGTTCGGACCGGTTCGCAAGAACCGGTAGTAAAACCGGCGGGAGGCTCTGCCCTCCGATCCTGATGTCATCAGGAAGGTTCTGCGCATGCGTAGAAATGCGAGTGGCCCAGTTGCGAACTGGGAGTAAAAGTAAGTGGCGTTCCCATGTGACCCCCCTCCTGCGCGAGCTGCACTGGCTCCCGGTGGTCTTCCAGGTGCGCTTCAAGGTTTTGGTTACAATCTTCAAACCCATGGCTACCCATGGCTTAGGACCAGGGTATCTTCGGGACTGCCTTCTGCCACAAACAGCCTCTCACCAACCAGTTCGCTCCCATAGAGAGGGGCTCCTCAGGGTGCCGTCGATCAAACAGTGTCGACTGGCGGCCCCCAGGGGAAGAGCCTTCTCTGTGGGGGCACCTACCATCTGGAATGAGCTCCCGCCTGAGATAAGGAGGTTACAGAACCTGCATACTTTTCGCCGCGTCTTAAAAACATTTTTATTTGAACAAGCTGGTCTGGCTTAACTTCCTTTTTTATTGGGTTTTAAATTTTTATAATTGGATTTTTAAACTGTTTGAGCCAAATTATTTAATTTGTTTTAAATGATTTTTAACTTCTATATTATTGTATCTTATTTTGGCTGTTCACCGCCCTGAGTCCCATCTGGGAGTAGGGCGGTATATAAATTTAATAAATAAATAAATAAATAAATAAGTACAACTCACACCTGGATAGGAGGATCAGTGTAGGACATCATTCTATGTGGCCAATGCTTCCTTCTGCCTAGAGCAGTAGTGTCAAACTCACAACGTCCCGTTGTTGTCACATGACATATCGCG
Organism: Masticophis lateralis; assembly: GCA_030761175.1. NCBI lineage: Eukaryota > Metazoa > Chordata > Lepidosauria > Squamata > Colubridae > Masticophis > Masticophis lateralis. The sequence continues at coordinate 13,408,046 of JAUDYJ010000007.1, read as the reverse complement.
ACTTTTCCCCTTTCGCTAAAACAGGGTGAGCATGACCAGTGCATGACGCATCTGGCCCATGGGCTACAAGTTTGATGCCCCTGGCCTAGAGAGAGAGGAGAGGGCTAACCTAGGACTCTCCAAAGATTGCTGTACCACTCACTGCCAGTATGGCTAAGAATGCTGGGCAGTGAACTTCAATAAAAGAGTCTTTTGTTATCCACTTTTAATTCTAGATGTCACTTTCAGCTGTTGTGGACCACTAAATAAATAATTTCCCCTTCCCAAACTGCAGCTTGCGAAGAATAGTAGCACGCACATATTAGAGCTTTCAAAATTTTGGAATAAACATTTCGTTGAGATGTCAGACAGTGTGTGGTGTGAAGACATAATTACCTAAGTAGACATCAGCAGGGGATTACGTCGTTTTTCTGAATGGTTAGCCATATGGCTGCGTAAATTATCACTTGTGCCATTCAGTGTACTATTTTTCAGATCAACAGATCAATGTTTCTCATTCATCCAGCTAACTCTCATTGACTACAAAGAGGTGGAGGCTTAGGTGTTAAACAGGTTCTAGCCAGTGAACATGAAAAGACTCCAGTAGGCCAACTGATACATCTCTGCAGACTCCAGGGCTGCAGAGAATCAGATTCAAATGCATTAATGCATAAACCAGTCAATTGGGTTTGTGAATTCAGGTGAGCTGTTTTATCTATCCAGGCTTGAAGATTAATGGGGTTTAAAACTAGCATATAGTATGCTCTAGGTCTGTGATGGCGAACCTATGGCATGTGTGCCACAGGAAGTACCGGAAGTCCGGAAACAGGCTGTTTCCTGCCTCCGGAGGGCTGGCAGAGGCCATTTTCGCCCTTCTGGAGGCTCTAGGAAAGCCTCTGGAGCCTGTGGAGGATGAAAAATGAGCCTACCAGAAGTCTGGAAACGTTTCCGGTCTCCGGAGAGTTCAGGGAAGCTTGCTAGGCCCAAAACAGGTCACTGGGGGGGGGGGGTGTTGTGCTGGGGCGGGGCATGCATGGGGTGCATTGCATTATGGGTGCGGGCACGCATGCATCTGATATTGTGCATGTGCATTCGTTTTAGGCACCTGAAGAAAAAATGGTGAGCCATCACTGCTATAGGTAGAAAGTGCTTTGCCAACCCCTCTTGGGTCAGCATTTTACTTCCAGATATTTTATTTTATTTTATTTTTAAAGAGGAAACAGTAAAAAGTAAAAAAAAAAATCAAACTAAAGTTCTGATGTGATCTCCTCCTGACCTCCCTCAACCGCACACATGGGAGATGGGGGGGGGAGGGCATTGGGTTCTAAGTGGGAAGTTCATCCCTTGCCAATGATGCAACTTAAATGTTCCAAAGGGCTTAGTGGACTCGCGTCAGGAAAGGAGTAGTCCGGTCTCTGGCATTTCTCATTCTTGTGTAATGTGTATTAAATTTTTGCTACATGCTTGATCCTATCCTTTTTCCATGAAGAAATTTGAGATAAGAGTTCTCAAGTGCTTTCACCTTACTTTGGTTACAGTTCTTTCGATATCAGCAATGCTGTGACATAGGCTTTTATGCCAGAATCTTGACTCTGAATCAGCGACATTTTTTTAAAAAATTAGATTTATATGCCTCCCTTCTCCGGAGACTCAGGGCGGCTTACAATGCGTTAAGCAATAGCCTTCATACTTTTGTATATTTATATAAAGTCAGCTTATTGCCCTCACAAACTGGGTCCTCAATTTACCTATCTTAGAAAGGATGGAAGGCTGAATCAACCTTGAGCCTGGTGAGATTCGAACTGGTGTAATTGCAGACAGCTGGATGTTAATAACAGGCTTTAATCTGCTTTTAGCCTGTTGAGCTATCCAGGCTCATGTTCACATTATTATACAGGTAGTTCTTAACTTAACAACAATTCATATAGTGACCTATTCAAAGTTACAACAGCACTGGAAAAAGCCAATTTATGACTTTTTCACACTTACGACCATTGCAGCCATGGTCCCCATGGTCATGTGATCAAAATTCATATGCTTAGCAAGTGACTCATATTCATGATGAGTGCAGTGTTCGGGGGTCATGTCCTTTTGAGACCTTCTGATGAGCAAAGTCAATGGGGAAGCCAGATTCACTGAATAGCTGCATTGTTGTTCACTTAACAACTGTTGCCAGAAAGCTTGTCAAATGGGACAAAACTCGATAAATGTCTCACTTAACAACATAAATGTTGGCCTCAGTTGTGGTCGTAATTCGAGGACTACCTGTATTAGACAAAGAGGCAGTTCCCAATTCAACCTTTTTTTTTTGAAGGATAAAAACTATTCATGTACGATAACTTTTCAAATCCATGGACTTTATCCAGCATTGCTCTAATAAGGAAGATAATAATAGGTTTGGCCTGAAATTGTTGGTATTTCAGTAATTTTTCCACTTTCTTGTTCCGTTTTTTTCTGAAATGCTTCTTAAGCTTTTTTCAAGCAAACGGAATGTGTTAAATTGCTTTTTTATGCAATTAGTCAGTTTTCAGATAAAGTATTCCACGAATAATACTGCCATTTTACAGAAAGAGATTCAATTGCAACAGTAACAGGATACTTTACTATTCGTGGTATCTTGTATCAGAATATTTCATTCCATCCATGTGATCTGATGGTGATAATAATAATAACCTTTATTGTCACTGCACAATATATGCACAATGAGATCAGTGCACCTCCCACCCAACACAATACAACTCACAGTGGAAACAGAAAATCCCTAACCCAATAAATCATATTAACGAATACCCATATCTTTGATCTTTCATGGACTCTCTGCTCTGTATTCCATCTACAGAAGCAAATCTACCTACTCTTTATAGAGCTTTTTATCATACTTAATATGAATTATATGGAGTGCTTAGATGCTTGTCCCTAAAAAGTGGACCCGTTCATAAGTGCTGAAATTATGATTTTTCTGCAACGATAATTGCTTGGTTTATGGAGACATGAAAAGGCTGTCCCCTTTTCTTCCATGCTTCCCAAGTTCAGAAGCATTTGCTTTTGATTAACCATCATTTGCTGTTATTCAGCACTTGTAAAGCTGATTAATGTGTCTTATGACTTGTTTCATATACACTATGGAATCGGAAGCTTCCACGGTTTTTTCCACCAAAGGAAGGAAGGGGAAGGGAGAGAAATGCGCAAGTATGGAAAATGGTTAAGCTTAATGCATTCAGTGATACAATCTCTGTTATATCGAAGAGCTTCATTAGCTAAAAATAAATAAATCTCATCAATCCTCCATGACAAGTGATTGTGACTCTCGTTTTGTACATGTGGAGGACTAAGCTAAAGGACAATAATTCACTCGAGGATTTCTAATCAAAAGGGCTGCTGAAATATTGTGTAGGTTAATGCTGGTGTCTAAAACCATTGTGATGAAAAGACCGTGCAAACAGAGGTGGGTTTAACATAATTTTAAACCGGTTCGCCGTGCACTGAAAATGTGAGCATGTGTGTGTACCTTCTGCACATACGTGTTTCCCTCCATGCATATGTGCAGCCTTCCATGCATGCGTGTAACTTAGAAAACATGGCTAAATAGGACGGCATAGCGCCGGGGTAGCTGAATACCACCACTGCATACAAACCATTACATGAAGCCCCGAGTCTGGAAATAGGGTCCTTTTTGCATTTCCTTCCCTCTAAGACAGGAGTCCCCAAACTTGGCAAGTATAAGACCTCTGGACTTCAACTCCCAGAATTCCCCAGCCAGCATGGTTAGCTGAAGAATTCTGGGAGTTGAAGTCCACAAGTCTTAAACTTGCCAAGTTTGGAGACCTCTGCTCTAAGATAAACCCCTTTCTGAATGGCCTTTAGAGGAGATTCCTCGCTAGACTCGTGCAGATCGAGCAAAACAAGGGGATGGATTAACATAAAGGAATGCGATGCCAGAATCAAATGGAATTTAAATCTAATAGACTTTTCTAGATTGCACTGATTTGCTAATCTTTCTAAATTTGGCTGATAAAATTAAGGGGGGAAAAATAATGCTATTCTCCAGGAGAAAATACAGCCTTTCGTGTTCTTTCAGCTTTCAGCCCATATTGCTTGCAATGAATTAGCACATAATTCTCTGCTTATAATTCTAAGTAAGCCATGCTTTATCTGGGTGAAGCTTACACCAAACAAGAGTGTTTAAATTAAGATAAAGGGGTCAGGTATGACCAGTGTTCATGTTAGCAAAGCCTTCATTTCTCATGGAAAATGGCTTTTCAAATTATCTGTTATCATGACTGCAGTTGCCACAAAGGATAACATCTTGAAATATTGGTATTGAAATTTAGAGGAATCTGCGAATGCTCTTATCAGTTTAGATAATAATCTCAATAATGGTTTTTTGTGCAATATATACCTGTCACTGGTGCTATATCTTAAAAAGCTTATCCTCCTCCAAAGCTTTAAATTTATGAAGCTCATATATTGTCAATTAAGCTATATGTCTCTAGGCTACAATTAAATTTCCGTAGTTTTTGTTTGAAATTAATTTTGACTATTCCAAGATTTTAGCGAAAGAACAGACACAAAGTAAACAAAGAAGATTTTTTTTAATATTTTCTTTTTAAAAATTGTTATATACACTTACCCTCATTGATTGACTTACCTATGTCAATTGGTTCTTGCTTTATGTGTGAGAACTCTGGAATCATATTGATGGAATTGTTGTCTTCCTGAATTACTGTAAATTTAAAGCAATTTTTTAGAAAATGTAATTAACATGTTGACTGAATTTCATGTTTAATATACATATTTCAATTTAAAAAGTTAGTTTGGAGCTAAAATATTCTCTAGTATTTTCCTGTGGTTGTTCTAAACAATTGTATTCAAAGATTTTTATTATAAACGAATGGAATGGAATGGAACGGAATAGCTTTATTGGCCAAGTGTGATTGGACACACAAGGAATTTGTCTCTCGTGCATAAATTCTCTGTGTGCATACAAACAACAAAGTGATAAATCATGTTCATAGTCATCATAAAAATACATTAATCCTAAATCATAAAATACAACACTTAGTGATAGTCATAGGATACTAATAAGCAATCAACATAAATCATACTAGCATACTAAATAAAACAATATAAATCATAAGATACAAGCAACAAAGTTATAGTCATAAGAAGATAGGTAATAGGAAAGATGAGAAGAATAATAGTAATATAACCTTACTAGATAGTTTGACAGTTGTGGGAATTAGTTGTTTATATTTATATACTGAACGCTGTATTCTGTAGTGAAGAATAACAGGAGTTACTCAAAGGAAAGGTGCCATTCCCTTGAAAGTAATTGGTGGCAGCACTAACTACAAAGATGCTACACCAAAATGGGAAGCAGAGTTAGGAGGTTTGAGACTTCCAAGATTTCTTTCTACAGGATTAACCCTACTGTTATCCATGCAATTTACTTTTTACAAATAAAACTCTCCAAAATTGATAACCATCTGTTATTTTAGACCGCAAGATAACACTTATTTGAAGAATGGACAAATAGATTCAGGAAACAATATGATATGAAACAATATTTTTCCACATCAAAACTAAATGGTTCAGGTGTGACTTCTTAATGCCTATTTTACTTTTTTGTAGACATTGTGTTGGCGCAGTGGTTAGAGTACAGTACTGCGGGCTAATTCTGATCACTGGCTGCCAGCAGTTTGGCACATAGAATCTCACCAGGCTCAAGGTTGACTCAGCCTTCCATCCTTCTGACTTCTGTAAAATGAGGACCCAGATTGTTGGGGGCAATATACTGACTCTGTAAACCGCTTAGAGACGGCTGTAAAAGCACTGTGAAGCGGTATATAAGTCTAAGTGCTATTGCTACTGTGTATAAGCATGGTGTGTCACATGATTAATAAGGTAAAAACATTTCTGAGGTGTATAAGATTCCTGTTAACAACATTTACATATGCACCTGATCATCTTGGCAATAATATAGAAATGGTTTGTCATTGTTTATTTCTGAGATTTTTTTATCCTTTCCAGTCTGTATCCTTGATAGTTACCCATTCCTGTGCTAGCCAGATTGACTGTCTTTAGTTTTTTTTTAAGTTCAAGATCACTTAGATGCTACCACAATTATGAATCCCATATTGCTAAAAAGCACATAAAGTCTTGCTTGTTTCCCACATTCCATTTCCGTCTTTCAAATATGTAGGAAGTATGGTAATTAGATTTAACAGTCTGGTGCATTGGCTGAAGAAATGTTATCAGAGGATGTGGAAAATGTTGTTTTCTGAAATGGGTAGTCCTTGACTTAGAACCACAGTTGGGACTGGAATCTCGATCATTGAGTGAAGTGTCTCTTAAATGAGACACCCACATCTACATGACTGCTTTGATCAATGATCAATGATCAATGAGGAGCCTCAGATAGCTCAACCGGCTGAATAGCCTGTTATTAACATCCAGCTGTCTGCAATTACACCAGTTCGAGGCTCAAGGTTGACTCGGCCTTCCATCCTTTCTAAGGTAGGTAAATTGAGGACCCAGTTTGTGGGGGCAATAAGCTGACTTTGTATGAAGGCTATTGCTTAACGCTTTGTAAGCCGTCCTGAGTCTCCGGAGAAGGGCGGCATATAAATCTAATTTAAAAAAAAAACAAAACCTCAATCCCAGCATTGCCAGTTGTGGTTGTTAATCAATTTTACAGCACATTAAGTAGAGTGAAGGCAGGGGAAGCTCAGTGCAAGTTATATGGCTCATTGGCATGTGGACACCTACCATGCCTGGGTGGCCAGGGTCTGCTCCTCACCCAACAACCCCTGGGGGAGGGAGCAGCCTGTGGGGAGCTGAACTCCTTCAGTAGGCAGATCATTCACTCAGACACGAGAGGAACTCCTCCCAGCAGGCGGTAAGCAGTTTGCAATTTTCCCTGCCCATTTTGCCAATGACTTTCTGGGATTGCCAGCAGGGTGATCTCCCAATCCACAGGGAGCTCAGCAACAATCCTAAATGCAAACAGGTTGCCGAGTACCCAGATCACATCACTTGGGCAGGGAGCACATGTGCAACATTTGGAGGTACTTTACAAACCATACATGGTGGCTTGCGGGACACAGTGGCTCAGTGGCTGAGATGCTGAGCTTGTTGATCGAAAGGTCAGCAGTTTGAATCACTAGTAACGCGCGTGTCTCAGCGTCTGCCAACCTAGCAGTTCAAAAGCACGTAAAAAATGCAAGTAGAAAAATAGGGACCACCTTTGGTGTGAAGGTAACAGCCTTCCGTGCGCCTTTGGTGTTTAGTCATGCCGGCCACATGACCACAGAGACGTTTTTGGACAGCGCTGGCTCTTCGGCTTTGAAATGGAGATGAGCACCACCCCCTAGAGTCGGGAACAACTAGCACATATGTGCAAAGGGAACCTTTACCTTTACCAACCATAAAACATCCTTTCTGAGACTGTTATTTTGAACTATCAGCAAATGGTTGTAAGTTGAGGGCAATCTACATTGTGCGATATTTGTATGCATATTAAAATGTGCCCACACAATAGGATTGGTTTAAGGATTCGTACCCTGACATTTATTTTGAGCTTACTAACTCAAGCAACTTTGCAGGCATTAACATAAAGAACAGTGAATGCATTGTTCCTCTTATCTCCCATAATCATATTTGGGTTTTGGGTTTTTTGTCATGATGGCATTAATAATCCTCTTAAGAACTGAAGTCAAGGAAGTGAAGGGTCTTCCTTTTTTCTACAAAGTATTCATTTTACTTTGCACACTACTGGGTTTTATCCCAACAAAAGGGGGAGGAGGTCTGACCTTTAATATAATTGGTTTCTTGCTGTTTGGTGATGTGGATCCTTGTGATAGATAATACAATCAATTACAGCAGAATCCAAAACAGATCCAACCAAAGGGTAAAAGTCCAAGTTTGTGCTGGGGGGTCAGTGACTTTGTTATTTGACTGCAACTGCGTTCTAAGCTGTTAGATAATTGGCAAATATTAAGCAAGAAAATCTAATGGTCACATTCCAGTCACCATTCAATGTTGGTTTATTGATTTTTATTCATGCTGATTTTCATATCTGTTTAAAAGGCATCCCTTAGGTTATTTTCTTATCTTAGGAAAGTAATACTGATTGTGTACTGTACATGTTATTTCAGCTTTTGAAATTTTAGCCCCTGTTTGCTGTTATCAATTAAATGACCATTCAGACAAAACAAACTATGAAGCTCGTACTTTGAGGGGAGGGCAGGGAGTGTTGGAGGAATAAGTTTCTAGAGAATTCTCTGTAATAATTTGGCGCCCTCTACTGGCCAAGGGTTGGTAATAGCATGTGGCGGTAGCATAAGGCAGATGTTAGGAGTTGATGTTCAAATAGGACAGTGGTGGCAAACCTATGACATGCATGCCAGGGTTGGCACACAGTGCTCTCTCTGTGGGCACGTGTGACATTGCCAGAGCTCTATTTCTGCCCTCTGCCATAAGTGTCCGGGTCTCTGCTGTGCCTGCGTCCACATCTTGCAGTTTGGACGGGGCGTGGACGCATGCATGGGGCTTGCAGTTTGGGCGCGCGCACACACTTTGGGCACTTGGTGGCTAAAAGGTTTGCCATCACCGATACAGGATTTTCTTAATTTTGAAATATTACCTTGGTTTTCAATACAGTGAGAAAACCTCTTAACCCAGGGGTGTCAAACTCATGTCGTTATGGCGGCATCACGTGACATATCGGGACTTTTCCCCCCTTCGCTAAACCGGGCATGGGCATGTCCAGCACGTGACGCACCTCGCCCACGGGCCGGTAGTTTTGACAGCCCTGTTGTAACCAATGGATTCATATATGAATTAATGTCTTAGTAATGACTTAGTAATGTCTAGAATTCATCATATCAAAGTGGAAAAAGGAATATTTATTTATTTATGTAATTTATATGCCGCCCTATCTCCAAGGACTCAGGGCGGCTCACAACAATAAAAATGCATAATCCTTCATTAAAACAGTGAAATTTAAAAATTCAAATTTAAAGCAATTAAAATTGATTAAGAAATCCCTGTCAGTCCAAACTGCGAAACAAGCAGGTCTTCAAATCATGGCCAAATGAGCGGAGGTCAGTAGCCATCCGGAGCTCCAAAGGAAGTTGGTTTCAGAGAGTGGGTGCGCCCACAGAGAAAGCTCTCCCTCTGGGGCTCACCAGCCGACACTGTCTGGCCGACGGCACCCTAAGGAGGCCTTGTCTGTGGGAACGCACCGGGCGATTGGGGATTGTCGCTGGCTGCATGGGGTCTGACAAATATCCTGGGCCTAGGCCATGAAGGGCTTTGTAGGTGATAATCAGCACCTTGAATCTCACCGAAGGGCAACCGATAACCAATGCAGGTCACACAGGAGGGGTGTAACATGGGAGTGTCAGGACGCTCCCATCACAACCCGCGCGGCCGCATTTTGCACCAGCGAGTGGTTTTCAAGGGCAGTCCTAGGTTGAGAGCGTTGCGGTAGTCAAGACGGGAGGTGACCAGCGCATGAGTAACAGTGCGTAGGGCATCTTGGTCCAAGTAAGGCCGCAACTGGCGCACCAGGTGAACCTGGGCGAATGCTCCCCATAAGTAGCCCTCGACATATGGCCATAGTTGAGACCACAATTTTGGTCCTAAGTTATGATGGTCACAAAACAAGCAACTGCACCTAATTTTACCATCCTTTTTACATTAAATGCGCTTCACAATTATTAAGCAAGTCTATTCTTTGTGAAGCATTTCCAGCAAAAACATAAATTACGGTGACATGACCACAAGGTGCTGAAAATAGTCTTGAAATCAACAAACTTGAAATTCATACGTTCCATTTTCATGGTCTGTTGAAATTATTATTGTTATTGAAATTGTTATTAGGCAACCGGTCAAAAGTCAAGGACTATTTGTATTAGGCTAATGTGAGCATTACCTATATTCCAACACCTCCCTCCTTCCTCTCTTACTTAGGTTTTGGGAGTGAAGGTGGCTTCACTTTATGATATTTTATTTATTACATAATAAAATAGATGCATCTCCATGTTGAGCAGAATAAACTAGGCACTAAAATTGGAGTATGGTTGACAGGTTCAATGACAGGTTATCACTTCATGCACAAAATGCTGCACTGCCAGTTTTTTTAACACCAGACCTCAGCAAAATTGTAAAATGAGTTTCTGTCACAGACAGAGAAGACTTTTCGCAAGCGTTTTGTCGCTTGATACCATTTGTCAAGGTCTTGATTCATTACCACTATGATTATTTGTTGTGAAAGACTTGTACTTTATTTATCAAATTAAACAAGTACACAGAGAGAACCTAGAGATGTAGAAAAGGCGTCAAAGATTACAATGAACTGAAGCTTCTTCAGAAAAAAATTACTATACTAACTACACCATAAAGATGGCAAACTTCTCATTGGTAATGGAGGAAAGGCAGAATTACCTCAGACAGGTTAGTCCTCAACTTAAGAGCACAGTTGGGACCAGAATTTTACAACCTTTTTGCCATGCTGGTTAAGCAAATCACTGTAGTTCTTAAGTGAATCACATAGTCATTAAATGAATCTGGCTTCCCCATTGACTTTGCATGTTAGAGGCCAGCTGAGAAGGTCACAAATGACTTGGGATGTCATTGTAAATACCGGTTGCCAAGCACCCAAATTTTGATGACATGACCATGGTAATGCTGAAGAGATAATAAGTGCGAGGATCGCTTGTAATTTACTTTTTTTTCAGCGACATAACTTCTAACAGTAGCCAAAATGTGGTAAATCGAGGATGATCTGTGTCTGTTTCAGCTCAGCCTTTTCTGGCGTGTGGATATCTGTTCCATTAGGTCAGTGATGGCTAACTTTTTTCCTCAGGTGTCAAAAAGCGCACGTGTGTGCGATAGTGCACGCCCACATGCCCACACCCATAATTCAATGCCTCCCATGTGCCCTGCCTCCCTGCGCATGCATGCACACCCTGTGTTTCTATGCCTCCCTGCACATGCGTGTGTGACCCACTCTCCCACCCCCCGTGGTCCCTCCTCCACACATGCGTATGCCCCTCCGGCCTATTTTTGGTCCCAGGAGGTTTCACAGAGGCCTGCTAGGCCCAAAATGTGGCTGAGGGGGCTCACCACATCCCCCCAGCCCCCTGTGCATGTGCACATGACACCTCCCCAGCCCCCTGAACATGTGTGCACAACCCCCCACCCACCCAGACCCCCCCCCCGCACATGCACGTGTGTCTCTGCAGACCAGTCAGTTGGCCCCGCGAGAGGCATGCACGCATATGCAGTGGAGCTGATCTAGGCCGACAGCTCTTGTGCCTTCAGAGATTGCTCCGCGTGCCACCTGTGGCACCCGTGGCACTGGTTTGCCATCACGGCACTAGGTGGTTGTAAAGAACAAAATGAAGCCAAGTGGAAGGTTGAGGCTGATGGATATGTTCAGAAAAATCTATTTACTATAAGCTGAATATACATCTCTAGCTTTGGATGATATTGCATCCTATGATATTGAAAACAATTTGATGATAGTCTGGCTGAAACACAGTTCTTTACCTTTAATAAATCCTTGAGAACTGGTGAATTGCTAGATGGCTAATGGAAAGCTAGTGCTGTCCCCAATTTCAAAAAGTAATAACCCCACAGAACTATACTAAGCACTTTAGCATCAATTCTTGAAAAGATTCTGGGGCAGATCATTAAACAATGCAATACAATCATTAGAGCCCAAAGTGTAATTGTTAAAAGTGGAATTTGCTGGGCTAACCTTGCCTTGTTTTTACATCCTCAGTAGGCTGGGAAATGCTACAAGGATAACTGATCTTGATTTCAAAGTATGGAGTAAATGACATGCTTGTTGCAAGGAACTGCTGCTGGTTTGAAAGTACTATACTCTGTCTGTTTTTCATCTTCCTCTAATATGTACCTGGATGCCCCAAGATTAGGTCCTGCCTGATTATAAACTGAATTATCATCCAGCAGTGAGATGCAGCTAAAGAAAATGTAAATGTGGTTTTAAATTTCGTTAGCAGAACAGTAGCAGGACTTAGAATTACATTTAAGATAAATTAACAGACTTTTGGGGAATAATAATTTATCTGGACAGTTTCTCACCCCTAAATTCTTGGGTTATTGGATTTACTGGCACTATGACTTTCGACTCTCTCCACGTTTAAGTTGTATATTTCCTAGTTAATGCATTCATTATAGCTCCTGATTTTCTCATTTTATTGGTTGCCTCATAGTCTTTATCAGAACAGAAGCTGAACATAATATGAATCCTTAGCTACTTGAAATACTGTCACAGAAGAGCAGGACCTGTTTTCTGCCGTGTTTCCCCCAAAATAAGACCGGGTCTGATATTAATTTTTGCTCCAAAAGACACATTATGGCTTCTTTTCTGGTTAGGTCTTATTTTCAGGAAAACGGTATAATCCTAATACACCGAATAATGGGTTTAATTTCAGGGAAGTAGATTGCAGTTTAATGTTAGAAAATTATTCCATAATAACATGTAATAGTGACAACCCATTGTCATCGGGGCACTTGGTACCATGTCCAAGAATTTTATAACCTACATCAGCAAATTGCAGCTTCCTGCAATAACACCAGCGGAACTGCAAAAAACTGCGCTACTTGGAACATCATACATACAGCTTAAGAAGGTACTTGATTGATACCCAGGGTACTGGTAGCAACCCGTATCAACCATTAGCACCAGTCAATGGTATTTGTGATGCATTTTTGAATGTTCAGTTGACAGAGTTTCATATTTAATGAATAAAGATAATAAGAATAAGAATATAAGAAAGAAGTAATTGAGCAGCGAGCTGAAAATTGGAAAAGCAAAGCTCTGCATGGCCAATACTTGAAAAGTATTGAAGGCAAAGCTGACCAGAAACTAACTTGGAACTAGTTAAGATCAGGAGTACTGAAAAAAGAAACAGAAAGCTTTATTTTGGCAGCTCAAGAACAATCTCTAGCAACAAACTACATGAAGGCAAAAATTCAACGTGTTACCACCAACAGCAAATGCCGCCTCTAATGAGAAAGGTCGACCACCTGATCAGTGGGTGCAGCAAAATTTCACAAACTGACTACCTACAACGCCATGACCGGGTTGCTAAGATCATTCACTGGAAATTGTGCCAGAAGTTTGGATTTGAGTACAGCAAAAACCACTGGGAACATCAGGTTGAGAAAGTTCTAGAGAATGAGAAACTCAAGATCTTGTGGGACTTTAGGATTCAGACTGACAGGCACTTGGTCCACAACACATCTGACATAACAATAGTTGAAAAGAAAAAAGTATGGTTCATTGACATTGCAATACCTGGTGACTCACGGATTGAAGATAAGCAGCAAGAAAAAATCACAAAGTACCGGGACTTGCAAATTGAAGTTGAGTGACTGTGAAAAAAGAAATTGTGTGTTGTCCCGATTATAATTGGAGCCGTTGGAGCAATACCTAAAGGGCTACCCCGCTATTTAGAAATTCTAAATTTACCGGACTTGAACATTTTGACTCTACAAAAAAACGCCTTACTCGGAACAGCTTACATCCTCCAACGATAGCTTAACAGTTCCTAGGTCCTTGGTTAGGGCTTGAGCTGCTGAGCTATTAATCAGCCTCAGAGACTGTGAATCTCACTAAAGATTAAATAATAATAATAATAATAATAATAATAATAATAATAATAATAATAATAATAATAATAATAGCAGTTCAACATCAAATCCATTTTTCCAGAAAAATACCCTTTTACTGGAAAGCTATATGCTTTTGTTTGTATTTTTGCATGATGCTTTATACACATAATAATGTACAAAAGGATAAAATGAAATTTACCTGAATCAATAATTTCTTCTTTTATATGCTCCCTCCTAAGTGTGGAATTGGGTTTTCCCAAGTGCCCAGAGTTATCTCTCTCTGCTGTACTGCATATCACTAAAACAAAAAAGGAACATTATGTAAATGCTGGAATCATATTGTAGGAATTGGAATTTTAATAGTTTAGTCAAAAAATTGACCACCAATTTTCTCATAGTCACCTGCATTTGGCATTTTCCTTGTATTAGCGTCTCCAGATGTGTTATTAATAAACTCCTCTTCACCTGTAATTCAATGCAATTCTGCATAAAATGTTACGGATTACAGTTTTACAGCTGTAAAATTCTATTTCCTATAAATGATGTTTAGTCCTTAACCAGCGAAGCCAAACACAGTCCATTAGCCTTAAATTGTATTTTGCTTGAGTACTCAAGAAGTATATACATGCCATTTATAAACAATTCCAGACAGGGAACAAACATAATACATTAATCATATCACCCAGAAGTCCATAATATTCTGTGAACTGCATTTATTATAGCGATTATCTTTGCAAATCTTAAGTGGCAATGCAATAGAGATAGCTTAGCCTTCTTAGAATCCTATGTAAGTGTCTTCCGAGCAGTATGGACAGCCCATGTCATCCTTGGGCAGCAGATCAACAGCTGTTCTGGCTTGAGATGATATGGTCTGCAGGGCATCCAGTTAGGAAATGCTGAATAATACCATGTTTCCCCAAAAATAAGACCAGGTCTTGTATTATTTTTTGTTCCAAAAGACACATAAGGGCTTATTTTCTGGTTAACTCTTATTTTGGGGGAAATATGGTACTAAATGCATCCATCTGGCTGACAATCTTAACTGGGGCTTATTTTGGGGGTAGGATTTATATTATGAGCATCCTGAAAAATCATGCTAGGGCTTATTTTCCAGTTGAGTCTTATTTTCAGGGAAACGGTAGCAATAGCACTTAGACTGCTTTGTAATGCTTTACAAACCCCTCTCTAAGCGGTTTACAGAATCAGTATATTGTCCCCAATGATGTGTGTCCTCATTTTAACTGACCTGGGAAGGATGAATCAACCTTGAGCCAGTCAGGATCGAACTCCTGGCTGTAGGCAGTACTGCATTCTAACTACTGTGTCACCACAGCTCCTAATTACTCCTAATTACAAGGAGTTGTAACTGTGCTTTCAAAGCCCTACCCCTTTTCACTTGCATCATAGTAAGAGGCCATCTTTGATTATAAAGCTGTGGCTTTCATCTTGGTTTGGTTTTTTTTTTTTAAACACCCCAGATATCCCTGATTTCCTCACTGTATTTTATGGCAGCTATTATTTTCAACCCTTTCAAACACTTGACTTTATTCACTGAATGTCATCTTAATTAAAGCGCCTGACCAACCGGATCGCATATCAATCTTTCTACATTCATTATTTTTCTAGTTTTCTTTCTCCTCTTTTCATAGTTTGAATTAAGCAGAGTTTGTAACATTTTACTGAAAATCTTTATATGCGAATTTTGCTGCAAAATTGACTTTTAAAAGATAACAGAAATTTTACCTCTTAGTTTTTTTTCTATTGTGGTCTTTATCCATTCTGTTGATTTCTCAACATAGCCATTATGGCATCTGCTTGGTTTATCTGCATTGTGTCCCAAAATAGCATCCAATTCTCTGAAAAACTTCATAGTTTTGCTTGTGTTACCCGAGTACTGGGCATCTTTAACACTCTTGTATTCATGCTTTAGATTTTTATATTTCGTTCTGCATTGCTTCCAGTCCCGGTCAATTCCAAATTTTTGTAGTCTAGCAGCAACGTGTTCAAATATCCTTTTGTTTCTGACTGTTCCTTCCAGTTGTTGCTGAATGCTCTTTTCTGACCAGATTCGTATTAGAGCTCTTACTTCATTAACAGTCCAATGCTTTCCTCCTTCGTTTGCTACAGAAGGAATGAAGGGGAGATTTTTGGAAGCATCTAATACTGTGGCTGGATTACCTGCATCAGGTAGGATAGGAGAAAGACACAGATATGTATTACCTGCATTGGGTAGGGTGGGGGTCAGGATCAGGTAGAGATAGTAAGAGAGAGAATGTGTGGTTAACTACTTTTCTTCTCCAGGAACATCTAGGAAAATATCGAAATTAATTCAAGCTGGATAGTACCAGTAAAATATAAAATTGCTTTTATACGTTCTCTTCAGTGATGGAATTCAATTTTTTTTTTACTACTGATTCTGTGGGCGTGGCTTGGTGTGCATGGCAGGGGAAGGATACTGCAAAATCTTCATTCCCACCCCACTGCAGGGGAAGGATACTGCAAAATCCCCATTCCTTCCCCACTCCTGGGGGAAGGATATTGCAAAATCTCCATTCCCATCCCACTCTGGAGCCAGCCAGAGGTGGTATTTTCTGGTTGTCTGAACTACTCAAAATTTCCGCTATGAATTCTCCAGAACCTGTCAGAAGTTGAATAGCACCCCTGGTTCTGAATAGCACCCCTGGTTCTCTTGGAAAGTTATTATGTCAGGCAACAATCTGGGGGGAGGGAGGGGAGAAATCGAAGAATCCATAATATTGAGATCTGATTATCACTATTGCATTAATTCTTCTGGATGATTCATGGGTCAGAATTGTATATTAGACTGGCCAATCCACAGAAAACACTGTTTTAAGCCTCTCAGCCTTTATTTGCTTTTCTTCAAAGCCATACAGCACCACAATTCAATGGAAAGTGGCAAAAGTTTGGCTGTGCATTTTTTTTCTGGAAATTTAAAATTATAACAGCAACCAAAATAGTTGTGTTCAGTCTCTGTTGAGTTTGGGGATTGTATTTTTTTATATCAACCTAACAACCCAACAGGAAACACGCTTGCTGTAGTGGTTAAGACATCCCAAGTAAAAATTAGGAGACCATAAATTCTAGTCCCAACTTGGGCACGAAGCCAGATGTTTTTCCCCTATAAATCTGAAGTATTAACAAGGGCTGCTAGTTATACTGGTATGTCCCTAGGCCACCGGGAGCTTTCAGTAGTGCTTTGAGGCAGCGATTCAGGCCCTTGCTGAGGCCTCGCTGGACTGCCTGCTTCTGGACCTTGCCCAGCAGACATTCACCACCAGGAGACACCATTTGAGGATGGAGGTCTGGCGGACGCCATTTTGACCGCCCTTCAAGGTTTGACTCTGGGCAGGGGATTGTGCAGAGGAGGCTTGCAACTTAAGCCAATCAATATCTCAGCCAGTGACATCAGTTTTCCTAGCCTCAAGTGCCTAGCCTCAACTTAAGTTTCTTGATTCCTCCATTTTTGATTACCACAGTGTTATACCAGCTTTTATTCATCCACCTCTATAGGCTATGCAAAAGAGACTTATCACGCAGCCCAAAAAGGAACAAAAAGACCCAAGCTCCACTCCACCAGCAATTAGGACCAAGATGAGACAGGTTAACTCCAAAATTAACATTAGGCCAACAATCGAGTAAACAATTGAAGCTGCCAAAGAAGCCAACAGTAAACAGCCCGACCAAATCTCTTAAAACCAGCCCCGCTAATACTGATGGGGCAAACCACTAGAACAGTGGCAAAACTTTTACTCACTGAGTGCCGAACAGGTATGAAGACCAGCTGGGACCCCTGAATTGCACGCATGTGCACCAGAGGCTTGAACGCATGCACAGCTGCAGGTGAGTTGGGCGAGAACCCGCGTGCCCGGGAAGATGGCTCTACATGCCATCTCGGGTACGTGTGCCATAGGTTCGCCATCACAGCACTAGAATATAAACTGAAAGCAAACCACACTCCTTACTAGCACTGATGATGTTGCCTAGTTTGGGTAATAAAATGTCTGCAAGAAAACAAGTGTAGAGAGCACCAAAGACCTCTCATCTCGATCCTGAGCTACAAATATTCTCCTTTATTGGTATATTCAGCCACACGTTGGTGTGATGGAACGTGCAACTGGAAATGCAGTGGGGGACAGTTTTGCAACACAGTTTTCCAAGAGAGAGGCCCAGATTAAGAGGCTGGACGTTCCAGGATGGGGGAAGGGAGAAGAGGTTCAGGATAGCCACACACCTAACATCTCTCAGACTATGTCCAGCAGGTTAGAAGTCGATAGCTTTAATTTGGCAAGATTCTGCCCATTAAGTGTAAGCAATTAAAGGATTGAACTTGATTGGACTTTGCTCTGTTGCTCTGTTGTCTCTAAACTTGGGCTTCTCAGCTGGGTAGGGACATACAAAGCATTTTCCAATGTATTTTCTCTGAAGGCAATAATTAAGAAATAGGTGCTAATAGATCACCTCCCGTCTTGACTACTGCAACGCTCTCTACCTAGGGCTGCCTTTGAGAACCACTCGAAGGCTTCAGCTGGTGCAAAATGTGGCCACGCGGGTTGTGATGGGAGCGTCCCGACACTCCCATGTTACACCCCTCCTGCGTGACCTGCATTTATTACCGGTTGCCCTTTGGGTGAGGTTCAAGGCCTTCATGGCCTAGGCCCGGAATATTTGTCAGACCCCGTGCAGCCAGCGAAAATCCCCAATCGCCCGGTGCGTTCCCACAGACAAGGCCTGTTTAGGGTGCCGTCGGCCAGACAGTGTCGGCTGGCGACCCCCAGGGGGAGAGCTTTCTCTGTGGGACGCACCCACCCTGTGGAACCAACTTCCTTTGGAGCTCTGGATGGTTCCTGACCTTCGCTCGTTCCACCGTGATTGGAAGACCTGGTTGTTTCACAGTTTGGACTGACGGGGATTTCTTAATTAATTTTAATCGAATTTTTAAATTTCACTGTTTTAATGAGGGATTATGCATTTTATTGTTGTGAGCCGTCCTGAGTCCTCAGAGATAGGGCGGCATATAAATTGCATAAATAAATAAATAATAATTTTGCATTTTATATTTCCTAACAAACCTTTGCAGCATGCATGTGACCTATACAAGTTTATTTGTGGAGGAGGTTGTGACAAATAGTACGCACAACCATGCACTCAAAACTGCCATATGGGGGGGGGGGGAGGTGTTGAGTCCCCTACTTGCTCCTTCCAACAACCTCCAACCTAAGAATGCATGCCACTAAAATAGTAAAGAGGAAAACAATCCATTTCATCTCTCATACGCTGCCTTTCATTACCTAGTTCAATAGGCCTGCAATGGGAAATAAAAAGCAATGGATTGGTAGAAGCCTCCTCTTCTTCTTCTTCTTCCAATGTAACTGAGACTTCACCTGGAATTATAAAGAAGAAAATATGTGTCCGTGGGGAGGGTATAGAGTATTATATTGAAAAACACATGAACCTATGGTAGTACATATCCATCTTGGGAATGCAAAAGGCTTGATAAAGCCACAAAATTGAACATAGCCATAAAATGTCCTGAAGCATGATCTCTCATAATGTCAAGGAGTACATTCGATAAACTCAGCTAGAATAAATCATGTTTAAGCCACTCAGAATTGAAAATAAAAGAGAAGTACATTATTTATGTGCATTTGTGTGTATAGTGCGAAAATAAGATGGCAGCATGAACAAAACTACTCATGCAACAGAATGTTAGAGAGACATATTGCCAGGCAAGTTGCTCTAAATAACAGCATCTACTTACTTTACTATCCTCCTGCAAGGATAGTACAAATTAAGTTTTAAATTAATTGCTTGAATAGGTCCAACTTTTAATTGAAGTGATTTGGAACTACAGCATTTAGTTCCCAGTCTATAAACATTTTAAAATTGCTTAAAGTTAGCCTCAGGTAAGGATTATATCCAAGGAACTGTCATTAGAATAGAACCCATTAGCTCTTTCTGCAGATCGGACTTGTAATAACTTTATATTTGTTATACGTTACAAGGTGAGAAATCATTCAAATCATGCCTGAGGAGTAATCCTATTATTTCAGCTTTTAATTAAACAGATGTGATGAAGTAAAGCCTAGCTTTTATGACATCACCCAATTACTTTGGAGTGATTGGTTCCCACATGCTACATAGCCAAAAATATATTTCTCATCCTTGATTTAAACTATAACCTGGTTATCCTAAGCAGATCTGACTTCTCTGAATTACAGGATGTCCCAGCAGTGCTACTGCCATACCTTTTGTGTTCCCGTTCAATTCCAAAGACTTAACATTTATTTACATAGACAGAATAGACAGCATAGACAAAACAAAACTGGAAACCCGTGTTAAATGCTTCCATCACCAATATTGATATTTTTCCATCTAAGAACTCTACCACAACAATTTAAGACTCTTATCAACTCCAAAATTGGAGCTCTGAATATTCTCTGAATCCAAATCCAAACTACAATTCCTTTTTATTTACACATACCATATTATTTATTCATTAAATTTATTTGCTGCCCATTTCACTATCCAAAGCAACCATATCTTAGTCTTTGTTTTGTGCAAGGAGAATTCTGATTCTTCTCTGCAGTTGTTGAGTTTTTCCCCAATCAAGAAACACTTTGGCTAAATAGTTAATCCCATGTCTGCATAATAGCTAGTTTCCCACTTCATGATAAATCGTAATAGTTTTTATTTATTCTGTAAACCAACATTAGGTGAGATATGGAGAACCCAAACAGGGCCTGTAGTTTGCATATTGAAAGGAATTGTGTCAGGCCAGACTGGTTAAACAAGGCTAATCAATTTGAGCACTAACACTCCCCCCATGGGCTGATAATAATCTGTGAAACAATAGCTAGTAAATTAATTGCAAAAGCATTTGCACAGAATTCATTTTACTCAGCAGCCCTGGACTGCTGTAGGAAACACCACATTTCATGAGGCTTTCTATTTTCAAAATGTACGACCGATTCATAGATGGGATTGCTTTGATATGATTACTGTTCTATCAATGTTACAAAGATTGTAAGTCTTCTACATCAATAGAAATAACAGTACAATAAAACCTCTCTAGTAAAAGAATCTAAAGACAAACAAATCATCATCATCATATAATCAGTCTGATGGCTCCATCTCATCCATCTGAAGGCTGTAAGAAAGGACACCATTCTTAATAGTTTATGGAAGATTGGGTTCCATTACTCCATGGGAGTTGTTCCAAAGTGTGGGCGATGGATAGCCTCCATCTGCTCCTTTACCTCATGAAAGTGTGGCTCATTTTTACCACAGAGTTATTGACAACGAGGGAGGAACCATTTCTGGAGATCTTCTGAAAGTGCCATTACAGTACTGATTTTTGCAAATGCCACCTTTCCTTCTGTGTAGCAGTCTACTTCCTCAGAGTCCTTCGCTCCTTTATGTACCACTGGACAGTACTTTAGGGAAGGGGTGTGGGAGGGAAACATGCTTTCCTTCACTTAGTTGCAAGCAATTAGATTCAACTCTTTGATTTGGATTAGGGGAAAAATTCCCTCAAGGCTGCTGTAACATAATTACTGTATTTTCCTGCGTATAAGACTACTTTCTAACACACAAAAATCTTCTCAAAAGTCAGGGGTCGTCTTATACGCCGGGTCTCATTCTCCTGTAACCAGGCAGACCAGCCCATAAGGCTCTGACGAGCCTTAAATGGCTCTGAGGAGGGTCGTCTTATACGCCCAGTCGTCTTATACGCCGGAAAATACGGTAATATCTTTTAGAGATTTTTAAGAGTAATAGGTGTGTAATATTCTTGGTACACTGCTATTTTTCCAGCAAACATCTACAGACATGATCTACCTGTATAAAGTCCTTATAGAAAGGGGAAAGGTTTAGCTTTTCTTTGTGGATCTCTAAATAAATAAATAAATAAAATTTGTATATGTAAGTTGGAATTGATAAACCGTGAAAACAGAACCAGAAAATCATTCCTAATCCTCATCCTCAAAACCTGGACCAGTCAGCTAGACCATTTATCGAGACAGAGGATTCAACTTGTGGGTTTTTCCTCTCTTGCTGCATTGTTTTGCATTATTTAAAGATGGTTATTTTTTAAAAAAATCCAGTGTCTTATGTTATTAATTTAAAACAAATTAATATGCATTGCAAGGTTTCTTCAGACATTTTTTCTTTCTTCTTGTTACAATCAGATATTTAACCGGGAGTTCTCTAAAGAAAATGAAACATTTTCAATTACTTCCCTGATCATCTTTTTTTTTTTAAAAAAAAAATTTCCTGTGATTATAAATTGATACTTGAAAGCTTCATGGAATAATAATTTACAGATGCTCTTATTTATTATCAAGAAATACTTTCGTCAAGTGGCTTGATTTTGTTTATGGGTTTTTGGGCTTTTTTTTGGTTTTGTTTTGCTTTCTCAAATAATATATTTTCCAATTTCCGGCAGGCAAGCAAAATACATCACCTACAAATATGCAAAACTCTTGTGAATATAGTTTTTAGAAGGTTGCCATCTCAGCAGTTGATTCACCATTTAAAAGAACTTCAATATGTTTTAAATGTTTATAATGTATAGCCCCTTAGCAAGACGAGATAAATCTCTTGGAAAAACAAAATTTCAAAAGGAACAACATGTTTTCCATCACTGCTTAGCAGGTGATTTACATTTTTTGGTCCTTTTGCTTAAATTCTAGCAGGGCAAAAACATATCACTGGGAGTGACAGAAATGTTTATATGTATAGCTTGTGGCCCAGCATTTTCTCTTCAAACGTAGCAACACAACTATAAAACAGCACAAAATGTTACACAGATAAAGCAACAATCAAACCAGCAGAAGTTTGAAGGCCCTTAGTCTTTTTTTTTTCTTTGTTTTGATTTTGTTTTTCTCTAGAGGAATTCGGCTTAGGAAACTAGCTAGCTCCAGCAGCTGGTTTAACTTAAGTTTATGTATTTATAGAAACATTCAGCAGCAAAAACCCTCCTCCTCTTCCACCCCCTCCCTTCCCCAACAGACACACAGATAAGGGAGCGCATTAAGTCGGTTTGTTCTACCAACTATGTCAATCTGCAGTGCCTTGCATGGGTCTGAGTTTTACAAGCCTTGTATGTATTTTAGATAACAACAATAAGAGAGAGAAAGAAAAAAGAAGAGTTTGGGGTGGTAGTTTTTTTTTACCTTCATTGTTCTCCTTGGTGGCATTTATGATGTCATTGGATGAACACCTGCCGTTCTCCTCCTCTGTTAACTGGGTGACAGGTTTATGTTGCAATATGGCATCCAGCTCATGAAAGAACTTCATAGTCTTGGTAGCATCTCCTGAGTTGTGGGCATATTTTACTGTCCTATATTCATATTTCAGGTTTTTATACTTTGCCCGACACTGTTTCCAGTCTCTGCAGATCCCCAACTCCTGAAGCCTTTTAGCAATGTAAATAAATATCCCTTTATTCCGTAAGGTCCCATGGAGTTGCTTTCTGATATTTTTTTCTGACCAGACGCTTAGCAAGGCTTTAACCTCCTCCTCAGTCCAATGCCTTCCTGCTCCACTCTCCATGTTGAAAGTGACCTGGAAATGATTCACTATTTCTAGCCAAGATTGCGTTTCCTAGGAAACCAGACGGCTGATTGTCAGTAAGCTCCACAGAGATGAAAGGATCCAGTTTTACTGGCTCAAGCTGCCTGAGGGGAGTAACTTGAGAAACTGCCAAATAAGCAGGTTCCGTCTTAAGAGGCAGGAAAATAAAGCAGCTCGGGCAGAAATGATTGCAAAGTCTGTTAATCATTGGCACCCCCCAAATAAGCTGTTTTCTGCTTTGCAAAAAAAAAATAAAATAAAATAAAATCAAGCACAATTCCAGAAATGGAATGCATTCTGTAACCTTTGTTATGCAATGGGCTTTAAATATAATCTCTGCTCTTAATGTACATGAGAGCTCTAAATAAGCTTCCCTCCATCTGGCCCCCTCCAGAGGCATTGGATCACAAGCCTAGCTGGTGGCTGAGGAGGATGGGAGCTGTTGTCCAACGTCTATGTCAGCATATAAATCTGACTTGCGTATCAGATTTATATCGTTCTGTTTCCTTGTATGATTTGATGGTTATTAATAACCTATGACTATCATTAAGTGTTGTATCTTACGATTACCTATCTCCTCCCACTCATGACTATAACCATGATGCTTGTATTTTTACGATTTATATTGTTCTGTTTGTTTCCTAGTATCATTTCATTGCTTATTAGTAACCTAAGACTATCACCAAGTATTGTATCTTACGATTCTTTATGGATTCATTTTATTTTTCTTTATGTACACTGAGAGCATATGCACCAAAGACAAATTCCTTGTGTGTCCAAACACACTTGGCCAATAAATTATTCTATTCTATTCTATTCTGTTCTGTTCTGTTCTGTTCCGTTCCATTCCATTCCATTCCATTCCATTCTATACACAAACACACACACAACTATAGGCTATGATTTTGTTTGGAATGAAAACATTTGCATCTTGATTCTCTTCAGATTCGCTAGCAAATAATGCCTTCGGTTTTGTAAAATATTTGTTTGTTCACATAGTTTAGAGTCCCTTTCAAAACTGTAAATCATAATTTCACACATACACATACCCTTTTTCTAAATGCTTGATTTGCATTTGCAGAGCCTTTTGTGATTCTTAACTAACGGAGTCACTATAATTTGAATTCTGAGCAAATTCAGTGATGTTCAGTAATAGTTCCACTTCAATAGTCTTTTGAGTGAATCAAGTATATGCTAATTAAGTTCAAGATTGTGTGGAAAACACGTCTATATTCTTTTTGTATTGTCTAGAGCATATCCATGACATCCTCTACAAATGCAAGATTCATCTTAATAGAAAATGAGATAAAACACTGCAATACTAATTCAGTTGGTTTGCAAATTATTTCAATTAAATTTGCATTTTCTGTTTTATATATTCAAATAAAACATTATTTGAATTTGGAAGATATTTTGGAAAGAATCATATATATTCTGTAGATATATTTCTTCTATATTCAGTAAATGTTTTTTAAGTGTCTCCCCTCCCCCCAAATCTGGGTTCTGTAACTATCTCAGGTGCTAATTGAGGTCCCCCTGAGTAATGCCATACTTGCCAACAAAGGACTCTTGGTATTCCATAATATTTGGGGATGTTGCCATGGCAGCTAAATAACTAGCCAACAGGTTCGTATTACAGAAGGATTCTAAGGAAAAGGGGAAAGGGAATGCCTTTTTTTTCTCTTCCCCCAGTAAAGATTCTTTAATCTAGATTTTTTGATGGGATGCTTTGAGCCTGGCATCCCAGCAAACCTGAGGTTCTTCAAATACAATGGGAACTACAGCAATGCTTGGTGGCTCAGCAGACTAAAGCATTGTGATTAACACCAGCTGTCTGCAATTACTGTAAATTCAAATCTCACCAGGCTCAAGGTTGACTCAGCCTTCCATCCTTTCTAAGGTAGGTAAAATGAGGACCCAGTTTGTGGAGGCAATAAGCTGACTTTGTATAAAATACACAAAAGTATGAAGGCTATTTCTTAACGCATTGTAAGCGGCCCTGAGTCTTCGGAGAAGAGAGGCATATAAATCAAGTTTTTTTAAAAAAAAATGCTTAATGGAATTCTGGGAATTGTTGTCCAATTTGATATGGAAGGCATCAAACTGGGAAATGGTGCTGTAAGCACTCTTATGTACTATTGCAAGCCATATCTCTAATATAGTAGAGGAAGTGATTTCTGGGCGGGTGGGGAGAAATGGCAACTGAAGACTGACTACTAAAAGCAGAGCCAACAACCATGGTGGAATGAAGAGTCAGTAAATAAATCACCTCTTTTTTAATTGCTCTTGGACCACAAAAATACTTGAGGTTGCCCAGAAGTGTTCCAGACGGTTGCTCCTCATGAGACTACAGCAAGACAGCAGTCTCCAGAATTAGAGCTTTGGGACCCAAGGGAATACTCTTTTTGCACAAATCACAGTCAAAATAAAATAAAATTGGGTGCACATACTTTCTTTTCAAATCACTTTCAGAAAGTACGTGTTAACCTTTTAGGTTTTAGGAACCTTTGCAGCAACACATTTAAAAACAGTCGTTGAGTTTCTTTCAAACCTTAATAAAAGTAGTTTGAAATACAAGTTTAAGGATTTTTTTTAAAAAATGGGTTGGGGATAAGCGGCAAAAAGGTAATTGGAAGTTTGGTTTTGGGAAGTTACATGTCCAGATGGTTTTGGAATTAATTATAAGAATCCTTCCCATGAGAAAACACTTTTGTTTTTAGTTATGACTCTAGAATGTTCTGATCTTGGGATTCTGGAATATTTTTTCTTCTCATGAAAACCTATCCTTGTCTAATAACTATGAGGTCTGTAGAATCAAAGTTAAAGGGTGTGTATGGACCAAGATCATATATTCAGCATTAGAACTTTTTCTTCCTAGCTTATTACTGCAGGTGTAGGATCCGCTTTTCGGATCATTGAACACCATTTTCACAATTCAGCGTTAGAACTTACCAGGAAAAATGATCTCCCCAATTAAATATTGCAGTGTGAGAACTTTTCTTTTCTTTAAAATTTCAATCAACCGTCTCTTTTTACATCTCCCCATACCCACAATTGTTTTTATTTATTGTTCTTCGTCGTGTGTGATTTTTTGCTTTAGGAGGAAGAGTTATTTTCTTACAGTTTAGAAAACGTTTTGCAGATCTTGGGGTCTTCACAACACCTGTAAAAATCCCTCAGCCATGAATGGCACCTCTTGGGTGACATAAAAATCGAGTCTCAGAAATACAGATTCCTTACCTATTCTTCCTTTTCTCGTAGAGGCCAAGAGAGTGCGGGGATTGTGACAAGTGATGGAGAATCAGCCCATTCTTTCAAAGTGCACAAGGTAATATCATCTGGCATACCTGAGGGGGCAGGGGAGGAGAAGATTATTTAGATGATGTTGATGAGCCATTAAACTGGTGTTAACTTTAGCTGGCTCATAAATAGATTTTCTCTAGAAGGAGCTGTGCCCAGCCTAGTCCTTCGGGGTAAAAGAAGATGATGTGGAGATTACTTTAATTTGTTCTCTCTCTTTAAATATGAAAGCTGGAAGAACTCAAGATATTTACCTCTCTATATCTCCCTCTCCTTCTCTGTCCCGTCTCCCTTTCTGTCTCTCTCCCCCCCTCCCATCTCTCTCTCTCTCTCTCTCTCTGTTGCGTTATTTTGAGGGGACAGCACATTTACTGTTATACAAGCTGTATTCTCACTACATTACATTGTAGTCCAATGTCATTTCTTCAGTATTGTCACATGAAAAGATATACTTAAATATTTACAAAATGTGAGGGGGAGAAGTGTACTCACTTCTGTGACATACTGTATATGTATGTATGTACGTATGTATGAATGACTGTGCAGGATTTTGACACTCAAAGTTGTAATTTATAACTCTCATAAATCTTAACCATCAAAATCTTATAAAGAGCATTATAAAGTAATGAATGTAACTTTGCCACAAGAGGAAGGTGAAAAAATATTTAGAAAAGGATAATGTAGTATTTGCGTGTGTTGTAAATTGATTTAATGGATTTAGTTAAAGGATGTCTTAATCACCTCCCTGGTGGATTATGCGCCATGGGGCTGCCCTTGAAACCATCTGGAAGCTACAATTGAATAGCTTCAGAATACAGTGGCATGGATTGCTTGCCTTATGGTTCACTTGAGTAAACCAGTGCTGTGTGGGCTACATTGACTTCCAGTTGCTTTCCCAGTGCAGTTCAAGGTGCTGGTTAAAACACCAAATGGCAAAAGTCTACGTCAGGGGTCGGCAACCTTAAACACTCAAAGATCCACAAAGGTCCTAATCAGAAGCCCCCTGTTCAATTCTGGAGCCAACCGGAAGTCTGGTTCCCACACCATAGAGTCTCCTCCTAGTGTGGCATCCATTTTCCTCTATCGTCCTAACCAAAAGTCCTATCAATTGTGGAGTGGACTGGCGACAGGGAGCCGCAGAAGAGGGATGAAAGAGCCACATGCGGCTCCAGAGCTGCAAGTTGCTGACCCCTGGAGTAGGTTACTTACAGGCAGTCTCCCCCAGGGTATCTTCCCATCATATTAAGCTAGATAGGGTCGGTGGGCCCAAGGTGTCTTTCCTTAAATGTCGCCATCTGATGGGTCTTGGGAGGCAAGCTCTTTGGAACTTTGTCCCACCTTAGATCTGAGGGATTCCTATCTTTTTATTCTTCCATAAAGCTACAAAGACCTGCCTTTTCATCCAACCATTGGGCTAGGATGTGGGTTGAGCTGAGCAGATATTTGATCTGGTGCCAAAGGAGGGAGGAATGGCGCTTTTGTTTTTAACCGTGGTTTTTTGGATTGTTTGAGTTGTCTAGACCAGGGGTCTCCAACCTTGGCAACTTTAAGACTTGTGGACTTCAACTCCCAGAATTCCTCAGCCAACTGGCTGAGGAATTCTGGGAGTTGAAGTCCACAAGTCTTAAAGTTGCCAAGATTGGAGACCCCTGGTCTAAACTCATTGTAGACCAGGCAGTCCTATAAGTTTTGTCAATAAATGTCAATTAAGTAGGGCTTTTTCTTCTGAATTAGCTCATTAGTTTTACACTGCTGTCCGCTGTAAGCAATCCTGGAAACTTCGTTTTAGTTCATCCATCCCATTTCCTTTTTCTTCGCAGGGAATGGGCCTTGTCAATCATGTGTTCAGCGAAGATAGTCTGAAGAAGCTCTACGTTTCAAATCTTGGAATCGGCCATACAAGATACTCTACCTCTGGGGTGTCTGTCCTTGATAATTGTCAACCGTTCGTGGTGGAAACTTTGCATGGGAAGATTGCAGTTGCCCACAATGGAGAGCTAACAAATGCAATGCGACTGAGGAGAAAGGTAGGGATCTGTTTTCCTAAGATGAGAAAGCGGAAAAGGAGAATAAATTCACTCATAATAGAGAAGGTTTATATCCATTTGGTAATAATAGGATGCAGAGATCATTTTAAGAGTACAGTCCAAATTCATTAGACTGTATGTATAGGTTGTAGCAATTGAGATCAGGTGGAAGGAAACCTGAATCCTAAACCCAGCCCTTATGCACAGCAGCAATCTGAGCGTGTATGAAGCTCATCTTGGAATACTGCATGCAACTTTGGCCACCACAATGTAAGAAAGATATTGAGACTCTAGAAAGACTGCAGAGAAGAGCAATAAAGGGGCCTGGAAGCTAAAAGATATAAAGAATGGCTGCTGGAATTGAGTATGTCTAGTTTAATGAAAAGAAGAACTAGGGATGACATGGTAGCAGTGTTCCAATATTTAAGTGGTTGCCACAAAAAAGAGAGAGTCGTCTTATTCTGCAAAGCACCTGAAAGCAAGACAAGAAGCAGTGGGTGGAAACTAATCAAGGAGAGAAGCAACCTAGATCTAAGGAGAAATTTCCTGACAGTGAAAACAATTGATCAGTGGAACAACTTGCCTCCAGAAGTTGTGAATGCTTCATCACTGGATGTTTTTAAGAAGGGAGTTTGTCTGAAATACTATAGGGCTTCCTGCCTGAGCAAAGGCTTAGACTAGAAGACCTCCAACTCTGTTATTCTGAAATCTTTTCTGTCCTGTCCCCTCTAAATCAGTTTATAATCACTCATGCATCCAACATTCAGTCATTCTCCCTCAGAAGACTCTTCCATAGGGATGCCTGAAATGCACGCTCTTTAGACGTACCGCATCTGTGCAGATGATGGTAAACAGCCCCATAGATTTAAGGCCTATAGATATGGTCTGCTTATTCTCTGGCCCCTTGTTCTCTCACAAGCAGGAAGTCTGGCGAGAAGAGGGCCAATCAGCATCATGTTCATCTTTAATTCATTCTCTACCACACACCGCGTAAATCTGATAATTGATTGTTTTGAGTGCAGTTCAGTTCACTGCCATATCTGTAGTTGTGAATGAAACAAATTGCCAAAGAAGTAAATCATTTCTGGAAATTTACTTTGTGCAGCTTCTGAATATGACTGAGAAGATGTCCATTTAACATCCCATTGGTAGAAATGAAAGAATTTGCATACAATGTGGTGACTATTAATCAAGTGTGGCTATTCTTCCATAATTAGTATATAATTATCATCAACCTGAATCCATCCACTGCAGGGTGAAGATTTCTTCATTGGTTTGTTCTGAACTGGGCGGCCTATCAATGCCACTTAAAAATAAATTGATACTTTGAAGGCTAGATATCATTATTTACTATGCTGGTCCAGTGCAAGTTGGTAGATAGATGTTTTTCAACTTCCCAGTCTAGGGCTGGGGGAAACAGTCTTCCTTTCCTGTGTAGGCCTCCTCTTTGGCACAACGTAGCTGCTTAAACATAGCTGTGAACCAAGGCTTGTTATTATTATATATATATATGCAAGCTCTTGGTAGGCACACACATGTCCTAACAGAAGCAAGTCGTATGTCACAGTATCAGTGAATTTATCCGAGCCCTCTGAAACAGCTTCACTCTGCGTACTTAAAGCAAGCCTGAAGCTCTAACTTTGCTTCCTCAGTGCAAGACTTCGCTGTTTTGACCATAGCCCTTGCAATTTTAAGTTTCTGCCTTAGGGAGGGAGGAGATGGACCATACAAATGATCAGAAAGACACCTGCTCTTGGGAGAGAGCAGCAAGTGTCTTTTAATGTGGTGTAGTAGTGATCCAATATGCCGGTGCCTCTAGTGAGACAGCTGACATGCTGAGTGTATCTGGGCAGCTCAGGTTGCTTACCCATTCTCTGAAAAATGTAAGCCGCCTTTCTTTTGTTAAAGCTGCCAAACCCCTCTGTGTTGTTTGCCCAGTAATGCAGGCTTCACAGTCAAAATGTTTTAAGTTGGGGGAGGGCATCTTAGTTACGACTGGAAAAGGCAGCTGCTTCCTGATTTAGTCTCTGTATCTTTGATCATATTTATTATTATTATGCATAGAAAGAAATGCTTCAGTGCGCGTTAGAATGCAGTATATAACTTAATCACAGTGCTACGCTGTGTTGTGGCCCCGTCCTCTGAGCCTATCCCATTGGAGGAAGGAAGCTCTGAGCAGGAGGAAGAGGAGCCAGGCAGATCTCCCAGCCCCCCCCCTCCTCTGGCACCGTCTCAGGTGCCAGCTGAAAGAGAGCCAAGTAGTGGGGAAACAGGTGTCTCAGATGAGAGTGAGGGAGAGACGTCATTCCTGGACGCACGCCAAAGAAGGCGAGATAAATGCTTACAGCAGTTGCGGAGACGCATGAGGGAATAGACCTGAGTCACTGGACTGGAGTCACAGGATCAATGAGTCACTGGACCACACCCAGAGCCTATATAAGACAGGAGGGTGGTTCATGATTTCTGTGACGAACAACAACGCAATCTAGTAGTCTTGGGGGCTGAAAGAACGGATTTTGGCAAAGCTATGTAGGTGATTTTCTTTTTGTGTGAACTAATAAAGCCCTTGGCAGATGGTGTGTATATTGCTGCCAAGTTTGAGATAAGAACTGTGGAGTGTGCCAAGTGCTTCTTAACCCTCGACTGGCTGTGTTTTTGTGGGTCTCTGAAGTGGGGGACAGATCACGCTGTCTGGTTAATCTGTTATATTGGTAGCAGTCAATGTAACCGTAACGTCAACTTTTGCATCGTTTTTGCATGCTGAATAAAAAGTTTACCATCCGCACAGAGTGCTAAATTAATTGCATGGTCATCTGGATTCATTTAGCTGTCCCCATTGGCACTCTGCCGACTTCACACACACACACATACACAAACACACGGGGGGGGGGGGGGGGAGAGAGCACACACTATAATTATCTATAACCATGATGGCGAACCTATGGCATGCATGCCACAGCTGGCACCCAGAATCTCCTCTGCGGGCATGCGAGCTGTTATCCAGCTCAGCTCAGCTTCACTGCGCATATGCTTGCACGCCTCCTGCCAACCAGCTGATTTTTGGGATGCGCAGGGAGTGAGGTGCACGCTGGAGATGCGTGTGCATACGGGGGGGGTCACATGCACATGCGCGGGGGCAGAGTGTGGGACGGTGCAACGCGTCCCTCGCCACGGCCTGTATTTGGCCCAGGAGGCTCCCAGGAGTCTCCACGTGGCTCATTTTGAATGCCAGGTAAGTGCAGGACCTACGCAAAGCCTGGGGAGGGAGAAAAACGGGCTGTCCAGAACTCGGTGGAGGCCATTTTCTCCTGAAGGCTCAAGGAAAGCCTCCAGAACCTGGGGGGGGGGCGAAAACACCCACCATCACCACTCGCAGGAAGACGAATAACCATGGGGGGGTCATGTGCGTATGCATGGTAGGGTGGGGGCAGTCATGTGTGCATGCACAAGGGGCACACATTGAATTATGGGTGCTGCCACACACACACATGCTTTTGGCACTTGAAGAGAAAAGGGTTACCCATCACTGATCTATAATAATCCTTTGTCTTTTGTTATGCAGCTAATGCGTCATGGAGTGGGACTGTCTACCAGTTCTGATAGCGAATTGATCACTCAACTGTTGGCGTTCACCCCTCCTTTAGAGCAAGATGATACACCAGACTGGGTGGCAAGGTAAATCATGTGCCTCATGAGAAAAGAATTAAAATCAATAAAAGAGGCCTTCATTTATGCGAGGCCAACACCCCCTCCCCCCTTGTGGGAATTCTTGTAATAAGAAGTCTATTAAACTAGCTTTTCGATTTCAGGATTAAAAATTTGATGAATGAAACACCCACTTCATATTCACTTCTGATGATGCATAAAGACATTATTTATGCAGTTCGTGATCCCTATGGGAACCGTCCTCTCTGTATTGGCCGCCTTGTTCCAGTAGGTGATATCAATGGAAAAGGTATGGTTTCCCTATGTGTAAATACACTCAGGGATGGGCTCCTGGGGGTTCGGCAGGGTTCGGACGATTGTGTAGCCAAGGATCACCGGGGTTCGACAAACCCCCAAATGCCACCCCTGGCTGGCCACGCCCACCCAGCCCGTTCATCATTCCAGGTAAGTGCAGGGGCCGCATAAAGGGTCTGGGAGGGCAAAAACTGGGCCTACCGGAGGTTCTGGAAGTCTGGAAACAGGCCTGTTTCTGGCCTCCAGAGGGGCTCTGGACCCCGTGGGAAGCTGTTTTCGCCCTCCCAGAGGCTCAAAAGCCTCCAGAGTGCACCCTCCACCCCCCGCTGTGGTGCAAGCGGCTGACTAGGCCACACCCACCATGGCCACGCCCACGCCCACCCAGTAACGGGGCAGCGAACCCGTTGCTAAAGGATCTGAAGTCCACCCCTGAATACACTCCTTTGAGAACTACAGTTGAAAGTACATTATTTAAAAAATAGTGTTACCTTTCTCAAATTCTTTTTTTTTTTTAAATCAGTGATTAAGGGAAGGTCACCTAGCTTTAAGTTTCTGACCTATTCTCCAAGGAACATAACATGCACTTAGGTGCTGTATTAAATTAAATTGTGAAGTAAAACATATGCAGTGGGTACGTTTATGATTAGTCTGACATCTGTAATATTTGAAAATAAATATTTTTTGGTAATCATGACAGAGAATAAGAACATGTTCAAATGTATCAATGTAAATTTTAATTTTAATACATCCATTGGTTTCCAGAAATATTTTTAGAATTATTTGTACTATTTTGGAAAAGAATCTTTGGCATCTAGACTAACTAATGTGACATTAGTTATTTTCACACTTTTCACTGTAGATTTGCTGTAGAGAGATATATTTTTCCTTCTGCTGTCACAGCAAAGCGTAAATAATGTATTTTGTTAGTGAAGTGGCATTTTGTTGTATATTGGAAAATTACATCCTGCAAGTGTCTATTGCCTGTTTAAGTAGGTTTCTTCATCCCTCTTCAACTTCAATGTTATTGTAGAAAACAGCAGTTGCAGCCACAGCAAATGTAGTATATAAAGTTAAACGGACAGAAATGAGGTTCTTAGAATTGTTAGGACATTTCTTTAATTATTGTTGAATTTATTACAGGGAAAAATAATGCTGCAACTGAAGGCTGGGTAGTATCTTCAGAATCCTGTAGCTTTTTATCTATTGGTGCAGAGTAAGTCCATCATTCATTTATTTAAAAGCAATCAAAAGCAAATCAATAATTTCTTCATTGTTTAAGCAAGAACTGAGTACTGCATCTACCATATTGGAGTACAGCAGTATTTAGTTTTAAAACAGTAAAGCATTTGACCTGAAAGTCAATATTGCACTGAATCATTTTGCAATGTTGGGATTGGGGCACTTCCTAAAACACAGGTGTCAAACTCACCGCGTCACGTGACGTATCACAACAGGTTTTTGCCTTTGCTGAGCTGGGGTAGACGTAACCTGTGTGTGACGCATCTGGCCCGCGGGCCACCAGTTTGATGCTCCTGTCTTAAAAGTTAAATAATAAAATAATTCATCTGTGAAAACTAATTATGAATAAACTACTAAGCTCTTAAGTATCGTGCTTTTGTTTATGCATATAGAATAAGAAAATATTTTATTTGTTCTTGAAATTGACTGCTTCATTTGCATCCTCAAAGAAAAATTGATTTTTTTTTCTTTTTAACTCATTCCATTTTTCACTTTCAAGGAAGAAGTAAGTTCTTTTAGAAGTTGAGAAGATATTTTTTTAAAAACCTGCCTTCTCGTTATAAGGAGGTATAAATTGAATAAATAATAAGTGTAGAATAATGATCAAAAACATCTGACAAAATAAAGAATAAATATAGATTTCTGTAAATACCCTTGCTCTTTAGAAAAAACATGCTACTGTCTTTCCAATCTGAAAACGATATTTCTCTATAACCAAATACCAGTGTTTCTAAGGAAAGCTGCTGGGATGTTTAACATGTGCAACTATATTTTCAAGATACTATCGGGAAGTCATGCCTGGAGAAATTGTGAAAATATCCAGATATGATGTCCAAAGTTTAGATATTGTACCGAGACCTCAAGGAGATCCAGCAGCATTCTGCATTTTTGAATACGTATACTTTGCGAGGCCAGATAGCATCTTTGAAGGTAAATTATCCCCAAATCATCTTTGATTTGGGATACATTATTTTACATTTTAAAAATTACAAAGTTATTCTAAACAAATCTTAACATTTTACCGGGTGCTTTAGACAATTGTCACAAAACAAACTTTATCAGTGTTGACCCTGTGGTAGAATCAAGAGGAAGGTTTCCATTATGTGTGCAGAATTAGATAGGATTGTTGAATAATAGGACATCGTTAGCATGAAAGATATTTCTGTTCTTTGTAAATTCCATTGCTAATTTTCACAGGGGGGAGGAGGATTATAGTATTGATGGGTGAAAAATTGTATTGTGAAGAATTAATAGAAATTGGGAGGTGGCTTCAGAAAGAAATAAAAGAAAACAGACATAAACAAGCAAGCAATAGCAGGCAAATCAGTTAACAGCTTATCTTATAAAGCGCAATTTAGCACAGATTGGGGAAATATTTGGAGAAGCAACATTTCAAACTCTTCCATGAAGCTCAACATAATTTTGCCACAGCTATTAAGTGAATCACTGCAATTGTTAAATTAGTAACACAGTTGTTAAGTGAATCTGGCTTCCCCTTTGACTTTATTATTTATTATTTATTTATTTTATTTATTAGTTTGATTTATATGCCCCCCTTCTCCGAAGACTCAGGGCGGCTTACAATGCATTAAGCAACAGCCCTCATACTTTTGTATATACCTGCTTAGTAGAGCTTTCGGGGGCCCCTAAGCGGTGTTCTTTTTTTATACAAAATCAGCTTATTGCCCACACTATCCAGGTCCTCATTTTACCTACCTTGAAAGGATGGAAGGCTGAGTCAATCTTGAGCCTGGTGAGATTTGAACTTGCAATAATTGCAGGCAGCTGGCAACTAAGTGCTACTTTAACAGCACTTAGTCCACTGCGCCACCAGGCTCTTGTCAGACAGTTGCAAAAGGTAATCACATGAGCCCAGGACACTGCAGATGTCATAAAATATGAACCAGTTGCCAAGTGTTTGATCATGTGATCTTGGGGATGCTGCAATAGTGAATTTTTTCAGTGCCATTGTAACTTTGAATGGTCTCTAAATGGTTGTAAGTCAAGGACTACTTGTATAGTTCTGGTTTCCTGGATTGGCTCTTACATCAAATCCATGTGGCACAATAGTTAGAATGAAGTTCTGCAAGCTACTTCTGCTGACTGTCAGCTGCCTGTAGTTTGGCAGTTCGAATCTCACCAGGCTCAAGGTTGACTCAGCCTTCCATCCTTCCGAGGTGGGTAAAATGAGGACCCAGATTGTTGGGGGGAAGAGGCTGACTCTGTAAACTGCTTAGAGAGGGCTGTAAAAGCACTGTGGAGCAGTATATAAGTCTTAAGTGCTATTGCTATTACAGGTTCTTGGATGCATAATATGGAAATTGCTATGTAAAATTAAAAGATCTGAATTTATTACGTCAAATTTTCATGAGACCTGACCATCACTTAGATAGGTGCTTCTCAGAAGGCTAAATTAATGTTAAATGTTAATGTTAATATTATTTCTATACTGCTCTTTTCCGAAAGGACTCGGGGCGGTATACAGCCAATTAAAAACACAATATATACAAACATCATAATTTAAAAGTTATTAAAAATTATTAAACAATTTTCGGCCAGAATTAAAACCCAAAAATTAAAACTCCAAATTTAAAATCATTTAGGACAGCCCCACCTGTCGGAACAGCAAGGTCTTGAGGGTACAGCGAAAAACACGGAGGTCGGAGATCTTGCGTATTTCTGGGGGCAGTTCATTCCACAGGGCAGGAGCTCCCACAGAGAAGGCTCTCCCCCTGGGTGTTGCCAGCCGACATAATTTGGCCGACGGTACCCTGAGGAGTCCCTCTCTGTGGGAGTGAACTGGCCAATGGGAGGCTATCAGTGTCAGAAGGCGGTCTCGTAGGTACCCAAGTCCTAAGCCATGAAGCGCTTTAAAGGTGGTGACCAATACCTTGAATCGCACTCGGAAGACCACTGGGAGCGGTGCAGGAGAGGTGTTACATAATCACCTGCGTGGCCGCATTCTGGACTAGTTGGAGCCTCCGAGTGCTCTTCAAGGGGAGCCACATGTAGAGAGCATTACAGTAGTCCAGCCGGGAGGTGACAAAGGCGTGAGTGACTGTGCGCAAGGCGTCCCGGTCCAGTAACTGACCAAATTAAAGTGGCACCTCTATTAGATGTGTAATTTTAAAATCGGAAGAGAGATTTATGGCCAATTCAGCCCAAAAACACACCCAACGTTTTCATTTTTCACACAGGTCAGATGGTATATTCTGTAAGAAGAAGATGCGGTCAACAGCTCGCTATTGAAGCCCCAGTAGAAGCAGATTTGGTTAGCACAGTTCCAGAATCTGCAACTCCTGCAGCTCTTGGCTATGCACAGAAGGTACCTCTCTACACCCTCGTTTTTTAAAATTATAATTTATAATCCACTTGAGCCCGATACAGAACAATATATCAGGAAAACATTGATAAAAAAAATACTTTGGATGTCTTGCTACTTTTACTCTGAATTAGAATACCAAATGAATAAATTGTGTCACAAAGAAAAAGAGGGGATTGTACTAATACAGACTCTGAGCACTTGGTCTTTCTTTTGTACAGTTCAAAACGATGAATGAAAAAGTCAGTTCATTTGCAAACCAATTTGATACGGAAATTGTTTTAATCACTGCACCAAAAATGTACTTCGATCTTTGTTGTTTTGCTTGTTTTCAGTGTGGCTTACCATACGTTGAAGTGCTTTGCAAAAACAGATATGTAGGAAGAACTTTCATTCAGCCAAACATGAGATTAAGACAACTGGGAGTGGCCAAAAAATTTGGAGTCTTGTCGGACAACTTCAGGGGAAAGCGAGTTGTCCTTATTGATGACTCAATTGTGCGAGGCAACACTATTTCCCCAATAATTAAACTATTGAGAGAATCTGGTGCTAAGGAGGTAAGTGTGTATATCAGAGAGAGATGAAGGGGAAGAGATGTTTCATGACTAACTGTTTCTCTTTCAGTGCTCTTCTGCTTCTAACTACTACTCTTCTTGCTACTAAGACAAATCCAGTCAATTCTTCAACAGTGTCTTCTGTTCTTATCCTTATCCTTGTACCATGTTTCCCTGAAAATAAGACTTCCCCCAAAAATAAGACCTCCAAAAATAAAATAAAAAAACCTTGAAAATAAGACCTCCCCAAAAATGTTAAAACGCACGCGCAGCTGGTCCCTGCCATTTCCTCTGGTTAGGGTTAGGGAGACAGAGTTGGAAATCAGGTAAGATGGCAAGAGGATCCCCATTTTGTTCCTCGTGCCCCAAAATAATACCTCCCCAAAAATAAGGCCAACAGCTTATTTCGGGGTTCAAAAAAAAATATAAGATAGTCAGTGGTGAAATCCAGATTTTTTTACTACCGGTTCTGTGGGTGTGGCTTGGTGGGCAGAGCAGGAGAAGGACACTGCAAAATCCCCATTCCCTAACCACTCCAGGGGAAGGATACTGCAAAATCCCCATTCCCTCCCCACTGCTGGGGGAAGGATATTGCAAAATCTCCATTCTCACCCCACTCAGGGGCCAGCCAAAGGTGGTATTTGCTGGTTCTCTGAACTACTCAAAATTTCTGCTACCAGTTCTCCAAACTACTCAAAGTTTCCACTACCGGTTGTCCAGAACCTGCTGGATTTCACCCCTGAAGACAGGGTCTTATTTTCAGAGAAACATGGTAGCATCTGAAGTTGACTCAAGTTGCCTGTTGCAAATTATGACTTAATTAAAACCCTACCAGTATCATAATAGCATTTCCTCTCACAGGTTCACATCCGTGTGGCTTCACCTCCAATAAAATTTCCATGTTACATGGGAATAAATATTCCAACAAAAGAAGAACTTATTGCAAACAGGCCTGAATTTAAAGACCTAGCGGGGTACATAGGTAAAAAAATATTTTATTTTTCATTCAAGCAAAAGTTTCAGAAGGGTAACCAGGTTAATCTTGAAGACAAATTGAGTTATTACAGCAGAGATTGTTACAGTTATAATTAATAAGGTTGTGTTGGTGGTTATAGCATTGCGGACATTTATAGAATATTAGCCTTTCACCTGTGTGTCTTTAGATCATGTAAAAGCTGACGTGATCCTCTTTTGAAATGAAGGATTAAATTTTCCAGACGTATTGAACTTCAATACTCTTCTCATTTATTGGAATTAGAACAAGCTCAGTAGAAATCAGTTGCTTAATTTTGAATAGACAATTTTATTTCTTGAATGGAGAAAAACTATGAAATAACCAAAGACTCACCAAGACCTTTTCATGTACAGAGTCTTGCATATTCAGGATCTTTGTGGGAATGGGCTTTACTTTTTTTTCTTCATAATTTCCTCCTAATGTGCAAAAGATACTTTATTTTGTATAAAAGAGGCAGTGTTTGGGGACATGAAGTTTAAAATGAACTCTTCTAGCAGTCTTCCAGTACTTGAGAAGCTCTCACAGATATGAGGGTTCGACTTCTCCAAAGTACCTGAAGGCAGGAGAAGAAATAATGGGTGGAAGATCATTAAAGATACATCCAACCTAGATCTAAGGAGAAATTTCCTGATAGATAGAACAATCAGTGGAACGGTTTGCCTCCAAAATTTATGGGTGCTACATCACTGAAGATTTTAAAGAAACACTGGACCGCCATTTATCCAGAATGGTATAGGACAGAGGTTGGTTTCAGTGGTGGGTTGCCCCTGCTTCGATCCGGTTCTATAGAACCGGTAGTAAAATCGGCAGGAGGCTCCGCCCACCTGCCACGACATCATCACCAGTGATCTGCGCATGCGCAGAAAAGCGTGCGCTCCCGTTGCTAACCGGTAGTAAAGGTAAGTAGAATCCACCCCTGGTGGGTTTCACTTACCTTTACCACCGGTTCGCCATGTGCACATTCTCTTTGCTTTGCTTGCTCGCGCACCTTCTGGTCATGCGCCCAGCCTCGTAAACATGCCTCTAAATAGCATGACTTGAACCAGGTTAGGTGGGCGGGCTCACCCGTAATCGCCACTAACGATTCATCCGAAGCGGTACGAACCGGCAGAATACCACTGGTACAGGATCTCCTGAAAAGGGGTTTGGAAGCCCCTGTTTTTCTATGTTTTATCTCTACACACAGACAGATGTTTGTAGTTAGTTAAAGGAGGATTGTTTACATGAATTTTTTTCTACTATCCATTTAATGCATTGATTTTTCTGCATATATTAATGCCTTTGCTTAATGAAATAAGCATGTATTAATGTGCTGCAGACTTACATCATTAAATAATATGCAAGATTAGATTAGAATTAATATGGAATGTTTAGAGTGGCTAACGTATATTTGGTCAATATTTCATTCATCTAAGTAAAAGGAACAGAGTATTTTGCCTTATATAATTGGAAATACAATCTGACGGATGATATATATAAAACCAAAATCTTTGCCTTAGGTAGGTCTAAACAATGCTCAACAAGTTTTTAAATCTGAAGAATCAAGATTAGCTAATGTTAATTGATTCATCTGATTAAAATGTCAGGTCCTTGCTAGTTCTATATTTGGAATTTCTCTTCTTGAAAACAGGATTTTTTTACAGTTGGAATGTCATTGGAAAATAAAACATTAATATCATATTTTAACACATTCTTTTGATTGAACTATGATTAACAAGCATTATCAAGTAATTAAATTAACAGAAATCCAAGACAGAGAGATCTTTGGTATCTAAAAAAAGATACCAAAAATATATAAAAAATTGAAATCTACAATGTAAATGAAGGTTTTGTACCTGTACAAATTTACCCTACATGTTAAGTCAGTAGTTCTAATGGTGCAATTACCAATTACTATATTTTAGATCTATATAAAAGATCCAACTATAGAAAATCTTTGAGTTAAGCAATTTAGGCAGTGTAAGATAGTACAATTTCAATGATACGTTTTTCCTTCTCTTCAGGAGCTGACAGCGTTGTTTACCTCTCAGTAGAAGGATTGGTTTCATCTGTTCAAGAAAGCATAAAAGCAAGACAAGACCATGAAAATAACCTAAAAACGAACAAGTTCAAAAGCGGGAAAATCGGCCATTGTACAGCTTGCCTGGTTGGAGTATATCCAGTAGAGCTAGAGTGGTGAATTTTGTGAATGTTATCACCAAAGGCTTAACGTTTGGAACTGATGAAATGTTGTGCTGCTGCTAAGCAAGTAATCAAACCACTCACGTTTGCTTAAACCTTATTTGGAGAGGGTAAAAAAGGAGCAAAAAAAGAATAAATTTTAAAACAATCATGCAATAGTGCTATAGTGGGGGCAGTGGTGGGAGGGGAGTGTGAATGGGTAAAAGACTTGGCAAAAATCTCTTGATTCTATTGTTGGACTAATCTTGCCAAGAAACTTTGAAGGAGATCTTCTAAGACTTTCACTCACAATAATGTATGTTTCTTAACAATTACATTGTGAAAGGTTGTGAGCCATTAAGCCATCTCACATTTTAAGCTGTGTTCAGTCACTTTTTTAAAAAAATGTGAATTTGATCTTAAATCAACAAACAGATCTTTTAAATTTCACTACTTTTGTCACTGGTTTTATCCAGCAACATGGGATCCCTCGTCTGTATAGATGGAGTGTACTTTTTTAAAGCTACGACTTTGAGCTGTAATCTGCTGCCAAAGACTGAATATTATTTTTATATAGTGCTTGGCTGAGACAAGGAGCCTCAGGGAACTGCTAAACAAATAGCAATTAATACCTTCAGCCTTAATTTTTTTTTTAAAGTCTGGAAAATATACCTTAGAAAAGTTGCTTATTAAACAGATGTGCCAGGAAGAAAAACATCGGTTGATCATCACTAAACATAAGGGCTAATTTTCCTCAGTATCTTCTTTCAGATTCAATACTTAAATGTTGACTTCTGTTGCTGCAACTACCCTGTTTCCCTGAAAATAAGACCTCCCCAGATAATAAACCCAGTCGGGCTTTTGAGCACTGAAATAAGCCCTCCCCGAAAATATTAAACCACGTGTGCAGCCGGTCCCCATCATTTCCAGTTAAGGTTAGGGAGACAGAGCTGGAAATCAGGTAAGACGGCAAGAGGAGCCCCATCTTGCTACACGTGCCCCAAAATAATAAGACCTCCCTGAAAATAAGGCTAAGCGCTTATTTCAGGGTTCAAAAAAATATAAGACAGGGTCTTATTTTCGGGGAAACACGGTAGCCTTCAAAGAAGACTCCAAACACTGAAAAATTAACACACAACTTTATTTCAATTATTACAACAAATTTAATGATAATAATTTAATATATATTGCTGTTTCAATCATTTTCATTTTAAATTTAAAAATTCATTTTATTCATTCAGATTCTTACTCTATTTAACAATAGTTGGGAGGGTGGTATTTGGAATGAAAGCCAATTCATTTATATCATTCAGATGACACTTCTGATTTCAAGTAGAAAATAAGTTTGTTCCTACTCCGAAGTCCTAACCTCTAAATAACCTAACAAAGGGATTTGGTGCCTGACCAGAGGTAGTTATAACTTTCCAAACAAGTTTCTTTCCAAAAGTATTTTTTGTTAGGAGAAAACTCAGTCTGACACTAAAGGTCCAACTACCAGAGATTATGATTCATACCAGGCTATTGTTCTTTTTTTAATTGGAGAAATGACATGAAGGATATCTTGCTGTGCTTAGTCTCTAGAAAACATAAACTATGTTTACCCTTCCTGTTCATTCCATATTTCATTTCCACATCAATGGAAGATACCAAGATTCATGACCACTAGCAAATGTTGGGCTATCCTTTTATCACTCTACTTGTAGAGTCACTAACATCTGAACAGTCTTCTGCATGGGTATAAAACAGCATCATTTCCAAATATTAATTTCCACACATTTTGGATAATGTTTGTCAGCACAAAAACTAACTCCAAGTGTTTTCTGTGTAATTCCTGAAAGACTTAACATCTATTCTGTAGAACTGTCAATACAGTCAGGTCAGATTGCTGATTTAGATATAGAGAACTTTTTTTATTGTGGCTGAGATGATTGGGTAACACATCGGAAGTCTCAAAACTCCTCTCCCCAAATTTTTGTGAATCTTGGTTGGGTTCTTGGCATATCCTGTGCTTTGCTTCTGCAGATGTGGCATTA
The DNA here is from genome assembly GCA_030761175.1 of Masticophis lateralis. Taxonomy (NCBI): domain Eukaryota; kingdom Metazoa; phylum Chordata; class Lepidosauria; order Squamata; family Colubridae; genus Masticophis; species Masticophis lateralis. Next base: position 13,365,213 of record JAUDYJ010000007.1, on the reverse strand, counting down.
CCAGGCCAGGGTAACATTATCCAGTGCATGGACCTGAATCTACATACCTGATCTCTGCCTGCTGCTTTGGTATTTAAGCTACTCTTGTTTACCACCCGTATGGGACACTTTACCTTTAAAGCATCTTTCCTCTAATTTGATTGGATTGCGGGGTGGGACTCCAACAATCTATTGCTTTTCTAACAAATGACTTTCTCCCCCTCCCAAAAAAGAAAAAACCAAAAGAGTAATAAATTACATTGAGGCCCCGATGCTGTAGCATTGAGTTTCTGGCTAAAGGTATCAACTTTTCTTTTTTGCTTTGGGAGGTGGATCAATTTCTCGAATGATAAATAAAATTAAGGAAGGAAAAAAGCCCCTGCAAAAATACCTTTTTGGCTTTATGTAGTTTACATTAAAAAAAATTTAGCGGCAAGGAAGACAAAAAATAGAAAGCCATTCCAATAACATGACTTGAAAATATCTCCCATTGAAAAACAATTTAAATATAAATGCCTTAAACTGTTGTTTTCTTTTTGATATATTGTATGACACAATGTCTGATCTGAACAGCCATATAAATTAAATAAAAATACAGGTGATAATGGTTAGGGGTAGGTCATAACATGACGCTAGTTTGCACAGATTACATATAGAAAATAAATACTAGGGGCAAACTCTTAAGCTCACGCTATCAAAAAACATACCTAATACTTGTAGCTAACCTTTTTAAAAAAAATTTCAGAGATGGTCATATGCCGAAACATTTTCCCTCTGGGGATCCCAGTCAGTTAATTCTGAAGAAATGGGGGAGATGCAACAAACTCCATTTCTGTTGTCAACCTCTTTTGATGAATGTGATGTATAATTTAGTATTGTAGGATCAAGCTTTACTGCCTATGTGTTTCTGTCTGCTCCTTCTGGAATATTACAGCTTCTATGACCCTGCAGATTTTTAATACCACAGTAAAGCTTTGCCTTCTTCAATATATAGAGAAGGTCCTTTATTGGCTAGAGAGTCAGTGTGCATAATCAGGAATGATGTGCATTAAGACAGCTATTGGTGCAATTATTAGAAGTTACGTATAAAAATAGTATGCCTTAATATGAAACACCAAATCAAGGCACAGGAAGGCATTGTTAAAAAAAAAATTTTTCAATTTTAAACGCAACCATTTAAAATATACGAACGGGAAAGAAATGAGAAGAGCTAAAAATGGTTGGAAGACCTAATTTTTCTTTTTTTTTAAAAAAAAAAAACTTAATTCCTATATGGAAAAGGGCACAGAGAAACTTATTGGATGTTGCAGTGCTATATATATATGATGATGAAATGCAAATATACATGATGTATTTTAGCAATTAATTTCTTTCCCAGGTCTGTACAGGAGATGATTGTGAGGAAAAAGACATCCAACTTTTTTCCACAATGTGCTTACGAATGGTTTTTAGTGCAATAACGGTTTGAGCTGGGAAGCTTTGCTTTCACTTTTATTTGATTTTCAAACATTTATGTAAGTGGCAAAGATGTGGGTATTCATGAAGAAAAGAAGCAGAAAAGCACAAAAGATCTTACATTCTATAACTGCTACCTTTTAAATTATAAGACTGCCATCAACAATAAGGGAAGTGCACTTGAAATGCTATCCATTTAAATGTGTTACCTTTAAAAAAAATAAATGGATTTTAAAAACACCTCTCAGTATAACTGTGTTTTTTATTTTTTAACATACTTTTAAGCCATATGGATTACAGTATTTGAATGCCTTAAGTCTATTTGTGATTCCTACTTGTTTCTGATTGTACCAAAGCAGTATTAGCAATATAATATTAGCAATATTGTTTTACCTATTTTTATCCTCCTGAAAAATGCCCATGGTTCCTTAAGAAATGCTTAAGTGCCGAATTAATAAATTAACTCATGCAAATAACCATATACTGTAGTATTAGTAACAAGCATGCAACATCTTTGCCTTGGCTTTCCAATAGTATTCAGCTAAAGATTGGTTTGGTTTATCATCTCTTTTAGAAAAAAGTAAAGTGACTTGAGGAAGGATAAAATGAAATCCAAATACTTGAGAAAATTATTCTTTTATGGGCTTTTAATGTAATAAGAGATTATTTAATTTTTCAGGGCTTATACCTGACTTGCTTCCATCACCCCTTAAGAAATTGAGGACTACTGTAGTTTTAATAAAGAATAAAACAAAGCTTTTTGTTTATTTTTACTCACAAAAAAGTTTCTATCTAAAGTCATATGGTGAACTGTGGAGCACTGCAGAGATTTATTTCTAAGCTTCTGAGATTCCATAACTAGAAGTCTGATATGAAACTAATTCTCCAATTTAGATTTTCTGCGTTACATGCTAATACGGTTACTCCTCAATTTAGGACCAGAATTGGAGCTCAAATTTTCTATTGGTAGCAAGACAGTTGTTAAGTGAATTTTGCCCCATTTCATGGCCTTTCTTGCCACAATTGTTAAGTTAATCACTGCAGTTGTTAAATTACTAACATGGTTTGTTAATTGAATCTGGCTTCCCCATTGACTTTGTCAGGAGGTTGCAAAAAAATTATGACATGACCCCAGGACACTGCAACCATCATAAGTATGAGCCAACTGCCAAAGCTTGAATTTTGATCACAAGACCATGGGAATGCTACAACTGTTGTGTGTAAGCCATCCAAAGTCACTTTTTATTGCTGTTGTAACTTCAAAACAGTCACTAAACAAATGGAGGACTACATGAAGCCATTCATCAGTTCTTAGCAAACAGCCACTATAGAAATATTAAATAACACATTCAATTAAATTAAAGTGACCAATCGTCCTCCTTTAGGGAGGACAGTCCTTCTTTTGTAAGTTCTGTCGTCTCGAAAAGTATCCTCCTACATGTCCTCCTTTTTGATATTTGACGACTAAGCTGTAAATCTCCATATTCGATCGATGCCGAGCCGATGCCGATGCTGATGCTGTTGTGTGTGATGTGACGAATTTGTATTTGACATGACGATTTGTCAAGGCTCGGTACAGTGCAGCGAGACATGATTATGAGACGCATGTGCTCTGCACAGAGAGAGTGCGCCCCATGCAGATGACTTTGTTTACTTCTTAACAAAACATGACATGGCACACACACACGGATTAGACTCACTTCTTTATTTTTCTTCAATTTATTTGTATCCTCATTGTAAAAAAGTTGGTCACCTTAATTAAATGCATCTTGCTTTGACACACTACTTCGTGGACTTGGCTTATTTTTTTTATCCTATACTCTTTTCTATGTGAACTGAGGGAGGGAAAGAAAGAAGGAAGGAAAAAGAAAAAAATACGATATGAAAAGCAGTCTGAAGTCGATCTACAAAGAAAGTATGCAAGTATCCAATACTTTTGGGTATTGCTTGAAACAGCCGGCCTCGTATAGCATTGTTCATCCATCATAAAGCAGCTCGTCTCGAGTTTTCTTTGCTGTGTCGGCAGTAAGCTAAGCAGTTTCCATAAGAGCTAATAATCCCACTCATCAGTTTGTTATCCTAGATTTCTATTTGACACTAAATTAGCAACTCACGCAGAAGTTGCTAAACTTCAGAAACTCTTTATCCTTCTTCAAGCTCTCGGCTGTGCTAGAATCCCCTATCTGCACATACAAACATCCTTAGATGGGATAGTAGTTTTTCCAAAAGCACTTTTGTCTTAAGTTTTTATCTTGACCTTCCTAATGCAACTCCAACACTCTTAAGCAACGCACAAGACCTGCAGGGAGAAGGGACCTCCTATAAGCCAAACTTGCCAAATTGTTTAATTGGGGGTGCGGGTGTAGAATAGAAGGGGTTCATCAGTGTTTCCTTTATTGCACTTTGCAATGCCACAATCTCTGCTTAAGTCATTTAAACCATGAAATCATTTAACATCCCAGGGGTTCCTTAACCCATTTCTTACTAGGTCCAGAGTGAAAGAAGAGAATCAGACCGCGCCAAGTGGGGGGGACTGTTGAGATACTTTTCCATAGAGAATGATGGAGCCGGTCAGCCACAGCCACGCTCCTGAGATCCCCCCCCCTTCAATTAAGTATATGTTGAATAAAGAGAATAAGGTTTTATTTATGATGGATGACTCCTAGTATTAACTCCCAATGTATTTTCTAAAAGTGTGAAATTTTAATTTTATTTTTAAATTATAAGATGAAACTTTCTTTTTAATAAAAAGAATGCTGGCTTCCCATCAGAGAGGCACCAACCGTGGAAAGTCGTAATTAAAATCCCATTTGGGTCATTTAGACTTAGACTACCTTTATTGTCACTTTCAAAAATGCACTAATCAGCATACAATAATGAGCCTTAGTGGCGCAGCGGACTAAACTGCTGTTAAAGTAGCACTTAGCTGCCAGCTGCCTGCAATTACTGCGAGTTCAATTCTCACCAGGCTCAAGGTTGACTCAGCTTTCCATCCTTTCGAGGTAGGTAAAATGAGGACCTGGATTGTGGGGGCAATAAGGTGACTTTGTATAAAAATAGAACACCACTTAGGGGGGCCAAAAAAGCCCTACTAAGCAGGTATATACAAAAGTATGAAGGCTATTGCTTAATGCATTGTAAGCTGCCCTGAGTCTCCGAAGAAGGGCGGCATATAAATCGAACTAATAAATAAATAAAATAAATACATTAAAATGAAATTTTGTTCCATACAGCTCTCAAAAGGTCACCCCCTCCAATATACACTACGTAAACACTAAATAAATAAATACAAAATTATTCATATACCCGCATATATGACACGGAGAAACAATACAGTCTAGTTTGGATTTATACATGCACATGGAAAGAAAAAGAAATCTTGCAAGTTTACCAGATGGCATAAAGGAACAAAGCTGTTACAGAATCTGGTAGTCCTGCTAGAAATAATTCGAAACCTCCTCCCAGAGGGGAGCATCAGAAACAGACTGTAAAGTGGGTGTATGGGGGTCTCTAATGATGCTTTGAGTTCTAAGTACATAGCACTTATAAGTAGTATCCTGAACAACAGGAAGCGAACTTCCTATAATCTTCTCGGTTGTCCTTACCACTCTCTGTATGGACTTTCTATCGGAGGCACTGCTGCCACCAAACCAAATAGTGGTGCAGTTTGTTAAAATGCTCTCAATCATGCCTCTGTAAAAAATGGCTAAGATAGACTAGGATAGAGTAGGGTAGAGAGAATAAGAATAGAATAGGGATAGGGAAGAATAGAATAATAGAATCAGGGCGGGTTTCAAAATCCATTGCTACCAATTCACTCGTGGGTGCTCACACGCTCGTGCAACGCTTCTGCACGTGCGCAGAAGCGTCCGGACAGGTGGGCGGAGCCTCCTGCTCCCACTGCTACCAGTTCGCCCGATCCGGGGCGAATCGGTAGCAATCCACCACTGAATAGAATAGAATAGAATAGAATAGAATAGAATAGAATAGAATAGAATAGAATAGAATAGAATAGAATAGAATAGAATAGAATAGAATAGGAATAGGAATAGGAATAGGAATAGGAATAGGAATGGAAGCTGGAAGGGACCTTGGAGGTTTTCTAGTCCAACCCCGTTCAAGCAGGAGACCCTATACCATTTCAGGCAAGTGGCTGTCCATTCTCTTTTTAAAAAAACTTCCAGTGATGGAGCACCCATGATTTCTGAAGTCAAACTGGTTCCACTGTCTAATTGTCCTCACTGTTAGGAAATTTCTCCTCAGTTCCAGGTGGTGCTTTTCTTTTTGGTTTGTTTCCAACCCCTTGTTTCTTGTCCTACCACCCCCACCCCCACTCCCCTCTGGTGCTTTGGAAAAAAAATAATTTGACCCACCTAGCCACCGTCCCCCACCTTGGAAGACTTGTGGACTTCAACTCCCAGAATTCCTCAGCCAGCTTTGCTGGCTGAGGAATTCTGGGAATTGAAGTCCACAAGTCTTCCAAGTTGCCAAGGTTGGAGACCCCTGTTAGAAGCTATTGCTATTGGGAGACAGATTCTGTTCGGGTAACCAGCCAGCCAGCCAGCCAATCAGCTTAAGCCTGGCCCTTTGACGTTGCGTGCAATCGGGCTCCTCCTTCGCCTCCTCCCTTTTTGACTTCACCGTCCCTTCTTCCGCCCTTTCGCAGCGCGCCCCGCGGTTGGTAGAAAGGAAAGGCTTCGAAGGCGACGGGTGCCGGGAAGGCCCCCGCGGGGGGGAAAGCGCATCCCGCACCCGTTCCCTTTCTCCAGGAGGCTCCTCGTTCCGCAGGTTCCCCCTGCAAGAAGCGGGCCAGAAGTTGCTCTCTATTTTTTTTTTTAGGCTGCGCTTGCAGAACCTGGTTGGTGCCTTAGGTGGGAAGTTGGAAAAGCATGCCGGAAGAAGGTTTGTGTGTGTGTGTGTGTGTGTGTTTGTGTGTCTTGTATTTGTGTGTCTCCTACCCTCTTGCCAAAAGGACTTGAATGCAGGGGTGGGGAACGGTGGCCCTTTTATGACTTGTGGACTTCAATTCCCAGAATTCCCGAGCCAGCCCCCCCCCCAAAAACAAACCCTACTTCCTTTGAAATTAAAAGCCCACTTTTTCTTATCCCATTTTCTGCAACAAGATTTCTGCCTCACTTTCTCCATAATGTTCCTTCATCAGACACTTGGAGACAGCTACAATAGTGGCCAAAATTGAGAATAGTTAAGCCAAACTGTGATCCACTTAAACAAACAGAGATAGAAGTGGTGGAAAACACTGCTGGGAAATAGCCATTTAAATGATGAATCAGCTCAATATCAGACCTAATAGTATTTGAGAACGAGCCTGAAGTAAACAAAATAAAGTATATTTAATAGATGGAAATGTTGATTGATTTTACGACTTTAAGAGAGGAGGAAAATATTCTTTGTTAAGATCATGGATATGAGTTGTTATTTAAGGTAAAATATAGATTTGATGTAATCTGTCTCAGGAATGAGGAATATATATGAAATATTGATTGTTAAAATGACAAAGATTTAAGGGTGTCTCTTTGGAAATAATTGTTTAGAATTTTGGGTGATACAGTAGAATGATAAATGTTTAGAATAAGGGTTTTTTTTCTTTTTTTTAGATGTAAATGGATAAAATTTGGAACAAAATAGGTTGAGGGAATGTGAGCAATTGTACCTATTTTATACCGGATCAAATCCTTGCTCTAAAAAGATATATTTTATGTTTTATGTTTTAAAAAATAATAAAAGATGACCCCCCCAAAAAATAGTGGCCAAAATTGTGGAAACCTTTTGGGAAAACTGTATTTTCCAAAACTAGCTAATAACAATATTTTTTTTTTTTTGGAGTAGTAGCATCAAATTATAGATCAATGGAAAGATCATTTAATCAAGAATGCAATAACTTTTATGAAGGATTTGCTATTAGAATAGCAGTTACAGTATAAAAAAGAAAAGTGAAATACGTAGGAAAAAACGAGATATACAAAAATGATCACCATAGAAAAAATGAGATATAGAAAAATGATCCCCATGTCAGTTAATACTTAGTTGGGTAACCTTTAGCATGAATTACGAACTTACAACTTCTTCCCATCGAGTGAACCAAGTCTTTTAGTTCTGCAGATTCTTATTATAATGTGAAAGATTGAATGATGGCTTCTATTAACTGGGTTTTATTGCTGGGTCGCTTCTGACTAACAAGTGTCTTTAGTTGGCTCCATAGATTTTCAATTGGGTTAAGGTCTGGGCTATTCCCAGGCCATTCCATGAGTGGAATAGGATTCTCTTGAAACTCCAAAAAAAAAAGAAGTGGTGTTATTAGCCACCAGACCTCAAAAATACACTTTTCCCAAAAGGTTTCCACAATTTTGACCCTACTGTACCTTGTTTCTCTGCAGCCTTCTCTTTCTGAGAATGAATATATCTGGCTCGGGAATTCTGGGAGTTGAAGTCCACAAGGCACAAAGCGGCCATCCTCGCCTGGATCTTCTGGATGTGCAGAAGCAAAGCGTGAGCTTCTCTGGCGAGCCAAGGGCAAAGGCCCCTCTGTGTCTTGGATACTGCTATTTGGCTTCCAAACTGGACCTGGTCCTGGCCTGGATAGAGCCTTCTCTAGTTGATGCCCAAGTGGATCTCTAGAAAGCAGGCTGGAAAATATTCCAGTGCATCTCCTTATAGACCAGGGTCTCCAACCTTGGCAACTTTTAAGACTTGTGGACTTCAATTCCCAGAATTCCTCAGCCAGCTTTGCTTTGCATTCTGGAAGTTGAAGTCCACAAGTCTTAAAAGTTGCCAAGGTTGGAGACTCCTGTTATAGACAGATAAAAAGGGTGGGGAAATGCTATTTCCACCATTTTTAATTTTTAACGTAGGAAAATGAGAAACATGCTGAATCAGAACAGGTAGCCCTGGAATTTGTTCCCATGGTGATCAGCTAAATACAGTAGTTAACTACAGAAAATCCATAAGTTAAGAGTTCAGGGCACAAATATATGTATATATGTAAAATTAAAGTTCTAAAACAGTATGTGTTAGGTCAGTTCATCACCTTTGCATGCAATCTCAGTTGTAACTTTGAAGAGTCAATCGTTAAAGGAATAGTTGTAAATCAAGAACTATCGGTATAGTAATGCTGCCTCTAACTTCAACTTTGGCTTCATAACATTACAAACTCGCTTCTTTTAATTCTGTCAAGCTAAATGAGTATAATTTAATAGTTTAAAAAAACCAACTTGCAAATTTACTAGTTCTTTATGATATTTTATCTCTCTTCTATATTTTATTATTATTTATTTTAATCTTAACGGATGTTTAAGCAATACAGTACAGTACAATAGTGCCTGATGGAGCATGGGCACGTGAAAACATGAGTAATTCTCCCACTATGTCTGAATTACAGTATATATCTGGGCTTTCTCTTTTATATAATAGAAAAATAGAATAAAATCCTGTTGTATTCAATTCCACAATATCAGAATAATTATCAGAACTATAAATATAAATATAACACATACTATGGAAAACATTTATTCTATTTTATATAGCTGCCCATTTTGTAGAACACAGCTCTGTACATTAAAATATATATTCCTTTCAAGTTTAAAATTATCTGTTATTGGCTATGTTTTGTAAGTTTTTTTAAAAGAACATTTTTATCTAAATTTTTTACCTCACCTTTATTATTTTTTAAATAACTCAAGGAGGTGAACATAACTAATACTCCTTCCTCCCTTTTTTCCCACAACAACCCTGTGAGGTGGGTTGGACTGAGAGAGTGACTGGTCTAAAGCAGTGGTGGGTTGCTCCCGGTTCGCACCGATTCACAAGAACCGGTAGTAAAAAATTGTAGTAGTTTGGAGAACCAGTAATAACATTGGGTGGCCACGCCCTCCGAACCGGTCCCTGCTCGCTTATCCCGCCCATCTCATCAGAGGTTTTTTTTTTAAAAAAAACTTTTAAAAGCATTTTTTCTACAACCTCTTCGGCCGAAAAAATGCTTTTAAAAGTAAAAAAAAAAAAAGCCTCCAATGATCGTACGGCTCAGCTGGGGTTGTCAGAGGCTTTTAAAAACATTTTTTCCTGCAACATCTTTGGCTGAAGAGGTTGTAGAAAAAAAATTGCCTTTAAAAGCCTCTGGCGATCCCAGCTGAATTGCCTGATCATCAGAGGCTTTTAAAAGCATTTTTTTCTGCAACTTCTTAAGGTTGTAGAAAAAATGCTTTTAAAAGTTTAAAAAAAAAAGTTGGTCACGTCCACTCAGTCACATCCCTGCCAAGCCACGCCCACAAAATAAGCCACACCCACAGAACCAGTAGTAAAAAAATTTAGAACCCACCCCTGGTCCAAAGTCACCCAGCCAGATTCCATGACCAAGGCAGGCTAGAACTCACTAACCCCTGGTTTCTAATCTGGTTTATTAACCACTAGAATAAACTAACTCTCAATTAATTGATCGGTTGTTTTTTCTTATTTATATATGCAGGATAAATATTGAGAATGGCTCTGCATGAGATGGTTCAGACTGCGGCCAGATTATATCCTGAAAGAAGAGCCGTGTGTTTTGATGCGTGTAACCATCAGATTCCAGTTTCCTACATGTACAAGACAGTTATGAGCCTTGCTACAGAACTTACAGACTTCCTGAGGAAACATTGCAACCTTACTGAAAATTTGGAAATAGGTCTCTACTGTTACCCAGGGATAAACTTACCTTCTTGGATTCTCGGGTAATGCTGTGCTTTTACAGTTATATAAATTGGTTAACATAAATAGAGGACATGCTATTATCACCTCATTAAGTTTATCATCGTTTTTAAAGTATTTATTTGTATAATATGGCCTATTGAATTTGCCTCCTGCAATTTTAATATCGCTATAGTAATGTATTAATTTTTAATAGATATATGATATTGGCACAAATATCGGTAGAATCTAACTTTTTTTGCTTCACAACTTAAGCCACTAGATGGAGTGAGACATACAGAAATAAATCCTCTTTATTTTTAAAAGCTTGGCCTTTTAGTATAGGTAGCTGTGTAGTTTGGCTGCACTCATATATTAATCTTTGTCCAATATCCTGTAACATATTACAGAACTACATAGAAAGCCATAAGCGTCTCTGCTGGTAAGAACCCTTTGTAAGTTTGGGTGCCTGAAAGTATCTTTCTTCATTTTGCTAGACTTCTACAGGTACCTGCTGCTTATTCTCCCATCGATCCAGATGCTTTGCCCAGCCTCTATATTTCCTTTATGAAGAAATGTGGTTTCCAATACGTCCTTGTTGAAGAAGATAAAATTGATGTAAGTGCAGTGCTTCCAATTTCTATTTTAATTGGGATATTTAAAATATAATTGGAATACTACAAACCTGCTTAGGTTAGTTTTATATGCACAATGAAATAAACCCATAGAATTTTAAGTACCATAATTATATCCAGTGGTTCCTAGGTACTCAACTGCTTTGAAACTCATCAAATTTGGTACTCAATGCATTTTGATGCAAAAAATGTTTCCCCTGTACTCATTGTTTGTTTGGTACTCAGTGCACAAGCTAGAACCTATCGGTTGTTGGCTGCCTTGTGGCTCACTATTTTATTCCTTTATAGGAAAAAAATGTTCGGTGTTTATTGTTTTTGGAACTCATCATGCCTTCCAGAACCAATTAATGTTGAGTACCAAGGTATCACAGTAGGTAGTCCTTGGTTTACAACATTATGACTTCATTACAGCTGCTTAATAACTGTTTGAAATTACGATGAGTCCAGAATGGGCACTTCTCATCATTGCAAAATATCTTGCCTCCCGCACACCTTTACGACTAATTGCAGAATCACATGACAACAATTTGTGATGCCTTTTGTCAATTTCTGCCATTTTTTTGCCAGTTTCTGACAAAAAAACCCCACATCCCCATTCGGATCGCATTTACGACCGTGGTGCTTGCTTAACAACTGACAGCTGTCTCAGGAATTCTGGGAGTTGAAGTCCACAGGTTGTAAAAGGGCCGCAGTTGCCCACCCCAGACCTATAGTGATTAAAGTAGAAGGCTAGCAGCCAGGAGAACCTTACTCGGAAAGCCAGCTGGGTAACCTTAGGCCAGTCACTCTCTCAGCCCTAGGAAAGAGGCAATGGCAAACTGTACTGAAAAATCTTGCCAAGAAAACTACAGGATTTTATCCAGACAGCCTCCCAAGAATCAGACATGATCGAACTATTAATTTTAAAAAAGCTTACAGCAGTGTTTCTCAACCTTGGAAGCTTGAAGGTGGGTGGACTTCAACTGCTGACTGGGGGATTCTGGGAGTTGAAGTCCACCCACCTTCAAGCTTCCAAGGTTGAGAAACACTGGCTTAAAGTATGTTCAGTGTCTCCCACCATCTTGCCTTCTCTCAACTTCTCTTTCAATTGCCTTCTTCCTCCCCCCCCCCACCCAGTTATGAAAGTCTTCTCCAATAACTCTTTCTTTCACATTTTATGTCCAACATATCTGTTGCTTGGCAACTGACTCACATTTATGACGCAGTCATAATGCAGTGTTATGATGCAGTGTCCCAGGGTCATGTGATCCCACTTTGCGACCTTCTGACGAGCAAAGTCCATGGGGAAGCCAGATTCACTTCACACCCGCGTTACTAACTCAACAACTGCAGTGGTTCACTTCACAAATGTGATGAGAAAGGTCGTAAAATAGGATTGGCAGAAAGCCCAGAAGCAATTTGCAGGACACTGATAAAAGAACTAAGATCCAGACGCGAAGGAGAGTGAACTAAGTTGTTCCCTGCAAATTGCCTCAGTTGTCGTCCTTCCTTAAATAGGCTAAGGAAGTGGCTAGTTAGCCCCAAGCCTTACTTTCGAGGAGACCTCCTCCTGAGGAGCCACTCCTGCCTTTTGGCAGCTCTGAGCGCCCGTGCATTGAGAAGAGGCTCCTCCTCTTTGTCCTCTTCACTTAAAGGAGCTTCTGGAGGTTCTGAAGGCCCTGGCTGAATCCCTGCCTCTGGCACCACATCTTCTCTAGCCTCCTCACTGTCCAACTCAAGCACCAGCTGCATAGGCTGCTGGCGCAGCACCATACCAGCCTCCTCGTTATCGGACATCAGCTACAATCTGCACAGGCCGCTGATGGGCCACAACACTACCGTGTGTTCCTAGTTTTTGCACTTGTTGCAGAATCACTTTGGGTTAAAAAAAAAAAAGCCATATTCCCTTGAAAGGCATCTTATTTGATTAGCTGCTCTAAATTTATTTGACTTTATTTGTTGTGACTAGACACAGAGAAGTAAACATTGCGAAAGTTGTGTTAGAATAAGTTTCTTTTTTTTGTTTCCAGAAATTCACAGTAACCTATGGACACTTGTACAGCCAAAGTTCCCTTCAAATGCGGAGAATTGGTTTAATTCTTTTCCAAAGGCACAGTGGTGTTCAGTTGACCAAATATGTAAATGCAGATAGTGAAAGTTCTGTGGTCAGAAGCATCTGTAAAGAACAGCAACATGATGTTAGACCACCCAAAGATCTGTTGGATGTCAGAGAGAAACATTCCCTGGCGTATGTTTTGCACACATCTGGAACAACAGGGGTCCCCAAAATTGTGAGGGTACCTCATAAATGCATTGTACCAAATATCCTTCATCTTAGGTAAGTTTTCCATATACACTTAGTCATATATTTTGATAAGAGGAGTGATGCGGTGGCCTAGAAATGGAGCTCTCTCCTCACAGTCAGGAGGCTGTGAGTTCAATCCTAGGTAGAGTCAGATATTTCTCTCTCTGGACACACTGGGAATATATCTGCTAAACAAGACTCCGCATTGGCAACAGGTACGGCATCCGGCCATTAAAACACTCTGCTAGCTCCATTCAGCTGCCCAGACCAGTAGTGGGTTTTAATTTAGTTTGCTACCGATTCACTCGTGCGTGTGTGTGTGTTTGTGCATGCATGCATGACGCTTTGCATGCGCACAAGCATCCGGGCGGGTGGGTGGGTGGAGCTTGTCGCCGTGCACTGTCACGATCCAGGGCAAACAGGTAGCAACCCACCACTGGCCCAGACTCCACCCCACAAGGGATCATGAGGACATTAAATGAAGATGATGATGATATATTTTGATAAGAAGGAAAGGTGAACAAAAAGAGCAACAATAGCATAAATTGTGTTGGACTTCCAATTGTTTGCTTCTTATATAATTGGAATAGATCTGAGATAAACTCATAGATCTTGGTTTGCAAGTATTCAGCCTTTAGACAAAAAAAAATGTGGAAAGCTATAATGTATGTTGGAAATGAATCTCATTCTGGGTTGACCTCTTTATAATTCTCCCAACTCCCAAAGGGCTGCTTAGTCTGCAACTCAGATTTTCAGGGTGTAAAGTTTATGTAATGCTGACCTGAATTAGAGGTGGAATTGGAGGATTGATAACTTGTATTAGTGGGAGAGAGAGCCTGACTGATTAACTTGGTATATGCAAAACTGCTTAAAGTTTCATCTAAATCTAATTTCTCAGAGATGTATTTTTTTCCTTATTCTAGAGAGGTTTTTAAAATTACCCCAGATGACGTAGTGTTTATGGCCTCTCCTTTGACTTTTGATCCATCAGTCATTGACCTGTTCATTAGTCTGGCGAGCGGGGCATGTCTGCTAATACTACCCACAGTGATTAAAATGAAGCCACAGCAGTTATCCAGGGCTCTCTTCCAGAAGCACAGAGTGACCGTATTGCAGGTAAGAAATTTGTTGTTTGGAGACTTAATTAAACTATCCACTTGTCTTGTTTGCTTGAATAAGGAGAAATCTTACCAAGGCCATTTATATTGCAGATTAGCCCAAGGCTATCGTATGTAGTCTGTAGGAATTAAAAAATTGTGTCAATATACTGTACTGTATGTAGCACCTAAGCTCAACATTAAGAAAACTAAGATCATGGCATCTGTACCTATCAATTACTGGCAAATAGATGGGGAAGAAATGGAGGTAGTGACAGATTTTATTTTCCGGGGCTCCAAGATCACCGCAAATGGGGACTGCAGCCAAGAAATTAAAAGACGCTTGCTCCTGGGGAGGAAAGCTATGGCAAATCTAGACAGCATACTAAAAAGCAGAGACATCACCCTGCCAACAAAGGTGCGTATAGTCAAGGCTATGGTTTTCCCAGTTGCAATGTATGGCTGTGAAAGTTGGGCCATAAGAAAGGCTGAGCGTCAAAGAATTGAGGCCTTTGAACTCTGATGCTGGAGAAGACCCATGGGAGTCCCTTGGACTGCAAGGCGATCAAACCGGTCAGTCCTAGAGGAGATCAGCCCTGACTGCTCTTTAGAAGGCCAGATCCTGAAGATGAAACTCAAAATATTTTGGCCACCTAATGAGAAGGAAGGACTCACTGGAGAAGAGCCTAATACTCTGAAGGCAAAAGAAAAAGAGGACGACAGAGAATGAGGTGGCTGGATGGAGTCACTGAAGCAGTAAGTGTGAGCTTAAATGAACTCCAGAGGATGGTAGAGGACAGGAAGGCCTGGAGGAACATTGTCCATGCAGTTGTGATGGGCCAGACACGACTTCGCAACTAACAACAAATGTAGCACCTTGTTCCCAAATCCGTATTCTTCCAACTTCATCAAATGTGTTCCAGTACAGTTTCAACCATATGGGTATATTTCTTTGGGGAACTTTTTTTTTTCAGATTTGGAACATTTCTGGAATAGATGAAGTTAAGCCTCAAATGACGGTGTTTTCTCCAAGAAAGTTCTTACTAACGTAACAGCGTTATCAAATAAGCCACGTTTAGTATTGACTCAAATGGCAGGAAATAAGCAATGGCTACTTCCAGAATTTCTGCTCAGAAGTGTATCAGATTGAAAACTATTTCATAGAACAGTATAACAGCGTTGGAAGGGACCTTGGAGGTCTTCTAGTCCAACCCCCTACTAGAGCAAGAGACTCTGTATTATTTCAGACAAATGGCTGTCCAGTCTCTTCTTAAAAACTTCCAGTGATTGAGCATCCACAGCTTCTGAAGGCAAGCTGTTCCAGTGATTAATTGTTCTCATGGTTAGGAAATGAGTATCTCCTTAGTATTGAAACACTGCTATCATGTCTCCTCTAGTCCTTCTTTTGACCAGATAAAACATACCCAATTCTTGCAACCATTTTAGTCTCCAGTCCCCTAATCATCTTTGTCTCACTTCTCTGCACTCTTTCAAGAATCTCAACATCTTTTTTTTATATTGTGGGGACCAAAACTGGATGGAGTATCCAAGTGTGGTTTTACTAAAACTTTATAAAGCATAATACCAATACTTCACATAATTTTGATTCTATCCCTCAGTTATCGCAGTCTAGGATTGCATTGGGAATGCTGCAATTGTTGTGAGTGTGAAAAATAAGTCAAAAGTCCCTTCTTTCAGTGCTATTGTAGTTTTGAGCAGACACTAAACAAACCTGTTGTAAAGTCGAGGAATAGCTGTCATAACCTTGAATCCTGCTTTCTTCAGGCTACACCAACTCTTTTGAAAAGATTTGGAGTTGAACATATTAGATCAAGTGTATTGACTGTGGATAGTTCCCTGCGAATCTTAGCTCTTGGTGGAGAAGCCTGCCCTGCGCTTAGCGTGTTGAGAAGCTGGAAAGAAAAAGGAAACAAAACTCAACTCTTTAATATTTACGGCATTACTGAAGTTTCGTGTTGGGCCACATGTTACAGGATTCCTGAGGAGGCTTTCGACATGGATCATCGGTAGGAAAATGTTCATTTTTGCTGCCCATAAGGCTCAATCAGGGGTGGGCTGCTCGGGGCTTGCAGGGGTTTGGGAGAACCTCTAGCTAAGATTCTGTGCAGTTTGGAGAACCCCCACATCCCACTCCTGGCTGGCCCCACCTGCCCTCCCAGGAGTCCCCATGCAGCCCATTTTGGATGCAGAAAACTGCAGGATGCACGTGGAGGCTCGGGAAGGGTGAAAAAGGGCCTACCAGAAGATCAGGAAGGCCGGAAACGGACCTGTTTCTTGCCTCCAGAGCCCGGGGAGGCTGTTTTCACCCTCCCCAGAGGCTCGAGGAAAGCCTCTGGAGCCTGGGGAGGGTATAAAAACACCACCACCCCATGGTGCAGGAGACGGACTAGGCCACACCCACCATGGCCACGCCCATCCAGCAACCGGGCAGAGAACCCCTTGCTAAAATTTTTGAAGCCTACCCCTGGGCTCAATGCTGTGGAAATTTTGAGTTAGGAATGTTTCCTATGTGAAATGGGTTGTTTTATCCATTCCAGAAATGTTTTGAGTTCAAAGTTGGGCGTGCATCACTTGAACCATCCTTCTGGAATGAGCCAAATCATTCATTCCAAATTCAGAACTCAAAGCAGTCTTTTAAATTCAGCATGTTGTATACTTCAAAGTATACAACTGAACTTAAGTGCTGGACATAATTAAAAGTGACTGAGCCACATTCTGCAATATTTGACTTGTGAATAAAACGTGTAAATGTTGGCAGTGATTTTACTTTCTATTTTTTGATCTAATTAATACGTGTGAACAATTTGGATAGTGGCTTGATTCTTTTTCTGATGGTCTGAATGAAGAAATTAGTTCTATACTTTCTGTTCATCCTTGTTTCACATCTCTCTCTCTTCTGCCTGCTCACCCCATCCTTTTTCAGATTTGATTCCCCTGTACCACTGGGAACACCATTATCTGGAACAGCAGTTGAAGTCAAAGATGCTAATGGCTTACTTATCCAAGAAGGTGAAGGCCAAGTATTTATAGGTAATTTTATTTTTTAATTAAAATAATCATTACTTGAAGATGATCATAATAGCCATTGGATTCCATTGAATGAGGAAGCTATTTCCAGGGCGCTATCCAGGGATGAATTCAGCAGGTTCTGACCAATTCTGGAGAACCAGTAGCAGAAAATTTGAGCAGTTCGGAGAACTGGTAAATACCACTTCTGACTGGCCCGGTCCCCATCTCTGCCTCCCGAGTCCCAGCTGATCAGGAGGTAATGGGGATTTTGCAGCAACCTTCCCCTGGAGTGGGGTGAGAATGGAAATTTTACGGTATCCTTTTCCTGCCATGCCCACCAAGCCACACCCACAGAACCAGTAGCAAAAAAATTTGAATCCCACCACAGGCGCTAACGTTTTACTTCAAGCTTCTAGAGATTTCTGATTAGGTAGTGCGGGATTTAGTTTGGCCAGAGTATTAAAATAGCAGGGTTTTTCTTACCTATAGTTTTTTTTTTTAAATTTGATTTATATGCCGCCCTTCTCCGGAGACTCAGGGCGGCTTACAATGCGTTAAGCAATAACCTTCATACTTTTGTATATATTTTATACAAAGTCAGCTTATTGCCCCCACAAACTGGGTCCTCAATTTACCTACCTTAGAAAGGATGGAAGGCTGAGTCGACCTTGGGCCTGGTGAGAATTGAACTTGCAGTAATTGCAGGCAGCTGGATGTTAAATGCTGCCTTAGTAGGAGGCATTAGCCTCCTACGCCACTCAGACTCATAAGTAATTGGAATAATTGGGAATAGCCCAGTTATTAGATGGAAGACTTTGAAGATTCCCCCAAAATAAGCATTTTTTTTCTAACTGGGATTTAAATATTTTGATTTCTGAACACTATAAAATAAAAATGCAGTTAAAAGGTTTTAAAAACTAGCATCAGATTTTAATAATTTGACAAGATGTTTGTTTTCAATCTCATCAGTAAGGCAAGGTCTGGGATTAATTGGAATACAGGTAGTCCTTGACTTACAACGGTTTGTTTAGTGACTGTTTGAAGTTACAACGGCACTGAAAAAAGTGACTTACAACTGATTTTCATACTTGCAACGGTTGCAGCAGCCCCATGGTCACATGATCAAAATTCAGATTGCTTAGCAATTGACTCATATTTATGACGATTACAGTCTCCCAAGCAGGGGTGGGTTCTTCTTACCTTTACAATCAGTTCACAATGGGGTCATGCAGAAGCTTCTGCGCATACGCAGATCGCCGATGATAACATCCAGGGCAGTGGGCGGGACTTCCTGCAGATTTTATTACCAGTTCTTGTAAACCGGTCTGAACCGGAGGCAACCTACCACTGGTCCCAGGTCATGTGATCACCTTATCTGACTTTCTGACAAGCAAAGTCAATGGGGAAGCCAGATTCACTTAACAACCATGTTACAAACTGCAGTGATTCACTTAACAACTTCGGCAAGGAATCACAGATTTTGAGCTCTTCACTCGAGGACTACCTGTACTGTGTTTTAAACACTTTATTTTGAGCGCTGCACTTTCTTGTAATGCTATGCAGTTATGAATCCGGATTGTCGGAATAATGTACCCCCAATTCCCATCAATTTCAGCTAACACAAAAAGTAGCTGTGAATGGAAGTTTTAACCTAGTGATGGAAGGCGCTATAATTAGTTTGCATCAGAGTCAGAAGTGGCTATCGGCTATCATGCTAAATAATTATAATACGCACAAGCCTCTAATGTTTTTGCATTTTCTCTTATCTCACATCAAAATAAGCCAATATCAAACCATGGGAAGCGAAATAGGCTTATTAAAAATAATCACAGTTAATGTTTACGCACAGGAAGCTATATTCAATAAAAATAAAAGTAGAGCCTTTTGCATTCTTCATGGAGCAGATAGGATGCAGCGTGCAAGACTGAACCCTTCCTCACGCTACATGCAGTAGTTCAGTGTGATAAAAATTACAGTATTTTTTGGACTATAAGACGCACGTTTCCCCCCCTGAAAAAAGTGGGTGGAAATGTCTGTGCGTCTTACAGACCAAATACAGGCCTGTTTTTGGCCTCCCAAATCCTCCATGCGTCCCATTTTTGCCCAGCCTGGCCCCCAGGATCACTCCCGAATCTTCTGTGCGTCCTGTTTTCACCAAAAATGGGCCCATTTTTGCAAAAAACGGGCCTGTTTTTGGCCTCCTGAACCCTCTACGCGTCCTGTTTTCATCAAAAATGGGCACATTTTTGCAAAAATGGGCCTGTTTTTGGCTAAAACCTTCCGTGCATCCTGTTTTCGCCCTCTCCAGCCCCCAGGAGCACTCTGCGGGCCAAAATCAGGCCCATTTTTGGCAAAAACGGGACACGTGGAAGGTTCGGGAGGCGAAAAATGGCTCTGTTTTTGGCCTGCAAAGTGCTTCTGGGGCCGGGGAGGACGAAAACGGGACGCACGGAGGCCAAAACCTTTTTTTTTTTCTTGTTTTCCTCCTCTAAATCTAGGTGCATCTTATAATCTGGTGCGTCTTATAGTCTGAAAAATATGATAGCTATTAGATGGTCAAGTTGATCAAGTCTGAAAGACTCTTTGTGTTGTTTTCCTGTATCAAGTTAATGGTATGTGGGAATGACTTTGGTAGACAGGAGGAAGAGCCATACAGCAAATAACAACAGTCAGAGAAGAAGAAGCTGAACCTGAGGTGTGGCAAACATCTCAGAAAGGACTCGCCTTAATTTCTTGGATTGTAAAAATAATGGGGAGAAATCTACTTTCAGACTTGCAAGATTCTGATAATGTAACCTTACAATAAAGTAGAATTCATTTCATCTGGGTATGGTTTGTGTGTGAACTATCTCACAAGGCTGATAAATCTCATTTTAGGACAGTGGTAAAATCCATTTTTTTTTACTTCTGGTTCTGTGAGTGTGGCTTGGTGGGCATGATGTGGCTTGAGGGGCGTGGTTTGGTGGGCGTGGAAGGGGAAGGATACTGCAAAATCCCCATTCCCTCCCCACCCTGGGTCCAGTCAGAGATGGTATTTGCCTGTTCTCCGAACTGCTCAAAGTTTCCACTACCCGTTCTCCAGAACCTGCTGGATTTCACCCCTGTTTTAAGATCATTTTTAGCCTGCATTATATGGATTGATAAGGGGAAGCCTGATTTACTGCTTAAAATTGCTCTGCATAGGAGGAAATGGACGCGTCTGCTTCATTGACGGTGAAACAACATTACCTGTGGACACTATGAGAGCCACCGGAGATTTCGTAAAAGTTAAGAACGCTGAAATGTTTTTCTTGGGGCGGAAGGACAATCAAATTAAGCGTCATGGCAAGCGTCTCAACACTGAGTATGTACAGCAGGTGAGGTAATAGGTAACTATGAAAAGTTTTTTTTAAAACTAATACAGCAGTGAGATTGGGCCATGAAGAGTCTGAAAGATAGATATTACCTGAGTTTTTGAGATTACTTCAATATTAAGGTAAAGGTTCCCCCACATATGCGTGCTAGTCATTTCCGGCTCTAGGGGGCTGGTGCTCATCTCCATTTCAAAGCTGAAGAGCCAGTATTGTCCAAAGATGTCTCCATGATCATGTGGCCGGTATGACTAAATGCCAAAGGTGCACGGAACGCTGTTACCTTCCCACCAAAGGTGGTCCCTGTTTTTCTACTTGCATTTTTTACATGCTTTCGAACAGCTAGGTTGGCAGAAGCTGGGAAAAGTAGCGGGAGCTCACCTTGTTATGTGGCACTAGGGATTCGAACTGCTGAACTGCCGACCTTTCGATCAACAAGCTCAGCATCTTAGCCTTTGAGCCACTGCGGCCCTTTACTAAACACGCGGCCCTCCCGAGCTCCATTTTCGCTAGCAGAGGGTTGCAGGAGGCCGTTCCAGCCAAAAACGAAGATTGGGAGCCAGTTTTCACTGGCAGAACACTCAAGCCACCACAGGCACCCTGACACGAGTTATGTCAAGTTGACCACACCCATCCTGTCCCCCCAACCCTCCCACCCCAGGTCAAACACAACCCTGAGGCGGCCCGCAATGAAATCGAGTTTGACAGCCCTGGTCTGTGCTTTCAAAGTTACTTGAATGACGAGGGGAAGAGAAATATAGGTGTTCATCTTCATGGATTTCTGCACGTTTTCTCAGAATCATCGTGGTTTTATTTTGCAGGTGGCAGAGAGCCTCTGCACAGTGGAAACCTGTGCCTTGATATGGTACCAACAAGAAAAATTAATTCTGTTTGTTGCTCCCAAAGCTGTTTCAAAGCGGCACCTTTTAAAAAAGCTCCAGGAACATCTCCCAAGCTATGCAATTCCAGATGACGTTTTGCTGATTGATACTTTGCCATTCACATCCCACGGTAAATATACTTATATATGCCTACTGTGTGTATTTTTCGGACTGTAAGACGGACCTAAATTTAGAAGAAGAAAACAACAAAATGTTTTGGCCTACCTTTTTTCAGATGTTTTGCAGTCTTTTTTCGGCCTGTTTCCTGGGCTTTTTTCGGCCTGTTTTGGGAGCTTTTTTCAGCCCGTTTTCAAGGCTTTTTTTGGTTCATTTTGGGGGCTTTTTCTGGCCTATTTTTGAGGCTTTTTTGGCCCATTATTTAGGCTTTGGGGGGCTGTTTCCTAGGCTATTTTGGGCCATTTTTTAGGCTTTTTGGGGTTGTTTTCTAGGGGTTTTTGGCCCATTTTTAATGCTTTCTTGGGGCTGTTTTCTAGGCTTTTTTTGGCCCATTTTGAGGCTTTTTTGGTCCATTTTTTCAGAAATAGCAAGCCAAAAAAAGATCGAAAACAGGCCAAAAAAAGCCCTGAAAACAGGCCCCAAAAGCCTCAAAAACATGGCCCCAAAAGCCTCAAAAACAAGCCGAAAAAAGCCCCCAAAATGGGCCTAAAATCCCCCCAAAACGGGACCAAAAAACCCTCAAAAACGGGCCCCAAAAAAGGCTGAAAAAAGGCCCAAAAACAGGGTGTGCAGAGGCCAAAAAATGGCTGGTGGGTGGGCGGAGCTTTGAAAATATTCGGTCTATAAGACGCATAGACATTTTTGCTCCCTTTTGGGAGACAAAAAGGTGCTTCTTATAGTCAGAAAAATACAGTGTATTTATTTCTTAAATTTATAAGCCCCCCCCCAATTCCATCACAACTCGGAAGGCAATACGGCCCGGACTAATTAAGACAGAATTACATAAAACCAGACGAGAACAAACGTCCTGATGGAACACCAGTTCTACCAGATCAAACATCACACAAGGGAGCCATCTGCCACTCTGGCTCATTAATTCAGAGACCGATTGGGTGTTTTCTTCGGCTTCCAGATGTAAATAACATTTTATTGGAACATCCTGTTACGAAAATTGCTTGTTTTTTAGAGCATGGGGAAACCTGAGAGAAGCCAAGTCAGACGGATTATTCGCCATCAAGTCAATGTCAAGCTCTTATACGGATCACGTACAGAAATTTTCTCCAGGATGACCTGTTTTGGGTGTGGTCCTTCAGATCCTGAAGTGCACTCACAACTACTGTGATACTTCGACACTCTGTCCATTCAGTTTGCTTCTGGTCATCCTCTTTTTCTTTAACCTTTCCCAGCTTTATAGACTCCTCAAGGGAGTTGAGAATATGTCCAAAGTCTGACAATTTGTTCTGGTTATTTTTAGCTCAAGTGAGAACACTGGATTGAGTTGTTCTGTGAGCTTCGTGTTTCTTTTCTGTGGAGATTCTCAGTCATCCAGGTCACGGTTGTCCCAACTGTGCTTTTTCAAGAGGGCAACTGGACTTTTGGGTTTTTCTTTGAAGACGTTTCGCTTCTCATCCAAGAAGCTTCTTCAGCTCTGACTGGAAGATGGGGAATGGAAGGATTTATACTCCTTGCAGACAGCTGGTCATTTGCATGCTTTTTAGTGAGTTGTTGAGGCCCCTTGGAGGTTTATCTGTGTCCAATTGCATCACTCAGGTGGCCTTAACGACTCACTAAAAGCATGCAAATGACTGGTTGTCTGCAAGGAGTGTAAATCCTTCCATGCCCCACCATCCAATCAGAGCTGAAGAAGCTTCTTGGATGAGGAGCGAAATGTCTTCAAAGAAAAAAACAAGAAAGTCCAGTTGTCTTTTGAAAAAGCACCTTTGGGACATTTCTTGGCTATCCGTGGTATTCTCAGCAGATTTCTCCAACTTCAGAGTTCCAAAGCATCAGTACTTTTTCTATTTTTCATTGTTCAGATTTCACCTCCATGGAGTGTCACGTGGAAAAGCATTCCTTGCACCATTCTGATATTTGTAGATATGCTGGCACTTCTCGACTTATAACAGTTCATTTAGTGAGCATTCAAAGTTACAACGGCACTGAAAAAAATGATTTATGACCGTTTTTTCACACTTACAACCGTTGCAGCATTCCCTTGGTCACATGATCAAAATTGGGATGCTTGGCAACTGGTTCATCTTTATGATGGTTGCCATTCCCTGGGGTCAAGCGATCCCTTTTTGTGACCTTCAATCGGGAAGCCATATTCACTTAACAACCATGTTACTTACTTAAACAACTGCAATAGTTCACTTAACAACAGGGGTGAAATGTAAAATTTGTTACTACCGGTTCTGTGGCTGTGACTTGGAGGGGGCGGGTAATGTGACTGTGTGGGTGTGGCCAACTTTTTTTTTTTTTAACTTTTCAAAGCATTTTTTCTAATGCTTTGAAAAGCCTCTGCCAATCAGGCAACTCAGCTGGGATCGTCAGAGAGGCTCCTTTAAAAATGCTTTGAAAAGCCTCTCTGATGATCAGGCAACTCAGCTGGGATCGTCAGAGACTTTTCAAAGCATTTTTTTAAACCACCTCTTCGGCCAAGAGGTTGCAGAAAAAAATGCTCTGAAAAGCCTCTGACGATCCCAGCTGAGCCGCACAATCATCAGAGGCTTTTTTTTTTAACTTTTAAAAGCATTTTTTCGTCAGAAGAGGTTGTAGAAAAAATGCTTTTAAAAGTAAAAAATGATCATGCGTCTCAGCTGGGCATGGTGGGGGGGGGGCGCAGAAATTTTTGCTACTGGTTCTTCGAACCATCCGCTGTCATCGTTACCAGATCAGGTGATCTGGTCCGAACCAGGAGCATTTCACCCCTGCTTAACAACAGATTGTAAAATGGAGCAAAACCTACTTAACAAATGTTTCACTTAGCCACATAAATTTTGGGCTAAATAGTGGACATAAGTCGAGAACTATCTGCACATATATCGCAGCATCTGAATATATTTTCCAAGGGCTTCTTGGTTAATGTACCAAGTTTTAGTTCATGGCATATTTCTTGATTGCTGGTTCTGTGAGAACGGATGGCATAAGACGGAAGCTATCCACCGTTTACATATTCTACGAAAGTACATAGTCACATCTCATTCCCTTGATGACCTGGAGCCAGTCCATTTCTCTATGTTTGATCCAGAATTGGGCTTCCTGATTTGTATATACTGTATTTTTCAGAGTATAGGACGCACTTCCTCCTCCCCCCCCCTTTAAAAGGGGGTGAAAATTTGGGTGCATCTTATACACCTAATGTAGCCCCACTCACCCACTGGCCCCCACCCTTTGGCTTCTGCCTCCCAGTAATTTACCCCCTAGCAGCAAACAGCCCGTTTCAGCTTCAGCACAGCCTACTTAGCACAAACAGTTGATTGTCGGTTGGATCAGCCTTCCGACCCGCAGATGTTGCAGGCTGCAGGGATTGCCATTGCCTATTGCTGCGCCGGCCTCCGCTGTTTGCTGCAAGGAGGTAAATTGCTGGGAGGCAGATTCTTTTTTTCCTTGTGCTGAAAATGAAAATGAAACTAAAGCAGACTGTTTGCTTTTTGCTGCAAGGAGGCAAATTGCGCAGAGGCAGAGGCAGATTTTTTCCCCTTGTTTTCGTCCCCAAAATAGGTAGGTGCGTCTTATAGTCCGGAGTGTCTTATATACTGAAAAATACGGTAGCTGTTGCATGAAGACAGTGAGATGTTCTGAGATTCCTATTTTTCTAGGCATGTGGCTGGCACAATCTAAGACAAATAAATAATATACTGATTTCTTTTTGTTGTCCTTTGGTTGTCTCAATTTTCTAGGATACATTAGCAATAATGTTGCTTGTTCTTTGATTTATTCTAAAGCCAGCTTGAACAGCTGGCATTTCCATCCTATTTTAGGGCTTTAATCTGTGTTGGATGATCCTAAGCATTATTTTAATAGTATGTACGAAGTCCAGCTAACCTGAATTGATGGCTAATCTGTGTACCGCTGATTTGTGTTCAAACCAGAATTTCACTCTGCATGCTATGATGATGTTCTTATTTCTCTTATTCAGATATATCTATATCTACACTATATCTAAGTGTCTGAATGTGTGATTTGGAATATATATTGCATTTAGTACAGTATATAGTACACATGGGAGTGGTGCGGTGGCTTAGAGATGGATCAGGAGGCTGTGAGTTCAATCCTAGGTATAGGCAGACATTTCTCTTTAGGCACGATGAGAATATATCTGTTGAAAAAAAACTCCGTATTGGCGACAGGAAGGGCATCTGGCCAGTAAACTCTGTTCCATTCAGTTGCCCAGACTCCATCCCACAAGGGATTATGGGGTCATTAAAATATGATGATATAGTACATATGTGTGTGTGTAATCTGTTTGTAGTTTTACTTTCACTAGAGTCATTTGTGGACTCAAACATACATATAGATTGGGCCTGCAATGGAGTGTTAAGTTATAATAAAGATATAGGAATGCTTTGTTTTATTATAATAAAACGTGTGTTATTTTTTGCTTTGTGCAAAGGCAAAATTGATGTGTCCAAGCTGAACCAGATTTACAGCAACCACCTGAATTCTCGAAAAAGTGACAGTAAGCTAAGCGAACAAGAACTATGGCAAGGCTTGCAGAGTCTCTGGCAGGTAGTCCATTAAACTGCATTATTCCCATATCATAAGAATTCTCTTAAGCATCCATAATTCAGTCATTTGAACAAGGGAGAGAAGAACAGGAATGAATATTCTTGGGTGTTTGCATGCTATAGCTTCTATCATTGACTTGGATTCTTTGCAATAGCTTTAGAGAAATTATTAATATTTCTCAAAAACCTCAGGATTCAGATAATGGTAGGCAGTTGTAATGAATAGCGCTGTGCCCAATGAGCCATTAATGCTTGCCTCTCTGGGATAAGTTGAAAAGCGACTTATTTTTTTTAATAAGCATGATCAAAATAATCAAATAAATCCAGCCTTTCTGTGTAGATTGAAAATATATTCAAAATATCTGTTTTATTCACTGTACCTGTTTCTGATTTATTGTAAGTGAGAAGACATGTTGAGGATTAACTGCCCTGTCTAATAAGCGAGCCCTAGAACAGGATTAAATTAAATTAAACATTGAGCTTCTAATTTTTATGAGCTAGAATCCATATGCAAGTGACAATATAGGTATTCCAATAAGTTGCGTCCTTCTACTGTGCTTGCATGACATTTCCCTATATACTGTAAAATTATAAAGTGGCTAGAGTCCTATATATCGGTAGATATTCCTATCCATTTTATGCTACTAAAAAGTTCAACCTGTAATGCATAAAATTTGATCAGGTGCTGTATCCAGAATCCTCCATGGCAATTAAGCATATGAATCAGTTACAACTTTGCTCAGATGGTGAATTTATCCATCACTTCATTTTAATAGCGTTGCTTCCTTTTTCCCAGAAGTTTTTATCTGCTTTAAAAGATTAAAAGTTTGTCTTCTTACCCAGCCTCAGAGAGCTGATGTCTCTTCTTAAGTATCAGTAGCGTCTATAGCTCGTCTTAGTTTCTCTTTGAATCTGTTTGGTCCTTACTGCTTTGTAGATTACTCACTTGCTTTGCTACTAAGTGTGTACTTCTGAGGTAAATTAATCTATACACAATAACCAGTGGTAGGATTCAACCAGTTTGGACGAACCAGTTTTTAAATTGCTGGCTGGCCCCTCCCCTCCCCTCCCCGCCCTTTCCAGGAGTCTCCACGCGCACCGTTTTGTCTCCCAGGTAAGTACAGGGAGGCCTACTAGGCCCAAAACGGGGCACAGGGATGCAGTGCGCCCCCCGCGGCCCGTTTTTGCTCCCAGGAGGCTGCAGAGAGGCCTACTAGGCCCAAAATGGGGCACGGGGGCGGGGGCGGCATGCCTCCCACGGTTCGTGTTTGTTCCAAGCGGGGTGCAGGAACTGAGTGCTGCCTGTCACACCCCCTGGCCACGCCCACCATGTTCATGCCCACCCAACCGGTCATTAGGGCAGAGAACCTGTTGTTAAATTATTTGAATCCCTGCCACTGACAATAACACTTTGCTTCTTCCTTTTTCTCCCTCGGCCCCCAGGCTATTCTTAATCTTCCAGATGGTTCCAGTTGTATTTTGGAAGAGTCACAGTTCTTGCCTAGTGGCGGGGATTCTTTAAAATTGCTACAGCTTCATGATGAAATTGAACGTATGGTAGGTAGGCCTGTTCCTGACTTAGTGGAAATTATTCTCAATCATTCCATTAGCGAGATCTACAAACACGTCCTAAAATCAGCTTTCCCAAGGGACAACCTAACTATAAGTCCTTACAGTGCTGTAAAAAGAAAACTGAGTGACCCTCTCGGTGAAGAACCGAACAATAAGTATGTGGAGCTTACCCCTGAAAATTCACTGAAAACTGACGTGGGCCCCATAGGTTTTATTGCCATAAGTCGAGGAAACCACTTGGTGTCTATCAATGAGCCTGTGAAGCAGATTGAAGCAGAACGAGCAGAAAAGGATGAAGTGTCACCAGATAGCAACACAAATCTAAATATAACAGAAGATTATTCTGCTGAAGGAAATTTGGATGAAGCAAATCTTGGTGAAGTTACCCAAAAGCTTACGCTGCATGTAAGATGGACCTCGGATCTCGGCAAATGTATCGATGCCTCTCCGCTACTTGTAATCCCAGTTCCTGACAGATCGTCTGCTCTTGTTTATATTGGATCTCATTCTCACATGATTCAAGCGATTGGCTTACATTCAGGCAAAGTGAAATGGACAAGAAGCCTAGCAGGCCGCATTGAATCCTCCGCCTGTGTATCTAAGTGTGGAAACTTCATTGTTGTTGGTAAGTATTCAGAATCCTTGATCGTATCCCGTGGAAAATACTATCAAAGAGTAATATATTTTGTAACATAAAATACAATGAACAAGTGTTGCAGGATCTAATCTCGGTTGGTCACCAGGACCAGAAGCTTAGGTCTTCTGAGCTTCCAGACACATTCTGGAGCCCATCATCGGGGAATATGTGTGTGCTTTGGTCTATTCTGTGTGTGATGTTTATATGGTGGCTGTTGTGTGTGGCTTTTTAGTTGTTAGTTGATTGGGGTGTTGATGGCTGGCTATTAAGTTGTTGGCTGTTGTTTCCAAGCCCTAAGGATGGGTGTCAGCAACCCACAGCTCGGAGCTGCATGCGGCTCTTTTATCCCCCTACTGTGGCTCCCTATTGGCTGAACCCACCACTGGCTAGCCCCACCCCTCACCCTCCCCTTCCAGTCACTCCTCGCCTGGCCTGAGAGAGAGGAGAGAAAGAGAGAGACAGACAGAGCAAGAGACACACAGAGAGAGATACCCGTTTCCCACAGAAAACACTGGTAGCTACAAATCCTGGGTAGGCGTGGCTAGGGGGGGTCATGTGACCAGGTGGGAGTGAGTGACGTCGAGTTGACCACACCCACCCAGGTTTTGTGGCTCCCAGTGTTTTGTTTTCTGTGGGAAATGGGTCCAAATGGCTCTTTGAGTGTTTAAGGTTGCAGACCACTGCCTTAGGAGGATGGGCTCCAGCACACGTCCAAAAGCTCGGAAGACTAAAACTCTGGTCCCAGTTGACCGACCCAGATTGGATTCTGCAACCTTATCCTGGAACACACATATTCGCTTTCCTTTGTGAATGAACAGTATTGTAGATTCAACAGTGATGGTTTTATGAATTCACTTTAATTGTTTGAAAGTTTGAAAACTGGTTTAGTGGCTAATATAGTGATTAATTTTGTCTGCTGCAAATGAAATAAGCATATACAGGGGTGTGAAAAATATTTTGAGATTAGACCACCCCCTGCAAAGTGAGAAAAGCGTCAGCACCAGGGGGCTCCAGAGAAAGGCCAGCATCGGCAAGATGGTGGACATAGTGTTGCAATCCAAAATCTGGTCCTTTGGTATATCACCACAAGGCCTACAGACATTTCTTGTGATCAGAACTGTCTGTTTGGAACTTGAAAATATTTTCACATCGCTGGTGAGAACATTTTTCCAAATGCACCTGTGTTTCTGTGGCTGTGATTTTTTTTATGCAGGTTGTTATAACGGACTGGTATATGTTCTCCAGAACAGTAATGGGGAAGTCCACTGGGCATTTCCCACGCAAGATGCTGTGAAAAGTTCTCCGGCTTTGGATCCTTCCACAGGATTAGTCTTTATTGGATCTCATGACCAGCATATATATGCTTTGGATATCTATGTAAGTAAATGTGAATGTCGAGAGCTAGTTTCATCCAGTTTGATTAAGGTAGGGGGTGTCCACAAACCGCAGTGTCAGCCCCTCAAATTGCATTTCGTTCAGGGCTGACATAAGAAGAAGGGGGAGTATCTGGCAAGAGATGTTTGACATTTCACCGAGTGATCCCCTAGGAGATGAGAGGGGAGGGGGGAATTCCTGTGAGCTTAGATAGCAGAGAGCAGTAGAATGATTTAGAAGATGGCCAATCAGAATAGGAGAGCAAGCCAGGAAGGGAGGGAGTTTGGGGGAGAAAGTCTATTCCTGGCTACAATGAGTCTAGGACAGAATGCTGTTCTAATAAATCAATGATTTTTTTCATCAAAGATGTGGCTGAGATGTGATTTATTTTAGACAGTTTTGAATCTTGACACGCAGGCTATTGCCCAGTACCAGACCACAGCCATTTCGAAACTGGGTCGCACAAGTGGTGGGCGAGTGCATATGTGCAAAGCTCCGTTTGTCCAAGCAACATGTGTGCGCGCCCGCCATTTGCAAATGGAGCTGCGTGTATGCGCTTGTGGAACCATCCCGCCCCCCCCCCCGGCCGGCTGCCACCACAAAGCCAGAATGGTTGGGAACCACAGTACTGGAGGCTTCTTCTGCTGACTGCCGGCTGCCTGCAGTTTGGCACTTCGAGTCTCACTGGCTCAAGGTTGACTCAGCCTTCCATCCTTCTGAGGTGGGTAAAATGAGGACCCAGATTGTTGGGAGCAATATGCTGACTCTGCAAACCGTTTAGAGAGGGCTGTAAAGCACTGTGAAGCAGTATATAAGTCTAAGTGCTATTGCTATTAAGAGCACTGAGCTAGAAATTAAGAGGCTATGAGTTCTAGTCCTTCCTTAGGCATGAAGCCACCTTGGTTTATTTCAGTTCTGTCACTCCCTCTCTCTCAGTCCTAAGAAGAAAAGGAGAGGAGAGGAGAGGAGAGGAGAGGAGAGGAGAGGAGAGGAGAGGAGAGGAGAGTTGGAAGGGACCTTGGAGGTCTTCTAGTCCAACCCCCTGCTTAGGCAGGAAACCCTACACCACTTCAGACAAACGGTTATCCAACATCTTCTTTAAAACTTCCAGTGTTGGAGCATTCACAACTTCTGGAGGCAAGTTGTTCCACTGATTAATTGTTCTAAGTGTCAGGAAATTTCTCCTTAGTTCTAAATTGCTTCTCTCCTTGATTAGTTTCCACCCATTGCTTCTTCTTCTGCTTTGGAGAATAGCTTGACTCCCTCTTCTTTGTGGTAGCTCCTGAGATTTATTTATTTATTATTTATTTATTTAATTGCACTTTTATACCGCCCTTCTCCCGAAGGGCTCAGGGTGGTGTACAGCCCATAGTAAAAACAATAGAGACACAAAAGTTAAAAACAATTAAAACAAATTCAATGATTAGGCCATATTATTAAAACCCCATTAAAAACTAAAATACCCATTAAAATTCATCCTTCCATCAGACCAGCTTGATGAAATAGCAGGGTCTTAAGGGCACGACGGAAGGCGCAGAGGTCGGGGATCCTTCGTATCTCCGGGGGCAGTTCGTTCCATAGGGCAGAGGCCCCACAGAGAAGGCTCTCTCCCTGGGGGTCACCAGTCGACATAGTTTGACCGACGGCACCCTGAGGAGGCCCTCTCTGTGGGAGCGTACCGGCCGATGGGAGGCAATCTTGGAATATTCGAAGACTGTTGTCATGTCTTCCCTAGTCAGTGGTGAAATCTAAAATTTGTTACTACCGGTTCTGTGGGTGTGGCTTGGGGGGGTACTACCCATCTCCATCGCTACCGGATCGGGTGATCTGGTCCGAACCGGGAGCATTTCACCCTTCCCCTAGTCCTTCTTTTCATCAAACTAGATATACCCAGTTCCTGCAACCATTCTTCATATGTTTTAGCCTCCAGTCCCCTAAAAACGGTCACGGCAAGCCACTTCGAAAATGTTACTAAGAAAACTGTGTCCAGCTAGTCATCAGGAATGAAGACTGACTCAAAGGAATAATTAAAAAAAACAACAACAACTAGGAATGTTGTTTTTAATGGGAATGTTTTCCAGCCTTTCATATCAAATCAATATGGAAAGCCATATTCGTTCCACTGAAAGCCATATGGATTTCAGTGGAACGAATGCCAAATCAGGGCACGAAGAATTGCAGCCTTAGAGGTTGACGTTTAAAATCGAATTCCAGTTCCAGAATACATTGTCAACGGGAACTATAGATCATAATCAACTACTGGCCTTGCTTTGGTTTTGATTGATAGATTAAAAATATTTTGGTTCCACTTCTGATTTTAAATGTCCCAAAATATAGTGCTGACAACTCTAGCCGTTTAATTATTTAACCACGCCATTATTTTTTTTTGCTTCTGCTCAGAAAAATAAAACCCCCGAGAGATCACACACGTTTGCAGCCTGTGGTTCTTAATTCATTATTTCCACCATTGCCTTCACAAGCAAAAGCTTGGTGATTGTGATACTACTTTTATTATGCTTGCACGCTATGCTGCAGCGTTATTTTTAACACAATATTTAAGGTACACCCTTCTGTATTTTGTATTAGTTTGTGATATACAGTGGATCATTCTTCTGGAGAGAAGCGATTTAAATACTGATGTAATAATAATAATAATAATTATAATAATGGTGGAATAGATAGAAATGTAGAAATTGCTACTAAGCATAAGAAAGCCAGTTTGGGTATCAGACTCAAAACCAGGAGACCAGTGAATTCTGGTCCTGCCTTAGTCAAAAGAACAGCTGGATGGCAAACTACTCCTGAAAAATTTTACCAAGAAAACTGGAGAGATTTGTCCAGGCAGCCTCTGAGACAGTAGTGGGATTCAAACAATTTACGGCCAGGGTGGGTGTGGCCAGGGTGTGACAGGCAGCACTTGGCCTGCACCCCTCCCCCCGGGAGCAAAAATGGGCTGAGGGGGGAATGCAGCTCCTCATGCCCCATTTTGGGCCTAGTAGGCCTCCCTACACTTGCCTGGGAACCAAAATGTGGCGCATGAGGACTCCTGGAAGGGGCGGGTGGGAAGGGGCGGGGCCACCCAGCAGTTTAACTATTGTTTCATCCGAACCGGCTGAATCCCACCATTGCTCTGAGAATCATATACAATTAAAAGGAAAAGGGAAAAAAACCCTTGATCCTAAAGATTCATATCAAGATAATACAGTATTTTAAAATAGATTGCTCTAAAGTGGGGTGGGGAACTATGGCCCTTTTATGACTTGTGGACTTCAACTCCCAGAATTCCTGAGCCAGCATGTCAGGCTTGGGAATTCTGGGAGTTGAAGTCCACAAGTCGTAAAACAGCCATTGTTCCCCACCCCTGCTCTACAATAAGGCCCTCTATGTTAACCTTAAATTAAGGTGTGTCGCATTGTGAAATGTAAATTTTGTTATTCTGACAGAAAAAGGAATGTGTTTGGAAGTTACACAGTGAATCTGGAGGTATATTTTCTTCTCCTCATCTACACCTGTTTCCACATCACCTGTACGTTGGTACTCTGGGAGGACTACTACTTGCTGTTAATCCTGTACGTAACTTCCTAGCTTTGCATGCATGAAGTTCTAGATTCACTGTAGGCTTTAAAAACTCTGAATAAAGGGGCTACAGAGAAGAAGACTTTTGATAATGTTAAAGTTACTGAATATATTTAATGTATTATTTTCTGATGCAAGGATTTCAAACTATGTTAGCATTTATTAATTCAAGGTAATGATAGAAATGGCACATGTTAAGGGATCACAAGCTAATTATTTTATTTATCAGCTCCTTGTTAATTTAATTATTGTGGAATTGTAACCACCTATGTAAAATGGTATAGTATTTACAGAGATGTGCACAAGTAAAAATTAGCGAATGATTTTTGCATAGATATTACTGCAGTAGTGAATTAATCCCTCTTCGTTATTTAATGTGATTTCATGTTGCCTTATTTCAACAACAGATGCTTTTTCTTTAAAATATTTGAAATGTAGGAAAGCAGAATTGGTAGTTGCTCCTTTGTTATCTGATTAAGTTAGGTAGCTATTACAATCTGTCTCTCCCTATGTAAGAAGGCATAGAGAATGACCTTGAAGGACAGGAAAAAAAGCTTGTTACCAAGGCAATGGTTAGATAAACAGGGCTTGAGCCCAGGCTACCAAAGTAATTAGAGAAAGCAGCCCTTTCCCTAGCTCATATGAAGATGACATAAGTGAGGGAGAAGCACATTCAGACTTGCAAGGTTATGTAACTGTAGCTCTCACAATAAAATTAGTCCTGTCCTATATGGCGTTGTTTTCTACTATGATCTATCTTGTAAGGTTGACACATAGGCGTTTCTGAGAATCTGAATTTAGGAAAATTCTTTCCACTGCTGCTTTTTAGTTAATTGTTTGTTTGTTTCCAGTCTTTGTTTGAATGCCTTAATTTCTCATTAGTTTAACATATGGAGCATCTTAATTGTTAACACAATTAACACATTGTGTTAATTATTTGCTTTTGCAGATTATGGGGAAAACTGTTTGGAAAACCATTTGTGGGAAACCGATCTTCTCCTCACCCCATTGCGACAAAGATTATGTATACGTTGGCTGCGTGGATGGAAATTTATACTGCTTTAGTCATTTTGGAGAAAAGGTTAAAAATTATTGTACTATTTAATAGTTGAAACTTCTAAAATAACTAGTTCAACCTGGGATTTTTTTTTTTACTATTAACTTTAGATTTGCTTTTTATGTTGCCCATAGAAGCTTTTGTTTTAATATCTGTCATTTTGCTTCCCACAGTAGTTCCCATTAAATGCCTGTGAGAAGCCCCAAAAGAGCACAAGAAGCAGGGGTGAAATCCAGAAGGTTCTGATAGGTTCTGGAGAACCGGTAGCGGAAATTTTGAGTAGTTCAGAGAACTGGTAGCAGAAATTTTGAGCAGTTCAGAGAACCGGTAGCGGAAATTTTGAGCAATTCAGAGAATTGGTAGCGGAAATTTTGAGTAGTTTGGAGAACCGGTAGCGGAAATTTTGAGTAGTTCAGAGAACCGGTAGCGGAAATTTTGAGCAGTTCAGAGAACCGGTAGCGGAAATTTTGAGCAGTTCAGAGAACCGGTAGCGGAAATTTTGAGCAGTTCAGAGAATTGGTAGCGGAAATTTTGAGTAGTTCAGAGAACTGGTAGCGGAAATTTTGAGCAGCTCAGAGAATTGGTAGCGGAAATTTTGAGTAGTTTGGAGAACCAGTAGCAGAAATTTTGAGCAGTTCGGAGAACCAGTAGCGGAAATTTTGAGTAGTTTGGAGAACCAGCAAATACCACCTCTGGCTGGCCCCAGAGTGGGGAGGGAATGGAGTTTTTGCAATATCTTTCCCCCAGGAGTGGGGAGGGAATGGGGATTTTGCAGTATCCTTCCCCTGCCCTGCCACGCCCACCAAGCCACAACATGCCCACCAAGCCACACTCACAGAACCGGTAGTAAAAAAAATTTGGATTTCGCTACTGACAAGAAGCTACAGCATTGTTCCAATTGTTCCTGTCTTCTCAAATGCAGCATACATGATTACAATAGATAAGAACCTTGTACCAATCATAGAACGGGGCAATTTAGGATGGGTGTGAAACTCACTTGAGCAAAGAATAGAATGAGATTCCTGCTTTTGATTTGCGGTTCCAGAATACCGAAAAGCACAAGACATTATCAATGCAAGCAAAATGGTATTTTTCTGGGTTATTTTTTCTAATCCTTTGACACCTGATATAGAAACTCTTGGTGCGAGAAGGGAAAATTGGATCCATTGTTGATAGCTTCTTCATCAAACAATACTGAATGTTGTGTCTGGGCAGGTTCTGAGATTGTGAGGAATTGACACATAGTCATTGTTGCTTATGTCACACTTTCCTGTTGAGCAGGATCTCTATTGTGGTAGCAATCTGATGCAAAGAACCAACTAATTAATGCTTGTATCTTTTTTGGCCTCTCTTGATTATACTCATTTAGTTCCTTCCATCTCCATTCCTTCCTTCCTTCCTTCCTCTTCTCTTCATTTCTTTTCACAGCGTCTTCTGCTCTTTTGATTTGCCTTAAAGATATTTTTGAATTGCTTTTTGAAAATTCTTTCTTGCTCGTTTGTTCTTCCTGCTGATTGTTCATAATTGTTCGCTTCTGTTTTGTTTTGTTTTTTTCAACCGTGTAAATAATTGCAGAATGCATTCTTGTATGTGTGTGTCATCTTCCTGTGGGTTTAAACATTTTGCCTTTTTATAACTTTGTACGTAACTCTGCATCTGCATCTTGGACCCATTTGGGCTCCACTGATAGGGACTGGCTGCTGGTGGTATAATAAATAGTGACACCACAGTGATTTGAGTGTAGAATGTGTCTAGGGAAAAAAATCCCTGAGAATGTACTAAAACTGGACTGAGGAAGCCTTTGCTATGATTTAAAGAAATCCTTTAAATCCCCATGTAGTCCTTGACTTATGACCACAATTGAACCCACAATTAATTGTCGTTAAGTGAGACCAGGCCCTCATCTATTTTTTACATGTTGAACTGTTGTATACAGTACATTAATATTGTTGCAATATATGACTAAGATTTACAAAAACAAATGCAGATAGCCCTCGACTTCTCACCACAATTGAGCCCAAAATTTCTATTGCTAGGTGAGATGTTGGTTAAGTGAGTTTTGCCCCATTTTACAACCTTACTT
This sequence comes from Masticophis lateralis, assembly GCA_030761175.1. NCBI lineage: Eukaryota > Metazoa > Chordata > Lepidosauria > Squamata > Colubridae > Masticophis > Masticophis lateralis. Next base: position 13,328,836 of record JAUDYJ010000007.1, on the reverse strand, counting down.
GCTACAGTTGTTAAGTGAATTCCTGCAGCTGATAAGTTAGTAACCCGGGTTGTTAAGTGAATCTGGCCTCCCCGTTGACTTTGCTTGTCAGAAGGTGATCGCATGATCACCTGGGACTGTTGTGGCCCGTCAGCAGCCTGTGCGGATTGTAGCTGATTCTGACAGCGAGGAGGCTGGTGTGGTGTTGCGCCAGTGCAGCTGGCACCTGAATCAGACAGTGAAGAGGCTGGAGAAGATGTGATGCCAGAGGTAGGGATTCAGCCTTCAGAAACTCCAGAAGCTCCTTGAAATAAAAGAAGACGAAGAGGAGGAGCCTCTTCTCGATGCACGGGCATGCAGAGCTGCCAAAAGGCAGGAGTGGTTCCTCAGGAGGAGGTCTCCTCGAGAGTAAGGCTTGGGGCTAATTGGCCACTCCCTTAGCTTATTTAAGGAGGAACGCTGACTGAAGCAAGTTGTAGGGAACAACTTTAGTTCACTCTACTTCGCATCTGGATTTCTGCAGAATTGCTTCTGGGCTTTCTGCCAACCTTCATATGATTGTGATTACTTTATCTTTGGTTTCTTGTAGGCTGTTAAGAAAGCTTATTAACAGCCTTTGTTTTGAAAAAGACAGTTATTTTAGTAAATTCAGTTTTGTACAAATTTTGTGTGTGCTGTTCTTTGGGATCCGTAGCTGGGGCAGAACAGGGACACAGCAATGGTCATAAGTATGAACCAGTTGCCAAGCATCTGAGTTTTGATCACATGATCGTGGGGATGCCGCAAAGGTTGGAACTGTGAAAAACGGTGATGAGTCACATTTTTAAAAGCCGTGGTAACTTTGAGCGGTCACTATACAAACTGTCGTAAGTCAAAGACTATCTGTACTGCTTCCTATGGCACTGGATAAATTTACATTTCTTCCATTCTAGTGAAATTCTGTGAAGCTAATAAACCAGTTTGTAAAGGAGTGTAATTTGGACCACCCTTGTGCTGCTTTCTGTGGAGTTGAGTGGTCTTTTGTCCTTTTTATAAAAGGCTTTTCCTGGAAATGTTGAGCCATTCTGGGTTTTGTTTTGTTTTTTAATGTCACAAAAATCAACAGCATTCCTGTATTTCCTGTTTTAAAACATTGGGAAGGTAGAGAATCCACAACGCATTTCAATACGCTACACTCCCCGTCTGAATTAATAGAAATATGATTGAGCTTTTTTTCCGAGCTAAGCATCTGGCCTCAGATGGATCCCTGTTAGTTATTTGGGTTGTTTTCTGTTTTTAAAAAGTTCAAATACTGAAAATTCCTTGGTGTCCTTGGAAGAAAGCTATTCTATGAAGAAACTTCATTATAGTTTGGGTGACTTTTTCTGCATCCTTTCCAGCAGTTACCGTATTTTTCGGAGTATATGATACACTTTTTCCCACCTAAAAGAGGCTGAAAATTTGGGTTCGTCTTATACTCTGAATATAGCTTTTTCAAAGCTTTTTTTCAACCCTAACAAGGCGCTAGCGAGTGCAGCAATCTTCTGGGCTTTACCTGCTCCCTCCGAGTGCCAGCTGTGTTTTAGAAGCTTTTTTCAGTGAAGCGATCTTCTATGCTTTGCCTGCTCCCTCCTACTCTCAGCTGTGCTTTAGAAGCTTTTTTTCCAATCCTAACAAGGTGCTATCGAGTGAAGAGATCTCCGTGCTTTGCCTGCTTTTCTCATTGCTTTCTCTCTCCAAAGATCAGTTGTGCTTTAGAAGCTGTTTTTTATCCCCAAGCAGGGGATAAAAACCAGCAAACTAATGTACTGAAGCTGACCAGACTAAGGACGCTAGCCAGATGAGTACCTGGTATGCAGATTTTTTCCCCCCTAGTTTCCTCCCCAAAAACTAAGCTGCATCTTATACTCCGATTCGTCTTATGTTCCAAAAAATATGGTAAATGCCTCAAGTTGGCCCAGTCCCTGGTTGAATGGGTCAGGGATTGTCATCTCAGTCTCTCCTCTGCAGAAATCTGTAGCTCTTCCGAGACTATCTAGTTTCATTTTTATCTTCTTCAATAATTTCCTATTATTTGCAAACATGGTTGCAGCCCAGATCGTTTATCATTCTAAATCATTTCTAAATCAGCACACTATCCTGTACAGTTGCTTTACAGACCCCGTCTTTTGCATACTGTAATGAAGGATGTAAGAAATATTCCATTTATTTCTAAAGTCTGGTAATTCATAAGTAAAGGTAAAGGTTCCCCTTGCACATATGTGCTAGTCATTCCTGACTCTAGGGGGCGGTGCTCATCTCCATTTCAAAGCTGAAGAGCCAGTGCTGTCCAAAGACGTCTCCGTGGTCATGTGGCCAGCATGACTAAACGCCAAAGGTGCATGGAACGCTGTGACCTTCCCACCAAAGGCGGTCCCTATTTTTCTACTTGCATTTTTTACGTCTTTTGAACTGCTAGGTTGGCAGAAGCTGGGACAAGTAACGGGAGCTCACCCCGTTACGCGACACTAGGGATTTGAACCGCTGAACTGGCGATCTTTCGATCAACAATCTCAGCATCTTAGTTGCTGAGCCACCGCGTCCCTAATTCATAAGAGCACAGTGTGAGTTTAAATAATCATTCTGGAAAGATTTTGACCATCTTGGTTTGGTTGGAATTTTCTTTTGAAATCAACTGTGATTGCTAGGCTTGAGTTCCTGAGAGTTTCTCACTTAGCAAACTGTTGAAATCAGCCTTGATGTTAGGATTAAATTCAAGATTCTTCCTTTGACCTAAGTTCAGTGATAGATTGTCCTACAGCACAATGATCTATGTTGTATAAAATGCTGTTGGAGAAGTATGCATTGACCAAAACTATCCTAGAGAAATGATTGTCAAAAATCATCACAAAACTTATCTTCATTTCTGGTATAATCTTGGTATTTTCTTCAGGGTACAATGGTAAAATTCTCGTTCTACTAAATTACTTGTGGCTCATTAAAATATACCCTTTTTAAATGTTCTAATTTGTTTGGCATGCCCAATAGGATCATTTCTGACTCTAACTAAAACAATTTGCTATACTCTATGTTCAGCATACAGTGTGTGTGTGTGTGTGTGTGTGTGTGTGTGTGTGTGTGTGTGTGTGTATATATATATATATATATATATATATATATATATATATATATATATATATATATATTATATGATGCAGTGGCTCAGTGACTAAGATGCTGAGCTTGTCGATCGAAAGGTCGGCAGTTCAACGATTCAAATCCGTAGTGCTATGTAATGGGGTGAGCTCCCGTTACTTCTGCCAACCTAGCAGTTCGAAGCATGTAGAAATGCAAGTAGAATAGGGACTACCTTTGGTGGGAAGTAACTGCGTTCCGTGCGCCTTTGGCATTGAGTCATGCCAGCCACATGACCATGGAGACATCTTCGGACAGCACTGGCTCTTCAGCTTTGAAACAGAGATGAGCACCACCCCCTAGAGTCGGGAACGACTAGCACATATGTGCGAGGGGAACCTTTACCTTTATGTTCAGCAGGCCCTCTCAATAAGCAAAAAATATACAAAAATATTATATATTGAATATAATATATATATATATAATATTATATATATTATATATTGAGATATATAATTGATTGGAAGAATTAGCCCTTTTCTTAGATATTTTGTAAACATGGCTATAAAGTTGAACGTTTGTATATGCATCATAAACTTATAACAATGTATACAATGATTCTATCACATTGAAATTTCAATAACTGGTTTCATATTTTATTACTGTCCTACAGGTTTGGGCATTTTCCAGCAGTGGACCAATCTTTTCATCACCCTGTGTTTCACCTTTTTCCAGAGATATATTCTTTGGGTCCCATGACTGCTTTATTTATTGCTGCAACAGGGAAGGAAATGTATTATGGAAGTTTGAAACTACATCAAGAATTTATGCAACTCCATTTGTTTTCTGCAGTCCTAAGTTGGACAGTAGAACATTTCTGGTGGCGACTTCCACAGATGGTAGAATATGGATCCTGAATGCTAAGACTGGGGTGGTCGAAGGTCGAGGACAACTTCCAGGAGAGGTCTTCTCTTCGCCTATAGCCTGGGGATCGACAATTGTTGTAGGATGTAGAAACAACTACCTTTATTGTTTAGATCTATGTTTATCTAAAGCTAATAAAATTCTGTAACAATGAGCTTTCAAGAGTTTTTAATTTTCTACTTGAGAGCTAAATGTTTTCTTTGGTGTGAACTTTCTGGTTCAATATGTAGAGGAGGAAAACTAATTTTACACTTGATTTAAAGCATTTTAAAAGCAGAGACATCACCCTGCCAACAAAAGTGCGTATAGTCAAGGCTGTATGTTACAATGTATGGGTGTGAAAGTTGGACCATAAGAAAGGCTGAGTGCCAAATTGAGGCCTTTGAACTCTGGTGCTGGAGAAGACTCCTGCGAGTCTCTTGGACTGCAAGCCCATCAAATCGGACAGTCCTAGAGGAGATCAACCCTGACTGCTCTTTAGAAGGCCGGATCCTGAGGATGAAACTCAAATACTTTGGCCACCTAATGAGAAGAAAGGACTCACTGGAGAAGAGCCTAATGGAGTCACTGAAGCAGTTGGCATGAGATTAAATGGACTTCAGAGGATGGTAGAGGACAGGAAGGCCTGGAGGAACGTTGTCCATGGGGTTGCAATGGGTCAGACACAACTTCGCAACTAACAGCAACAAAAAGTACCGAATCAAGACCCCTATAAATCTGGGAGTTAGTGCTCTGTATTGAATATTATATCCAAAATGGAATATGATACTTCTAGAAACCAAACTGATGAATATTTATTTATTTACAAATTTTACAATTAAATTTAAAAAAAAATTATAACATATTTTGGCAGAAATTATTTGGAGTTGTGACTACAGTGCAGGTTAAAGGCCAAAAATTAGGCTATGTGGAAAAAGATTATCAGATGTTGCAGATATCTAAAGAAATGATATGTTCAGTTGAGGAGATTTCGGTATAGAATAAAACTTGCCGGGTATTAAAATTCTAAGTATAATTATGAAGGTTGGAAAGACATTGTCAAAAGAATACCGGGAGTTTATGACATCAATTTAACACTGATTTCAAATAAGATGGAAGATTTCTAACCAACACTGTGATTTTCTTTCTTATAGCTGCCCTTTTTATTTAGGGTTGCAACTCTGTTTCCCCCAAAATAAGACATCCCCTGATAATAAGCCCAATCGGGCTTTTGAATGCATAGCAATAAGGCCAAGCGCTTATTTCAGGGTTCAAAAAATATAAGATAGGGTCTTATTTTTGGGGAAACACGGTATAACAAGGATATTATGATATATCATTATCGTTATACAATGATACTGTAATACAGTGTGGAATAGCAATATCCTACAAAGAATAATTGTACATAGGAACCTTTTGCAATACAGTTTCTAACCAAATCGCTCTATGTCTTAATGTGATGTCTAAATATCATAAAACAGGATTTCCAAAAATTATGACTTATTTATTTACCACTTTAAACCAAAATTAAGCCAGCCATCCTGCAGGTTAGTGTGATCTTGAAGCATTGATTATCCATCTCGAAATAAGAGTTTTCTCTTGTCTCAAAGACATTTTCAGCAAAACTCCTGAGGGGAAAGCATTGCTCCATCTTTTTTCTCCTCTCCTTGTAAAGGTAGTCCTCAACTTACGATCACAATTGAGCCCAAAATTTCTGTCATAAGCGAGACACCTGTTAAGTGAGTTTTGTCCCATTTTACCACTTTGTTTGCCACACTTGTTAACTGCAGTTGTTAAGTTAATAATGTGGTTGTTCAGTGAATCTGGCTTCCCCATTGACTCTTGTTTGTCAAAAGGTCACAAAAAAGTATTTACATGACCCCGGGACACAGCAGCCATCATAAATATGAGTCAGTTGCCAAAGGTCTCAATTTTGATCAGGTGACCATTGGGGATGCTGCAGTGGTCATAACTCTAAAAATGGTCATAAGTCACTTTGTTCATGCCATTGTAACTTCAAACGGTCACTAAACGAATTGTAAGTTGAGGACTACCTGACAGCCTGACTAGGTGGCTCAGTGGCTAAGACAGTGAGCTTATCGATCAGAAAGGTAAGCAGTTCGGTGGTTCAAATCCCTACTAGATGACCTCCAAGGTCCCTTCCAACTTTCTTACTGTATTTTTAAGCAGCACTTAATAATTTTTTTATTTTATTAAGTCATATTTCTATGCTGCCCACTCTCCGAGGACTCTGGGTGGCTTACACCAAAGACAGTATACTAAGTAGCCTATTGCCCCCAACAATCTGGGTCCTCATTCTACCCACCTCGGAAGGATGGAAGGTTGAGTCAACCTTGAGCCGGTAAGATTTGATCCGCTGATCTGCTGAACTAGCAGTCAGCTGCAGTACTGCACTCTAACCACTGTACCACCTCGGCTCCTTTTATGTATAAAATGCCAAGTATAGTTGCAATAAATGTGTTTCCTCCCATTAATAATTATCAACAATGGCTTTACTAAAAGTCTACTTAAGTCTTTCACACCTTTATGATTTTTTTGAAATGAATCAGTAAGTAAAAATAAAAAGTATTTTCTATAGAAACACAGCTATTTTTATTTATATAGAACAAGTTTTCAGTGATGGACCATTTACATTAAAATTGTGATGATCAAAAACTGAAAATAGAAATTCTACTAACATAATAACCCTTTAGTCATTGTTAATTTCGCCCAGGTTGTAATATATTCTAAAAACAGTTATAGTCATATATTAATTCAGGCTTTTGTTTTAAGGTAACCAGACACATTTAACCAAATGTAATGAATAAATAAACCTACCAACTTTCAGCATATTATAGTTTAATTGGAATTAAAATGATATTAGTGTAAGAAACAATTGCACTTTAAAACATTTGAAAAATTAAAAAAGTACACAAAACGAAATCCACAATTATACATGTTTGTAATTTTATACACCACTTTATGAACAATCGAGGCTAATCATTCATAACCTCAAATAATATTTTGCCTTTATCTAGAAAAAGTTACGCCCCCAATACCTGTTAGTGTATAGGATAATTCAGTCACTGCTGATATAAGTTCCATTAATGCCAACAAGGCTTGGATATGATTTAACTGTCTCTGGGTAAGGACCAAGTGTATGTTACAAAAAAATAAAATAAAATAAAATTGAGATCACAATTGTGCAAAGTGGTTTGATCAGTTTTAAAGGGTTGGAAGTTATTCCAGGTTTATTTGTTTATTAAGAAAGGCTTCAACAAAGCTTAAGCAAAGTAACACTTCATTGGTATTTAGTGCAAAAGTTCAAGTTGACCTGATATGAAATGACAATGTTTAAAACAGGCTTCTGGAAATGCTTACAAAGAAAATATTTTACGTAGCCCAGCTTTGATCCAATCACTGATGCAGAAATCGAGACCGTTAATACAAAACTGTTGCATGGAAAGCCAACCATTTGGCCTGCAGGAATGTCTCTGTACATGCGGAACAGCAGAGAAAGTAATTCACCTGTTGTCTCGCATCACCTGTGAAGTAGAGCAAAGGGAATAGATGCTCCATCGCTGTCCAGGAGTCTTTTAATGTTGAAGGATAATTACGGCTATAAGTGTTGCGAATAAATAGGTTGGGATCGTGGCTGATCCTGAAAGACCAAAGTAAAATTGAGAGAACAGAGAAAGGTCCTATTGGCCCTTTACTCTTGTCCTGCTTTCCTGGACTGAATATAGTTTTAATCCATGGTGAATCCTCATGCTTGAAAAGACTGCTTTCAAACTATTTACAAGACTATAAGTTCTGCGTTAACCATCCCTAGACTTATTTTGGGAGTTCTGTTTCCATTATTTTCTCATGCAAATGATACCCACTTTCCCTGCAAAATTACTTTCTTTTTTTTTCCGCTTTGCCCTGTCCACTTCACCAATTTCTTTCCCCCCTCCCCGGTCCTCTTTTTTCTCCAACTCTGTTCTCCCAATCTAGAAGTCTCATTGAGTTGGAGGAAATTTGAGAGTTGTACACATATTTTATTTATTTATTTTTTGCAACAGCATGTTGACAGAAGTATATGCACATTAAAATGCTTGTAAATATATTATAGGCCACCGTCGGGGTAGGGAATTGTGTGAACCTTAGTCACAACAGAGCTTTACTAAACTTGCATCCATTTCTACTAACTATACGTTGCTTGTAACATATTCAGTAGAAGCTGTTCCTGGGGGGGTCAGCTAATTAAACATTGCATCATCTACGATAATGAAAGCAGTAAATTGTGGGTGAGCAAAAGCCTGACATCCAGAAGAAAGGCAAACTGTTTTTGAACTGAAGATCCAGGTCATGACATTTTACTGTCCCTAAAGATCATTTAGCTGCTGTGAATAGGAATTAACTCACTGTTACTTCACATTTTATGTGAATGGCAAAAAAAAAGAAGTGGGAAATGTGAGTATGCGCCGTCCACCCATGTGTGCAACATCAAACAATATGGCAATTCGCTTGTGCGCATTGTTCCTGCGTGCGGTGTCAAAAACACAGCGATATAAGACAGGATTGCGCCAAACCAGCTGAATCCCACCTCTGCAAAAAAGGTCATTTTTCATTCTTCAAACCCCCCAACTTGGCTCTATATATTGAGTTACTAGGAGATCCTAACTTCGTCCTTTAAGTTGTATTTCTAAGAGGCTTTCCTGATCTCATTTAAGATGTGTCTTGAAGAAGGTTTAGGTCCTGCATTCACTTAAAAGTGACAATGGCTACAAGAATAACTTTCTTTAGGACAGTTACTCAGCTATCAAACTTAGCATCTTTGTGCTTCTCCATAAACACAACAAACGTTTGCTCCTATGCTTCAATGCCTATTCAGTCACTGCATTGGTTTGGTTGTCTTGGACCAAAATTGCAATTTTTATACTGCTCCTTGAATTAGTGTTTTTCCTGATTCTAGATCCGTAGTGTGTGGTTTGGTTTTTGTTCTTGTTTTGAGGTGGGATTTTTGAATGAGAATGTGATTTTGGTAGACTGCGCTTCTCTGTCTTAAAAGTGTTTTCATTCCAAACTGATGTTACAATTAAGCGAAATAGAAATTCTGAATTCAAATTTTGTTTCAACCATTTTTTTACCCAACAATCTGATGTTTAGTACAATACAACACTATTTTTGCATATTTACACGTCTAACTAGAAAATATAACTGACTGATAATTTAGGAATACCCGTTTTAAAGGGCAGCAATACTCAGGGGCAAATAGATCACATTTTCCTTACGATTAGCTTTTCGAATCAAAGGCTTTCGTAGCTCAGCTGCAAGTCTTATAAAATAGCAAAGATTTAGGAGGATTCTTTATCTTTGTTGCTGTCCAGCTGGCTGGAATTTGGCAGTCCCAATTCAGTTTCCCTCGTTAAACCAATTCCATAATCTCGAATCAGATCTAATTCCAGGACAAAAAGTAATATGTATTAACACAATAGCTACACTTTCACCTAATGTCATTAACAGGAACACTCTGCTCATAGTTTGCAAAGGTAATAGGCAGTAGCACGGCACAGGTGTTAAAGCGGAAACTGCTCATGAAGCTTGGGGAACAGAATGATGACCCTAAAATACGGCTTACTGGAATGAAGGATAAAGCGGTTGGATTTTCCACCCTATTTGTCTGCTGTCCTCCAGATGTTGAAAATCAACATGTCTAAAAGATAACCAACGGAAAACGGTTGGACGAGCCTCCTTTAGATAATATGAATAGTATGGTGAAAAAGCCAAGATGGTATCACTGAAGCTCCACCATTGTTTAGGGGTAACAATTATAGCCGCCATCTGGACATTTTTTTAAACCACACCTTGTAGATATATCTGGAGATAACTTTGCTTTCGGTCACTTAAAGGTATTGTACATCATTATTTCTTGCATGACACGAGCAATAGATTTAGGACTGGAAATCCTCTTTTTAAACTATATTTTTTTTCTCTATACACCAATTTTCCTCCCTTTTTGTTGTTAGTGCTAGACATACATTTTTGTTTTGTTCTTCTGTTTTCTGTTCTACCATTTATGATAAGACTGAAAATCATGACACAGTTCTCTCCAAATACAACTGAGTTACTTATTCAGTGTGTTCTTATTGTACAGGTGTGTGAGGATAAAATGGAGGAGAGCAAGATATCTTGAGTTTCTGCAGAAATGAGTGTGTGTGTGTGTGTCTGTGTGTGAATAAATTAAAACATTATTGTTGCATGAATATATTTCTGGATATGAGGGAAATGAAAATGTAACAATGCGGTTTGCACGCAAGCTGTTGATGGCTCAAAGAATCATTTAGAGAAGCACAAGAAGAAAATATTTGATGTAACATAACTTGAGTGTGTTAATTAGTGAATCATTAAATACATTCAAGAAGTGTGACTAATGTTCAAAACTAAAAACCTCAGGAAATACTCTTTAGAATTTTTTAAAAAATTGGTGCTTTCATTATTCCCAAATTACATTTCATTATTTCTGGAGTCATTTTTTGCCAGATCAGAGGCAAATTAATTCAAAGTTATCTCGTAACTATGGCAGAAGCAGAGATCTTTCATATTCCTGTACCTGAGTGGCATTTGTAAAAATGTCCAAGTAAAATAATAGGTTTACGGAAAGCTGACATTCAACAACATTGAAGCAGTGATTCTTAAAATGGCCTGAAACTCAAAATAACTGCTTGAACATTCCTCTCATGATCCACAGTTCAATGTCTCTCATTGGTCGGAGTTCGCCCTTAAATGTGTTTTCAGGAGCATTTGCCATGTGAGAATATGAATTTAAAAAAGGAAATGGCTCTCCAACCAGAGTAAAACACAAAAATTTTCTATTTACTTGATGATCTGAGGACAGTCGCTCCAAGCTTTCGCTTTTCTCTTGGCTAAGGCCAACCAAGCAGGTTCGGTTGAGACTGGATTAGCATCCGGCGTAGAGAATCTCTTGGTGACTTCTTTAGCCAAAGGCGACGAAAGAGAATCGGTGATCTCCACTGCGAGAGAGAATGAGGAAAAGGGAAACTGTTAACCGCACCGTTGCAGAAATCTCTTAGGTTACCGCCTGCTTTCCCCTTGAGCGGAGTTGACATTTTGTTAAGAGAAACAAAGAAGCTGAGAATAAAGATCACAAGAGTCTGCCCTGGGAGGTGAGGAGGTGTAAAACAACAACAAAGTATTTTTCGGGAGCAACTCTTGTGGTTCCAGGTTTGCATCACCAAGTAGACAGAAGCGTAGGTGCTCTGCAGAATAATGAAAGTTATCTGAAGGGCAGCTCTCCTTCCCACGCTAAGAAATTATTAGAACCAAAAGGCAGAAGCAACCTAAATTAAAGTGGCATTTTTGCAGGGTTTTTTAAAAAAAGTATTACTTTTTTCTATCTTCCTTGCTTCTGTGTGTGTGTGTGTGTGTGTGTGTTGGGGGGGAGGATAGGCTTCCACACAGTAACCTAAACATGGACTTTACTATTTAAAGGCCACATATTACTTGGCAGAGAAAGAAAAAGATGTTTGTTAGATACCCCAGAAACCGAGAATGCATCTTATTCGAAATCAATGTTAAATTGATGTCATAAACTCCCTGTATTCTTTTGACAATGTCTTTCCAACCTTCATAATTATACTTAGAATTTTAGTACCCAGCAAGTTTTATTCTATACCGAAATCTCCTCAACTGAACATATTATTTCTTTAGATATCTGCAACATCCAATAACCTTTTTTCACATAGTCTAATTTTTGGCTTTTAGCCTGCACCGTAGTCACAACCCCAAATAATTTCTGCCAAAAATATGTTTGTTGGATAGCCTCAGAAACCGAGAATGCGTCAGAGATGGGCAGACTTTCAAAGCTGCAAAATCTGCCTATCTTTTAACACGTTCTTGGTTTTAGGGTATGGCACAAGACTGTTTCTTAAAGCAACTGGTAAGCCGAACACCTATTAAAATACTTACCAGCACAGAAATCAAATTTTGTTTCTCACATGTTCTTTTTTGCATGTGATAACACAACAGCTGAAAATTAGCTCGTTCTTTTATAATTTCACCAAGGATTGATAAAACAGCAGGATGCTAATAGATTTTTTTAATAATTTGCTGGCTAACATTATTAATAATGGAGTCTTTTACAGCTTGGACAAAACAGCAGGCAATTTTCCATCAAGAGGTTGGCTTTCATTTCTTCTCCATTTATTTAAAATAAAGGTAGTGTTTTGGGACACAGTAGCTCAGTGGCTAAGACGCTGAGCTTGTTGATCGAAAGGTCGGCAGTTCAGCAGTTCGAATCCCTAGTGCCGCGTAATGAGGTGAGCTCCCGTGACTTGTCCCAGCTTCTGCCAACCTAGCAGTTCGAAAGCACGTAAAAAATGCAAGTAGAAAAATAGGGACCACCTTTGGTGGGAAGGGAACAGCATTCCGTGCGCCTTTGGCGTTTAGTCATGCTGGCCACATGATCATGGAGACGTCTTCGGACAGCATTGGCTCTTTGGCTTTGAAACAGAGATGGGCACCGCCCCCTAGAGTCGGGAATGACTAGCACATATGTGCGAGGGGAACCTTTACCTTTTAGAATTTAAGGGAGTGGGGGAGGAAGAGGAAGAATTCAATGCTATATTTTAATGAGTGAATTTCATAGCATCCATAGAGTTAGTCAGATAAATCCAGATTTAAAAAATGATTAAAATGAATGCAGTGACATCATGACATCAATCCTCTTTTGTACTTGTGGCCATGATGGTGGATATGAGTGAACAATAGGACTGATACTGGGCTCATGTTACATTACTTCCCCTTTTCCTCTACCCATAGAAATCTAGGAAAAATTGCATTTAAGATTATTCCTACCCTATTGGGAGCAGACACTATTATTAAATTAATTTAATTTAATTTAATTTAATTTAATTATTTAATTAATTTAATTTAATTTAATTATTTAATTTAATTTAATTTAATTTAATTATTTAATTTAATTTAATTTAATTTAATTTAATTTAATATTGATTGATTGATTGATCGATTGATTGGTTCAATTTATATGCCGCCCTTCTCCGGAGACTCAGGGCGGCTTACAATGCGTTAAGCAATAGCCTTCATACTTTTGTATATACCTGCTTAGTAGGGCTTTCGGTCCCCCCCTAAGCGGTGTTCTTTTTTTATACAGTCAGCTTATTGCCCCCACAATCCGGGTCCTCATTTTACCTACCTCGGAAGGATGGAAGGCTGAGTCAACCTTGAGCCTGGTGAGATTTGAACTTGCAGTAATTGCAGGCAGCTGGCGGTACTTTAACAGCACTTAACAGCGCTTTAATCTGCTGCGCCACCAAGGCTCTTTCAAGAATCTATTCATTGATTAAAGTGGTCGCACCCTGAATTCTTGCCAAAATCAAAGGCTCCGGGTCAGTGGTGAAATCCGAACTGGTTTACTACCGGTTCGCTGGCTGGGTATGTACAGTGCACACCAAATGCGCACTGCACGTATTTGCATGCACAGTACGCACCAAAAGGGGGCTTGGGAAGGTAAGTAGAACAGCGAGGGAGGGGAATCAGATGTGGCATGCGAGCTTGGGAACCTTTTCCTAAACTTTTTAAAAGCATTTAAAAGGTAAAAAGGTAAAAGGTAAAAAAAAAAGGTTCTGATGATCACAGCTGTGGCGCGCGATCATTGGAACCTTATTTTTTACTTTTTAAAAGCATTTTCAAAAAATGCTTTTAAAAAGTTTAATGCTTTTAAATGCTTTTAATGCTTTTAAAAAGCATTAAAAATGCTTTTTAAAAGTTTTTTAAAAAGTTCTGAAGATCAGCTGAGCGACGCTCGATCGTCGGAACTTTTTTTTTTTTTTTTTACTTTTTAAGCATTTTTTTACTACCAATTCTCTGGAACCGGCAGTTTAAAATGCTTTAAAAAGTAAAAAAAAAAAATTAAAAAGTTCTGACGATTGTGCGTCACTCAGCTGATCTTCAGAATTTTTTTTTAACCTTTTTTTACTACTGATTTGGTGAACCAGTAGCATTTTTTTACTACCGGTTCATGCGAATTGGCCCAAACCGGTAGCATTTCACCCCTGCTCCGGATGCAGATTGATTCATGATTGTACAGAATACAGAATTCCTCTTTCCTTTTACAGGGAGTTCTTGACTTACAACAGTTCGTTTACAATGGCACTGAAAAAAGTTGACTTAGGACCACTTTTCCCACTTACGATTGCAGCATCTCAACGATCATGTGATCTAAATTCAGACCCTTGGCAACTAACTCATTTATGACGGTGGCTGTATCCCGGGATCATGTGAAACATTTTGCGACCTTTTGACAAGCAAAGTCAATGGGGAAGTCAGATTCATTTCACAACCATAGTACTAATATAACAACCCCAGTGATTCACTTAATAATTGTCTCACAAAACTCACTTAACAAATAACTCACTTAGCGACAGAAATGTTGGGCTCACTTGTGGCCATAAGTTGAGGACTACCACCTATTCTGTTCATCTGATTTGGAGAGAAGTAGGCTCAAGGTTGACTCAGCCTTCCATCCTTTCTAAGGTAGGTAAATTGTCATCTAGCGGTGCCCAGGGGTAGGGCGTTCTCTGTGGGTGCTCCCACCCTCTGGAATGAATTACCTACAGAGCTCTGGATGGCTCCTGATCTCCGCTCCTTTCGTCGGGAGCGGAAGACTTGGCTGTTCAAGCAAACAGGCTGACTCTGATTCTGGGTTTATTATTTATCATTAATTAATTATTTGATTTAAAATTCGATTTTATTGTACATGTTTCTTAAATTGTGTTCGCCGCCCTGAGTCCTTCGGGAGAAGGGCGGCATATAAATACATGTAATAAATAAATAAATAAATAAATTGAGGACCCAGTTTATGGGGGCAATAAGCTGACTTTGTATAAAAATAAAAAAGTATGAAGGCTATTGCTTAACGCATTGTAAGCCACCCTGAGTCTCCGGAGAAGAGCGGCATATAAATAAATAAATTAAAAAAAAAGTAAATGAAATCAGTGATGCTATTTTAGACAAAGTACTAAGTTGTATCTAGAGGATTTTAATTGGTCAGATAGGGTCTCTCTCTGGATGCAATCCAAAGTATTTTTGAATTTGATATTTGGAAGACTGCCTTTCAAAAGAGAAGCCAGCCGGAACGTTTATAGAATAAGAATAGATTATGGTGCTTAATTTATATCCTCCAAACAATAACCTATTCTGATGGTTATGGCTCTTTTTATGTGAACAAGCTCCATCATTTAATGTTATTTTATGTTACTAGCAGAGTAACAATAAATTATATGAAGTGCATACAATTTTGTGGAGGCCTCCCTTTTGTGTGCTGCCTTTCCATGAAATAAAATTAGTTCACTCCCTCTTGCCCTCATCATCCAAAGCTATTGCTTGTTTTTTAATCAACGAATCAGCTTTTATGCCTGAATGGCAGCATTTAAGAACTATATAAAAGAAGCCATAATTAGGAAACGGAATAATCTAGAGACGATTTCTTCAATAAGCTTCATGGAATAACCTATTTATTATATCACCACGACATTTGCTTACCATCGTAGCTTATAATCGCTTAACATTTTAACCATCTGCCACATCGGTATCCAGGGTCTACTTATCAATTGAGAAAAGCAAGTTTGGACTTAGAATTTGCTTCCATCTGACCTGGATGATTGAGAATTTCCATAGAAATTTAGCTGTGCATTTTGGGATGAACATTCTTTGAATGGGATGGGAGTATGAATGGATTTCTAGAAAAAGTTGCAGACGACAGGATTCAGGTGATCCCTGACGGCGCAGACAAACCTCCAAGGGGTCTCAGCGACTCTCAGAAAGAGTGCTAACGACCAGAGGACTGCAAAGAATATAAATCCTTCCATTCTCCACCATTCAGTCAGAACTGAGGATGCTTCTTGAAAGAGAAGTGAACCATCTTCAAGCAAAGCAAGTGTTGTGGTCTGCTGGTGGCCTGAGGAGCCGGCAGCAGAGTCAAACAGTGAGGAGGTTGGGGAGGAACACGGGCCTGTCCTGGAGTCTGGGGAAGGCTCAGACGAGGGCTCTGTGTCAAAGGCAGAAAGGGGGCCAGGGCTATCTGGGAGTTATGTGCTGCCTCCAGAATCTGACATCAGCGAGGCAGAAGAACAGTGTGAGCCTGTTCCCAGTGTGCGCATGTGCAGAGCTGCCAGAAGGCAAGAACAATTAAGGAAAAAAAGGGTGACTCAGGAGTAAGGCTTGGAGTTGATTGGCCCCCTCCCATAAGACATAAAAGAGGAGCAAACGGACGTGAGCGTTTGCAGGAAGCAATTAGTTCATATAGTCAATTCAAGCTCTGAGAAGTCCATTTGACTCTGTGCTCCATTTGGCCTTGCAAAACTAATTGACAGTTAGGTCTCTGGCAGCGTTTCAAGAGAGATAAAGGCTTATTAACATTACTCTGAAAGACTGATTTGCTTAACAACTGTGTTACTAATTTAACAACTGTGGTGATTCAGTTAATAATAAACCTCAAGAAAAGTCATAAAATGGGGGCAAGACTCACTTAACAAATTTCTCACTTAGCAACATAAATTTTGGGCTCGACTGTGGTCATAAGTCGAGGACTACCTGTATTCAAGGCGAGGTGAACCAACAAGGTCTTACATACTCAACCGTCTCAGAAATAAAATTGGAACTACAATTGCGACACAAAATATAAATCATACCTGTGACAGATGAAGGCAGGGTATTCGATTTTTTGAGCTGTTCTCTGCGTTCAAATCTTGATGTAGCC
Source organism: Masticophis lateralis (assembly GCA_030761175.1). Taxonomy (NCBI): domain Eukaryota; kingdom Metazoa; phylum Chordata; class Lepidosauria; order Squamata; family Colubridae; genus Masticophis; species Masticophis lateralis. Next base: position 13,312,080 of record JAUDYJ010000007.1, on the reverse strand, counting down.
GTCTCCATTTTTTTCTCCTCTTCTGGGCCAGTGGACTTTTGCAGTACGTTCGACCTGCTCACATTATTGCTTTTATTATCGGCTTGGTTGTTCACGCTGGCCTAATATAAAAAGTAACAGTATTTATTTATTATTTATTTATTACATGTATTTATATGCCGCCCTTCTCCCGAAGGACTCAGGGCGGCGAACACAAATTAAGAAACATGTACAATAAAATCGCACTTTAAATCAAATAACTAATTAATGATAAATAATAAACCCAGAATCAGATAAATGTTTATAAATGTATAAACATTTATGTGCTAAATATTAATATATTTATAGTGCAGACTCATATAGGTTGACTAGAAAGTACAAAGTATGGGCAAAGGACTAGTTACAAAGCATTTGTAAATGCCTGCAACCTTCCAGGTGCTATAACTGACATGGCACACATTTGAAATAAGAAGAGAAGAGAAGAGAAGAGAAGAGAAGAGAAGAGAAGAGAAGAGAAGAGAAGAGAAGAGAAGAGAAGAGAAGAGAAGAGAAGAGAAGAGAAGAGAAGTAGAAGAGAACAGAACAGAAGAGAATAGAATAGAACAGAAGAAAATAGAAGAAAACAGAATAGAACAGAAGAAAACAGAATAGAACAGAAGAAAACAGAAGAGAAGAGAAGAGAAGAAAATAGAACAGAAGAAAATAGAAGAAAATAGAACAGAAGAGAACAGAAGAAAATAGAAGAAAATAGAATAGAATAGAACAGAACAGAAGAAAATAGAAGAAAACAGAATGGAACAGAACAGAACAGAACAGAACAGAACAGAAGAAAACAGAATAGAATAGAATGGAATGGAATAGGAGAGGAGAGGAGAGGAGAGGAGAGGAGAGGAGAGGAGAGGAGAGGAGAGGAGAGAAGAGAAGAGAAGAGAAGAGAAGAGAAGAGAAGAGAAGAGAAGAGAAGAGAAGAGAAGAGAATGGAATAGGAGAGGAGAGGAGAGGAGAGGAGAGGAGAGGAGAGGAGAGAAGAAAACAGAACAGAATAGAATGGAATGGAATAGGAGAGGAGAGGAGAGGAGAGGAGAGGAGAGAAGAGGAGAGGAGAGAAGAGAAGAGAAGAGAAGAGAAGAGAAGAGAAGAGAAGAGAAGAGAAGAGAAGAGAAGAGAATGGAATAGGAGAGGAGAGGAGAGGAGAGGAGAGGAGAGGAGAGGAGAGGAGAGAAGAAAACAGAACAGAATAGAATGGAATGGAATAGGAGAGGAGAGGAGAGGAGAGGAGAGGAGAGAAGAGAAGAGAAGAGAAGAGAAGAGAAGAGAAGAGAAGAGAAGAGAAGAGAAGAGAAGAGAAGAGGACTTTATTGTCACTTTGAATGTACACTAAGTTGGCATACATTAAAAATGAAATTTTGTTGCATACAGCTCTTAAAGGGTCACCACCTCCAATTTTTCATTACATAAACAATGCAAGATAAATAAATAAATGCAAAATTATGTATACGCCAACATGACACAGAGAAACAAAACAGTCCAATTGTACATGTTTATTTATGGCCAGAAAATACAGAGAATGTTTGTGTGTAATGTGTGTGCATGGGCATCTTGTTCTTCCCATGGAACATCTTTATCAATATATTCATTTAATAAGACCAATGTCTGGAGAGAATGGCCATAATCAATTGGATAAATTATTATTAATAATAATTACGCCTTTGAAGACCACAGGAAAAAACTGTATTTGGTCCCATATGCCATTTGCTTGGTGACTCGCATTAATGGCTAGAAGTAAATTGCATCTATCTGGCAGATTCTGCATTGTTTGTCAACTTCATGAGGTGATCCAGATCAGAAAATAGACAATAACAGAATCTTGTGGGTTCCCCCTGCCTTTTTTTCTCCCTCTTATTGCTCATAGAGAATCAAAGAGAGCCAATCTGAGTGTCTTCCTCTGGCTTTCTCCTTTCCTGGGGTTCAAGGCCTACTTCAGAGGTTTTCATTTTTCCAGCAGCTTCAGAGTATCTCACACAAGGCCGTTTCCTAGCTAAATGGGCTTTGAAGTACAATGCAACGCTTTTGACATTGACTTTGATTTTCTATCTTTCATAGGCTAAGGAATGTGTTTTATTTTTGTTATGTTCTTCCTTTGCTTTTTGTTATAGGGTGGAAGCTGCAATGAGCCCAGAGAAGCTCTGGCAGCAGGTGCATTTGATAAAACAAATTTTAAAGAGGTAGATGTGAGATGAAGAGGGTCGCCTCCATCTCACTAAGCCATCATTCTGCCAAAGTAGTAACATTAGCTTTTTCTGTTTCTAGACTCAGAGCTTTACTTGAGTTTAATCATTTATTACTGGGGTGGGCAATTATGGCCCTTTTATTGACCTGCGGACTTCAATTCCCAGAATTCCTGAGCCAGCATAGCTCAGGAAGTCCTCTGGGAGTTGAAGTCCACAAGTCATAAAACATCCATATTTGCCCATCTCTGATGCATGGGTGAAATGCTCCCGGTTCAGACCGGTTCAGCCGATCTGGTAGTGATCGCGGCGGGTGGTTTGGAGAACCGGTAGCAATGGCGGTGCGAGGCTCTGCCCACCCGCCCGGTTATCATTACTTCCTGGTTTTAACCAGGAAGTAATGTGTTTTTTACCCTCTGTGTATTCACTCGCGCGTGCACCGATAAAGAAGGTAAGTAGATTTCACCCCTGCTCTGATGTATTATAATGAAAAGTTAACAGTGCTTTTGTTTATCCTGACCAGTTGCATTGCCCCTGCAGAAGATACCAGATGTCCCAAATAATATACTTTTCCCAACCCACATCCTGTTTTTCTGTGTTAAGATGCTTACATTTTCTTTAGCCAATTTCTCAGCCTGCTTGGCTTCTCTGGCTTGCCTCCTTTCCTCACGGGTTGCTTGCTGCTCCCGAAAGCCCTTCTGTTTTTGCAACGCCAAAGTGATCCAGAGAGGTTGGGCGGTTTCCCCTTTCTCCATCACTTTTGAACCATCGATGGAATGCCTGCTCTGAAGAACTGGCCTTTCTGGAAGATGGAACAGAGTCCAAGAATAATCCATGGTTAGGATGTTGGTGCTGATAGAAATGGAAGCAGTCCAAAGGAGGACACCTAGGAGACCTTATGTCTCTTGTGGGCAACCTCTTGCTTGAAACCTCCTAGTTGCTCTTACAAATCCATCTCAAATAAGCCACTGCACATGCATATTTTCAGACATTTTGGATGGCCTTGGATGCTCTATGTGCCTTATTTATTTCATTCCGCATATGTACAATCAATGTGTTTGCATATGTACAATCAGGGTTGTGTTTGACCTCAGGGTCCGAGTGGGCGTGGCTGGGGTGAGCATGGCCACCTCGATGTCCTGCTCGCCAAAGACTGCGGGAGGCTGTTGCAGCTGAAAACGGAGCTCAGGAGGGCCGACAGAGGCACCCTGGGCCAGTCCTTCACTGTTTCCAGGGCAGTCCTGCAGGCCAGATCTAAGCACCCCGTGGAACATTTCCTTTCCTGCTAAGTTCATTATCTTTCTCTCGGGCCATGAAATGATTCATTTTTCTTCTTTAAAAAGGCAGAAAAGAGATAATCTCTTATAGCACAGTGTTTCTTCCTCAGATGCAAATATTTGTTAGGTGGAACACCGATAGAGCACTTCAAAATCCCATATTTTTGATGGGAGCTTAATACGCCTCTGGAAAACAACTGGAAAATTCTTCCATGTTGCCAACTTTCTCAAAGCTTTATTAACAAGCTTTGCATCCCTCAGTTCCAATGTTGGCTGCCCTAAAAATGTCAAAACTGGTTTTAACTGTAAGCATCTGTGAGTACCAACACTTCTATCTATTTCTAGAAAGTGTGGGTGTTTTAATTTGGGATACATTTGATATGCTATTTTGGGTTATCCGAGCAAATTTTTAAGCTTGTAGGTGGCACATAGAACATGGAATATAGACTTCTAATTGCAGAATATCTGCAGAAAAGTCTTACACTCTTAAGCAGGAAGAAGCAATACAATGTAATTTCATAAGAGTTCCACTAGCAAGGACTTTTCTCAGAAGAACAAGCTGCTGTATATAAACAAAGGGATAAAGACAGATAAGTGAAGGGAAAGTTTTGCCATGTGTAGCAGCTCTGCGTATGTACCATATAAAAATGATTTGATACTTTTGAAAAAAATCGTGGCTTATTTTAAGTATCTGCCACTTTTGTTAGCTATTTTCTTTTTCAGGACTAAATAAAAGTCTATGACGTCACAGGTGGATACAGATCAGGGATGGGATTCAGAAATTTTAGCATCCGGTTCTCTGCCCGGTTGCTGGGTGGGCGTGGCCATGGTGAGTGTGGCCTACTGGGCCCCTTGCACCATGGGGGGGGGAGGTCTTTTCGCCCTCCCCAGACTCTGGAGGCTTTCCTCGAATTTCTGGGAGGACAAAAACAGCCTCCCCCGGGCTCTGGAGGGCCTCTGGAGGCCAGAAACGGGCCCGTTTCTGGACTTCCAAAATTTCCAGTAGGCCTGTTTTTCGCCCTCCCAGAGCCTCCACACACGTCCTTCACTTACCTGGCATCCAAAATGGCTGCACGGAGATTCCTGGGGGGGGAGGGACGGGATAGGCGGGGTCAGCCAGTCCTTGCAACAACTGGTTCGCCGAACTAGATTAAAATTAATACCCGGTTCACTCGAATTGGTCTGAACTGGCTGAATCCCACCCCTGGTACAGATGGATTTTATGGAATCTCCATTTTTCAGAGGCACCCAGTTTGTTCATGTTTGATCCATATTTTTGTTTGTGAATTCTCCTGATCTCTAAGAGTTGTTTTACATGCCTACATGTAAACATCTTTTGACACTTGCCTATTGAAAAGGGATTTAGGACAACTCGCCATGGCCAACTCACCACAGCTATCTCGTCACGGCCAACTCACCAGGGGACAACATGCCATGAGATCCACGTGAGATAACTCAATAAATATTATCCATCCCTGTTTCTTCTACATTATTCCAATTTTTGTCAGTGGAAATAATGACAAAGAAATAGTGGCAGATAATATTTATCACATGGAGTTATCCCATGTAGATTTGACACACAGCAAGTTGGCCACAGCTAGTTGTCCTGGATGCAGCAAGATGGCTGTGGAGAGATGGGCATGGCAAGATGGCAGCAATGAGCTGGCCACAGCGAATTGTTCCATTCTGGTTGGAAAGGGCACATCAGTCTTTATTTAAAATGATGTGAGTACCACGGTGTTTTCAGTATTCAACAAAGACTGCAGTCAATTGCAGATGATCAGCTGGCCGGCTCCAATACGCAGGCTGGTTTTTGGCACTGCCATGCACACAAAGGGATCACGCTCTGGAAAAGCCGAACTTCTGGGCTCTAGCATGCATGCGCACCCGGAGATCAGCTGGCTGGCGCGCATGCGCACACCAGTTTTTGGCACTGCCGCACACACGAAGGACAGCAGATTGTCACGCGCGCATGCAGACCAAAAACCCAGAAGACAAACAGGCAAGGTCTTCGCGTGCCACTTTGGGCACGTGTATCATAGGTTCACCATCACGGGTCTAGAAGCACAATAAAGCAGACATGCACCATATCCATTGACTGAGGATGAATGTCTTCTTAATTTTTAATTTAATGTTACTTTGTCCACCTTCCTCATGAACCTTCCTAACCAAAGTTAACTTTTTCAGGAGGAAGTTGTACTTAAGAGTTGCCTTTTACTCACCTTTTCTCAATGGTTCTGGCTTTTTTTCCACTTTCTCTCTCCAGGGCATGGTGATGGATGGAAAAAATGATTTCTTCTCTCTAGATTCTTCCTCCTCGTTTTTGCTTTCACTGGGCGCTTGGGAGGGGTGAGGACTCCCTTTACCTTCACTTTTTCTCCAGCTGGTGTCAGGTTCTACTTTAGATACCCTTTTCCCGATGGGCTCGGTGAAGTGAGATCTACGGGGTTTTGTGAGAGGAGATGTCGGCGGTGTTTGGCTGATTGGCTTCGGAGCCAGTGCAGGTTTTGGTGGCAGAGGTGATTTAGAAGCAGATTTTTCTTGACTAGGCGCAGACATAGGACCAGTGGGAGAAGATAAAGGTGCAACTATGGTGTAATTGCGACTAATAATAGTTAACGTGGCATTATCAGAATTAAGCCTTGCATCTTTTTTGTCTTGACTCAGAGATTTGCTATCTTTTAAGAATAAAGGTTTTGCATCTTGTTCATTGTCTGGGGTGAGTGGAGTTGGCAAGCCATCGAAACTATCTCCTGCACTGTATCTTTTCTTCTTCTTTTGCTCGGCTTGCTGGTCATAGTGAAAACGCAAGGAGTAATTGGTCCTCCTTAATTTCACTCCAAATGGGGAGACATTTTCTTCTCCACCTGGTGAAGCTCGGTCCAATTTTTTTGAACCAACATTGTGTTGGGTTTCCGCTGCTGACGAAGTTTCAACGGATGGGGAGAGTTCTTTATTTGGAGAATATGGGAGGCTTGGAACAAGAAAAGATGGGAGGTCTTTGGCAAACTTACAACCCTCAGTATTCCCTGCTACTTCCTTTCGCCCTCCGATTTTCCCAGGGGACGACCCTACATTCTTTGTACCAACCGGGGACTCCGTTTGGACTGACTCATTGTCTGAATGCAGAGTGGATGGACTCGGCTGCACAACTGCGTTTTCTGCTTCAGGAACAGTTTTATTCTCTGCAGCAGTTTTGGATATTTCTGAGAATTTCTGCCATGCGGGAGTTATAGAAAACTTTGCATTTGCGGACAAAGTCTTTCGTAAGTTACCATGGGAAGTACTTTGACCTTTTGCTGTCCAATCATCACTATGCCTATTAAGACTTCCACTGTCTTTCTCGTTGAATTTATCGTTTTCGGCCCCTTTTAAGATTTTTGAACGAATTGAAGCCCATTCATCCAGGATGGCTTGGTTGTCCGCTGCATCTTGAATATGCTTCGCTTTAATGCTGTTCGGCCTTCCGTCAACAGGTTTCTGGATGCTTTCAGTCTGAGCCGCCTCCATCACTTTCTTTTCTTCCGTTAAACCAAGTAAAGATTTGCAGGCTGTATCTTTTATCTGGTTGAGGTTTACTGCAGTGCCACAGAGTTGTGCTCCAGTGACCAAGATTGCTGTATGGGGAACACATGAAGAAGTTGGAAGACTACTAGAACTTCTACTAGACTTAGGGTCCTTAAATTCTTTTGTGGCCGAAGGAAGTGGAGCCTCTTTCACAGGTGTAACTGGACTTAAATTCACTTTGGGAAATATAATTTCTTTTTCTCCAGAAGACACTTGAAAGGTGAAGCCCCTGGACATTGTTTGCCGGGCGTCAACTTCCTGCCAACGTAATTCTTCACCAAGAACTCTTCCCTGCTCCTCAACTTCAATGTCCTGATGAACTCTTAGACTTCCTTCTTCCTTCTGCTCTTTGCCTGCCTGAGTTCTCTGTTGCTCTCCTGGTTCTTCTTTACATAGTAGCTCTTTCTCAACGGTTTCCAAATGTTCATCTTCTCGATGTTTTTTCATGTGTAGTTGGTGGGATTTCTTCTCTTCTTTTGGCTTTTCTAGTGACAGCTGATCTTCTAAAGAGAGGATTTTGTGTCTTTCCAATTGTTGGCCCTCAGTCCGTTGTGTAAACTCCTCCTGCTGCACCTCCTTTTCAGCCCGCAAATGCCCTATTTCTGCTGGCGCTATTTTACTATGCTGTGTTGATCCAACCAATTTTGCAGTTTTTTGCTGCTTTTGTTCATTTGTACTAAATTGCTTTTCATTCAGATTTTGCTGTTGCTCTTCTTGTCCCTTCAGTTTCATAGCCGTTCCTTTCTCTTGCAGTTTGTTTCTATCGTCTAAGTTTTTGCTGTTTTCTTGTTCTTTCTTGTTCTGTCCTATTTCTCTTTTTTGCTCTGGAAGTAGCTGTTGGTTCAGTTCAGACAGCTTTTCAGTTTGAAGTGTTTTAAGTTCTTTCATCTTCTGCTTTTCCAAATACGGATGGCTTATTTTTTCTTCCTGAGCCTTTCGCTTTTCTAGTTCTTCCTTTTTCTCCTTCCATCCCTGCTGGATCAAATTGTCATTAAGTTCTGTTTCTTGATGTCTCTTTTCTTCTTTTGGATCTTTGACTTTCTGCTCTTTCTGTAGCGTACAATCTTTATGCTTTTGTTCTTCTTGTTCATATTGTTTCTTCTTTTCCTCCTGTTGCCTTTGTGTCTCCTGTTCACGCCGCTTCTGTTCTTCCTGCCGTTGTCTTTGGATCTCCAGTTCACCTTGTCTCTTTGCTTCCTCCTCCCTCTGTCTTTGTATCTCTAATTCATGTTGTCTCTTTTCTTCTTCCTCCCGCTGTCTTTGTAGTTCTAATTCACGTTGTCTCTTTTGTTCTTCCTCCCGCTGTCTTTGTATCTCTAGTTCATGTTGTCTTTTTCGTTCTACCTCCCGCTGTCTTTGTCTCTCTAATTCATGTTGTCTCTTCTGTTCTTCCTCCCTCTGTCTTTGTATCTCTAGTTCACGTTGTCTCTTTTCTTCTTCCTCCTGCTGTCTTTGAAGTTCTAGTTCACATTGTCTCTTTTGTTCTTCCTCCCACTGTCTTTGTATCGCTAATTCACGTTGTCTCTTTTCTTCTTCCTCCCACTGTCTTTGTATCTCTAGTTCATGTTGTCTTTTTCGTTCTACCTCCCGCTGTCTTTGTCTCTCTAATTCATGTTGTCTCTTCTGTTCTTCCTCCCTCTGTCTTTGTATCTCTAATTCACATTGTCTCTTTTCTTCTTCCTCCCGCTGTCTTTGAAGTTCTAGTTCACATTGTCTCTTTTGTTCTTCCTCCCGCTGTCTTTGTATCTCTAATTCACGTTGTCTCTTTTCTTCTTCCTCCCGCTGTCTTTGCAGTTCTAGTTCACGTTGTCTTTTTTGTTCGGTCTCCCGCTGTCTTTGAATCTCCAGTTCATGTTGTTTCCTTGCTTCTTCCTGATGTTGCCTTTGAACCTCCAGTTCATATTGTCTTTTTTGTTCTTTCTCGTGCTGTCTTTGGACCTCCAGTTCAAGTTGCCTCTTTGCTTCTTCCTGCTGTCTTTGTAGTTCCATTTCACATTGTCTCTTTTGTTCTTCCTGCTGTTGTCTTTGGACCTCCAGTTCACCCTGTCTTTTTGCTTCTACCTGCTGCCTTTGTGCCTCTAGTTCTTGTTGCTTCTTCTTTTTCTCCTTCTGCCATTGCAAGTCCATTTCACGGAGTTTCCGCTGTTCCTGCTTTCTTTGTGCCTCTAGTTCATGTTGTGCCTGTTCTTGGTCCGTTTGTTTTTGTTCCTCAAGATCCTGAGATTTTTTTGGGATTTGTGCCTGCAATTTTTCAGGCCCTTTTCCATTCCTTTCCTGTTTTTCTTGTTCTTTTAGCCCTTTTTCCTGATGATCTTGATCTTTTTTCTCCTCCGTTTCGTAAAGTTGTTCTTCCTGAAGTTTCTGTTTCTTCCCTACTTGTTCTCCTTGGCTTCCCTCAAATTCTTGAAGTCTTTTGTGTTCCATAGGGCTTTTGAATTTTGTTTCAGCCATTTGTTCCTTCTTCCCTGCCTCAAGATGTATCCAGTGGTCTTGTTTTCGTTTTCCTTCAGTTTTCTGTTCGTGGACTTCTCCATGCTGGGTTAACTTGTCTGGTCTATAATAGCTATCATCTTTTGTCACTTTATCCTCAGTGCCCTGCGATTCTAGGATATCTTGTCCAAAGTCAGTTTCTATTAAACTTTGTACCTCCTAGAATTGGGAAATAAAAATAAGTTTACTTAATGCAGTAGAAGGTTATTACAATCAAATTCCAATTTTATATAAACCTTAAGATTTGTGATGAATTACAGTAGTCCTCAATTTACAACTGTTCATTTAGTGACTATTCGAAGTTGCAGCAGCACTGAAAAAGGTGATTTAATGACTGTTTTTCACACTTAACAACTGTTGCAACATCCCTCATGATCATTTGATCAAAATTTGGATGCTTGGCAACTGGTTCATGTCTAGGACAGTTGCATTGTTCATGTGATCCCCTTTTGGGACCTTCTGACACCAGGGGTGGGTTCTAAACATTTTTACTACTGGTTCTGTGGGCGTGGCTTATTTTGTGGGCATGGCTTGATGGTCATGTGACAATTATTTTGGATTTAGTCAAGGTACTGATCTACCAGGCTTTTAACTGCTTGCAGAGCTGTACCGATCTACCCATTTATTTTTTGCAGGCATTGGTTTACCCATTTACTTTTGCAGGCCCTGGTCTACTCATGTATTTTTGCAGGGACTGATCAACTCATGCATTTTTGCAGGCATCGGTCTACCCATTTATTTTTGCAGGTACTGATCTACTCATGTATTTTTGCAGGCATTGATCTATTCATGTATTTTTGCAGGCGCTGATCTACTCATGTATTTTTGCAGGCACTGGTCTACCCATTTATTTTTGCAGGCACTGATCTACTCATGTATTTTTGCAGGCACCGGTCTACTCATTTGTTTTCTTTTAACACTGATCAGCTGTAGGGCGGCCCTTTGAAGCCTCCGGCGAGAGTTTAAACAGTTTTCTTCCCTCTAGCCATCAGCTGGGACTCAGGAGGCAGCAATAGATTGGGGGTGGGGCCAAATAAAAGGTAAGAATAACGCTGGGGGTGGGGTGTGGGGGGGGCAGGGGGCAGAACTGGTTCGATGATGTCATATCGTCACCGCTACCGGCTCGGGAGAACCAGGCCGAACCAAGAGGAACCCACCACTGTCTGATACGCAAACTCAATAGGGAAGCCAGATTCACTTACTGGAACAACCGTGTTACTATCTTAGCAACTGCAGTGGTTCACTTTACAACTGTGGCAAGAAAGGTTGTAAAATGGGGCAAAATTCACTCAACAACTGTCTCACTTAGCAACAGAAATTGTGATCGTAAGTCGAGGGCTATCTGCATTTGTTTTTGTAAATCTTAGTCATATATTGCAACAATATTAATGTACTCTATATAACATTTCAACATGCATAAAATAGATTAGGGCCTGGTAATTTGTCTCATGTTGACTCCATCTTGGTTTCAAGCATTTCGAACTGGCAAGTTCATTTTTGAGACTGGTGTGTGTGTGTGTGTGTGTGTGTGTGTGTGTATTCTAAACACACAGGCATAGCATTGAACTGTTATGTATGAAACAGTGGTGGGTTGCTCCTGGTTCGCACCGGTTCGTAAGAACCGGTAGTAATAATTTGTACTAGTTCCGAGAATCGGTAATAACATTGGCTGGCCATGCCCCCGAACTGGTCTCCGGCCTGGTCACTTACCCTGCCCACCTCTTCAGAGGCTTTTTTTTTTAACTTTTAGAAGCATTTTTTCTACAACCTCTTCACCCAAAGAGGTGGTAAAAAAAATGCTTTGAAAAGACTCTGACGATCCCAGCTGAGTGGCCTGATCGGCAGAGTTTTTCAATGCATTTTTTTCTGCAACCTCTTAAAGTTGTAGAAAAAATGCTTTTAAAAGTAAAAAAAAAAAAAGTTGGCCATGCCCACCCAGTCACATTATCCCCCCACCAAGCCATGCCCGCAAAATAAGCCACGCCCACAGAACTGGTAGTAAAAAAATTTAGAGCCCACCCCTGGTATGGAAGTACCTATTTTGTGGGGGAGATGGGACAATTAGCATCCTACCATTTAGAAAAGTTATCCATTCAGAAATTCACTATTCATCTAAGAAAATTTCAGGATATATAACCGGCAAGATCTTGTATTCAGAGACATAAGGAAGAATATTTTTTCCCCTTTAAATAAGAGAATAAGAACTCAAGATGCATGTATGTAAATGATGAAAAATTCATAAGCAAAGCATCTTCCAGTATCTGCTAATAAGATCATGCAGATTGTAACAAGAAAAAAGGCATAAATGCATACTACACTCAAACTTAATGTGTACAATTGGTTCTACTTCTAATTTATTTATAACAAAAGATAAAGGTTTATCTACAATAGTAGATGAAAGTTGTGAAACAATAATTTGCTGTTCAAATTGCTCATGCTTCTTTGAGATTTTGCCCAACAGATTTATAAAAGTTTCCGCCCCAATAGAATATTTGTAGCTCAGGGTTGAACTGTGGAGTCCTTGGTGTTCTCTGAGCTTGGTGGTTTTCTTGTAGTCATTTCATTATCAGGCTAGGTAACATCTTTAGTACTACCAAATATTAGTATTACTTAGTACATACTCCTGTTTATCTATAGTAGCTTGCCCTACCAGTATATAGAGGGGGGAAAGTGGAGGTATGTGCTTTTCTCCTTGGTAGCTCCTTGATTAGGAAATTATTTTCTGTTAAGATTGTTTGTCTGGTGTTAATCCCTGCTTATCTGGGTGTTGGTTGTTGCGGAGGATGCCTTTTTGTTTCCTCCTTAGCTTTTTATTGTCTCTTTTAAATGATGTATAAATATCTCTAGAGTATATACATTTTTGAAGTCCATGTACATTTCTTTTACAGATGAACAGGAAAAAGCATACTGAATGCAGGTCAGTCAATAAAATAGCGGAACCTGACCGTTATGACTTTATATCTGAGAAATGATCATCATATACAGCAGGGCAGCAAATCTCCCAAATGGTATGAGGTTGATTCAAATCCATGAATACCAGCGGAAGTGTAATACTGAAAGATTCGAAGGTTACTTAATATTCTTACAAGAGCTTTATGTCCTACAATCAGCAGCTAAAATTCAGAACTCCGTAGGAATCAATTCAATACCTTTGACAATCTGTGCTTTTTGGAAACTCTCTGATTCTTTGGCCTGACTGAGAGTTTGTGCTTTGCTGCACTGTTGTCCAGACAAGAAGTGGCTAACGGGATGGCATCAAGGTTGACAGTTTCGATGGTTCCAGAAGGGGAATGGTGTCTTTTTGGCCGAGATGACACTTTGACAGGCGTCACCTAGAGAAATCCCAAGACAAAGGAAAAATGATGGAAAGAAACGAGATCCTGTGTTTAAAGCAAAACAATTTCCAATCCAGTAACCATTCTAGAAATGAATTCAAAGCCACGTTCGGGAGTTTCTTTTATAACTTTCCTTCTTTATTTTTATAGTTTCCTGTGTCCCCAAGTGGCTTCAACAACTCTCAGAGAGAGTGCTAACAACCAGATGACTGCAAGGAATATAAATCCTTCCATCCCCCCATCATTCAGAACTAAAGAAGCTTCTTGGATGAGAAACAAAACGTCTTCAAAGAAAAGACAAAGGAAGTCCAGTTGCCTTTTGAAAAGGCCCCCTGTGGGACAACCATGACTTTGATGACTGAGAATCTCCAGAGACACTAACTCCAGGGGTGGGCTGCTGGGGGTTCGCACGAGTTCGGGAGAACCTCTAGCTAAGATTCTGTGCAGTTCGGAGAACCCCCAAATCCCACTCCTGGCTGGCTCTGCCCCGCCCATCCTGTCCTGCCACTCCCAGGAGTCCCCACACGGCCTGTTTTCGATGCAGGTAAGTGCAGGACACACACGGAAGCGCAGGGAGGGTGAAAAATGGGCCTACCGGAAGTTTGGGAAGTTCCTCCAGAGGGCCTCTGGAGCCTGGGGAGGCCATTTTTGCCCTCCAGAAGGCTCAAAGAAAGCCTCTGGAGCCCAGGAAGGGCAAAAATGCCCCCCCACACACACACCTTAGTTCAGGAGGCCGACTAGGCCATGTCCACCATAGCAACGCCAACCCAGCAACTGGGCAGAGAACCCCTTGCTAAAATTTTTGAAGCCCACCCCTGGCTAGCTCCATAATCTGACAAAGGGCTTTCCATCACCACCCCCTCAGCACTACACAATATTATTTTTTACTGAGTTCTCTACTTCAAGACTCATGGCAACTAAAAATGCATTGGCACAAAACTCATTTTATCTGAACAAACTTTCAAGAGCTGTTCCTTGGATACAAACGGATTGCTTTGTCATCATGAGTTAACTTCTTCTAAACACCTTCTTCGGTGATCTTCCACTCATTGAAAGAACAGCACGGGGAGTTGATTGGAGACCTTTTCCATCATAAACGCCTACCCCTGCCACTGCACATGTAAGAGCTGGTACCAGGCAAGTATTTCTTTGGCTTTCACAACAGCAAATGTATGACAAAGTGCACTCTTTGAACATCCCTGCTGTTAACAAAACCATGTGACAAAAATCTCTTCAGAACGGTAGCTTCCCCTATGAATGATGTTCCCATATTTATGCCTTATTAGTGAAATTTTGAACTAAGCTGGGGAGAAATGCAGACCTAGTCTATTATATAGGACCTCTCATGGACTATGAATGCTAACTGTTGTGGCCTGTCAGTGGCCTGTGCAGATTGTAGCTGATTCTGACAGCGACGAGGCTGGTGTGGTGCTGCGCCAGCAGCCTGTACAGCTGGCACTCGAATCAGATAATGAGGAGGCTGGAGAAGATGTGGTGCCAAAGGCAGGGATTCAGCCAGGGCCTTCAGAACCTCCAGAAGCTCCTTTAAGTGAAGAGGAGGAAGAGGAGGAGCCTCTTCTTGATGCACGGGCACGCAGAGCTGCCAAAAGGCAGGAGGAGGTCTCCTCGAGAGTAAGGCTTGGGGCTAATTGACCACTCCCTTAACCTGTTTAAGGAGGAACGCCGACTGAAGCAAGTTGTAAGGAACAACTTTAGTTCGCTCTCCTTCGCGTCTGGATTCTCTGCAAAATTGCTTGTAGACTTTCTGCCAACCATAGTAAGATTGTGATTACTTTATCTTTGGTTTCTTGTAGGCTGTTAAGAAAGTTTATTAACAGCCTTTGTTTGGAAAAAACTGAGTTATTTTAGTAAATTAAGTTTTGTACAGACTTTGTGTGTGCTGCGTTCTTTGGGGTCCGTATCTTGGGCAGAACACTAACATGCTTGTGAGGAAGACACAGAAGAGGCTGTACTTCCTGAGAAATGCTCAGGAAGATAAATCTATCTCAGCATCTACTTTTGTCCTATTATTGCAGCACCACTGAGAGTGTCCTGACATACGGCATTCTTGCATAGTATGGGAGCAGCTCTGTAGTGGACAGAAAAGCTCTACTGAGACTGCCCAGAATATTATCAGGCTCCAGCTACCAGCCCTGGATGACATCTTCGAATCTCGCTGTTTGAGGAAGTTGCATAACATTCTGAGACTCTTCCCATCCTGCTTACAATTTTTTTGGACTGTTGCCTTCTGGCAGAAGATAAGAACAATTAAAACTCGGACCACATGTTTTCTGAATAGTTTTTATCCCAGAGCTATAATTGCACTCAACAATGAACTAAAGGGCCACCGTCAGTGAGCTGTTGGACAACATTACTTGGTCTGTTGTGTGAATGTTTCAGTGGTATAGGAGTGGGGAATTTGTGGTGGTTGGGAGTGTGTTTGGGGATTGTTATGTGTGTTGGAACTGGTCTTTGGGTGTTAAGTGAATTTCGTTGTATGGGTACACTGTGTATACACATACAATGACAATAAAGTTGTTGTTGTTGTTGTTGTTGTTGTTATTATTAAGCTTGCTTTCCCCAAAAAATCTGGACTACAATCTGAACAAAAGTTTACATTTTAGTAATCCAGGAAGTATAGCCATTCTCTGCCCTATTGTAGTAGTGTGAAAGCCAAGGAAAGATAATGCCTTGGTATGGCTATGGACCAGAAGCAGAAGCTGAAGCTGAAGCTGAGGCAGAGTTTCATGCTAAACTCCTAGTTATCCTTTCTATTGCAGCTTGCAGTAATACTGTCATCCTCAAATAATTCTGATCCATGGGACATTTGGAATTTTGAGAATAACTGTATAATAATAAGTGAGAGCAATTAACCAGTGGAACAGCTTATGAAGCCGAAAACACCAGCCTGAAGATGACGAATGAGACTTCGTCGAAACGTCGCCAAGACACTTCCAATTTTATGCAGGAGAAGACCCGAATAACCAAAGACCTACATACAAACACCCGCGAAAACCTCAGAATATATATTCTGAGGTTTTCACGGGTGTTTGTATGTAGGTCTTTGGTTATTCGGGTCTTCTCCTGCGTAAAATTGGAAGTATCTTGGCGAGCACAACCAAGCCCCCACCCAAACAGAACACACCCCCAGCCAGTCAGAGCACAACCAACCCCCCATCCAATCAGAGCACAGCCAATCCCCTAACCAATCAGAACACACCTTCACCCAATCAGAACACAGCCAAGCTCCCACCCAATCAGCTCACACCCCCACTAGCAGTTAAAAGGAAGAGACAGCGGTGATCTCACATTGCTCCTGGAAGCATGAAGTCGAGAACACCAGCCTGAAGATGACGAATGAGACTTCGTCGAAACGTCACCAAGATACTTCCAATTTTACGCGGGAGAATGGTTAAAATAACTCAAAACTAACTGAAAAACTAAAATGCCAGGTGGTGCAAAGAAAACTGACTGGAACCAATAGAACGTCAACAGGTACAGACAGATAAATGTCATAAAATTGAAAGCCATACCATAGTTTTAACTCAGCGGCCTACAACTCAAGATTCAAAGGTAGAAGTTTAGCTCAGTCTGAGTCAGTGGTGGGTTGCTACCAGTTCGCACCAGATAGGGCGAAATGGTAGCGGTGGCGGCAGGAGGCTCTGCACACCTGCCTGGACGCTTCTGTGCATGCATAAGCGAACTGGTAGCGATGGGATTTGGAACCAACCCTGGTCTGAGTTGCCCATTAAGAAATGTGATTAGACATTTTGGTGTAATTTTTTGCAATTTTAGAAGTGGCCCTTAAGAAAGAAGTGCCAGTATTATTTCTGTTACCTTCTCATCTCTGTCGTGACTTGTTTCACCCAGACTTGTGGGACTTAAGGAATCTGGCATCACAGCTGACTAGGAAAAAAAATATGAATATCATACAAAACTATTGCAACTTTGGATACAGTATAGACTCATGTAGACTTTTCTAGAGGCACCAAATGCTTTTATATCACAGTCATAATAAGATCCCATTACAATGTTTTGTTGTAATACCTAATCTAATTCCATTTCAATTTGTTGGACAAATTGACTGAACAAACAGATATGTTCCCTTCTTTTCCAGGTATCTTAAATCGTGAAAGAGGAAGCTGGATTGCAAGCCTAAAAGGATGGATGTTTTTCTGTTTTTCCTCCCTTTACTCCTTTTCATGCAACTATGAAAAAACAACAGTAAAAAGTCAGGCTTATTAAAAAAGACCTATGAATTTAGTAAGAGTTTAATGAAAGTTACTTATAAATGCATGCACTACTTATCTAAGGGAGTGGTCAATTGTGCATTATAAATCAAAATATTCTCATTTTTAAAAAATTGATTGGGTCAATTGAATGTGCGCTATAATCCAAATATTCTCCTCTTTTTCTTTCTTTCTTTCTTTCTTTCTTTCTTTCTTTCTTTCTTTCTTTCCTTCTTTCTTTTTCTTGTGTTCAGTCCTGCTAAAATCTCAAGCTAGAGGCAAAACAGGTATTCACTTTCTCTCCTTTATTAAAAGCCTCTTCCTGTTTTGGGTGCTGTTAAGCAATATATAAACAGTCCTAGTCAAAGCTCCCATGCTGCCTGGAGAAGAATATTTCTAAAAGACCTTTTAAAAAGTTTTCCCCAGTAGGAAGCATTTGATCTTCGTCAAAAGCCAAGAAATGTGGGGGTTTGGTGCACTTATCTTTAAAAGGTAAAGATTCCCCCACATAATGCATGCTAGTTGTTTCTGGCTCTAGGGGGCAGTGCTCATCTCCGTTTCAAAGTCTAAGAGCCAGCACTGTCCGAAGACATCTCCATGGTGTTGTGGCCGGCATAACTAAACGCCGAAGGTTCATGGAATGCTGTTACCTTCCCACCAAAGGTGGTCCCTATTTTTCTACTTGCATTTCTTACCTGCTTTCGAACTGCTAGGTTGGTAGAAGCTGGGACAGGTAATGGGAGCTCACCCTGTTACGCAGCGCTAGGGGTTCAAACCGCTGAACTGCTGACATATTCATTCATTTAGAAGATTGGCAATTGGTTCCTCACCATCAATTAGACTTACTTTGTGGTGGGTCTCTGGAAGGACCACATCTGGTGGCATCACAGTCTCCATAGGGTTATTCAGCAACACATCTGCTTCCAAACTTCCACTAGCTTCCCCAGGTGTTTTCACAGATACTGTCATTTGTGAGGGTTGGCCAAATTTAATATTCTTGGCCAACTGTTGCTGAAAATCAAAACACAATTGTATATCAGAAAGGGGAGCAGGGACAGTGCATTCTTAATTAGATAGCTTGGGTTTAGCCATCAATCAAGGGCATTCATGCAGCAGGCAAGAATGTCAAGATGGGACCTATGTCAAGATGACACTGAGCCGTGGTGGTGCAGTGGTTAGAATGAAGTATTGCAAGCTAATTCTGCCGACCGTCAGCAGTTCGATTCTGAATTGGCTCAAGGTAGACTCAGACTTCCATCCTTCCGAGGGCGGTAAAATGAGGAGCCAGATTGTTGGGGGAAATAGGCTGACTCTGTAAACCACCTAGAGAGGGTTGCAAAGCACTGTGAAGTAGCATATAAGTCTAAGTGTTATCGCTAGTGCTATAACTAGGTGATAAAAGCCCTGTTAGGAAATGGTTATTGCCTAATTGGTTGGCCAGGAAATATATAAGCCAACATTGTATGTTTGTATTCTGTGAATGTATTATGTAGCTTTAAGAACTGTGCTGAGTCATTCTGCATCCTGACTGGCTGAGCTCTTGTAGCCAATGTATTTAAGGAGAGCTAAATTATGGTTAGTGTGGACACTGCACCATTTTTACTTGCTGCTACACTGTAACTCTTTTTGATCTCTCTATGGTCAATTGTTTGATCATGATTATTTATTTAGTGCTTTCTGATATTTATTGAACTGTTTTTATATTGTTCCTGATTGTTCCTGGTAAGAAGATTTTATATCCCTGGATTGATCTTACATTGCACTTTATATTTCATTTTTCATTTCATTTATTTCAATTTATAAACCTATAATTTATAGTTTATATTATATTATTATATTATTATTATATTATTATTATAATTTATAATAATTTATAAACCTAGCCAATTTATGGCTAGGACTTGATTGTTAAAGGACTATGATTTTGCTTTTCCCTAAAAGTAAAATCCTATAAAACCAGTTAGTCTGTATGTTATTCACAATTACTCTCAAAATGTTTCTGTGCATAAAACTCTAATGGTACTCTGCTTTATAACCCACAACTTTGGGTGTAACTCAATAATATCCTTAACAAGCCCATTCTTTTTTAAAGAAGTTTTATATGGGTCACATATGTAAAAAGCAACTACAGCTTGAGATACACAATCACACTGACTTTTTGACACAGCACCCCTTATACACATAAACATTTCTATTCGGAACAATGAGATATCAATATTAAAATATTAGGTGAAAGAGAAAACAATTTCCACAAAAAATAATATAATGTGGGGCTCAACCATCCATCCATACAGCCTTATCCGTTTCAGAGGACTAGTCTAGGTTTAAAAGGATTTTTCTGGTTACAATGCATCACACAATGGTCAGCAATTCTCCCTCCCCGTCAGTTAAAATAAGCTTTTATTTAAAAAAAAAATATTCAACTTATCTTGAGATTTCATTTGAAAATACCAGAATCTTTGAAGATCTCATAAGAATGAAAAAAAAAAAAAATCTTGATTGATCAGGTTAGACTTTCCCCAACTTCCCCAAAAGGACAGTGCAAAAGTCTTGTGAGATTAGTGATTTTTAACAATTTGGGACATGCATTTTTTTTTTTTTTTGGTGTCTGAGCTAAAGTTTGAGAATACAGAAAGGTAGGCATGCTTGAATCACAAATTGTGGTTCTTATAACACTAACAGAGGTGGAAGGGACCTTGGAGGTCATCTAGTCAACCCCCCTGCTCATGCAGCAGACCTGTAGTAGGGATTCGAACCACCGAACTGCCGACCTTTGTGATCAACAAGCTCAGTGTCTTAGCCACTGATCCTTCAGGATTGGATTGTCATTCCATGTTCTTCAAGCAATGTCTACTCTTTCACTCTTTGTGGTACCCATACCTGATACTGGTACAGTGGTGGGTTGTCCCCGGTTCGCACCAGTTCTATAGAATCGGAGTAAAACTGGTGGGAGGCTCCGCCCACTGACCCCAACATCATCCAAACGTTTCTGCGCATGTGCAGAAGAGCACATGGCCCCGCTGCGAACCGGTAGTAAAGGTAAGTAGAATCCACTCCTGTACTGATACATTCCTTCTTTCTCTGCTACTTGACCTATTCATGGATATTGTCCCTACATTTTTTCCTTCTTCTTGTTCTCTAGAAAACTACCCCTTGTTCCTAACAACTAATTGTCAATGTTCCAATAATCAGGAGGAAATGGGCAGATATATGGCTTGTATTTCGTGTTTCCCTATATTTAATGTAAGATTGAGCCTAATGGATCTTATCTGCAAATATGTGAAGGTAGATCAGGGGTGAAAGCCAACAGGTTCTGGAGAACCGGTAGCGGAAATTTTGAGCAGTTTGGAGAACCAATATTGGAAATTTTGAGTAGTTTGGAGAACCAGCGAATACCACCTCTAGCTGGCCCCAGAGAGGGTGGGAATGGAGATTTTGCAATATCCTTCCCAGAATGGGGAGGGAATGGGGTTTTGCAGTATCCTTCCCTTGGAATGGGATGGGAATGGAGATTTTGCAGTATCCTTCCCCTGCCATGCCCAACAAGCCACACCACACCCACCAAGCCAAGCCAACAGAACCGGTAGTAAAAAAAATTGGATTTCTGAAGTAGATGTTTCTTGATCTCATATTATGCCGTAGGCATTGCCAGCCACTGTTTATAGATGTCTTCAGTTATCTTTTTTTTTAACAATGGGTTTCGGTACTTAAGAGGAATCCCTTCCCTATCCATTATTTTTCTAAGTGGTACCAAGAGGAATGAACAGATGGACATGTACTTTTTATAAGAATTAAACTGTCTTAGAATATATTGAAGGGGCAAGTGGGTACTTTAGTATTCCTATCTTCAAATTACTAGCTGAATCAAGCTCAGCTGGGAGAGGAGACACTGCCAATTATTTTTATTTTCTAAATTACAGGGAAATTTCCCGCAAGGTCTCATTCTTGCTGTCTGTCATCTGATGTGTGACAACGCATAGGAAATGAATGCTCAAATGGAAGGGTGAATAATCTCATGGGTTTTTCAAAACAGAAATATTCTCCTAAACAGAAGAAAACAAGTTGCACAATGAAAAATTATTCAAAATTAGAACAGTTAGAACTATTATGCCAAGGTTTCGGAATGCTTCCTGCTAGATTTAACCCTTAAAAACGGTATGACTAATAACAAAGCAGATTTAGTAGTGTGTGTATATGCATGCATGTTGAGCTGAGCTCCTTATGACAGCATCCATGAATGCTTCCCAACAGAGCTGTATAATTGATGTGACATTTTCTTCTCCAAAATGTTCTCTCTTTTTTTTATTTTTACACTTATTCAATAACCTTGAAATTACCAAGTAATCCTCAATCCGAGCAATACTATAACTAACTCTGCTGAATTTTGGAGATCAATCAAGGTTGCCAAGAACCGGAGGATGAAAAGAGTAGCATTATCTAATTGCAAGGCACTCTTTTGGACCTTGCGCAAACTCTTTGATATTTAGAGAATTTTCAGATTTTATCTTAGATGTATTTAAGCTTCATGTGGAATGGTATACACTCTGACAACCATATCCATCCCCACTATTTTGACATTTCTTTTTCTCCACATGCAAAACCTGTGACAATTGGCATTTTATAATTGATTAAGAAGAGATAAAATAATACATTACTATGCCTCAAGAATGCAAAATGTCACTTTGGGAGAGTCCAGAATGAAGGATTAAGGAAACACTTAGAGAAATACTTATGCAGATTGGATGCCGTAGTTTCACAAAATAATTTTCGAATGGATTTTTTAAAAAGTTGGGGGGTTTGTTTATTTATTTATCTGTCTTAACATATAAAATCAGTCAATTGACAGCTTAAAGAATCTCAGTGTTTCTTCTCCTTTTCTCTTGGTCAGAGAAAGGTAGCGCATCATTATGCTGGTTCTTTTCTGAAGACAACATTTTTGGGAGATGTTCCTTGTTCTTTTATAGAAGTTGAATTTTTATTTGAATTTAAATATTTAAATTTGCAAAGATATATAACCTTCCAGAAATCCTGGCTCACAACTTACATTACCGTATTTTTCGGAGTATAAGACGCACCTTCCCTCCCCCAAAAAAGAGAGTGAAAATCTGGGTACGTCTTATACTCTGAATGTAGCCTTGCAAACAGAGATTTCAGAGGCTGAAAGAAGCTTCAGAAAAAAGGCCTCTGAAACACTTTTATTTAAAATAATATGGCAAGGAACAAAAGAAGAATCAGTAAAGTTCTAACCAAACTATGCTAACAAATCTGGAGAATGACACAATAACCAACAGATCGGAAGAGGTTAATCTATATACCAATACCAAAGAAAGGAGATTGAACAGAGTACAGATAGTCCTTCAGAATAAAAGCCTCTGAAAGAAGCTTCAGAAAAAAAGCCTTTTTTTTTTTTGAAGCTCTGTTTCGGAGGCATTTTCTTCTGAAACAGAGTTTCAGAAGTTTCAGAGGCAGAAAAAAAAGCCAGGCACAGAGCTCACAACCAAGGAACCTGTTGCTAAAATTCACCTCTGGGAACAGCTGATTGGAGGTATTCCAGGAGGGCGATCCACCCACCCATCAGCTTTTTTCTTATTTTCCTCCTCAAAAACTTAACCTTAGTTTTTGGGGAGGAAAATAAGAAAAAAGAGTTTAGTTTTTAACTAAACTCCCTTAGTTTTGGGGAGATGCGTCTTATATTCTGGTGCTTCTTATACTCTGCAAAATACGGTAATTTTCAAGTATTGCAAAGGGACAGATTGGGAGAGGGTGATTTTGAGCACTGTTTTGGAGCATCTTCAGGTTTAGGCATTTCTCTGCCAATCTTCAGCTCTATCATGGTGTTTTTATTCCAGTGAAATCTTTGGGGGAGGTTAACCTTCAGAAGAAAATCAACGTGGGCCTCCTACTGTATGTATGTTATGGTGTTGCCTGCTCAAGCATTCTAAATATCGAAAAAGGCATCTGAATGGATCTATTGTTGGGAACAGTATGGGCTTTTCAAAGGAAATTGTTCAATGCATTCCTCTGTATTAAAGAAACGTATTGTAATCTGCAAGAGTTTGAAAGGCATGAAGCTACTAAGCAAATAAACAAGCAAGCTGGAATACACTATGTTTTTTATCTGGCTTTATTGAGATTTCCGTACAATAGAATATTTGCCATAACTATCTATTAGGGATATCAATATAAACAAGTGATGAATGAAATCTTTAGAGCTATTTCAAAGGAAAAGTTCAGTGTCTGGTTACTTTCTTTCCTCAACATTTTAGTTTTAATTATATTCATTAAAAACAATTTCAGTTTTCTTTCCATATCTCTGAGAGGCGGGATAGTTTAAAATATCTTTTTATTTCTGTTCTCCCATTTGTTTATGGTGAGATAGTCTTTTAATAGGAATAAAGGTAAAGGTTCCCTTCACATATATGTGCTAGTCATTCCCGACTCTGTAGGGCGGTGCTTATCTTCGTTTCTAAGCCGAAGAGCCAGCGCTGTCCAAAGACGTCTCCGTGGTCATGTAGCCAGCATGACTAAACACCAAAGGCACATGGAATGCTGTTACCTTCCCACCAAAGGTGGTCCCTATTTTTCTACTCGCATTTTTTATGGGCTTTCAAACTGCTAGGTTGACAGAAGTTGGGACAAGTAACGGGAGCTCACCCTGTTACGCGGCACTAGGGATTCGAGCAGCTGAACTGCCAACCTTTTGATCGACAAGCTCAGAGGCTTAGCCACTGAGCCACCGCGTCTAAATAAATAAACAATAAATAAATAAATAAATAAATAAACACACTCTAAATATTAATGCAATACAAGAGTCTATTCACATGTTCATGAAAGGCTGTGACATTTCTGGTTGGGTTTGCTTGTAATCTGTGATGTAAAGATTAATTTTCTGATGGTAGACAGCAAATGTCAGACAAGCTACTGCGTCATTTGTCAATGCAAGTCTGCTATTTATGTCAGAGGCTGAAATAAGATTGGATTAGTTTTATTCACAGGACTGTTCTGGAATATAAGGAGGTGGATTTATTGGATGGATGTTGTGTAGGTTGGTCAAATGTTGAGACAGAAAAGTGGATGGGCTCATTTTAATCTGTGAAAATACAGCAAGCCTACAGTATGGTAGACAATACAGCAAGTGGACTGCGATTGGAATGGCTGTTTGAAAAGTGTGATTGCAGAAGAAGAAAGGATATAGTCAAGAAAGTATGGATACTGAACGAACAATGTCAACCCTGAAGTGAACCTGGCTGAGGCCATCTTTGAGGCTTCATGGTTGCCACAAGGCAAAGGAGGAGATAGGGAGGGGGGAAATTAGAGCTTGATTTTGCAGTCAAAATAAAAAGTTTTCTTGTGGGAACCAAGTCATTCTAGCAGCTGGATGAGAAGAGGAGGAGTGGAGTAACCAAGCAACCTGCCAGCACCTCTATTGGACAATGTGACCAGTGACCTGAGGAGGCGAAAGGGGGAACTTTCACTTTTTAATTAGATGAAAACTGCGGGAACTTTCAGAGTTGGTTTTCACCAGTTGTGCTAATATGATGTATCCAATAAATTGTTCTTTGAGGAATCCATCTGCCTCAGAGTTCTTCTTTCCATGGGTGCATTACTTGGAACGCTGATTGAATGACCAAAGGAGTGACAGGTGTAAAACAAGTACACTGAAGCAGGGGTCGGTTCTACTTACCTTTACTACCGGGGAATCAACGGGATCACATGTGCAGATTGCTTCTGATGATGTCAGGGTCAGTGGGGCAGAATCTCCCGCCAGTTTTACTATAGAACCGGTCCAAACCCACCACTGCATTGAAGTGATGTGGTCATTCAGAAAAAATGAATTGAGAATAATAAAAAAAAAAGTATATGAAAGAAGAATGAGGGGGAGAAACAAGGAAGTGTGGCTGGATGGAATTGACCCTCGAAAAAGCAGGATGAAGCCCTTTTAAAAAAAGAAAACTTTAAAGGAGAAAAAGCAATGTAGAGTTGGTGCATAAACCTCAATGGCATCTAGAGCTTGCACTCCTTCAACTTGCCATCTTGACTTCTATGAGGTCTCCCTACAAACTTCTAATGAGCATGGATGGTTTGCAAGGACAATAGTAGGAATAGTTCTAAAGAATGGAGGGTAGATTTGGCTTATTTCTTTTCCTTCTTATATCAAACCCTATACCAGGAACTGAACTCCTGTATTTTTGGGGTTTAACGTAGATCATATTGTAACTATATTACAGGTAGTTCTCGATTTATGACCACAATTGAGCCCAAAGTTTTTGCTGCTAAGCGAGAAATTAGTTAAGTGAGTTTGGCCTCCTTTTACAACTTTTCTTGCCACATTTGTTAAGTGAATCACTGCCGTTGTTCAATTAGCAACACCATTGTTAAGTGAATCCGGCTTCCTCATTGACTTTGCTTGTCAGAAGGTCATAAAAGTTGATCACATGACCCTGGGACATCTGCAACGGTCATAAATATGAGTCAGTTGCCAAGCGCCTGAATTTTGATCACGTGACTATGGGAAAGCCGCAATGGTCATAAATGTGAAAAATGGTCATAAATCACTTTTTTCAGTGCGGTTGTAACTTTGGACGGTCACTAAATGAACTGTTGTAAGTCGAGGACTTACCTGAATATGCTACTGTTAAATATTTACCTTCTCAATTGCTGCCAGTTTAGGCAGACATTTTTATAAATTAGCAGAGCCGAGCAGAACTCTTAAGAAAGCTGGTGACGTATAACTTTTTAAAATCATGAATAAATTAAAACTTCTCTTTAAAATACCTACAAATCCCCCCAATGTCATTACAGTATAAAAATACCTCAAATAATCCAGACTGACATACAGGCTTTCTATTTTTCATTCCCATGCCCTTCATGCACGAAACGCCTTTCAAGCGTATTATTGAAACTTGTTTTTCTTTGCTTCATTTAGTGCTTAATTATTCCAACCTGATCTAACGAAGATTTAAATCCTCGATCGCCTCTTAGTCCTATAGCAGCCATATGTTTTGCTTACTGAAACTTCCGATTGAAAAGGAAGGAATCATTTAGAAACCCTCTGGACAGCAACGGGAAGAAATGTTTCTGTCAGCAGGGGGAAAATTAGGAGTTTACTCAGCCAGAGCAAACTTCCATATGGCTGGCAGATTTATTCCCCTCAAAAAGTCATATTTAGTTTTTTCTTAAGGTACTGAAGTATAAAATTACAGGAGGGACCTGAAAAACGGGGAGTATTCTGAGGATGAAATTTCTTTTTCAATCTCTGGACTAGAAGACCTCCAAGGTCCCTTCCAACTCTGTTGTTCTTTTCTGTACTACTAACAGATTAACAGAGTTGGAAGGGACTTTGAAGGTCATCTAGTCCAACCCCCTGCCCAAGCAGGAGATCCTACATCTGCTTCAACGTAGGATCAAACTCACAATCTCCTGATTGTGAGGCAAGAGCTCCACCTCTAAGGCAGCTGGGCTAATTATATGATCAATATATTGTCTCTATCTTGAGGTGGCCTAATTATAAAAACCTTCTCAATCAACTATTTCAAATCACTTGTAAGAATGATTTCTCCCATCCAGTCCTCTAGCTCCTCTCCCCTCCCCTCCTCTCCTCTCCCCTCCCCTCCTCTCCCCTCCCCCCTCCTCTCTTCTCTCAAGGGATGGGCACCATATATCTAGCACATACCCAGAAACTATACAGACTTGGTGAGACATGTTATTTGTTTTCATTATTTCATTATTTCCTTTTTAAATCTGTCTACTCACTCCTCAACTACATTTCTGTCTACCGATCATCACCATTATGGAGGACTGAAATTATATGATTTACTCAGTGGCGGGATCCTGCCGGTTTAACAACTGGTTCGATGATCGCGCACTTTGCGTGGACAGTCACACTCCGTGCATGCATGTATTTGACGCACACACAGTGCGCAGTTTTATAAACACTTTTACAAACACTTACCTTCCGGATTACTGCTGGGGAGTAACACAGCTGAGGCGCGGCAATCTGCTCTGCCGTGCGAATCAGCTGAGAAGTTATAGGTCAGTAAAGCGCAGGAATGGGTGGGTGGGCCCAACTGATCGTCAGAGCGAACCAGTTATCCCGAACCGGTCTGAACCAATAGAATCCCATCCCTGGATTTACTATTGTGTTATTCTTAGTTTGCCTTTCTCCTTCCTCCACTCATTCAAATTCCCGCATAAATTCCACATCCATATACTGTATAAGGTATGTATTCTTGATGAACTATGTAGAGAGAGCACGTATTCTGCAGGATCCAATTTGGGTCGGTCACCGGGGCCAGAGGTTTTGTCCTTTCAGTCTTGTTCTGGAGCCCATCCTCAGGAAATGTCTCCCTAGCAGTGTGTGTGATTTGGGCTATTCTGAGTGTGGTATTTATATGGTGCCTGTTGTATGTGACTTTTTAGATGTAGATTGGGGTGTTGCTGGCTGGCTATTAAGTCATTAGCCATTGTTTCCTTGTGCTGCAAGCCCTCGCCTCCTAAGTACCGTATTTTTCGGAGTATAAGATGCATCTTTTTCCCCCCAAAAAGAAGGTGAAAATCTGGGTGCGTCTTATACTCCGAATGTAGCCCCACCCACCCAGCTTCTCAAATGGAGGTTTCAGAAAAGAGGCTGAAAAAACATCAGAAACGAAGCTTCAGAACAGAAGTCCCCATAGAGAGCTTCAAAGTTCCTGGAATAATGAACAGGCCGCGTGGAGACTCCTGGGAGAGGCGGGGTGAGCGTGGCCTGCCAGGGGTGGCATTTGGGTGTTCGCCAAACCCCGGTGATCCTTGGCTAGAGGATTGCCCGAATCCTACCGAACCCCCAGGAGCCCACCCCTGGAAGTAAACAACAACAGCAGCAAAACCAACAAACGGCGTGTTTCGTGCGCAGTGTGCATGCGCAGGTAGAGAATCGGTAGCAAACGCGGAGAATTTCACCACTGATCATTTCTATTTAGAGGTTTCAGTGTTGGCAGGTTTGACAGACTGGATGTGTGCAATAAAAAATATGTGCGTTCATTGTAGGTAAGTATGTACACCGCCACAAATACACAGAAAGCTCTCCCCACAAAAAAGAAAGCAATTGGCTCTTGCTTTCCTGGAATGGAAAGGCACAGCGGAGGGGAAACTGTCTTAGGCAAGACATGGTAGCCAGCTATTTGGAATTAATATTTTGTGAGGTGTGTGGTTAAGTGTCTCTGTCCAGACAGGCTTTTACAAAATTGGCTTAGAGTCGAACCACATGAATAAAGAACAGAGAGCGCTAAAAGACAAAGAGCAGACAACCATACAACCAAGCTCAGAGACCACCAAGGACCCTACAGTTCAAGCCTGGGCTACAAATATTCCCTTCGGTTGGTAGGACACAGTGTGGATATGGTTTCATTCCAGTGGTGAAATGTAAAATTTGTTACTACCGGTTCTGTGGGTGTGGCTTGGTGGGGGGGGTGTAATATGACTGAGTGGGTGCGGCCAACTTTTTTTTTTTTACTTTTAAAATCATATTTTCTACAGCTGAAGAGGTTGTAAAAAAATGCTTTTAAAGCCTCTGACAATCCCAGCTGACTTGCCTGATCGGCAGAGGCTTTCCTTTTAAAAAAAAAAAGCATCTGATGATCCCAGCTGAGCCACGCGATCATCAGAGGCTTTTTTTTTACTTTTAAAAGCATTTTTTCGGCCAAATAGGTTGTAGAAAAAATGCTTTCAAAAAAAAAAAGCCTCTGATGATTGTGCAGCTCAGCTGGGCAATGGGGGGGGGGCAGGGATTTTTGCTACCGGCTCTCCCAACAACCTGCCTCCATCGCTATCGGATTGGGCGATCCAGTCCGAACCGGGAGCATTTCACCCGTTTCATTCCCTTCCTCCTTTCCAACTGACCTCTAGAACATGGATCTCCAAACTGGGCAATTTTATGACTTGTGGACTTCAACTCCCAGAATTCCCCAGCCATCCATGCTGGGGAATGTTGGGAGAGCCCTGCTCTAGACTCTTTATTATGACTCTATGATCATATAGATGTAATTACATATATGATGTCTATGATGTAATCAGAAACCAGAAGAATTCAAACTCTTACAATGGAAGCCCAAAGTTTGCTCATTGTTACCTGAAGAGTTTTGACTTTGCCAACGAGATTATCTTGTGACATTGCTTGAATCGACTCTTCGCTCTCTGCTCGCCCATCAGGCATAAAAATACTCTCATGGGAAAAAGCCCGTGTTCCCATGCTATAACTGGGAGACCTGAAAGACAATTTGGATACATAGGATTTTAGGTATGCCCTGTTCTGCCCCAGCTACGAATCCCAAAGAACAGCACACACAAAATTTGTACAAAACTGAATTTACTAAAATAACTCAGTCTTTTTCAAAACAAAGGCTGTTAATATACTTTCTTAACAAGAAACCAAAGATAAAGTAATCACAATCTTACCAAGGTTGGCAGAAAGCCCAGAAGCAATTTGCAGAGAATCCAGACGCGAAGGAGAATGAACTGAAATTGTTCCCTACAAATTGCTTCAGTCGGTGTTCCTCCTTAAATAGGCTAAGGGAGTGGCCAATTAGCCCCGAGCCTTACTCTCGAGGAGACCTCCTCCTGAGGAACCACTCCTGCCTTTTGGCAGCTTTGCGTGCCCGTGGATCAAGAAGAGGCTCCTCCTCTTCGTCCTCTTCACTTAAAGGAGCTTCTGGAGGTTCTGAAGGCCCTGGCTGAATCCCTGCCTCTGGCACCACATCTTCTCCATCCTCCTCATTGTCTGACTCGAGTGCCAGCTGTATAGGATGCTGGCGCAGCACCACACCAGCCTCCTCGCTGTCAGAATCAGCTACAATCCGCACAGGCCGCTGATGGGCCATAGCATGCCCTAAATTATCAACACAATGGGCTACTGCTGGATTTTCTTTCTCTTTTTTTCCCCCTGCTACCAGGCCATTTTTCAATGTCTCTGAATAGGTAATACATTTTCCCCCCAGAAGAATGGATTTATTATACCTTTACTTTCACCGCTTAAATAATGGGTATGCATCTGTACATAATTCCAGAGCTCCTATACAAGTTGCTGCCAAATTATAATTTGCATTATGAAAGGAAAATGTCCTGATACACGGGGACCAATTCTGATGACCGTATGCCATGAATTTCATTCCATTTAAATTGTATTTAAAACCGATTATGTTCA
Source organism: Masticophis lateralis (assembly GCA_030761175.1). Lineage (NCBI taxonomy): Eukaryota > Metazoa > Chordata > Lepidosauria > Squamata > Colubridae > Masticophis > Masticophis lateralis. Next base: position 13,281,798 of record JAUDYJ010000007.1, on the reverse strand, counting down.
ATCCCATTTTAATTTTGCCTTGTCCCTGCCCATTTCTTTGTTGCTGTCACTTTCATGCTCGCAACTGCAGCTGTCCACATGTGGCTTAAAAGACAAATATGGTTCTTGGCTTGAAAAAGACCGAGCATCTTTGGCTTAAATATTTGCCACAAGAACATCCAGTGAATATGAAAAAGAACAGGTCTGAAAAACCAGGATTTTCGAAGATGATTAGGGGACTGAGGCTAAAACATATGAAGAACGGTTGCAGGAACTGGGTATGTCTAGTTCAGGGGTCAGCAACCTGTAGCTCTGGAGCCGCATGTGGCTCTTTTATCCCTCTGCTGTGGCTCCCTGTCACTCAAAATATGCATCGCAACCGCTAATGTGCAACACCCACTGGCATGCCATTTATTGAGCTTTTCAACCCCTGGTAGGCCAGCCATGGATAAATCCAAGAGAAGAAAACAGAACGTTTAATTCAACTACATATGCTAGTTTTGTGGCCGCTCAAGAAATAGACAAAGGAAGGATTTTGTGGCTCCCGGTGTTTTCTTTTCTGTGGGAAATGGGTCCAAATGGCTCTTTGAGTGTTTAAGGTGTTTAAGCTAGACCCCTGGTTTAGCTTAATGAAAAGAAGGACTAGGGGAGACATGATAGCAGTGTTCCATTATCTCAGGGGCTGCCACAAAGAAGTGGGAGTCAAGCTATTTTCCAAAGCACCTGAGGGCCGGACAAGAAGCAATGGGTGGAAACTAATCAAGGAGAGAAGCAACTTAGAACTAAGGAGAAATTTTCTCACAATTAGAACAATTAATCAGTGGAACAACTTGCCTCCAGAAGTTGTGAATGCTCCAACACTGGAAGTTTTTAAGAAGATGTTGGATAACCGTTTGTCTGAAGTGGTGTAGGGTTTCCTGCCTAAGCAGGGGGATGGACTAGAAGACCTCCAAGGTCCCTTCCGGCTCTATTCTGAATTCTACATTAGAAACAGGATTCCAAATATGGCAATATAACGGTGCTGTGGTCCTACTGTGCTTTGCACAATTCTAAGAACATGATCATCCCAATAAGATCAAGTTGTTATCACCTATTTTTAGAGTGCAGGAATCTGCCTCCCACTCCCATATTGAAGCACGCACAAACAGAAATGAGAAAATGTAAAAGATGAATAATGCTATGGGTGGCCCTGCTTACAAAACTCCCTTGAGTCTGCCAGCCTTGATATTGAAGTTCTTCTGAAGATTGCCATTCAAAAATAAGAATCTGTTGTGATTATTGGTATCCTGTCATATCATAGAGGAACCATCAGAAAAGAAAAAGCAAGTTTGAACAAATAGATAGGCTTGGAGTAAGCTCCAGATTTGTGCTCAATGGCCCTTAAATGGCATGGTAATGCTATGACAACTGTTGCCAGGATACACATGAGGTACTCCTTAGACCACAGCAATGATCACATCCAAGGACAAATTAACAGTAGAACGTTATTAGAAATTTAAGATAGAATTGTATCTCGTAAATCAGATTTTTTTTTTAGTCCTTCGGTTGGTATTTCTATATTTTATTAAATAACTGCCTCTATACTACTACAACTTGCAGTAACTACAGTAAGTGGTCTGCGTAAACAGTTCCACCATACAAATTTACTTGAAGTGATATAGTAGGTAATGCTATAATTACAGCATTTTCTTACCAACGGGAGATGTGACTGACATCAGGAGAATCAACACATATCCTTTCTGAGATTACAGGACTCAGATACCCTGATTGTTCCAATATTTAGGGGGCTGCCACAGAGAAGAGAGGGTCAACCTATTCTCCAGAGCACCTGAAGGCAGGACTAGAAGCAATGGATGGAAATTAATCAGGGACAGGAGCAACCTATAACTAAGGAGAAATTTCCTGACAATTAGAACAATTAATCAGTGGAGCAATTTGTCTCCAGAAGTTGTGGAAGCTCCAACAAGTTTTTAAGAAGAGATTGGACAATCCTTTGTCTGAAATGGTATAGGGTTTTCTGGATGAGCCGGGGTTGGACTAGAAGACCTCCAAGGTCCCTTCCAACTCTGTGATTCTGTTATTCTGATTATGCTTCTATGCCTTTTTCTTATTATCTTATTACTTTCTCTTATTCTTTTTGTCTTATTATTTAATCCTTCATTATAGGATGGCTAAGAGCCTGAGTGGCATAGGAGGCTAATGCCTCCTACTAAGGCAGCATTTAACATTCAGCTGCCTGCAATTATACCAGTTCGAAACTCCCCAGGCTCAAGGTTGACTCAGCCTTCCATCCTTTCTAAGGTAGGTAAATTGAGGACCCAGTTTGTGGGGGCAATAAGCTGACTTTGTATAAATATACAAAAGTATGAAGGCTATTGCTTAACGCATTGTAAGCTGCCCTGAGTCTCTGGAGAAGGGCGGCATATAAATCAAATTAAAAAAAAAAAGAGCTAAATATCTGAAATATTGTCTGATGGCTGTATTACACATGTTGAGAAAGGAGAATGTCCTCTAATGCTAATCAACAGGAAACGCAGATACCCTAGAAATAGGCACAACTTTCAGTGAAGAGCCTCAACTGTAATTTCCGATAGCAAGAAGAAGGCCAATTATCTTCAACCCACAGTTGTCTCACCTCAGACAATGCTGTACTTATGGCATTACAGGCCGCCTTGGGTTTTATTATGTCCTGAGCATGGCACAGTCTGATAGATGAAGATATTGAAACTGTCATCTTGAAATTACACCTCTCCTGGTTTTGGAAGATTCTTGGATGAGAAGTGAACCTTCTCCAAGGAAAACCAAAGTCCATCTGCCTTTGGAAAAAGCACATTTCGAACAACTATGACCTAGATGACTGAGAATCTCCATAGACTCACCTCTCCTGGTTTAGTCTGAAGGCAATGGATTAGATTCAGCAATGGCAAGCATGCCAAAATTTCATTACCTCAAGCCATTGTTGGTCTCTTCATCAGAAGACAGTGCACCGTTACAGACATTTCCGAAGGAACTGCTTGCCTTCAACTTGGTGGTCTCACGATCTGGCGTTGTCTCCCGTTTTTTTCTCCTTCCAAACAGCTTTTTGAAGGGCTGAAATTTACTGCCCTTTTTCTTATCTGCAGATAACAAGGCAAATTATACAATAAAGGCTCATCATCATTTCATCTGCAAACATTCCGGGAAACAAAAACTTAGTTAAGAAGCCACCCAAAAAGATGGAAGTCCAAACCAGTTGCAAATCTATGGAAATATTTAGACCAGGGGTCCCCAAACTTGGCAGTTTTAAGACTTGTGGACTTCAACTCCCAGAATTCTCCAGCCAGTCTTAAAGCTGCCAAGTTTGAAGGCCTCTGATTTAGACAATAAAAACACATCTATCTATTGCAGTTGAAAACCCTATCTTGCAAAAACAGAACAAAATTCATAAAAAATGTGCATGCTGCAGTGTTGTTTTTTTCCTTCACTTTTTATAAATAGTAGATATTTGATTATTAGACAGAGAGTGAGAACTCCTCATCTGAAATATCTGTTTATATATTTTTCTTGTAAAAATAAGTCATGTCAACTCTGGACATAAGAAACCCTGACATAACATTATGTTTAATGTTAGATGTTTGGATCATTTTTTCCCCTTTTTTCCTTCTTTGTACATATTTTTTTAAATGTATGTTGTTATTTTTGGATGTATGTTTTTTCTGGGTTTTTTCCTGTTTTGTATTTTATTCCCATTGATAAAACATAATAAATATATATTTTAAAAAATGTTCATCCTGTAGTATTTAGATGATCAAACTACTTTTTTAGAGAAATGGTAAAAGACTATATTCAACAATAAGAATGCTTCAGTGGTATAAACCTGAAAGGGGAAAGGCTATATTTAGATTTTGGTGGCATTGGGTGTGACTTTTGCTCATCTTCCTAAAGGAATGGCAAGGACAATAGAAGCTAGTCTTATATGTAGTGAAAGAAAACTGCATTTAAATTGCAGAAAGTGAGAACTGATGGCAAATGGTAATTCAGGTCTTGTTTTTGTGTATGCCTTGTCTTTATGAGGACCTAGCAATCACTATGGACTGTGTCCATGCCACAGTATAGCACTGAAGTATTTATGGCGAATTAAAATATTCAGTTCTCAGTCATTGGTTGGTACAAGTGATGTCATGGATAGGCAAAGAATTCTGACTAACAGTGATCCTTTTCTCTGCTCTCTGAAAGGCCAGCTGGAATGACCAGGGTCCATATAATCTTATACTGACTGTATAAATGATGGGCATAGCGGTGCAGGGGCCTAGAAGTGGAGCTCTTGCCTCACAATCAGAAGGCTGGGAGTTCGATCCTAGGTAGTGGCAGGTATTTCTCTCTCTGGGTTCAGTGAGTCATTATCAGCTATGAACTCTGCATTGGTAACAGGAAGGGCATCCGGTTAGTAAACACTCAGCTCCATTCAGTTGCCCTGACTCCATCCTGATGTAAAGGATTAGGGGGCCATTAAAAGACAAAAAAAAAATTGATGGGCATGATCCATGTAGGATCATGGCCTTCTTTACTTTAAAAACTGCATTCACAGTTGGACTGCCAAATACAGAATAGGAGGCAATTTGTAAACATATCTGCATTTGAGATTCTGTATGAAAAAAGCATGAGTCCTGTGGTTATTCTGATTAATCCATTCTAATTCACTTTATTATCTTGTAAAATGTAAAAAGAAAATCAGAACTTCATTGGATATGTTTCCCAATGATGATAGAGTTGACTATTTACCAAGTGGTGATTATTCAAGTTCCCCTTGTAACTCCTTGTTCATTATTTGCCATAGGGAAGACATTTTTGATAAACTGCAAACATAGGAGATACAGTACAACAGTATCTCGCTAACTACAGCTAGGACACCAAAGACTTTAATACAGAGGTCTTCAAACTTTGCAGCTTTAAGACTTGTGGACTTCAACTCCCAGAATTCTCCAGCCGCTGGCTGGAGAATTCTGGGAGTTGAAGTCCACAAGTCTTAAAGCTGCAAAGTTTCAGGACCCCTGCCTTAATAAATCATAGTGGTAAATTTGGTAAATGATTTTTTTACCTCAAAGGCCAATAAAAACTCAGCTCTAAAGAGAGAAGAAAAAAACAGCAGATCATAAGAACAATTACACTTCAAATGAACATACAGTATATCACTAACAGATGATATTTTAGTTTTTATAACCGCAAAAGAGAAAAATATTGGACATATTCAAGACCTGGTTGAAGCTAAAGCAAATAAAACTAAGCTATATTTCAATTTAAAAAAAAAATACCACAACGCAAATGGTGTTAAATACATTGTCATTTAAGGAGACCTTTAATGAAATTCAAGCTGAAAATGGGATATTGCAAGCCATTTTTCTTTTTCGTCTAACCCATAATTACCTCACTAAAACTAAATTGCAAGTGAAGCATCTAATTTCAAAACAAATTGCACTTCATATGTCGCTAATACTATATTACTCAAACAAGCTGAGCCAATTAATGATATAATAGCTAAAAGCACATTTCCATTCCATGGGTTAAAGCATCAGTAAATTTATTTTTCACAGGAGATCAATTTAGAAAACACAATTCTAATTCAGGATTTATATTCAGGATTTATATAAATGAATTGTCACTGTAATAGCTCTGATTTGTTAATTTAATATTTTTTTTGATTTTCAGACAGAAATGATAAAAGTTAAGAGGCCTCTTATGAACTAAATCCATCCATTTTGATTTAATTACTTTTTTCGCTGCACTAAATTCATTTTAGTCCATTTCGATGTCTTTACTTTTTAAAATCTGTCTCAAATGTGCCTGCATGTACTATGTGTTCTCCTTCAAAGAACCTTTTTATTCCATTCCTTTGAGATATGCCTTTTTGTGCAGTTTTCTATTGTATCCATTTCATAAATGTTTGCCTATTGCAATGAATTTTATTTTATACACTTCATAAATTTCCTTATAATTTATGGATGAGTTGGACTAGAAGACCTCAAATGTCCCTTCCCACTCAGTTATTCTGTATTTTATTCTAAGACAAAATATGCCCAAATATACCATATCTCAATAAGGCCTATTAAAAATGTCCTGCCCTTCTCCAGTTAAACCAATATATATGTAATTATTTTAAAAAGACAATTCAATTTCATATTTTCATGGGTGTGAAAGGCATTGCATTAAGTGGTACCGTTTGTATGATTAATGATCAAAATAAAGGACAAAAGTGGTTTTTTGTTTTGAAAAATAAATAAAGCTAAAGGGCAGCTTTCTAAAATAAACCACTTATAATAAAGGACATATGGTACTGGCAGAGCCTTCTTATGCAATAATTTTGGGAATAGTAGTGCTAAGGCCAGAAATGAAAAACCTCACCAAGTAGAATGGGAAGGAATGCTCTAAATCAGAACTGGGAATGATGGCCCCTGTATAACTGGTGGACTTCAACTCCCAAAATTCTTGAGCCAGCATGGCTGTCTCAGGAATTCTGGGAGCTGAAGTCCACCAGTCATACAGGGGCCATCGTTTCCCACCTCTGCTCTAAATGGTACAAGGCTAACTTCTCACAATTTAAAACAAGTAGAGTTTGTTGCTACCCAAGAAAGTGCTTCCTCAAAACAACTACAAGCACAGCTTAAAACTTAATAGCATCACAAACACATTGTCCCAGAAAGAACTGGACTGGGTATTTTTCTACAAGTATTACAAGAGGTAACAGTAGAATACACCATCAAAAATGTAGTAATAGCAGATTAATGTCCTGGGTGATGCTAGGTGACAGCTATGGAGGCGAATTTTGTAGGAACAGCTTGTAAAATACCTTAGGGTTGTCTACTGCGTGATCAAAATATATGCCAGCTATTAATCTTTCCATCTTTGTGGATCTTCATATTACTGTGGAAAATCACGTTAAAGCATCTGCACTTTGTTTTGATAAGATAAGATCAATAGACACGGTATATGCCAGCCTAATGGAAAACAAGATACTTGCTGAGATTTAAAACCAATTAAACAGAAATTTATATAATATGCTTCCCCTTTTAGAGCTAAGTGAAGAAAAGCTGAAGTTTAACTTTGGCTTTGTTGAGCTATTGCAAAATGGGATGCCATAAGTAATTACTTGCAAATTCAAAACAGCACGGATAAATGCCAGGCCTTTGTATAGCTTAGCCCATATGAGTTTGCTAGGGCTTGGCGAAGGTAATTCCATATTGCAACATGGACCTTATTTATACAAGTACAATGTTGTAGATTATTCTATTATATAATAGAACAATAGAACAAAATATTGTTCTAATATTTTTTCATCTTAATTAATACAGAATATGCTTTTTTTAGAAGGGATGCGGTGGCTCAGTGGCTAAGATGCTGAGCTTGTCGATCGAAAGGTCGGCAGTTCAGCGGTTCGAATCCCTAGTGCTGCGTAACAGGGTGAGCTCCCGTTACTTGTCCCAGCTTCTGCCAACCTAGCAGTTCGAAAGCACGTAAAAAATGCAAGTAGAAAAATAGGGACCCGCTTTGGTGGGAAGGTAACAGCCTTCCGTGTGCCTTTGGTGTTTAGTCATGCCGGTCACATGACCACGGAGATGTCTTCGGATAGCGCTGGCTCTTCGGCTTTGAAACGCAGATGAGCACTGCCCCCTAGAGTCGGGAACAACTAGCACATATGTGTGAGGGGAACCTTTACTTTTATTTTACCTTTATGCTTTTATTAATGCTGGCTGAAAGAACTATTTCATGTTCTGAGAGAATAGGAATCCTTTTTTTTCTTTTAGTTTGGCATGTTCAAAGTTCTTATATTTTCAATAAAAACCATGTTTCACCCACTGTAATTTCCTCACTACTTGTTTCTGTTCTATCTTTAATGCAGATTTTTAACTCTTGGTGTTGTCAAAAGGGAGAAAGGAAGAGAAATGTAGGCAGAACGTATAAAAATGACTGTTTCAATCCTTCCATGCCTAAATGTAGGCATTAAAAAAAAACCTGAAATAAACATAAAAGCCCTTCTGAAAAACAGCTCATGAAGTACACATGTAGCTCTCGCTTAAGGACTGACCTGTATACTTCACGGTGCGGAGACAATCATTTATAAGGCAAGCAGATAAAAGCAATCTTTAAGATGCAAAAGTAGCTGAGTTTTACTTTGAATGCTAATTGACCTAGTTAGTTAGTAGGTTAGCTTTTATGTGACTCCATTTCCAAAGGTTCCATATCTTTGCAAACATAAACATCAGGAACGTAAGGCCCTGACGTGTCCCCATTTTGGCAGCAAACTCTTCAAATGTTTTTTCCCCAAATAGCCATGTTTTCATGGTCTTTCGGAAGAATAGGCAGGGGTGATCTGAATAAGTGAGGTAGTTGATCCAGAAGCAGGTGACATCTGGAGAGAGAGCTCAAACTGAGCTTCCTGCATAGGGCTTTCTAGCAGATCTAAAATCCTCTCCATTCCATCTGACTGGATGGACACATTCAACTTGGAGAAAGCACTCTTGAAGATATCTCAGCTGGAAATCAGAGGTATTTCACGAGAAGAGTCCTCCACTCCTTTGTCCGCAACAAAAGACCTTAGGCCACCAGGCTTGAAATTTTAGGCTTGGACAACCTAGAACTGTGATGGCAAACCTACGGCATGCGTGCCACAGATGGCACATGGAGCCATATCAGTGAGCACGCAAGCTCAGCTCCGGCGCGCATGAATGCGCTAGCCAATTGATTTTCGGGCCTTCTGGGCCCACCGGAAGTCAGGAAACAGGCTGTTTCTGGCCTCCAGAGGGCCTCCGGGGGGGGGGGGGAATGCCGTTTTCACCCTCCCCATGCTCCTAGAAAGCCTCTGGAGCCTGGGGAGGGTGAAAAACAGGCCTACCGGGCCCACTGGGCCATCACATGCCAATAGCAGGGGGAGCGGGGGGTCACACGGACATGCATTGGAGTGTGTGGGTTGCATAGAATTATGTGTGTGGGCACGCATATGCGTGAGCCCCCTGGGCTCACCCCGCTTTTGGCACGCAATGGCAAAAAGGTTAGCCATCACTGACCTAGAACTATGCCGCCTACAGTCCAACCTAAGCGTAGAACACAAAATTATCCACTACAACTTCAGCTTCAACCACAACAATACACGAGCACAAAATAGATACAAACTCAAGGTAAACCGCTCCAAACTTGATTGCAGAAAATATGACTTCAGTAACAGAGTTGTCAATGCCTGGAATACACTACTTGACTGTTGTTTCTTCTCCAAACCCCCAAAACTTTAACTTTAAACTGTCTACCGTTGACCTCACCCCAATTCCTAACATGTCCATAAGGGGCGTGCATAAGGGCACCAGCGTGCCTTCCGTCCCTGTCCTACTGACACCATTTATTTGTACCCATTTCCTGTATTAATATCCATGTTTATACTTATTCCTGTTATCTCGTACATGTTTGACAAACTAAATATATAAATAAAATAAATAAAATCATTCCGGACTTGAACTACCATCTCAAATCACACCTAGAAGCTGACTAGTCATCAATATAGGTCCTGGAATACATGGATGAACCTAAGGACTATTTGGAATACTGCAAGTTGAACTAGCTGACGATTCCACATGCTTTAAGAGTAACCTGATGGCTTGAGACATTTCATTAGCTGTTGGCTGGGAACAGCAGATGCTTCCTAGCTTGGTTCATTCAACAGACAGAACTGAACACTCCAGCCCTGCTCCATTTCAGATGTGGATCTGGAAGACTTAGATCAATCCCCAGGCACCGGTGCGCGGCATGCCAGAAACTGGGCCGCGCAAACAAGTGAAGCTCCATCCACAGGATGCAGCCAGCATACAAAACCATGCCCCCTCTGGTCCGCACAAAAACTATCCACAGTACCAGTCAGAGGTGGTATTCAGGCAGTTCGGACCGATTCTCCCAAACCGGTAATGGAAATCACGGGTGGGCCCCTCCACGTGCCCCGGCTCTATGCCATCCTATTTAGGCAAATTTTTGAGGCTGGGCGCATTCGCAAAATGCATGCGTGGAAGGCGGGCGCATATGCAAACCGTGCGCATGAAGCAAATGCACAAGTGGGGGGCGAACTGGTAGTAACATAATGTGAAACTGACTCCTGATACCAGTCCCTGGTGCCCAAAAGGTTGGGGGTCACTGAGTTATATGATTGTCTCATTGTCTGGATGAGCTCTAAATGTAATCCAAATTCCCACACATCCTTTAGCTCATACAAATTGCAGCAGTCCTTATCAGAATGGCTTGCACCAAAACTTTTTCTACCATTCTAACAGATGAAAATGTTTGTTATTTATCGTTTGTTTTATGGCTATTGGATTCCCAAGAGACCAGTGCAATTTTTCAGGCGCTAAAATTATTTTAATCATCATTTCTGCTAAGGGATGATGGTACCCGTTTTCACGATTAAAAGGATGATTTAAAAAATGAATTTCTTTTCTTTTTTTGATGTATTGGAGAGCATAGGATTACCGTTAAGAAACTTTGCTAAAAGTATACAGGGAAAAAAAAATTCATGCTCAGGAGAACTGCATTTTTCCAAAAGTCACATTTTTAAAAAACATTTTTTTTAATTTTTTTAATTAGATTTATATGCCGCCCTTCTCCGGAGACTCAGGGCAGCTTACAATGCGTTAAGCAATAGCCTTAATACTTTTGTATATTTTTATACAAAATCAGTTTATTGCCCCCACAAACTGGGTCCTCAATTTACCTAACTTAGAAAGGATGGAAGGCTGAGTCAACCTTGAGCCTCGAACTCGCATAATTGCAGATAGCTGGGTGTTAATAACAGGCTATCTAGCCCGTTGAGCTAACTGAGGCTCTTTTTTTTACTATACATTGTATAGTAAAAGCTGAAAAAAAATTGAGAAGCATATAAGAAACAACAGATGATACATCGAAAGTTCTATTCAATGTAAAACTTGCCTGCAATTATTGAAAGTCGGCATTGCCTTTCCACAATACACCACAATAAAAACTGGCAACATGTCTGTTGTACATAACATTTCAGATATATTTCGTGAAGAGGACAGGTATATTTAAAAACCTTCTGCTAATATTTCAGACCTGTGTTTTTTTTCTTAAAACCAACTTAACTAATTTTCTAATACTGCAAGGAATGTCATTATTAAATCCCTGCCACTGAAGCTGTGGAACTTCCTGGAGAAGATAATTTATGCATGAGATGTACGTGCCATGCAGTAACATGTATCTATATCTTTCTATAGAAATAAAAATAAAAATGCCGGAAACAAAACGATTTTTCAAATGCTTCTTAAATGTATTACTAGCCATTTGTCATAGCTGCAGAGTTCAGAAGGGAAAAGCAGCACTTTATCCGCTTCCATAAAAGGCAAATTACTCATTTTCATTAGCTTTACTATAGATTTTGTTACCGATCAGATAAGTATCTCTACAGCAGGGCTGTCAAACTGGCGGCCCGCGGGCCAGATGAGTCACACGCAGGCCACCCCCACCCCAGCTCCGCGAAGGAGAAAACGTCATGAAACATCACGTGACGGCAATGTGACGCCGCAAATTTGACAACCCTGCTCTACAAACTTAGAAAGCTAAATTTTTTTATCGTCACTGTGATCAGAGATGCTTTTTATCATTGCATCAAATTATTTGCAAAAATAATTGATCTAGGTTCAATTGCATCATCAGGAATTGGTATCACAATTGGTATCACAGGAATCACAAATACAGGAATGTCATTGGTCTACTCTAAAACAGTTGCCAAAACCTTCACTTTGATTTCTGAACTATGGTAGCATAAAAGACAAGCTTGTTCTCCACATTACCTACAAACTAATTTACTAAAATGTCTCCACAATGCTTCCCCCCCCCCCCCCGGTATAACAGTACAAATCAATTGTTGATGCGTTGCGTAATGAGAACCCCCATAAACATGTCCTTTTTGTGGCTTTACAACAAAAGCAAACTTTTAGCAAGGGGTTCTCTGCCCAGTTGCTGGGTGGGCGTGTCCACGGTGGGCGTGTCCTACTCGGCTTCCTGCACCATGGTGGGGGGGTGTCCTCCCCAGGCTCCAGAGGCCTTCCTCAAGTCTACCGGAAGGTGAAAATGGCCTCCCCAGGCTCCGGAGGCCCTCTGGAGGCTGGAAAAGGCCCCGTTTTCAGCCTTCCTGAACTTCCGGTAGGCCCGGTTTTCACTCTCCCCAAGCCTCCATGCGCGTCTTGTACTTACCTGCATCCAAAACTGGCCACGTGGGGACTCCTGGGAGGGCGGGGCGGGATGGGTGGGGCCAGCCAGGAGTGGGATTTGGGGTTTCTCCAAACTGCACAGATTCTTAGCTAGAGGTTCTCCCGAACCCCTACGAACCCCCAGCAGACCACCCCTGTTTATGCATCAGTCCCATCAATATCAAAGCAGTTTATCAGCTTGTTTCCCATTTTTTATTTAACCTCCCATTTAACAAACAACATGGCGGATCTCACTTGTTGAATAACATCTTGGCTGTTCTCAGAAAAATATATTGCTGGCACTGGTGCTTTTGGAACTGAAATAAAACTGGCATTTGGAACTTTTAGCTTTGCATACAACTGTAACCTGCTTAACCAAGCTGAGAATGTAATCCTCTATTGTACACCTGTAGGAAGTTAGCACCCACCCCTCTCCTAGGAAAATGAGATATTTTATGAAATATTAAAAGGGCAGAATATTTCCCCTTAAAGGGAGGCATAAACTCAGCCCCCCCCCCACCTTTGTCAATGGGCCATTAAGGTCTGGGCCAGTCTCTTCTACATAACAAAGATCTACCTCCTTCAGGAAGAGCCATAGTAGGAATTGCCCAAAGCTCTTTCATTACATCATCACCCAGCAAGGCTCAACCAAGCCTGGGACATAGGCAATCTACAAAGTTACCCCTGAATGGCCCCATGGGAGTCTGACAACCAATCAGAATACAAGCTCAAATTCAAAGCCCAGTAGAGGATATAAATCTATCTCTGTCTCTCACTCATGTGTCTTTTTGTCCAGGACCTCAAAACCATGTGGTCCTGTCCACCATTAAACTATATTTTCAAGCAGTCTCCACGTTTCCAGTGTCTTTCTCTCCACTTGGAACTGAATCCAGATAGACGTTTCTTCCAACACACTTCTACTCGGTTAATATTTGCAGGGTTAAAAAAGAGGAACCCAAGCAAAGTACATGAAACTCTTCAGAACTCATTAGGAAGAAATGTTTGAACTGGGATCTCCATACACAGACATAGTCACTTCTTTGTGAGGTATACATGAAGATTCTTCTCTTCCTTCACCTGTCTTGTTTTTCCAATTCCCATCAAAGCCCCCCCTTTTTTTGATACAGGTAGTCCTCGATTTACAATAGTTCATTTAGTCACCATTCAAAGTTAAAACATTACTGAAAAATGTTAGGGTTTTTAGCAGCATTCCCATGATCATGTGATCAGACACTTGGTAATCGACTCATTTATGGCGGTTAAAGTGTCCTGGAGTCATGTGACGCCCTTTTGCGACCTTCTGACAAGCAAAGTCAATGGAGAAGCCAGGTACACAACAACTGTGTTACTAACTTAACGACTGCAGTAATTCACTTAACAACTGTTGCAAGAAAGGTCATAAAATGGGACAAATTTACTTAACAACTCTCTTGCTTAGGATCGGGTTCAATTGTGGTCATAAGTCAAGGACTACCTGTATTACATGTAAGTAAAAAATGCAACCTACCAATTGCTTCAAACTACAGCAATTTCTACCAGCAGGTAATTTTTTAAAAATAAAATGTAGCTGGACATAGTCTGAATAACGTAGGATATTCGTTACAAAAATGTTTAAAAAGTTAAGAAGAGGAATAATGAGGAACTTCTCTTTAAATTGTGCAAGTGTTAGTGTTATGTTACCATCAATATCTTTCCAAAGCCACAAGTACTCAATGAAAGGAAATATTGACTAGATAATTTTCTGACTGGTTTTCCTAAATCTTTTTCTCTCCCTCCTCCTCTCTTTTCCTCTGATAAGTTAAGGAATCTTAACAGGTTGATGGGTTTCTCTCAGAAAAATGTCTTTATTTGGCAAATTACTAGTAAATACTGCTTATGTGGATGGTGATATTGTTCCTGCTGTTAAAATGATAAGAATATTTTCTGCCACATAATAAATAGTTTCAACTGATGGACATTTCAGAAAAAGATACCCACTATGTCACTGGAATTTACCAATGAAATCTCCCGTAATGTTACATAGCAAAACTACAGTATACTATAGTAGAAGTATCTATTGAAGCCAATTATGAGTGAGGGTAATGCTGCCTGCCCTTACTCTGAAATGGGTGAGCATCTTCACTTAGTTTAATTATTGAAAATAACAAAAGCAGGGCAAGTATTTCATAGCAGGGACTTGACCTTAACATGACTTTAATTAAAACATGAACCAGCAGAATTAAAATCCATGTTTCTATCCAGAAAGAAGAAAATTAAGAGACAGATTCAGGGGTGGGCTCCTGGGGGTTCGGCAGGATTCGGGACTGCCGAACCTCCAGGTTCCTCTAGCCAAGGATCACTGGGGTTTGACGAACCACCAAATGCCACCCCTGATAGGCCACGCCCACCCCTCCCCACTCCTCCCACCCTGCCCCGCCCCTCCCAGTAGTCTCCATGCAGCCCATTCATCATTCCAGGTAAGTGCAGGAGCCACACGGAGGGTCTAAGAGGGCAAAAAATGGGCCTACCAGAGGTTCCGGAAGTCCAGAAATGGGACTATTTCTGGCCTCTGGACCCTGGGGGAAGCTGTTTTTGCCCTCCCGGAGGCTCAAGGAAAGCCTCCGGAGCCTGGGGAGGGCAACAAATCCCCCCCCCCCACCGTGGTGCTGGTGGACAAGTAGGCCATGCCCACCCAACAATGGGGCAGTGAATCTGTTGCTAAAGGATATGAAGCCCACCCCTGGACAGATTCATATTGTACAAATCACAAATTCAGAATTATATTTCTTGTAAAATATGACAACTCTTCACCACAAACAAATGAACAAACTTCTTTATCAGAAAGCTGGTGTAGTATACTAGTTGGAGTAACAATAAGGAGACCCAGATTGTAATTCCATCATCAGCTATGAAGTCTGAGCCCTATCTTCCACAAAGGTTTATTGCTGGGAAGGAAGAACATTAAAGAGCATTGCTACCTTGAGCAGGTATATAAGCAGCAAGATATAAATCCAATGAATAAATAAATTCTATCCATGAATTTTTTCCCCTTAGCCTTTCATTTAAGATACTTAAATATTTGCAGATTTAATAGTTTGGCCCTTTCAACTAGAAAGCAAGCTCTTCTAAATTTTTGAAAATGAAAGTCTAGAAACTGGAGGGAAGGGATTGATTAGGAACATTTTGGAGAAATACGAACAAGTCATATATAATGTATGCAACTACTGATATTAGAAAAGAATAGAATAACAGAGTTGAAAGAGATCTTGGAGGTCTTCTAGTCCAACCCTCTGCTCAGGTAGGAAACCCTAAAGCATTTCAAACCAATCTCTTCTTAAAAACTTCCAGTGTTGGAAGTTTTGGTTTAGTATTAATAGGACCGTGCAAAATTGAAAGGGGGGCCCTTGCCTTGACAATGCTTCAGATACAAGGAGCGTCACACAAGGTATGGTCAAAAAGGCTGTTGCGATGGTGCAGGCAAAGTTCTGTTTGTTATTTGCATCACACTTTTAAAAATGGATGGTGCGCAAACATAAAAATGGGTGCAACTTTAATTGTACCCATTTTTATGTTTTAACTGCAAGAACCGTGATGGCGCACTGCTTAGAATGAAGTACTGCGGGCTATTTCTGCTGACTGCCGGCTGCCTGCAATTTGGCAGTTCGAATCTCACCAGGCTCAAGGTTGACTCAGTCTTCCATCCTTCCGAGGTGGGTAAAATAAGGATCCAGATTGTTGGGGGCAATATGGTGACTCTGTAAACCGCTTAGGGAGGGCTGTAAAGCACTGTAAAGCATTATATACCATGAGTCCAAGTGCTATTGCTATCGCTACCATTGTGATCTCTATCCTTAGCTTTTTGACAATACCCAATGGACATCCCTGCAGCATCACTTCAAAGTTGCTTTATGAGCCGATGCGTAGCTTGCAAAGTGTAAAGGGAAGTTGTATTGCTTTATTTTGCACATCATTGCATGAAATGCGCAGGCACTAAAGCCTTCTCAGCTCCATCAGAGGAGACAGCTGGAATGATACAATGTGCTTTAACAAGGCGGATTGTGTTGCCTATATAGCCTCTCTGCAGTGGTGGGTTTCAATTTTTTTTCTACCAGTTCTGTAGATGTGGCTTGGTGGGCATGGCATGACATGGCATGGCTTGGTGGGCATGGCAGGGAAAGGATACTGTAAAATCTCCATTCTCTCCTCAATCCAGGGGAAGGTGACTGCAAAATCCCCATTTCCTCCTGATCAGCTGGGACTTGGGAGGCAGAGAATAGATGGGGGCAGGGCCAGTCAGAATTTTTACTACTGAAATTTTGAACTATTCAAAATTTCCGCTACCGGTTCTCCAGAACTAGTCAGAACCTGCTAAAACCCAGTTTGCCAGTGACTATTAAAAGCAGGTGAATCTAAACCTCTGAATTGAATTGAGGAGTCAGAGTATTTCTTCAGCAGTAGCCAATATTGGATTGTTCATAAGTTTAAGATGTGAAGTGTACAAGAGAAGAAAAAAACAGTGTTATTTCCCAGTGTGTAGTAAAAATAACTTTCCTCTTATACAAAGAAAGAAAAGGTTTCCAGATCAAAATAAAGCAAACAATTTCCTTTTGTATTCTCCTAGCATTGTGTATTCCCCCATTCACTTTAGAAGCAGAAGCAGCGTTATAATTCTGATCTATAGAGCAAGAAGCCAAATGAAGCCTGAAGCCCTTGAAAGAGAAATAATTATGGGTTCCCAATCATTCAGTTGTCATTTTAAGATTATCATCTGTCCATCTCTAAAGAAACTTGGTGCAAGATCTCTAGTCTTGGATGGATACTGGATTATCTAAACTGCAGAAATGAAAAGCCCCGATGATCTGCAGCAGATCTGCCATTAAATCAGTTAAACATCAAAAGTTATAAGCCTTAAGAACAAGAGTAAAGAACTATTTAGTGGCCCAAGGAAAAATAGAAGGAAAGGAAAAGAAAACATGATGTGAAGTGCTTAAGACCCCATCATAAAACTAGGCACAGCCGAAATTTGCTTGGAATTAGGAATTTTGGTAAATTATTGCAAATAGCAATAAGCCTTCTGGCCACAGGATACCAACCCTTAGAGGAGCAAAACCACACACTGACTTCAAATGCTAGAGCAGAATGGAACTTGCAAATAGATTAGAGAGTTGCATGCTTTGGTATGATGGGAAAATGGCTTTTAAACATACCGCTGGGGATTTTGTGACTGAACGTATTCTGTCAATTGCACAGCACAAGTTGCAAGCCAGCGCAGTCACATTGCAAGGCAAGAAGCAGATCTTGCTGTTCTTACGCTCCAGAAAACCAGTTTTCCTTTCTATTGTGACTCCATGTCTAATAAAACATGCATGACGCAGTGTTTCTCTTGCGCACCTTACACAGACAGCCTGCCTGCCTGGTGCGCGTTCAGTCTCCCTGCTTATGTTTCACACTCATTCAGCCAGTCACAGCAAGGTTCTGAAGCTATCTGCACTCAGTAAGAACTAAGCAAAGAGGAACTGTGGCGAATGTAGGGGTGCTATTCAGCAGGTTCTGAGAACCGGTAGCGGAAATTTTGAGTAGTTTGGAGAACCGGCAAATACCACCTCTAGCTGGCCCCAGAGTGGGGAGGGAATGGGGATTTTGCAGTATCCTTCCCCCAGGAGAGGGGAGGGAATGGGAATCTTGCAGTATCCTTCCCCGGAAGTGGGGTGGGTATTGAGATTTTTCCGTATTCTTCCCCTGGAGTGGGGTGGGAATGGAAATTTTGCAGTATCCTTCCCCTGCCATGCCCACCAAGCCACGCCCACCAAGTCACACCCACCAAGCAATGCCATGCCCACCAAGCCACGCCCACAGAACTGGTAGTAAAAAAATTTGAATTCCACCACTGGAACGGATTGCAAATCAGAGGCACTGCGATGTGCCAGGGTTATCTGCCAATCAAATGCTATCCAATCGATTAATCAATAAGCAAGCAAATGCGGTCATAGGTTGCATCAACAGAGGAATAGTTTCAAGAGCACATGAACTTAGAGTACCGCATAGGTGCATAGGTGAGACCACACTTGGAATATTGCATCGAATTCTGGTTGCCACAATAAGAAAAGATGCTGAGACCCTAGATAGACTGCAGGGAAGAGCCACAAAGATGATTAGGGGACTGGAGGCTAAATCGTATAATGAACAATTGAGAGAATTAGGTATGTCTAGTCACTGATAAATTTGGAAGGAATACCATTAGAAAAAGTCATGACTTCAAAACCTAAGGGACTGGTCTGGACAAAACTCAGCAGCACTTTTTCATGCGGCTGTTGACAAAAATAGAATTGCCAACATGATCGCCAACGTCCAATGAAGGATATGGCACAAGAAGTAGTCTAATGAAGAGAAGGACTAGGATGACATGATAGTAGTCTTCCAGTCGTTGAGGGGCTGTTATAGAGAAGAGGGAATCAACTTCTTCATCAAAGCATCTGAGGGTAGAACAAGACGTAACAGGTAGAAGATCATTAAAGAGACCTAAGAAGAAATTTCCTGAGAGTGAGAAATATTAATCAGTGGAACGGCTTGCCTCCAGACGGTTTTCAAGAATAGACTGAACAGCCATTTCTTTGGAACGGTATAGGATATGCTGGATGGGCAAGAGGTTGGACTAGAAGATATTCCAACCCTATTATTGAATGTTCTAAATAGGGAATGATGTGGGAGAGAAGAGGGGCCAGTATGAAAACACAAATTGTAATAAAAAATTCTCAGATTCAAACCTAAATATCTCCAGATAGATGTATGTAGCAGGACTGAGAAAGATTTAACATTGCAAATTTTACCTATTTCCAGTAGTTGATATTAAGATTTTGTGAATTAGTGGCTGATTTGAAGAAGGAAATGTTCTCTTTTGATGTTTTATACAAATTGGCCCAACTTTGAACATTGGCATCTGGGGGCGGGGGGGGGGGACCCTGTCCCTTTTTACATGGGGTTCTGATCAGAGGTGGGTTTCAGCAGGTTCTGACCAGTTCTGGAGAACTGGTAGTGGAAATTTTGAGTAGTTCGAAGAACCGGTAGTAAAAATGCTGACTGGCCCTACCCCCATCTATTCTCTGCCTCCCAAGTTCCAGCTGATTGGGAAGAAATGGGGATTTTGCAGTAACCTTCCCCTGGAGTGGGGAGGGAATGGAGATTTTACAGTATCCTTCCCCTGCCATGCACACCAAGCCACACCCACCAAGCCACACCCACCAAGCAATGCCATGCCCACCAAGCCACGCCCACAGAACCGGTAGTAAAAAAATGTGAAACCCACCACTGGTTCTGATCATATAGCTGTGATTTCCATCTTGACTTTTTCCTCACACTACGCCTTTTAGACCCAAAAATGAAGATGATCGGCTGAAAATTTTTAGGAACTGCAGTTGCAATTAGATCTGGAGATCATCAGAGGCTCCAGCTCGATGGACCACTGATCATTTACAAGATACGTCAGGTTTATATGCATCCCTGAAGAATTTATTATTTGCACCATCACAATCGGGGGATTTTTTTATACCTGATAAAAGGGAGATATAATGCAAAAACAGACCTGACTATATAGGATCATGGCTCCTACAGACAGCTAAGGATAACCTGAATGGCTGCTCAACTTTAAAAAGAAAAGAAAATCTAAATCTAGATCAATGATTAGTATGGATTTATAGCATTTTTGTCTGCTCCCTCCAAAGCCTTACCATCCCTTGATCACCTTGTGATGGATTATTTGGAGATTTCTCTATCACCTTCCTTGAGCAAACAGGCACACTGACAAATGAACAACTAACGCAGTAGGAAGTTTAACATTATACTTTCCATCTTTTAAGATGGTCTATCAGAATAAGTTCAACCACATGCCCAAGAAGTCACCATGTCTGTTCATTTATATCGCCTGGGATTTCTCTGAGAAAAGGTTTGACGCAAAGGTGTAGTAGGCGCTTTGGTATTTATTGCCTTTTGCAAATGTAGGATCTCAATATCCAATCAATGCATTATTGCGATAGAAAATGGCAACGGATTAGTAAAATCAAAATAGGGAATGGTGAGAGAAGGTCTTGGGCATTGTGTCAATTTGGAAAGTATCTTCTTTTGCAATCCTATATTCCTTCAAAAATAAGACTCAGTGAAATTAAGAAGACTTACTTTTGGCTAAACATGTATCACCGTTATAGAACTTTTATCTGTCGCAAAACAATACTGCATAATGCAAATATTGTTACAAAAAGGTAAGGTCCAACAATTACATACAACATTTGGGTTTATTGTTCCATGGTTAGGAATTGATACAAAAACATAACATTGTTTGTCTCTTTACAGCGGAATTAAACAATAGACTTGAATTAAGGTACAACCGGCATATTTTAAAACACCGACACAAGAATTTCCAAAATAGGTCTTCTAGTTGCTGAGTAACAGCTAGTAGAAGAGCTTTCAAATATCACAGTTAATGTTGAGATTCCCTTCCATGTGCTACAGCCATGGGGATTCAAATGGATTATTGAAAAGAACAGAAAATATCAGTTGTACATCAACTGCAGTTTTACTGCCAATGAAATGATATGTCAAAATTCTTCCATCATTGTGCAAATAAGTTATGTGGTTATTGTTAATGGAAGCAAGGTTGAACAACTGACAAATGAAAAACAAACTGATCTTATTGAATCTGTAAACAGGTTTAATTTGGGCATATACTTTAAAAAACCAAAACTCAGAGAATTAAAACCAATCGGAACCAAGATCCACAAATAAGAATCACAGCAAATTATATTTTTATCCATCATTTGCTCGAGGTAATAAAACCAAGCACCAATCTCTTTTATTATTATACTAATTTCAAGTCAGAGATCATCATATGCTTCTCAATTAAAAAAAAAAAAAGACTTTTTTACTTACAAGGTTTCTTAAGCAAATTGATCATTCTGGACAATTGCAAGCCCGGGACAGAAAAAGGATTTCTTCGTTTGACCCTCTTCAAAAGAATCACTGAATCTATGAGATCACGGACGGAAAATTTTATCTCCAAATTGCTGAAAGGAATATTTGAAAGCAAATGAAGTTTGTGTGGGCACAGCCTGGTGGATCTCGTTGAAAATACATGATCTATATTTGGGTTTAGAAAGAGGAGGGGGAAAAAAAAGAGGGGAGAAATGAGAAAGAAAAAAGCCACCCACAAATGTCTTTGAAAAAGAAAGAAGCTTCTGGGAGAAATTGTTCTTGTTCAGGAAAAAAAAAATCAGTTAAAAATGTGCTCAAGTTATGGGCAGGGTGCTATGGGAAAACGGGAGAGGGGGCTAATTGCCTATGCAAGCCGTAACCTAACCCGTCTCCCCCTTCACTATTTAGTCAGACCATGATCTAGCCAGAGATTGTCTTAAAAAGTAACTAAGAGACGTGCTACAAAATTAAGGTAGCTAGCTGCTCTTTATCAGCCCACAATTTACGTAATATAAAAAAATGGCGAGGCCTAAATTCTCACAAGATACTTGCAACTCATTTGCATGATCTGAGACAAGTCTCTTTTAACTTCTGCAGAAAGTTTATTTATTTATTTATTTATTATTTATTTATTAATCATATGTCTATGCCGCCCACTCTCCAAGGACTCTGGGCAGCTTACAACATATACTAAATAGCATATTGCCCCCAACAATCTGGGTCCTCATTTTACCCACCTCGGAAGGATAGAAGGCTGAGCCAACCTTGAGTCGGTGAGATTTGATCTGCTGATCTGCTGAACTAGCAGTCAGCTAAAGTAGCTGCAGTACAGCACTCTAACTACTGCGTGACCTCGGCTCTCGGAGTTATGCTCCATATGTGTGTCAGTCAAAAAGCAAAACAAAATGGAGATCAGTATTCTTCAACCTTGGCATCTTTAAGATGGGTGGACTTCACCTTCCAGAGTTCTACAGCCAAGCCTTGCTTGAAATCCACCCATCTTAAAGATGCCAAGGTTGAGAAACTTTGATCTAGAATAACATAGTTGGAAGGGACCTTTGAGGTCTTCTAGTCCAACCCCCTGTTTAGGCAGGAAACCCTACACCACTTCAGACAAATGGTTATCCAACATCTTCTTAAAAACTTCCAGTGTTGGAGCATTCACAACTTCTGGAGGCAAGTTGTTCCACTGATTAATTGTTCTAACTGTCAGGAAATTTCTCCTTGGTTCTAGATTGCTTCTCTCTTTGATTTGTTTCCAACCATTGCTTCTTGTTCTACCTTCAGGTGCTTTGGAGAATAGCTTGACTCCCTCTTCTTTGTGGCAGCCCCTGAGATATTGGAACACTGCTATCATGTCTCCCCTAGTCCTTCTTTTCATTAAACTAGACATACCCAGTTCCTGCAACCGTTTTTCATTCTAGATCAGAGGTTTGGAAACAATGGTCCTTTTATGACTTGTGGATTTCAACTCCCAGAACTCCTGAACCAGCTCGCTCAGCAATCCCGGGAGTTGAAGTCCACAAGTCATAAAAGGGCCATCCGTCCCCATCCTAATCCTGAAGATCAAAGCCTCACCTCCTTTGGGACTTCAAAATTACCCTTTGGACCCGTTTTACCTTTTCTAACCCTCATTCGCTAACTCAGACTGAAAAAACATGTATCTGTATTGCTAAGAAAAACCAGGCCTGTGCTAAAAATGGCACCCCGAGTTTCCTTCACCACTTGTATTACTATAGGGAGGTCCACAGTTTGCATGTGATTTGTTTTTTTGTTTGTTTGTTTTTAGTGAAGACTTGTGGACTTCAACTTCTAGAGTTTCTCAGCCAGCTTTGCTGGCTGAGAAACTCTGGGAGTTGAAGTCCTCAAGTCTTAAAGTTGGCAAGTTTGGAGACCCCTGCTGTAAACCAATTCAAGGGTGACCACTGAATGTAAATATGGTCATGCTGATTTATTCCCCAAACTATAGAAAAATACAAGCCATAATAGCTTGGTGCTAAAGGAGGATACCAAGTTTCCCCATCATGTTTCTTAAGTTTCCATCAGCATGTTGGCTGAGCAGAGGCAGACAATATATTCTGTCTTATACAACCAAGCCATAAAATGTTGTGGGTGTCTTTGAGGGGAAGAGAATACCCAGGAAAGAGCTGCCATTTTAGTGGAAATTTTGTGTTTCCTCAAACCTTTTGTTTTTCCTACCATGAGTCATGTTCCCAAAACGTACCCTGCTCTTTGAGAAGCCAAGAAAGTAGCTACTGCTTAAAACAAAAAAAAAAAGGGGGGAATTAAGATTCTCTGTCACCTTTGCTATTAGTTCTCTCCCTCTCCCTCCTCCGTGTGTGTGTGTGTGTGTGTGTGACAGAGAGAGAGACAGAGAGAGAGAGAGAGACAGAATATGAATATGAATATGAATTACTGGAGAAGGTATTGGACAGATGGAATAAAATTTCCTGGCCTTTCAATCACTTTTGAACTGAAGCCATTTTCTGCATAACGTTTTCTTACTCTGGTCACCTTCAGTGGAAACTTCGCAAGAGTGAACTAGCGATGAAAAATCTTCCATATGTTCTTCTTTCTCCTCATCACCATTTATTTTCCTAATGCTTTTTTTTTTTTTTTTTACCAGCTGGTTTCCTGGAGCTTCTTGTACCCTTTTTGCAAGCTACGAGTTGAACAAAGCCCTTTGATTTTTCAGTTACTAATTGCAGCTTTTGCAGACCACGCACAGAAAACCCGGATCATGCATAGAACACCTGGCTGTGTGGGGCAGATCTCAGTGATCCCATTCGCTCAGGTTGAAAATTAGGAAATGGTTCCCACACAACAGAGCCAAAGGTTTGGTTCGCATACTTGCCCACAGTTAAGTAACCAACCAATACAGTTTTCCAGATGTTGGATACTTGAATCGATGGTCAACTTGCCTTCCCATCTCTAGCCAGTGCTTCTTGAAGCCACACCATATCTTCATCTGGGGAGTATCCAAGCCTCTTAATCTACCATCAAGATCACTATATAAATATAATTATCAAAGCCCTCAGAGTGTTTTTATACTTCTTATGGAATTCTGTAGAGAATCTTGATCATCCAGGTCATGGTTGTCCCAAAGGTGCTTTTTCCAGAGGCAACTGGACTTTCTTGTTTTTTCGTTGGAAGTTTCGCTTCTCATCCAAGAAGCTTCTTCAGTTCTGACAGGATAGTTGGGAAAGGAAGGATTTATATTGCTTGCAGATAGCTGGTAATCTGCATCCTTTTAGAGCCGTAATGGCGAACCTATGGCACGTGTACCACAGGTGGCATGCGGAGCCATATCTGTGGGCATGTGAATGTTACCCTAGCTCAGCTCCAGTGTGCATGCGTGCGCTGGCCAGCTGATTTTTGGGCCTTCTGGGCCCACCAGAAGTCAGGAAACAGGCCATTTCCAGCCTCCGGGGAGGGGGGAGGCCGTTTTCATCCTTCCCAGGCTCCAAGAAAGCCTCTGGAGCCTGGGGAGGGCAAAAAAACAGGCCTACCGGGTCCACCAGTAACCTTTTTGCCATTATGTGCCAAAAGTGGGGAGAGCGCGTTTGGGTCGCACGTTCATGTAGAGGTGGGGCGCGTGGGGCATTGAATGATGGGTGTGGTCACGCATGTACGCAACCCCCCGTGCTCCCCCCGCTCTTGGCACGCAATGGCAAAAAGGTTAGCCATCACTGTTTTAGAGGGTCGTTGAAGCACTTGGAGATTTATCTGTGTCCTCATGGTCACCTGAGTAGTGCTCCTTATGGAATCTTTTTTGAGTCCTATTTATCCCTCATTTAAACTCTTTCTCTCTCTTTCATGGTTTCTCGTCTCCCCACCAACACCACTAATTATTTTTTTTTTCCTTCTACGGCAGGAAAAAAGAAATAAGCAATGAGGCCAATTTTGATTGGCTGGCCCTGTTAGCGCAGGAGCAGATGGTCAACCTGGTCCCAAGCCACACAGAGCTTTCTAGATCACAGTCGAGCATGTCGAATTTACTGAGAAATAGTCCAGTAGCCAGTGGCGTAAATATGCTCCATACCATACGCCCAGTCTCAGTTAGCAATCATGCACCTGTGTTTGGTATTAATTGCAGTTTGTTAGCAACTCTAGACATAGCACAATTGTCTAGACAAAGTGTTCTCTGAATTTTGATGAGGATGGTCAGGCTGATATCTCCAGCCAGTACACACACACACACTCACACACACACATACCCCTCCAGCACACTTCCCCCTGTTACAACTCTCTTTTGTTTGGCTTTTTACTGTACTCCATTGGTTTGCTGTTTTTACAGTTTGTATGCCATCCAGAGTCGATCATGTTGGGCAGCCTTAGCAATCTTAAATTAACGTGTTTCCCTGAAAATAGGACCCTGTCTTATATTTTTTTGAACCCTGAAATAAGTGCTTGCCTTATTTTTGGGGAGGTCTTATTATTTTGGGGCGTGTGAAGCAAGGTGGGGCTCCTTTTGCCATCTTACCTGATTTCCAGATCTACGTTTAAATATTTTTGGGGATGTCTTATTTTCGGGGGGAGGCTTATTTTAGCACATACATTCAAAAGCCCAATTGGGCTTATTATCAAGGAATGTCTTATTTTTGAGGAAACAGGGTATAATTACAAATAAATATGCATATTGTACCCCTGAGATCATATGCCCATTCAAAGATCTAACAGCTTTCCAAAGATAAGATTTTATTACAGTCATAGCCCAGCTCAAAAACAAGAGAAAACAAAATATAAGACCAAAATAAATAAATAAAAACCAATAAGTATAACAATGGTATGGTTCACTTGTGATGCATTTTTACAAAAGGCAAAGCAAAACCTAGCCATGTTAAGAGAGGTTAGATCTCATTGATCAAATGATAGCAATTGTAAATAAAATGGACCTGGATGGCATTAAAAAATCTGAGTAGATGAGGGATATTAGCCTTAACTGGTTAATATAGCAAAATAACAGGACAAGAGTTGGTGCTTCAGGGACTGATTCACCAATGGGCAAAGTCTTTGTTCAAATAATTTCCTCTTGAGAAAAGCTGCTGAAGAGTATTACACAGTGGTGAAATCCAATTTTTTTTACTACCAGTTCTGTGGGCGTGGCTTGGTGGGCATGGCAGGGGAAGGATACTGCAAAATCTCCATTCCCTCCCCACTCTTGGGGGAAGGATATTGCAAAATCTCCATTTCCACCCCACTCTGGAGCCAGTCAGTCATTTGCTGGTTCTCCGAACTACTCAAAATTTCCGCTACTGGTTCTCCAGAATCTGTCAGAACCTGCTGGATTTCACCCCTGATATTACATCTTGCCAAGGTTAGGGCTCTTCTGATTTTGGGAATTCTTCATTTAGATATCTAGCTAATTTTTTTAAAAAAAGGTGAACGACTGCCCATTACCACATGTTTGATTATAACTTATAACCCTCTATCTGGAGCCTCCAGCAGTTTAGAAATATGAAAAAATAAAATAAAATGAGAAATGGCTTCTGATCCAAAATTGTTTAGAGTTTATTAAAATAGAAACATTCAAGCCATGGTTTGTTGACAACCTATTTCCTGCATATCATAGCCAGCCTCAATCAGTAACTAAACTGATTTGGACACGTGCTACTAAGTCAAAAAGCAAGCAGACCCCATTCCGTTTTATTCTTACATGCGATCTAGGCTTTTAACCTCTAAATTTAGATTTAAAAGCGACTAGTGACCCTTAGGTCTTATAACTACGTCTGTAATTGGTATCTGATATTTTTCACTCTTATTTTATTAGAACAAAATACCCTGTTTCCCCCAAAATAAGACATCCCCTGATAATAAGCCCAATCGGGCTTTCGAGCGCATGGCAGTAAGGCCAAGCGCTTATTTCAGGGTTCAAAACAATATAAGACAGGGTCTTATTTTCGGGGAAACACAGTATGTGCAATAGAAACATTCCAGACGAAGTTGGGTACTTATCTGAGATGCAAAACCCAAACCAATCACTAGATGGCAGCAGCATGTGAGTTTTCAAGATGCTGCCATCTAGTGTCCAGATTTTGGTACTCTCGATCTGGTAGCCCTAGTTAAGGGCACCAAGGAGTACGAAGGAAATCTGAATTTACAGCCTTGTAGGACACCAGTCTCCATTCAAGATAACCTGCTCAACAGACCCACATTTCACGAGTTTCTAAAGAAACCGTACCAAAAGTTCCAGATGTACATATTAGTGAAGATAAATACTAGCCAGAGAAATTCACCAAATTTAGAAAAAGTGTGAAAAAAGACCATCACCCCTATTCGGATAGAAGCAAATAAAGCATAAAAATTCTCGGCAGTCCTATGAAGAATAGTGCTGTCTATGCAAAAAGAACACCATCTGGATTTTCAAAGCTGGCTGCCCTTCAAACACGATCTCGCTTCCCCTTCTTGCAATCTCTTTTTTACATTCCTGCTGCTTTTATAACATTAGGAGACTCAAGGAAAATTAAGGATTACATCATCACCATCATCACCCACCCACCCCACAACATCCTCATTTAGATTTGTTACAGCTATTCTACTGCAAAAGACATTGTGCAGCTTATCCTCAAAGTGCTTTTCTCAAAAGGCAACTGGACTTTTTCCTGAAAGACATGGCTTTTGGTTGAAAACGAAACGTTCTGACCTAGGCTTCCTGATCTAGTAAAATGCCCACAATTAGTCCCAAAAAAACCCTTTTTTTATTTTAATGGCTGTGAATTCCTTTCATTCACAGCACGTGCTGAATCACCAAGAGTTTATAAATAGTCCAACAGAAGTCTGCCACAGTCCTTCGGATAAGGCTGATAAACACCCACCTTTATCTTCTTTCAAAGTACAAACTGACACCATCCACAACATTGTTTCCTGCAAAGGCCCGCATGCCTTTGGTCTTATGTCTTTATGTCTTATGGGAGGGGCCAATCATCTCCAAGCCTTACTCCTGAGTCGTCCCTTTTGTTTTAACTGATCTTGCCTTCTGGCAGCTCCGCGCATGCGCGCACTAGGAACAGACTCCCCGTTCCTCTGCTTCTCTGATGTCCGCACATAACTCCCAGATGGCCCTGGCTCCATCTCTGCTCCGACGCAGAGACCTCGTCCAAGCCTTCTCCAGACTCCAGGACTGGCCCATGTTCCTCTCCAGCCTCCTCACTGTCCGACTCTACTGCCAGCTCTGCAGGCTGCTGGTGGACCACAACACAAAGAAAGTCCAGTTGCCTTTTGAAAAAAGCTCCTTTGGGACAGCCATGACCTATTGAGGATGACTGAGAATCTCCATAGAGATCTGAGCAGTTTACAACACCCAATCCACAATTTAAAGCATTACCGTAGAACATAACAACATGGACAAAATCAAATACAACTATAAACACACTCTTACATGCCAGAGGCTTCGCTAACACATTATCCCTTGGGAATAATTCGGTTTGGAGCCTGATTTGGTAGTATCTACAAACATCCATGAACCCAAGGGAATAACTGATAGTGCTACTACCCTGTTTCCCCCAAAATAAGACATCCCCTGATAATAAGACCCAATCGGGCTTTTGAGCACATGGCAATAAGGCCAAGCGCTTATTTCAGGGTTCAAAAAAATATAAGACAGGGTCTTATTTTTGGGGAAACACGGCATAGGTTTTGAGATAGCCAGGTTGCACTGTTTTAATCATTCTGTTTAATGATTGTGAGCCAATAATGACTATTGTAGTGTTCAGTAATTCGATATTTCTCTCTCACTAAAGTGTTATGTTTTTAGAGTAAATGTAGCAGTTTTATGAGTTTCCACATTGTTTTGCTGGTTGGCATTAATATTGCTTTACTTTTTAGGATGTTCCAGTTAGTTTCCTTTGAAAGAAAGGAGGTTATAAACGACACAGCAATCATGAAAACTGAACCATTGTGCAGATGCTCATACTAAACAATTTTAGCTGCCAAGCCTGGTCTTATCATGGAACATCATGGTCTAGAAAGAGAGCTATGTTCCTCCTCCAATCTCTATGTATTGTTTGAAAAAGAGAAAAATGCCAGCTTTACTTTTTTATTACAGCTACAGAAACAATCCAAATCTTCAATTAATGTATATTTACAGCACTATCTACATAGGCACTACAGACCAGTGGTGGGTTCTAACCAGCTTTACTACCGGTTCTGTCTTTGCTCAAGCACGTTGCGAATCTGCTCAGCTGAGGTGCGGCAATCCGCTCTGCTGCAACTCTCAGCTGGGCGAAAAAAGAAGAAATATAAGGTCAGAATAACGCGGGGGCAGGTGGGAGGGCCCAGCTCACGAAGAAAGAGAATCGATTCGGTGACGTAATAGCATCACTGCTACCAGCTCGGCCGAACCGGACCGAACTGGGAGGAATCCACCACTGCTACAAACCATAGCCAGAATATTATGTAAACCCCCAGAATGTTATGTAAATGCAGTGTTCAGTTCTCCAGATAGTGTTATTCATACTTCTTATTAGTCATGTAGCATCAGTCTGGTTTTCTGCTGGTAAATGACTCCATATCCTACTTCGCTTACATTTTGAGCTCTTTCATCCAAAGCAAAAGCCAACAAGACCAAAAGAGTCTTTAGATCTGTTTGGGATGGTCACTTCCAAAGTTACACAGAACAAAGA
This sequence comes from Masticophis lateralis, assembly GCA_030761175.1. Lineage (NCBI taxonomy): Eukaryota > Metazoa > Chordata > Lepidosauria > Squamata > Colubridae > Masticophis > Masticophis lateralis. The sequence goes on along the minus strand of JAUDYJ010000007.1, from coordinate 13,252,046 downwards.
TATAAGGGGACAGGAGGCACCACTGAGTTAAACAATAATCCTCACAAAATAAATGTACGCTCTCAGTGGTGGGATTCAAATAATTTAACAACAGGTTCTCTACCCTAATGATCAGCTAGGTAGGCATGGCTTGGTGGTCATGTGACCATGTGGGCATGGCCAATTCAACGTCACTCAAGTCGATGGGCGCTTCACCTTAGCTGTTACAATGCAATAAGGGTTAATCAGAGAGGCAGTTTCTGTAAGCAGGGCAGTAAAGATTAGGCTAGAAAGAACACCAGAATGTTGTAATTCCTTACAGGTTTAGGCCTGTAAAGTGAAAAAAAACAAAATAAGATTTCTTCCAACAACCAGTTCTCTGAACTGCTTAGAAAGTTAGCTACCGGTTCTCCCAAATAGGTGAGAACTGGCTGAATCCCACCACTGTATGCTCTGAACTAACAAGGGAACTAAACAGGCACTTAATAATTTATCCCCTCTCTCATGTTAAAAATTATAATTTGGCATGATTTAGAGGAGCTCCATAAGACACACTTAAAACTTTGTGGGAGTGTGACCAGGGGTGGGTTCTACCTACCTTTACTACCAGTTCGTAATGGGGTTATGCGTGCGCGTGAGCAGATATCGGAGTTGGTGGCCAGAGGCTTCTGCCGGTTTTACTACCGGTTCTATAGAACCGGTGCGAGCCGGGGGCAACCCACCACTGAGTGTGACCCTGGGCAGAAATTATATTCTTTTGTTCAACAACTATATGGGTTGCTTTAGGCATTTTAGGTGCTAATGTATAAAACAAGGCAAGTTTCATTCAAATCCCTGGTTTGTGTAGCCCAGAATTATCACTGCTAAATAACAACACCTTTTTAGATGGAGGGGCATTTTACACAGGGTGGCAAAGTATATGGAAGCATGAATATATCGCCAATGCTACAAGAGCACTCTGTCATCACAAGATCACAGAGTAGTAGAGCTGGAAAAGACTACAAGGATCATGAGTTCGAACCATGACATGTGCCCCTCCATGACCAACGGACATTATTTACCATGTCTGTTAGGAAGGTTAAAGAAAAAATAATCAAGAGAGCAGCCAAACTGTGCAACAAAAACCCCGTCCCATTTTCTGTGCATCCAGAACATACATTAAAAAGGGACAAGACTTCAGCTGCATGATTGAAACCACCATCCTGACACTTTGGATGCCGTGCTCACAGACAGTTGGATGAGATTATTCTGATGACTTCCATCTTCAGAATTCTACAATAAAACAGCTACCAGGTTGCTCTATTTATTGTTTAGCGGTCTCTGGCTGACTTTAAAATATTAAACTTGGTGAAACCTAATTAGAGTTTAGGAAGGAACCATCTGTGAATCCCAGACCTGTAGACGAAAACATATTATTATGTGGTCATTTTAATGGTTTATTTTCTCTTTTTATTGTTTTGACTAGAGATCTGACAACGTTGTCAGCCACTAAGACACGGAAATCAAATCATACAACATCCCAGAAGATTAGAAGACCATAATAACTTCTATACTTTTGCCAAAAAATGTGATAAAGACATGGTCTTGATTTCTGCAATTATCAACCTGCCTTGAATGGGGCTCTGCAATTCTATTTTACAGAGATTTGACGATGTTTATTGATGAAGGGAACTGCTATTGTCTGTTAATGCCCATCTTTGCATTTTAGAACTGATCCACAAATGTTAGTATTGATATTTTAATAAAACGAAATTTGGCACTCTGGTTTTCTTATATAGATCCTCTATTATATAGCTTTTTTCATCCGCCACAAATTCTATAGATGCTTTCCATGATTACAGCATTTGCCAAAAGCCTCATGCAGTCAGTGATAAAACTCCAAATTGAAAGCATGCCCTTGAAAAAAAAAACATGGAGGAAGAAAAAAAGCACAGAATCTAGGGAACTCACACTTCAGAACATCATGAAATTATGTTCTTCCCTTGCATAATTGCAGGTCAGAATCCTGCAGCAATGAACACAGCAACAGCACACAAGACAAAACACGCATTGCTTGCAGTGATAAAGAGACAGAATTGTCACAATGGTGATTAAAACTGGCTATATCAACTGACTGAAAATTTCAGGGAGCAATCAATAGATGTCTGGGAAAGAGATGGCTGTATGCGCAAATGCAATTTAGGAGATGGTTAAATATTAATATTTTTGCTGCTAGATCCAAATCCAAGTGCAACCATCTCTAATAATTTCCACCGGTTCCAGAAAGATCCATTAAAGCAGGGGGCGCTTTAATGGATCTATCAAACCATGTCATCTATGATTAGCTTTGTTCATTAGACTTTCAGGCAGGCATTTCTTACTTGGAAGTCCCAAAAAGGCAGCTGGATTTTGTTTTTCCTTGAAGACGTTTCGCTTCTCATCCAAGAAGCTTCTTCAGTTCTGATTGAATGGTGGAAGAAGGAATATAAATCCTGTAGCAATAGCAGAGCCAATGTTCAGCTCTACACTACAGCTCTAGTAGCGATTTTTCCATCCAAATACAGATAGTCCTTGACTTCTGACCACAATGGAGCCCAAAATTTATCTTGCTAAGTGAGGAATTTGTTAAGTGAGTTTTGCCCCATTTTACAGCTTTAGAACGGAAATTTTGGGCTCAATTGTGGTCATAAATCAAAGATTACCTATACAATACAACCTCTAGTAGCAGATTGTGAGTCTCAGGTCTTTATAGTATCTATTCATTTTAATTAATCTCTCTATTAGGCCCTAAAATTGTTTCCAATGTACCGGTATATAGTATTTAAGAATAATGAGTCTGATAACAATAACATTGCAATTTAGCCACTTCCAAATCCAAGAACAAATTCTGTCTCTTTCATCTATATCCCAAACCATACATTTTGTTATTCTTGTCCGATCTTAATAATGTTATTTTTTTTTTCAGTACCTGGAGCATTGCTACCTAATCCTTTGGACTGAATTTTGCGTCCTGTACCTCTTTCATCTGTAGCCATTGTTTGCTAAGTGTTACTGGAACAAAATGTACAATACAACAGTGTCACATAGATTAAATCACAGAAATCAACTTTATCGTGGTTAGATTGCATGGTGTGTTTAATAATGAAGTGAATCACATCTATGCACCATTAAGTCCAAAAGACAGACTCAAAGCTACTTATATTACTTTTTTAAAAAGCCAACTCAGAGTTCGTAAACAATTCTCCCAACATTTTTTAACCCACATAGCGAGATGACCCTTAGAAGATTAGGATCAGCCTGGCATTTAGACTTCTCCAGGACTGTCCCTTCCCTTCGGTCCTTGGGCTTCGGTCTTTTGGGAGCAACCTGCTTTAGATATCAGGACAGCTTAACTATTTCAACCCAAGCGTTCCTCTTATATCCATCACAAGTTGGTTGAGAACCTTGGATCAGCCTGTCCAACAACTGACCAGCAGTGATGGTAGGTAACTCTATGGTAAAACAGAAGACAGAACTCTATGCTGCTTTATCGCACAACCCTCCCCAAATCTTCATGGTCCTGCTGTTGTGGCCCGTCAGCGGCCTGTGCAGATTGTAGCTGATTCCAACAATGAGGAGGCTAGTGTGGTGCTGCGCCAGCAGCCTGTGCAGCTGGCGCTCGAGTCAGACAGTGAGGAGGCTGGGAAAGATGTGGTGCCAGAAGTGGGGATTCATCCAGGGCCTTCAGAACCTCCAGAAGCTCCTTTAAGTGAAGAGGACGAAGAGGAGGAGCCTCTTCTCAATGCATGGGCGCACAGAGCTGCCAAAAAGCAGGAGTGGCTCCTCAGGAGGAGGTCTCCTCGAGAGTAAGGCTTGGGGCTAATTGGCCACTCCCTTAGCCTATTTAAGAAGGAATGCTGCTTGCAACAAGCTGTAGGGAACAACTTTAGTTCAATCTCCTTCACGTCTGGATTCTCTGCAAAATTGTTTCTGGGCTTTCTGCCAATTCTAGTAAGACTGTGATTACCTTATGTTAGAATTCTGTTAATACAGTATTAAAAGATTGATAAAGACTAAATTATTTGAGTAAAATAAACTTTGTATAGAGTTTGTGTGTGCTGTGTTCTTTGGGGTCCGTAGCTGGGGCAGAATACCCGCTTGATGTGGTTCTTCTGGGACAGTCCTAAATCCATGCCCAAAAAGAACTTGACTATCAGCTAGTATCAACAAATAGCAGAATAGTCAGAGTGAAACAGGTGGCTAAATTTGCCAATCCAGCTGTTTTCCCACCGGCTGATGAATGGTAATAATCTGCCACTTCAAAGATAGCTTGATACAATGGTGGGATTCAGCCAGTTCGGGCTGGTTCAAGCGAACCAATAGTTAAATTGATGGCTGGCCCCACCCCTTCCCACCCCTCCCCTTCCAGGAGTCCCCACACGCCTCATTTTGGCTCCCAGGTAAGTGGAGGGAGGCCTCCTACACTGAAAACGGCGTAGGGGGGGAACGCGTCCCCCACACTACGGCCCATTTTTGCTCCCGGGGGGTGCAGGAGGCTGTCTGTCATACCCCTGGCCACACCCACCATGGCCGCGCCAACCTAGCCAGTCATTAGGGCAGAGAACCGGTTATTAAATTATTTGAATCCGACCACTGCCTGGATAGCATTATGGGGCCTAAACCTTGGAAAACAGTTGAAAAAGTCACTGCTCAGCTGATGCCGAGGGAAAGGCTAATAGCCTTGGCCAATTCAGTTGTTTCCTATGGTCTGCTAAGGAAGGAACAGAGATGGAAAATCCCATTTTCATCGTCAGAAAATTGCTCCCTAAGTAAGCAGTAATTCGTGAAACCAAATTCGAACGAAGCAGAATCCTTGTCATTCTGGCACGGAGTGATAAAAATAAAATTAGAACTGTCATCGTGTGCCCTAGTATCCTGACATCCGAAGCAGCTAACATCTGGCAGAGATGATCAGGGCATAATTCCATCTTTCTCTCTCTCTCTCTCTCTCACATACACACACACAGACAGACAGACAGACACACACACACACACACACACACACACAAAGAACAAGCTTCCTATCACTGATGCGTGTGTGTGTGTACGTCAATGGGATGACAACCTAGCATTTAATCAAGAAAATAAATAAACTGCAAATTAGATGATTTGCTTTCTCTTTTTCTGCCCCCTCTGGGTCTGGAGGAGGGATAATTAGGAAAGGTTAAAGGAGAAAGGATATTAACGGAACAAAAGAAAAGACTGATATCAATGAATAACACTGATTTAACAGAGAAAGAAATGAAAGGTTTTCGAATCCCATCCCATTCTGCTTTTTATTTATTTGTTCATTATTCAAGAATAAAAGCTGCAAGGGGGCTACAGAAAGGGGTGGGGGAAGCTTTGGGGAAAACCACATACAGCTCTAATTTACCAAAAAAAAAAAAAAGTCATAATCTATTAACAGTTTAAGATAAAAAAGAATAACATATGTGTGTGATACTATAAAATAGAATAAAACATATATATAACTAAGCAGTGAGAACTACCATAAAGAGGCTATTTAAATGCTGACACAGCACATTAGATAGTGGCATTGGTAATTTTCAACCACAAAACATTTGAGGAACTGGTGAAATCTAATTTTTTTTACTACCGGTTCTTTGGGCGTGCCTTGGTGGGCGTGGTGTGCCTTGGTGGGCATGGCTTAGTGGGCATGGCAGGGGAAGGATACTGCAAAATCTCCATTCCCTCCCCCCTCCTGGGAAAAGAATATTGCAAAATCTCCAATCCCACCCCACTCTTGGGAGAAAGATATTGCAACATCTCCAATCCCACCCCACTCTGGGGCCAGCCAGAGGTGATATTTGCTGGTTCTCTGAACTACTCAAAATTTCCGCTATCAGTTCCCTGAACTGCTCAAAATTTCCACTACCGGTTCTCCAGAACCTGTCAGAACCTTCTGGATTTCACCCCTGATTTGAAGTGAATAAAAAGCAGGAAATAACCCACTTGTTTGGGGAGAGAAATGCTCTGGATACACGTATATTATAAGCATTCTATTCCTCAATTCCTAACAGAGAAATTTGGAACCAATTCACAATTGTTATCAGTTCTATAAAAATGTCAAAGACTCCGAAACTACACAAAAAAATATCATGCGCGAATCTGCTCACCCATCCACTTTCCTGCCATCTGACCCAAACGTGGGGTGTATATTGGGTTTTCCCCCTGAATTACTCCCAGTTATGAAGGTAAATAAAGTTCTATCACCCTCACTCCACACAAAAAGATAATAAAATAAAGAGTCTCTTCACTCTAAGCAATTCATGTTTGTCAGTAGAAATATTTCTCTGTATTTATCTGGTGGGTTGCAAAAAAAAATGTGAGAAGCTGCTATCTTACATTAGGAGCTGTGTGAAGGAAATCAAGTATAGAAAATGGAAATAAAAGCATTGACATCTTCTCAGACATCACCGACTACTGGGCCACCATACCTCAATTGAATTTAAAAGCCTTATAAGATATGGAAATAACATGAGAAAATGCCTATAGTTTACCCTCAGACTATCTCCAGTACCTGTGGCTACTGGATTAGGAATGAAGAGAGCCAAGTTCCTAACCAGTGTTTTTCAAACTGGACAACTTTAAGATGTGTGGAATGGAACACTTAGAATCCTTTAATCGGGTAGTTCTCAACTGGTGGTCCACGGATCCCTCGGGCAAGACTGCAGTGTCATCACAGAGGATCTGCAAAGTCTTGAAGAAATGTTATGATTTAAATCTTGAGTTAAATCTTGGGGCTCCATGGCCATGATCCATGGCCACAAAAGGTATTTAAAAGGGGACTGTGGTGAAGAAAAGGTTGAGAACCACTGTCTTAACCAGTACTGTTCTAAGGAAGAAACGGGTTCTAGGAATCAAATGATGGACCTTTGGGGATGACGAGGAGGAAGAGCAAAGGTTGGATTCAGCCTTACAACCAGAAGGAGGTTGAGCCATTCAAGAGCTCCCACTTATGAGAAAACAGGCCTGCCTTGAAGCAATTGGGAGGAAAAATACCAAGTGTTTAGTTTAGTTTAGTTTAGTTTTATTGGATTTATATACCGCCCTACTCCCGAAGGACTCAGGGCGGTGTACAGCCAACAATAAAAATACATAAGTACAAAATTTAAAACCAACTAAAAACAGATTAAATAAATTTGGCCCAGACAGAATTAAAACACCCCAAATAATTTAAAAAAGATTAAAATTTAACACTAAAAACGGAGAGTGGTTAGGCCAGGCCCGCCTGGTGAAATAGAAAAGTCTTAAGAGCGCGGCGGAAGGTGGGCAGATCCGGGATCCTCCGTATCTCTGGGGGGAGCTCATTCCAGATAGTAGGTGCCCCCACAGAGAAAGCTCTCCCCCTGGGGGCCGCCAGCCGACATTGTTTGGCTGACGGCACCCGGAGGAGCCCCTCTCTATGAGAGCGTACTGGCCGGTGGGAGGCTATTGGTGGTAGTAGGCGGTCCTGCAAGTACCCAGGTCCTAAGCTATGGAGTGCTTTAAAGGTAGTAACCAAAACCTTGAAGCGCACCCGGAAGACCACCGGGAGCCAGTGCAGCTCGCGCAGGAGAGGTGTCACATGGGAACGCCATGTCGCTCCCATCACCACCCGCACGGCCGCACTCTGCGCCAGTTGGAGCCTCCGGGTGCTCCTCAAGGGGAGCCCCATGTAGAGAGCATTACAGTAGTCTAGACGGGAAGTGATAAGGGCGTGAGTGACCGTGAGCAAGGAGTCCCGATCCAGAAAGGGACGCAACTGGCGGATCAGGCAAACCTGATAGAAAATCCTCCCAGCCACGGCCATCAGGTGCCCTTCCAAGGACAGCCGTGAATCCAGGAGGACGCCCAAGTTACGAACCCTCTCCGTGGGGGTCAGTGATTCGCCCCCAATAGTCAGTGATGGCGCCAACTGACTATATCGGGACGTCGGAAACCACAGCCACTCGGTCTTGGATGGGTTGAGCCTGAGCCTGTTCCTTCCCATCCAGATCCGCACGGCCTCCAGGCACCGGGACATCACTTCAAGGGCATCGTTGGGGTGGTCTGGGGTGGAGATGTACAGCTGAGTGTCATCAGCGTACTGATGGTACTTCACCCCAAAACCACGGATGATCTCACCCAGCGGCTTCACATAAATGTTGAAGAGAAGGAGCAAGAGGACCGATCCTTGTGGCACCCCACATATAAGGGGCCTCGGGGTTGACCTTTGCCACCCTGCCAACACAGACTGCGTCCGGTCGGAGAGATAGGAGGAGAATGGGCGTTGGCTTACCTGAACGCTCCTTCTGGTTGCTCTGGCTCCAGCGGTCAGGCGTGGGTAATCCACCACCGATATGCTTGATTGAGTCAGCTAACTGAGAAGCTCCGCCTCCTATCCCTGCTTCCCAGTTTTCTGATGAAAGACGATTCAGCTGACTGACACGTAGTGCTGTGAAGAATGAAAAAGGCAAAGCCGTAGGAACCCCCGAGCCAGCAAGGGCCCAGACAGGGATGGGGCTGACCGCTGGAGCCAGAGCAACCAGAAGGAGCGTTCAGGTAAGCCAACGCCCATTCTCGTTGATTCTGGCTCCAGCGGTCAGGCGTGGGACATGCCAAAGCAGAGACCTATAGGGAGGGACCCGCCCGGGCTGGAGAGGGGGCTCCCCTGAGAACCTGCTGTAGGACTCTGCGACCGAATGAAGCCTCCGCAGAAGCAAAACGGTCCAGTCTGTAATGTCGTATGAATGGAGTGGGGGACTGCCAGGCAGCTGCCCTACAGACCTCTTCTAATGAAGCTTGTGTAGCCCAGGCCACGGACGTGGCGGCACTGCGCGTGGAATGTGCTGTAATGTGACGAGGGACTGGAAGTGACTGACCCTCGTATGCCTTGGCAATAGTGGCCCTGATCCATCTACCCAGGGTGGAGGAGGAGACCTTCTTGCCGAGAGACGCAGGTTGAAAGGAAACCAGGAGGGATTCTGATTGACGAAAGGAAGAGGTTCTGTGTAGATAGATTCGAAGAGCACGCCTAACGTCTAACGTGTGCCAGAGTCGTTCCCGTGGATTGGAGGGACGAGGGCAGAAATCTGGAAGGACCAATTCCAGGGCCCGATGGTAAGGAGAATTAACTTTGGGGAGGAAAGTGGGGTCTAGACGAAGGACCACTCTGTCTGGGTGAAAAATACAAAGGTCGTCCCTCGTGGAAAGAGCCGCCAGCTCGGAAATCCGCCTGGCGGAAGTGATAGCCAGGAGAAAGGCTACCTTATAGGACAGGAACCTTAACCCCACGTCCCGGAGGGGTTCAAAGGGAGCCCTGGTGAGGGAATCCAAAACCCGGGGAAGATCCCATGTGGGGTAACGATGTATAGGAGCTGGGCAGAGATTGGATGCTCCCCGGAGGAATTGTCTAATAAGGGGCCGGGACGAAAGGGACCCCCTCCTGCCGCAACAAAGAATGGAAGACAGGGCGGCTACTTGCCTGCGGAGAGTGTTAGGGGCCAAACCCGCCTCCAGACGGGTCTGGAGGAAAACCAGCACCTGCTCCGTAGAGGCAGCCGTGGGCGAGATGGATTGCCTGTTGCACCAAGCAGAAAAGGCTGACCAGGTGGAACCGTAGATTCGGATCGTAGAAGGTCTACGAGCAGCTTGAATGGTGGCGATGACGTTGGGTGGAAGGCGCCGGTCCCTCAACAGGCGCCGCTCAACCTCCAGGCGGTTAGTTGAAGCCACTCCGCGTCCGGATGACGAAGCGACCCTTGACGAAGTACTAGCCTGTCTGCTGGGAGGCGCCAAGGAGGAAGAACTGAGAGAGATTGCAGGTCTGCAAACCAGGGACGTCGTGCCCAATGGGGGGCAATGAGGATGAGTTCTGCTCTCTCCAGGAGCATCTTCCGGATGACTTTGGGTATGAGGGGAAGAGGGGGGAAGGCGTAAAGGAGCCCGGGGGGCCATTTGCTGTGGAGGGAGTCCACAGCTTCCGCCCCCGGTTCCGGAAAGCGGGAGAAGAATCTGTGAACCTGCCGGTTGAGTTTGGTTGCGAAAAGGTCTACTACGGGGGTTCCCAGACGGGACGCTATCTCCGCAAATAGGTTCCGATCCAGAGCCCACTCCCCCGGGTCTAGAGTCGAGCGACTCAACCAGTCTGCCTGAGAATTGTCCACCCCCGAAATGTGAGCTGCAGAGAGCGAGCGCACATGTGTCTCTGCCCAATTCCCCAGGCTTTCCGTCTCCTGCATGAGGTGACGAGAATGGGTCCCCCCTAGACGATTCACATGGGCCTTGGCGGCCACATTGTCTGTCCTCACTAGAACGTGTTTGTCCTGAACCTTGTCTTGAAAAACCCTGAGAGCTAGATGGACAGCCCTGAGCTCTAGCCAGTTTATGTTGTGGCGAAGGTCGGACCTGGTCCAACGACCCTGCGCCAGGGAAGATGATAGGAGAGCCCCCCAGCCGTAAAGACTCGCATCCGTGGTGAGGATCACTCGTTGAGTCACCCTGAACTCTGTCCCCCGATGCATGGTCGGGGAGGCCCACCACTTGAGGGAGAGAAGGACCTTGGGAGGAAGGGGAACCTTCCGGGTGGAGGATCCTAACCCCTGTTTTTGGAAGGGGAGGAGAAACCACTGTAAGGGTCTGCAGTGGAGGCGGGCCCAGGGGACTATCCCTATGCAAGATATCATCTTGCCCAGGAGATGAGACAGTGAGGCCAGGGAAGAGCCCCTCTCTGCCCTCACTGACCTGACCAGGGACTGCAGACTGGTCAGACGGTCCTGGGAAAGATAGACCCTGCACTCCTCTGTGTCTATGATGGCTCCCAGATGTTGCAAGCGAGTGGATGGGATGAGGTGGCTTTTGGCCCGGTTGATCGAGAACCCATGGGACTCCAGGACGTTGATGGTGAAGGCCAGGTCCCTGCGAGCTGACGTCTCCGAGACGGATTGAATAAGGAGATCGTCTAGATAAAACTGCATCCTCACGGGAAGGGTCCGGAGGTGGGCGGCCAGAGCAGACATTACCTTCGTGAAGGCTCGGGGAGCCGACGAGAGCCCGAAGGGGAGAGCGCGATACTGGTAATGCCTGGTTGCGAAGCAAAACCTGAGAAACCGGCGATGGTCGGGGAGGATGGGAACATGGAGGTATGCCTCTGTCAGATCTACTGACGAGAGGTAATCTCCCCTCCTGAGACCCTCCAAAATGGATTGGAGGGACTGCATCTTGAACCGCCGGTAAACAATCCGGCGGTTCAAGGCCTTGAGGTCGAGAATTGCCCTCCATCCCCCCGAGGACTTCTTGATGATAAATAACCGTGAATAGAAGCCTAGTCCTAGCTGCTCCGGGGGAACAGGCTCGATGGCCCGAATCTCGAGAAGGTGTTGGATGGCGGATTCCATGAGAGATCTGGATTCCTTGTTCCGAGGTACTGGGCAGCGAAGGAACCTGTCTGGGGGGATGGAGAGGAATTCGAGAGAGAGGCCAAACCTGACCGTCTCCCTGACCCAGGCATCCGATGAGGTAGCATCCCATTGGCTGGCGTAGAATGCCAGGCGGCCTCCAATGGGAAGCTGGCCCTGACCGTCAGCGCGACCTACGGAAGCCCCTCCCCCTACTGACTCGAAAGGGCCGACGGGAAGATCCTCTAGAAGGAGAAGGACCGGAGCGATCCTGAGGGCGGGATTGACCCTGGAAGGTGAAACGTTGCCTGTGTGAGCCTGAAAAGCCACCTTCCGAAGACCTGAAGGGGCGAAAGGAGGACTGGGATCTGAAACCCGACCTCCGGGAAAGGCTAGGGAGGATACGGCGCTTGTCTTTAGACTCCACGAGGAGAGGCTCCAAGGAAGCCCCGAAGAGCTTAGGACCTGTAAACGGGGCAGAGGCCAGACGCCATTTTGACTTGTTATCCGCCTGCCACTGGCGAAGCCAGAGGAGTCTACGGGCAGCTACGGAAGACCCTATAGCCTTGGCAGCAAAGCGGGAGGAATTCAATGTGGCATCTGCAGAAAATTCCAAGGCCACAATGACTTTACTTATGTCTTGGTGGGCTCTGACATCAGAGACCGGGAGTCTGGCTTGTAACTGCTTCAACCATAAAATGGAGGCCCTATTGAAAAAGGAGGCTGCCATGGAGGACTTGACAGACCAGGCAGTGGCCTGGTGGGATCTTACCAGAGTGTGTTCAAGGCGCCTATCCTCGGGCCGGAGGCTTTCCTCCGGGGGGCCTGTCAAATTAGCGGAAGTGGACAGTTCAGCAACAGGCTGGTCTATCACAGGAACCTGCAAGAGAGAAGAAAGCTCGGGGGCCAGGTTATAAAGCCGTTTATCCACTGAATTGGGGCTAGGTCCTGAGGCAGGGGCAGACCACTGGCGTTGAAGCACCTCCTTAAAAAGGGTAGGACCAGGGACCTCCTCCTTTTCAATAGTGGGGACTTCAAACAGAGGGACAGAGGAAGAGGAAGAAGTGCCCTCCCCTGAAGCTGTATTAGAAGGATGGGGAATCCCCAGACCGGTAGTGAGTTTGGCCTTATGCAATAAAGATCGGAAAAGCTGGGGTTTGAAAAGGCCTACAAATGCAGGCTGGTCCGGGCCCAAGTCCTCATCCTCAGACAATTCCTGGTCAAGAGGGTCTGGTAAGGCAGTGGAATCCCTGTCTGAATGATCGGGAGAACCAGCCTGGTCTAGGCCGGAAGCCTGGGGCCTGTGTTCCTCCAGCTCGCCCTCAGAGAGAATGGAACACTCAACATCCACCTGAGAATGGGAAACACTAGAAACCCAAGAGGAAGTCCTATGGAGTTCCTGCCTAATGCCCAGTCTTATAGCCTCTTTAATATATGATGCTAGGTCTGTGGAAAGGAGGGCCTCTGCTGGTGGGGGGGGTAGGGGGGCAAGAGAAGGAGCGACTTGTGGGGGGGGGTCCTGAGCTGGGGGGTCTGCAGAGGAGGAGGGTGGCTGAGATTGAACCCCAAACAAAGCTTCATCAACTTGTCCAGGGTCTTTGGGCAAGGGGGAATTCCTGTCAGGGGACAGGGCTGGGAGGGAGGCCTGAGCAGGAGGATCCTTATTAGTAGCCTGGGCTACAGAATCAGAAGGAGCGGGGGTGTTGGGTGGAGGGGGTTGGCTAAGAGCCACATTCTCCTGAAGTGAAACAGCCTTGATGGCCTTTTGGATAGCTTTCTCCATAGCCAGCTGGCGTTTCTGCTCATCCCTGGTTAAGGGCCTGGGCTGGGAGGATCTGGATGAGTGATGGGTCTTCCTGCTCCTCTTGGAGGGGACAGGGTCCTGTTCCCCTGAAGACTCCCTTTGAGGCTGGCGAGAGGAGGGTCTGGAAGTCTTCCTCGATGCCATAATGAGGGGTTAAGCAATAAATGCCTGCAAAACGAGGGAGAAACCCTCCTTAATAAAGGGCCTCACTAAGGAGCTTTTAAAATGGCCGCCGGAAGATTATTCAAAATGGCCGCCCGCATAAGGGATCCATGCAGTTCCAATAGCCATGCCCCAAAATGGCCGCCCCCATAAGGCCAGCCATGCGGTTTCAAAATGGCCGCCCCCATAGGCCAGCCATGCGGTTTCAAAATGGCCGCCCCCATAGGCCAGCCATGTGGTTTCAAAATGGCCGCCCCCATAGGCTAGCCATGCAGATTCAAAATGGCCGCCCCCATAGGCCAGCCATGCGGTTTCAAAATGGCCGCCGGAAGACAAAGCTGATTCAAATAATGGCCGATCAGCTTCTCAGAAGGGGGGGGGGGGGAAATTAGGAGAAGCTCTCCTGACTGCCCAAGGGTCCCCAATACTGACCCGCTCTTTTCTGCTGCCTGTGCGATCTTCCTGGCACTCAGATGAGCTGCTAAAGTCCGTAGCTCTGCCTGATAAAGAGGGAGCTGCTTGAATTTCCCAGCACTGAAATGCAGAGTGGCAGCAGTGGGAGGCTCTGGCTGGAGGATCCCCGTCCAGCACACGCCTCAAATCCCTTTGGGCGACCCAGCAAATAGCCCTGGGTGCAGCAATAAGGCAAAGCTCTTGTTGCCTAAAGTGGGGCCAGGCTCAACCAGCTGGGAACCTACAGCCCCACTGCCAGCGGTTTTGGGAGCAAACCCCTTCGCGCTGGCTGCTCTACCAAAGGATTTGGGAGCTAAGATACGATGGAAGGCAAGATTTCTTGCAGGAGCTCAGCACTACGTGTCCTACTCAATCGGATTGAGTCAGGAAACTGGGAAGCAGGGATAGGAGGCGGAGCTTCTCAGTTAGCTGACTCAATCAAGCATATCGGTGGTGGATTACCCACGCCTGACCGCTGGAGCCAGAATCAACGAGAACCACCGCAACACAGTGCCTCCCACCCCCATCTCTACCAACTGGTGCAGCATGATACCATGGTCGATGGTATCAAAAGCTGCTGAGAGGTCTAACAGGACCAGGACAGAGGAGCACCCCCTGTCCCGAGCCCTCCAGAGATCATCAACCAACGCGACCAAGTGTGCCATAGTTTCAAATAAACTGAAGCAGAATCAGAAATTCAACTCCTGAAAGCAAATCATGTTATGAAATTAGCTAGGCGTAGAGCTAATAAGGTCCAGACAGAAAGTTCTAGTAGTTAAGATACTAGCCTAGGAAACAGGAGACTGTGAGTCTTGCCTTAGGCATGAAAAACCAGCTTAGAATTCCTTAGAATAGAATCAGCTGGAAGGGATCTGGAGGCCTTCTAGTCCAGCCCCCTGTTCAAGCAGGAGAACATATACCAGTGATGGCTAACCTTTTTGCCGTCACGTGCCAAAAGTGGGAGGAGCGCAGGAGGGTGACGCGCGCATGTGCCCACACCCATAACTCAATGCCCCCCACCCCCCTGTGCATGCCCACGTGACCCCACCAAGCTCCCCCCACTTTTGGCACACGATGGCACGGTGGGCCCAGTAGGCCCATTTTTCGCCCTCCCCAGGCTCCAGAGGCTTTCTTGGAGCCTAGGGAGGGCAAAAACGGCCTTTCCCACTCCCGCCCGGAGGCCCTCTGGAGGCCGGAAACAGTCTGTTTGCTGACTTCCATTGGGACCTAGAAAGCCTCTGGAGCCTGGGGAGAGCGAAAAACGGGCCTTCCCTTCCACAGAAGTCCTCTAGAGGCTGGAAACAGCCTGTTTCTCAACTTCCAGTGGGCCCGGAAGGCCTGAAAATCAGCTGGCTGGCGTGTGCATGCACGCCAGAGCTGAGCTAGGGCACCGCTCGCATGCCCACCAATATGGATCCACATGCCACCTGTGGCACACGTGCCATAGGTTCGCCATCACGGACCTATACCATTTCAGATAAGTCTAGACTGTTCTTAAAAGCTGGGTGACTTTTACCCAGTCACTCATTTTCAGCTCAATTCACCTCACAGGATAGTTGTGGGAAAACAGAAGGAAGAAGGAGGAAGGAGGGTTTGCCATCTTGAGGGTTTTTTTTTGTGAACATTAGTAAAGGCGGGATAATAAACAAACAACTGTCACTCTGAAGCAAAATGCTACGTAACAGTGATCTTGATGTTGCTTGATATACAGCTAATCAAAGAGTTTGTAAACAATTTCCAGGTACCTAGACATCAAGCAACTATGGGGATAAAGTGTGTGTATGTGTGTGTGTGTATGTGTGTTAGCAGAGGGACCCAGACTAAATAGGACAAACTTATTTGCTGATTTCAGGGCCTAAAAGTGCTAGGGGTTGCTGGGAATTTGCATGGGGAACAAACGTACAAAAGCCAACACAACTTGAATACTCAGTTCACATTCTTGTGAAGACTTTTCTCCTGGGGTGAAATCTAGCAGGTTCTGACAGGTTCTGGAGAACCGGTAGCGGAAATTTTGAGCAATTCGGAGAACTGGCAAATACCACCTCTGGCTCAGCTGGGATCCTCAGAGGCTTGTCAAAGCATTTTTTTCGGCAACCTCTTGGCCGAAAAGGTGATTTAAAAAATGCTTTGAAAAGTCTCTGACGATCCCAGCTGAGTTGCCTGATCGCCAGAGGCTTTTCAAAGCATTAGAAAAAATGCTTTGAAAAGTTTAAAAAAAAAGAAAAGTTGGCCACGCCCACCCAGTCACGTTACCCCCCCCTTCAACCAAGCCACGCCCACAGAGCCGGTAGTAACACATTTTACATTTCACCCCTGGCTTGGATTGTTTTTGTGTTCCACCTGTAATGCTAGAACTTCCAAAAGAAATGGAAGGAAAACCAAGACTTGGCTGTACAAATGACAACTGGTATTTTCACCTGCTAAACTAATTCCGATTTATTTAAAAATACGGTTTGTGTTAAGTTTCCAAATAAAGTTGAAATATTCCTTACCGCTGTCAAATGTAATCTTATATTCTTCCACTCAGGCTTCTTCCAAACATCAGAATATTGCATACAATCCGTGGATAGCACCCATTAATGGTTATGTTTCCAGCTGTTTATGAAGAAATAGCAACAGAATTATAATTTAGTAGAGAAAGACAATTCTTTAAGTGACGATTTGCAGCAGAAATTCACATTTGCCTTCTCAGCAGTAAGCCCTGCTATGTTCAAGGAGGTTTTATACTCAGAATATTAATTCAGTCGTATGGATTTCAGTATTTTTCACCTGCTTTCGATTGCATTATTCTGTGATTGTGTTACTATTTAAGTCAGGGGTCTGCAACCTTAAACACTCAAAAGAGCCATTTGGACCTGTTTCCCACAGGAAAAAAAAAAACAACAAAATACCAGGAGCTATGAAACCTGGCTGGGCTTGGTCAACTCCACATCCCTCACTCCCATCCAGTCATATGACCCCCCCCAGCCACGCCTACACAGCCAGTCATTACGGCAGAGAATCAGTTGTTAAAAAACACTGGGAACCACAAAACCCTTTTCTCCCTTTCTCCCTCCCTCTCTCTCTGTATCTCTCTATGTCTCTCTCCCCCCTCTGTATCTCTCTTCCACTCTCCCTCTCTATCTCCCCCCCTCTCTCTGTATCTCTCTTTTTGTGTATCGTTCTATGTCTCTCTCTGCCCCCTCGTATCTCTCTTCCCCTCTCCCCCTCTATCTCCCCCCCCTGTATCTCTCCCTCTCTCTTTATCTATGTCTCTTCCTCCCCATCTCCCTCTCTCTTTATCTATGTCTCTTCCTCCCCATCTCCCTCTCTCCCGCCCACTCTGTGTATCTCTTGGATTTCCAAGGCCAGGTGAGGAGTGACTGGGAGGGGAGCGCGGGCCAGCCAATGATGTAACAGGGAGCCGCGGCAGAGGGCCCAAAGAGCCGCATGTGGCTCCGGAGCCACGGGTTGCTGACACCTGGTTTAAGTAGTTAGATAGAAAGTCTCTATATGTCACATGGAAGCCCTGGTGGCTATAGTCAACAATCTTGACATAATTGTTACACTATTGTTATCAAGATCACCCAAACTCAATAACCCATTTAACCAAACTAAAATTTTAGTTTAATGAGCATGTAAGATGCTTCCAATTTCTGCATGATTTAAAAAAAACGAGTAAAGTGAAATTTAAATGCTATTTTATATTCCATGTTATGTCATTGAAATTCAGGATCCATGAACAGGTAGTCCTCAACTTATAACAGTTCACTTAGTGACCGTTTGAAGTTTCAATGGCACTGAAAAAAGTGACTTCTGATCATTTTTCATTTACTTATGCTCATTGCAGCAGCCCCATGATTTGCATTCAGATGCTTGACCACTGACTCACATTAATGACGGTTGCGGTGTCCTGGGGCCATGTGATCATCTTTTATGACCTTTTGACAAGCAAAGGCTATGGGGAAGCCCGATTCATTTAACAACCATGTTACTGATTTAACAAGGGCAGTGATTCGCTTAACAACTGTGGCAGGAAATGTTGTAAAGCGGGGTAAAACTCACTTAATCAATGTTTCACTTAGCAGCCTAAATTCCGGGCCCAACTGTGGTCATAAGTCGAGGACTACCTGCAATTTCAATCAGCAGGAGGAAAAAAAACTGGGCACTGAAATAAAATGTGAAGGTATTTACTTTACATTCAAAATAATACTTTCAAACTAGTAACAGAGGCGGCTGCAATTTTTCAAAATAGTTTATTAAATTTTAATAATTAAAATATAAAAAGAAAGAATTCATGTGCATAACTGTGACCATTTACATGACATATTACTATCCTGTTTCCCCCAAAATAAGACCTCTCCCTGATAATAAACCCAATCAGGCTTT
Organism: Masticophis lateralis; assembly: GCA_030761175.1. Lineage (NCBI taxonomy): Eukaryota > Metazoa > Chordata > Lepidosauria > Squamata > Colubridae > Masticophis > Masticophis lateralis. The sequence continues at coordinate 13,233,905 of JAUDYJ010000007.1, read as the reverse complement.
AGAGCGCATGGCAATAAGGCCAAGCGCTTATTTCAGGGTTTAAAAAAATATAAGTCAGGGTCTTATATTTGGGAAAACGGTATAATTTACTTATACTCTATACTTTCTAACTAAATCCAACCCAGTTTATCTAATTCTTTTTTCCTTTTCTATTTTCAATCCATTTGTACCACTTCTCCCATATTACGTAGTATTCTAAATCCGTCAATTCTTTTAGTTCAAGTGTCAATTTGTCCATTTCAGCTCAGTCGGAAACTTTTTAAATTATTAAGTCTTCAGAGGGTATATTTGTATTTCTCCAACACTGCGCAAAGACTAGTCTTGCTGCCGTTATTATATTTAGAATGATGTATGTTGTTGTTGTTGTTGTTGTTTTTATCATATTTCCCTTTCATTATTCCGAGAAGAAACAATCCCGATATGTATGCTATTTGAAAGCCAGTTAATTCCTGTAACTAAGTTTGTATTTTTTTTTCCAAATTTTTTTTCAATTCTGGGCATAACCACCATGAATGAAAGAAGGTACCCTGTTTTTGTCTACATTTCCAACAATTCGGGGTTAAATCTGGGTATATTTTTGCCAACTTGGAAGGTGCCAAATACCAATGATAAAACATTTTGTATTGGTTCTCTTTATATTTTGCTGATTTTGTTATTTTATAATTTGGGTTCCAAACTGCTTCGAGACGGCTGTCCATCCGTTTAGAGTTAAAACAGTTCCCATGAGATGGCTGCATTTTAATGGGAATTTGGTTAACTCTAAATGGATGGACCGAACATGATATTTTTGGGTGAGACAAAACGGTTCAGAGATGGGCGGGGGAGGAGGGGGAAATTAATTGCATTATGTGTAACAATATATATATTTTTTTTAATGAAGGGTAACAAGACTGCCAAATGACATTCATTGGAAAGAGACACATCTGTTTTCCACTGCTTGCTTTGTTCATATGCAAATAATGGGCTTGGTGAAGAAAGCTGGATGAGCTCATCCCCACCTTAGATTTTTGAGGCTGTGTTTGGGCTTTAATTTTTCTGATAACAGCTACTTTCCCTTGGGAAAAATTTGGTTGGGAAGAGCAAGCCTAAAATGGGTGGGGCCCCACCTCCTCCTTTTCAGGCCCTCTGTTTCTGCTTTTTTAAAATTTATTTCCAGCATTATCTCCTTTCTCTTTCTTTTTCCTTCTCTCAAATGGGGGGGGGGGGAAATCATTGCAGCTGGAGGCTTAGTGGATCGCCTGGGAAAGGGTGGTAGTATTGAAATTAGAAAACTTGCTTTTTCCTGCCTTCAGCTTTCTTCTCCTACATACAGTCCTCCACTTACGACCACAATTGAGCCCAAAAATCTATGGTGCTCAATTGTGAGACATTTGTGAAGTGAGTTTTACGGCTTCATTTTTACGGCTAAGTGAATCACTTGCAGATGTTAAGTTAGCAACACGGTTGTTCGATGAATCTCATTTCCCCGTTGATTTTGTTTGCCAGAAGGTCACAAAACAGGATTACATGACCCCATCATAAATATGTGCCAGTTGCCAAGTTTGAATTTTGATCACATACCATGGGGATGCTGAAATGGTCGTAAATGTAAAAAATGGCCATAAGTAATTTTTTTCAGTGCTCTTGTAACTTTGAACGGTCACTAAATGAACTGTTGTAAGTTCGAGGACTACCTGTAGTTATTTTCCAATATCTTTGCACACCCAGATGGAGTATTACTAAGGGAAAATGGCAGCTTTTACACCAGTGGTGGGTTACAAATTTTTTTATAACCGATTCTGTGGGTGTGGCTTGGTGGGCGTGGCATGGCTTGGTGTGCATGGCAGGGGAAGGATACTGTAAAATCTCCATTCCCTCCCAGGTAAAGATTACTGCAAAATCCCCATTTCCTCCCTATCAGCTGGGACTTGGGAGGCAGAGAATAGATGGGGGTGGGGCCAGTCAGCATTTTTACTACCGGTTCTCCGAACTACTCAAAATTTCCGCTACCGGTTCTCCAGAACTGGCCAGAACCTGCTGAAACCCAGCTCTGTTTTACACCCACTTTCCCAAGTGGGGGGCAGAAATATTAACTGAAAAGTATATAACTGTAACCACACCTTGCTTGCTTTAGTCTAGAGTGGTAATTCTTAGACTGTTTGTGCCAATTATTCCTTTTCCCAGTCTCAAATAATGCCATACCCACCCACCCACACATACAGAAAGAGAGAGAGAGAGGGAGAGAGAGAGAGAGATTCTGGTCTTCTGCACAAGTGCTTTGACAATGGCAGTCCCAAACAGGATCCTCAACTCACATAAAAGCAATTACAAATTGTTCAGTCATTGCTCCAGGATAATTGCATGCCCAGAATTGGAACTGAATTTGCCTGCAAGGACTGTCACCTGGAAGATTGTTATGGAGGAATTTTATCCAATTTATGATTGGATCCAAGACTCCATATTGGCACAGCGAAATGTGGGCTTGCAACTTGTTACTGCTCATTTTCTGAATGAAATGGTTCGTTTACAGACATCCACACAAATCAAGTTCACAGAATCTTAAATTCACAGATTAGGTCTGAGATTCAGAAGGAGTGAAGCCTACATCGAAAACTTGTTCTAGAATGATCAAGGGTGAGGAACGATGGCCTCTTTACGACCCGTGAACTTCGACTCCCAGAATTCCCGAGCCATCATGGAATTCTGGGAGTCAGAGTCCACAGGTCCTAACGGGGCCATTGTTCCCCATCCCTGTTCTAGAACAGGGTCTCCAACCTTGGTAACTTGAAGACTTCTGGACTTCCTCAGAATTCCTCAGCCAGCGAAGCTGGAAGTTGAAGTCCACAAGTCTTAAAGTTGCCAAGGTTGGAGACCTCTGTTCTAGATGATGATTCCAAACTCCAAACTTTCCCATAAACGTTTATTATTTCCAGCAAGATTTGGGCATGCTATCTCAACAAAGGCTGGTTCTCAAAACAAGAGCTAGTTCCCATATGAACCGGGGGAGGAAAACGGTGAAATGTGCCAAGTTGGGAGTGGCTGTCTTTTGTTTTGAGAAGCTTTTGTTGTGTCTTCTTAGCTATCTCTGCTCTGCTTTTTTCCCAAAATGCCATCTGACCTGAAATTTTCCATAATAAGTCGTGCTCCCTTTATCGCACTCCTCTGAATGGGTCATACAGCTCTCTCATCTTTCATGCACATCCACTTCACACAAACACACAAAAGGCACAAGGCATAGATACAGAAATCACAGATGCACGTATTGTTTTGAACAGAGGAACATTCAAGTACAGGTAGTCCTTGACTTAGAAAACTTCACTTAGTGACCGTTCGCACGGGTGGTATTCACTGACCTTCGCTACCGGTTCGCAAATGTGAGCGTGCTTGCTGTGCGCTCACTTCACTCACACACGCCACCTCCCTGTGTACGCAGGGCCTTCTGAAGCAGAGGGTCAAAAACTTGCATTAATGGGATGTGATGACGTCTGGGTGGGTGGGCAGAGCCTCCCTCAGCTGCCGCTACCAGTTCGCACAAACCAGATAGAACTGGGTGTATACCACCACTGATGGCACTGGGAAAAGTGACTTATGACCATTTTTCACGCTTATGACCATTGCAGCATTTCCATGATCACATGATATATATATTGATAAGTGACAAGTGATTCACATTTATGACAGTTGCAGTGTCCCAGGATCATGTGATCCCTTTTATGACCTTCTGACAAGCAAAATCAAAGGGGGAAGCCAGACTCACTTAACAGTTGTATTACTAATTTAATAACCGCAGTGATTCACTTAACAACTGTGTCAAGATAATTTGTAAAATGGAGCAAGACTCACTTAACAAATGTCTCACTTGGCAACATAAATGTTGGGCTCAATTGTGGTCATAATTTGAGGACTACCTGCAACAGTTCGTTTAGTTCATTTGTGATCATTTGAAGTCACAATGGCATTGAAAAAGGTGACTTATAACCATTTTTCACACTTACGACCGTTGCCACATCTCCATGGTCATGTGTCCAAAATTCAGACACTTGGCAATTGACTCATATTTATGACAGTTGCAGTGTCTTGGGGTCATTTTTTGCAGCCTTCTGACCATCAAAGTCAATGGGGAAGACAAATTTACTTAACAACCGTGTTACTAAGTTAACAATGGAGGCGATTCACTTAACGACTGTGGCAAGAAAGGTCGTAAAGTGGTGCAAAATTCACTTAACAACCGTTTCACTTAGCAACAGAAATTTTGGACTCAATTGTAGTTGTAAGTCAAGGACTACCTGTATGCACACACACTTGTACACAACGCAGGACAATATCTGAAGCAATAAGATATGTGAACATATTTCAGATTCTTGACAATCCCAGGCAATGTTTTTCAACCTCAGCAACTTTAAGATGCAGGCTGAGGAATTCTGGGAATTGAAGCCCACACATTTTAAAGTTGCCTCCACTTCAGAGTAGTTCTCCGAACTACTGCGAGGTTTTAATTGTCTGGGGATTTTAAATGGGTTTGCCAGCGACTGAGGAATTGAAGTCCACAAGTCTTAAAGTTGCCAAGGTTGGAGACCCTTGCTATAACCTATACTTGGAAGTGGAGGAAGGGAGAGCACAGAAATGGATTAATTTTTGTTCTACGTTGGACAAACACATGCAGGAAGCAGTTGTACTTAATGTAGGAAGCACTCCCGAGTCACTTGCCACGATAATTAGGCTTGTTCTGGACAGATCCTCTTTCTCTCTCTCTGAAATGGCTTTGAGTCAACCCTGGAAAAAGTGCAGGAGGAGTAAAGACAGTCTACCATTAAGCACAAATTGGACTCTCTGATTCACAGCTTGTGCTACATGACAACAGCCCTCCACATGTTAGCATCCGTAATGTAACAACCAGCGCCTACCATTCTGAGACCTCAAGCAGGTTGGGCAGATGGCCATCTGCATCTCATATCTTTGCAGGCCCATAAAATACCAGCCGATGTTTTTATTTTCTTATCTGGAATTCTACACCACGATAATACAAACTGGTGGCCATTGCAATGATTCTGAAAAGCTGGAAGATGCAAACCAGCCTGCCGCTAAATGGCCATTAAATACTAATTTAATATCATCCTTTCAACAATCGCCACAAATAACACTCAGGAAAATAAAACTTCAGGGCCCAGTCTTCAGGCAGGGCCATTATTGACAAACAGAGAGAACACGGAGCCATTTTCCAACCACCTTTTAAGGGACAAAAGTACTTTAACATTGTGAAAAGTTTTATGGCAGAATTAAAGTTATTCCTAAATACATTGAACACAAAGATTTTTTTTTTTAAAAAAAGAGAAGGCAAATGCATACCAGAAAGATAACCATAGTTCCCATTAGCAAAAGACAGAAAGTGCTATAGCACTTTAAAGTAATTGCCACAATAACACAAGAGAAGTCAGTATTACATCACATGTCACTGTAGAGATGTTGTGATGGGATATAAAACACAGCTTGGGGGTTTACTTAATCTGTCTCTTCTGCCTCTTCTGCAAGAAACAGAGCTCAAAAGCTTTCATTGGTGAACCAACCATTGTTTCTTGTATATATGCATATTCCAGGAGCGCTAATTTAATTGAAAATCTGAAAAGTAGGATTATTAATAATTAATTATATTAATTATATTAATTAATTATTAATAATTATATATTAATATTAATTAATTATTAATAATTATATATTAATATTAATGATTAATATGCAATCTTGAAACATGACTTCTAAAAATGGAGCTTGATGTTAGCTTGACTGGATGGATCCATCTAGGGGTGGGCTGCTGGGGGTTCGCAGGGGTTTGGGAGAACCTCTAGCTAAGATTCTCCGCAATTCAGAGAACCCCCAAATCCCACTCCTGGCGGACCCCACCCAGCCCACCCAGCCCCACCCCTCCCAGGAGTCCCTACACGGCCCGTTTTGGATGCAGGTAAGTGCATGGTGCGTGCGGAGGACGAAAAATGGGCCTACCGGAAGTTTAGGAAGGCTGGAAATGGGCCCGTTTCCGGCCTCCAGAGCTTGGGGAGGCCGTTTTCACCCTTCCGGAGGCTCGAAAAAAGCTTCTGGAGCCCAGGGAGGGCAAAAACACCCACCCTCCCCGCCATGGTAGAGAAACCCTTGCTAAAATTTTTGAAGCCCAACCCTGCACGCACACACCTTTCCATGGATGCCCTTTTACATCAGATGACATTGGAACATTTGGGTGAACCATGTTGTTAGAAAGGAATCTCTACTCTGGTTGCACCCAGAAAGGTGTCTCTGCTTGATAACACAAATGTTCCTGTTTAAGATTGTGTGTGTGTGTGCGCGCGCGTGTGTGTTTGTGTGTGTGTGTGTGTGTGTGTGTGTGTGTGTGTGTGTGTGTGTGTACAAAAGCAGCTAAAAGAAATCAGAGCTCGGGCATGAACTTGAACAGGCAAAGACAAAAGGAATCATTTATATTAATCGCTGCTTCTTTTGCCACAGCAAGATGTCTCGTTTTAACCGGTCGGGGAAACAAAACGCTTTTCACAGATTCGATAGCGGGTTCCACGTTCTCCAGCAGTGAAAAGTGCTGGGCTGACAATGTTAATTCTGGCAACAAGGAGCCTTTATACGCTGCTTTCTCCAGCACCTGGAGCAATGAATGCAGTTCGTGCTGTATGTAATCCCAGGAGCGAGGAAATACCCGCAAGCGAAAATATGGGTACATTGGGTACACTTGAGAATAATTATGAAGTTACATCAAATATAACATAAAAGAAAAAAATAGGGTTTTCTACACAAAGTTGAATAATCAGTGGGATATAATGATTATTAGATCTGGATCAAAAGGGGCGGTAATCTTATCCCTGGGTAGGGTTCACCTATCCTTACTCCACACCTACTCAGTCTCTGAACTCAAGGAGCAGCATTGCTATTAATTTATTAATTAATGAGGTTTACTTCCCCCTCACACCATATTCTAGCACTTTACTGGAGCATCTGTATTTTGTAAACTTGTTTTGTGAACATGACATGTACCACAGAGGTGGAACTCACTTACCTTCCCTACCGGTTCACTAAAATGAGGGCACACGCCACCTCCGCGCATGTGGACAGCCTTCAGCGTATGCGCAGTAATGATGCGTTATGTCCGGGGGGGGGGGGCTGAGCCTCCCACAGTCACCACTACCGGTTCGCTTGATCTGGAGAGAACCGGCTGAATCCCACCACTGATGGGAAGTAGTGATACTTCAATCACACAGTCACAATTACCCTCTCTTTTTTTTTTTTTGCTTAATCATCCCCTTAAGTGATATGTATGCTCTGGAGGCCATCTTTCTCTTTGGATCTTCAGGGCTGCCACATTTAGTGTGGGAAACTGGGAAAGGGGTTGCATGGAGTGGGTAGAGATAGATAGCCAAAATAACATTCTTTTTTCTGGGAGTCAAGGACATTCAGCCTGCACCTGGAGAGGCGTGACTGGGACACATCTCCAGTTGGGACGGTGGGTGGATTGATTGGACTGTGTGATGGACTTGTGGGTGCAGGGGAAGGGACTTTGACTTTCCTTTGGGTGGGGAAAACCTGGGGTGCTTTCAATTACAGGTTTTCCCAGAAGTGCCAATATGCTAATAAAATAATCTAATAAAATGGAACTTTGAGGAACTGCTGGCCACGGAATTTTTTAGAAGGACCTAAAAAATCTCTTTGATCCTGCACTCTGTTTAAAGACATGTTCCGTGCGCTACAATTGGTCCATGCTTTGTTGTTATTCTCTGTTATTTTAAAATTCAGACAAATTAGCAGAAATAAATACTTCAAGGATATTTCCAAGGTATGGTAAAAACAATGCCTGCAGGCACTCCGTATCTTATGTTTCAAAAAACGGAACTGTACGGGTGATTGGAAAAAAATATTCAATTATCAACATATTCTAGAAGCTAATATCCTTCCACTATTGAAGAAACTTTGTCTCAGGTTCAACAACAACAACAACAAAACCATTAATCTACCTTCAAATCAACCATGAAATTCTTACAGGAAAAGGGATAAAGAATTTAGAATGCCCGACACAGCCCCCAGGACTGGATTGGTATTCAAAATGTATAGGGGCATATAAAACATACAATCCCTGAGAGAAGATCTAACACTATTTCTGAGCCTGAAGATATTTATAAGGAAAGCAAAGAATAACATTTCCAATAGCAAGAATATAAACATTTTAGCTAACCTCAAAAAAATGTTTGGAAGCTGTTATTTCTTCCAAAAGAAATGTAGAAAGGTAGCACCCACTCTTCTCCTAGAAGGATGAACTATTTTGAGAGATATTAAAAAGGCAGAATATTATATTTCCCTGGAAATATAATAGAGAAATGGAGAAATGGAGAAACATGCTCTTGGAAAACAGCCCCCACCTTCCTTAATAGCCCACAGCACTTAAGAGATAAAGAGATAGCTAACTCTATTCATAAGTAAATACCGTCACCCAAGATCCAAAAAGATAAGATTAGCCCTCAGACACAATAGGAATTACCCAAAGCCGCTTCATTGTATCATCTCACCCCCAGCAGTTCAAACTTCAACCAAATTTAGCTCAGACTAAGTAGGATTTGTACATGGCCCCATGGGAGTCTGACAACAGTCAACAGAATACATGTTCTTGCGCAGGAACAGGAAGTTCAAGTGCAAAGCCCAAGAGAATATATAAATACACCCCCCACTCTCAGCTCCATGTGGTCAGCTGCACCAGAACCACAACCCAAGTGGATCTGTTCATCAATAAATGAACTATCTTTCCAATCAGCCTCTATATTCTACAGAGGAATTATTGAGTCTGTCATCTGCACCTCTCTAACTGTCTGGTTTGGTTCTGCAACCCAACAAGACAGACATAGACTTCAGAGGATAATTAGAACTGGGGAAAAAAAAAAGCCAATTGCTACCAACCTGCCCTCCATTGAGGACCTGTACACTGAACGAGTCAAAAAGAGGACTGTGAAAATATCTACAGACCCCTCACATCCTGGACATAAACTGTTTCAACTCCTACCCTCAAAATGACGCTATAGAGCACTGCACACCAGAACAACTAGACACAAGAACAGTTTTTTTCCTGAACGCCATCACTCTGCTAAACAAATAATTCCCTCAATACTGTCAAACTATTACATTGCATTACTATCACTATTAATCTTCTAATCGTTCCCATCTGCATGACTGTAACTTTGTTGCTTGTATCTTTATGATTTATATTGATATTGTTTCCTGATTTGCTTATTTGTACCCTATGACTATCATTAAGTGTTGTACCTTATGATTCTTGACGAATGTATCTTTTCTTTTTATGTTCATGAGAGCATATGCACCAAGGACAAATTCCTTGTGTGTCCAATCACACTTGGCCAATAAAGAATTCATTCATTCATTCATCCATCCATCCATCCATCCATCCATCCATCCATCCATCCATCCATCTATCTATCTATCTAACTATCTATATTTCCAATTGTCCTTTTCCTGGCTTGGAACTGAACCAGATGGATATTTCTTCCAACCGAAACGTCCCCAAATATTGTCTCCAAGGGCCAAACTTTTACCTACTATATTCACTGTTTTTAATTTAAAACCTACAAACTGTGTAAATATGAAATACAAAATCGCATTTCTAGAAACATTTCACACTTTTGTCTCCTACCATACAGAGGTTTTGATAGGTTCTGTTCATTTAGGAACTCGTTGAAATATACAATTTGGTTAGAGATGTTTAAACTTCAAAATCCCAGTATATGCACAAATCTGGAGCTGTGGTGCTTAACAGTAAAATAAATTGCTTTGCTAAAAGATTAAAACAACTGCCAAGAGCTTTTAAGAGCCCTGTAATTAAGGGCAAATTTATTCAAATCAAGTCATCATTTCTGAGCTATATGAATAAGATTTGTTTTTGTTAAGATTTATTTCATCTGTACAGATGTTGTTCTGTACTCAATTCTGGATTGAGTATGAATGTTTAAAATTTAAAATTTTTCTCTGTAAGATGACTTACATTATACCACAGAATTACACAGAATCAGAATTGGAAAGAACGATTTAGGGCACCAAATGAAATGATCCCCAACAGATGGCTGTCCAGCCCACACAAACTCTTCCAGCAAAGGGGAGTCATCCACTTCTCTGGCTAAGTATAATTGTTTTCAATTTAGGATAAAAAAAATAAAATAAAATTCTAATCTGCTGCAAAGAAATACAGACAGCTCTTTATTGTGACCCTCTAGTGGTCTTCCATATTCTTGCAGCCCAAATATATAAGCAGCACCACTATAATTTAAATACATTATTCTATATCGGGGTGGGCTTCAAAATTTTTAGCAAGGATTGCTGGGTGGGCGTGGCCATGGTTGGCATGAACTAGTCGATCTGCTGCACCGTGGGGGGGGGGGGGGAATGTTTTTGTTTTCCCCGGGCTCTGAAGGCTTTCATTGAGCCTCCAGGAGGACAAAAATAGCCACCCCAGGCTGCAGAGGTCCTCTGGAACTTCCCGAACTTCCGGTAGGCCTATTTTTAACCCACCCACCCCCCAAGCCTCCTTGTGCGCCCTGCACTTACCTGCATCCAAAACAGGCTGTGTGGGGACTCCTGCGAGGGGCAGGATGGGGTGGGCGGAGCCAGCCAGGAGTGGGATTTGGAGATTCTCCGAACTGCACAGAATCTTAGCTAGAGGTTCTCCCGAACCCCTGCGAACCCAGCAGCCTACCCCTGTCCCATATTTCGTAACCTCTGAGGTGATGGAGAAGAAGGCTTCTCCTTCTTAGGAGCTTGGTTTAGCTCTGCAGACTAAAGCACTGTAATTAACATCCAGCTGTCTGCAATTATACCAGTTCGAATCTCCCCAGGCTCAAGGTTGACTCAGCCTTCCATCCTTTCCAAGGTAGGTAAATTGAGGACCCAGTTTGTGGGGGCAATAAGCTGGCTTTGTATAAATATACAAAAGTATGAAGGCTATTGCTTAACGCATTGTAAGCCGCCCTGAGTCTTCGGAGAAGGGCGGCATATAAATCATTTTTTTTTTTAAAAAAAAAAGGCTAAGCCTATTCTGAAATGTCTTCAAGTATTTAAGCTGGGAGGATCCCGATACTTCCATGTTACACCCTCCTGCGCGACTTGCATTGGTTGCCAGTTGCTCTCCGGGTGAGATTCAAGGTGCTGGTGATGACCTATAAAGCCCTATATGGCTTAGATCCAGGATATTTGGCGGACCACCTACAGCCAGCAACAATATCCCATTGCCCGGTTTGCACACATAGAGAGGGCCTGCTCAGGGTGCCGTCGGCTAGACAATGTCAGCCCCCAGGGGTAGAGCCTTCTCTGTGGGCATGCCCACCCTCTGGAATCAACTCCCCTTGGAGCTCCAGTTGGCTCCTAACCTTTGCATCTTCCGCCGCAAATTAAAAATTTGATTATTCAAGTTCCCCGACCTGGACTGATGGAGTTTTATGGGGTTTTAAATTTTAGTTGGTCTAATGAGATTTTAATTTTGTACTATGGTTTTGTGAATTTTATTATTGTGAGCTGCCCTGAGTCCGTTGGAGATAGGGCGGCATATAAGACAAATAAAATAAATAAATAAATACATACATACATACATACATACATAAATACATAAATAAATAAATAAATAAATAAATAAATAAATTTAAAGAGAGTATCTCAGTGAAACATTTCCAGATCCTTCCAGCTTTTCATAGACTTATTTTTGAGTCAACCAATCATCTTCAGTTGTCATTCTCTAAATATGTTCCATCTTTAATGTCCAATCCGGAACCAGTTTGCTTGAATCCCTTTTAGAATAATAACCAGAACTTGGTACATTCTTCACAAAATAAAGTAAAATTATTATTTCTTGTGATGTGGAATTTATATTTCTGTTGATAAGTCTAAAATTGCATTTGCCTTCTTTGCAGCTATAACATCCTATGGGCTCATATTCTGTAGGAGAAGAAAATGCACAGCTGAAGGTGGAGTTAAGCACACCATCAGCTTAGAGACATTATGTTCCCACAAACAATCTAAATCCAACCCTTCCTCGATTTTGTTGACCCTTATATGGCACCAAATTATTGTGGAACTTTAGTTGACTAGATTTTTCCGTATAGGCTTGAATAAATCTCCTATGCTACAATCTAAGGCAGGGGGTCCCAACCCCTGGACCTGTTAAGAAGGTGGTTTGCACAAGTGAGAAAGCTTCATCTGTACGTTTGCGGCAGAGGTTGTTTTCAGCAGGTTCTGACCAGTTCTGGAGAACGGGTAGCGGAAATTTTGAGTAGTTCGGAGAACCGGTAGTAAAAATTCTGATTGGCCCCATCTATTCTCTGCCTCCTAAATGCCAGCTGATCGGGAGGAAATGGGGATTTTGCAGTAACCTTCCCCTGGAGTGGGGTGGGAATGGAGATTTTACAGTATCCTTCCCCTGCCATCAAAGCCATGCCATCAAAGCCATGCCATGCCCACCAAGCCACACCCACAGAACCAGTAGTAAAAAATTTTGAAACCCACCACTGGTCTGTGGGATCTAAGTAGTGTGTGAAACCATCCTCCCTTCCATCTCCCCACCTCCCCAGTCCATGGAAAAACTGTCTTCCACGAAACCAATCCTTGGTGCCCCAAAGGTTGGGGACAAAATTTTATTTTACTAAGCTTTCGTCAGCCATCTGCTGACATCGTCAGAGTATTAAACTACCATTACAGAGATCTCTGCCTTTATATGCCATTAATCAATTTGGCCCTTGAGCATGTAATAGGCCCTTCCAGCTGTCTTCCTTTCTTTACTAATATACCTGGAACTCGTATTTTTAGAATAGTTTGTTATATATATATGTATGTATGTATGTATGTATGTATGTATGTATATGTAGGTCTTTGGTTATTCGGGTCTTCTCCCGCGTAGAATTGGAAGTATCTTGGCGACGTTTCGACGAAGTCTCATTCGTCATCTTCAGGCTGGTGTTCTTGGCTTCGTGCTTCCAGGAGCAATGAAGCCGAGAACACCAGCCTGAAGATGACGAATGAGACTTCGTCGAAACGTCGCCAAGATACTTCCAATTCTACGCGGGAGAAGACCCAAATAACCAAAGACCTACATACAAACACCCGCGAAAACCTCAGAAAACATATATACATATACATATACATATACATATACATATACATATACATATACATATACATATACATATACACATTTATTTCCCATTTCTTAACTAAAGACTTTGGCTGTTTTCAACGGTATGTATCCTGTTCAGCCAAACTGCTGCTAATATTAATATTACTACATTTTATCACTAGCTACTTTGCATATATTCTGGCAGAATCACAGCATATAAACCATCTAAATAAATGAAATGACTATAGAAAGTCTTTTGAAATAAACAAACCCAGTTTTTCAGTCCTCAGTCCTCTAACCAATGCATAATAATATATTAACTTCATTAATATGGACATTATATGTAGACATACATATACAGGCACAGATATATCCTTCCAAGTTTTTTTATTTAACTTGTTTGTTTTCCTTTTACAGTTATTTATTTTTTGTTCATGACAATGTTTAATTTCAATAAAGAAGGATATAAAAAAGAGAATATATAATAAGTGTTCTTGGACTTGCTACATACTACCGTGTTTCCCCAAAAATAAGACCCTGTCTTATATTTTTTTGAACCCCGAAATAAGCGCTTGGCCTTATTTTTGGGGAGGCCTTATTATTTGGGGGCCTGTGGAGCAAGATGGACGCCTCTTGCCATTTATTTACTTATTTATTTATTGGTTCGATTTATATGCCGCCCGTCTACGGAGACTCACAATGCGTTAAGCAATAGCCTTCATACTTTTGTATATACCTGCTTAGTAGGGCTTTTGGTCCCCCCTAAACGGTGTTCTTTTTTTATACAAAGTCAGTTTATTGCCCCCACAATCCAGGTCCTCATTTTACCTACCTCGGAAGGATGGAAGGCTGAGTCAACCTTGAGCCTGGTGAGATTCGAACTTCCAGTAATTGCAGGCAGCTGGCAGCTAAGTGCTATTTAACAGCGCTTTAGTCCACTGCTCCACCAGGTTCCTCTTTCACTGTTTCCAGCGTTATGGATTTCTCAAAGAGTTAGCATAATGTGTCTAAAGTAGGAATATTTCAGCCTGATCATTTGGGCCTGATTTTTAATTGCCATCTTACCTGATTTCCAGCTCTGTGTTTAAATATTTTTGGGGAGGGCTTATTTTTGGTGGGAGACTTATTTTAGCGCATGTGCTTAAAAGCCCAATTGGGCTTATTATGAAGACCCAAATTGTGGGGGTAATAAGCTGACTTTGTATAAAAAAGAACACCGCTGGGGGGGGGGGGGTTGAAAGCCCTACTAAGCAGGTATATACAAAAGTATGAAGGCTATTGCTTAACGCATTGTAAGCCACCCTGAGTCTCCGGAGAAGGGCACCATATAAATTAAAAAAATTTTTAAATGTCTTATTTTTGGGGAAACAGGGTACTAAAGATAACTTTAGATGTTATAGGGTAGCGACAAAGGTCAACACATGACAAATTGATACAGCATTTACCATGATTGGGTATCTGATCATCTATTCCATCTGATTTGAAATTTATTTAGTACATCTAAATGGCAATGGTCTGCTGCTGATAGCCTAATATTTTATATTTGCCTCAAATAAATGGCATGGCTGCTGTGATATTTCTGAAGAGATCGTTTTGAAAAAGCATTTGCTGAACCCTTGTGAACACTAAGTGGTAGTTTCCCACAAATTATTAAAGAGATGCAGGTAAGTGACCTTTTCTTTTCATCTTTCAATCAGAGCGGTATGCGAGGAAGAGAGAGATGCTGTCTCTGCTGAATAAATCAAACGAAAGTCTTTTGTTCACGCTCTCTGCACCGATGGTCCGTAGCGCGCACACCGGCAGGCGCACGCATTCATCCTCATGCTAAAACAGATGGAGAGCGCTTTTATGAAATCCTTCTAATTTTAGTCTTGTCAGCCTCTGATCTATCAAAGCTCGGACTTGCAAAAAAATCTGTATTACATAGGAATCTCTGGAAGACAAGCTCTGATTTTCTAATAGAGCAATACTCTTGGCCTGAGGTAAATTAAGGTCCTATAGGACAGAGTTCCCCAACCTTTCCGGCTTGGCGGCGGCTCAAACCAGGGGAGGACAGGGAAAAGAGGGGTGGTTTTATGGGAAGGACAAGTGAATGGGTGCGCACGTGCCCCTCCCATAAAGTGAGGCCGAGAATGTCTGTGATGCTGTTCTGACCTAGGCTTCCTTAGAAAGCATAAAGCACAATCTTAGTCCCAGCAAACCTCTTTTAGTCATACGGCTGTGAATTATTGTCATTCAGTCTGAAAGGCTTCAAACAATCTTTCGGAGGAATGTTTATAAACACCCACCTTATCTCCCTTGGAATGCTTCCAGTGAACTAATTGCCAAACACAGGGCAATGCCAAACTTAGCAGAGTCAAACAGAACTTTCCAAAGCTTGAACCGACCAGATGAACTAATTGCTTCCTACAAAAGCTCACGTCCCATTCTCTCCTCTTTTATGCCTTATGGGAGGGGCCAATCATTTCCAAGCCTTTCTCCCAAGTCGACCCTGTTCTCTTAATTGTTCTTGTCTTCTGGCAGCTCTGCAAATGTGCACACTGGGAACAGGTGCCAGCCGCTTTTCTGTCTCACTAATGTAAGACTCCGGAGGCAGCAAATAACTACCAGATGGCCTTGGCCCCCTCTCTGCCTCCAACTCAGAGCCCTCGTCTGAAACTTCCCCAGACTCCTGGATTGGCCCATGTTCCTCCCCAACCTCCTCACTGTCTGAATCTGCTGTCAGCTCTGCTGGCCGCTGGTTGGCCACAACAATTGTAGCATCCCCATGGTCACATGTTCAAAATTCAGATGCGTGGCAACCGGTTCATGTTTATGATGATTGTGGTGTCCTGAGATCATGCAATCACCTTCTGCGAACTTCTGACAAGAAAAGTCAATGCAGAAGCCAAATTCATTTAACAACCTTGTTACCAGCTTAACAAATGCAATGATTCACTTAACAACTCTGACAAGAAAAGTTGTAAAATGGGGCAAAACTCACTTAACAAATATTTCACTTAAGTACGCAAATTTGGGACTCAGTTATGATCATAATTCAAGAACTACCTGTATTCAGGAATGGGAGAGGGTTTTTTATCAATGTCAAGATGGAGCCCACAACTATATAGTCAACTATCTATTTCATCAATGCAAGATTAGGGATGGGGATAACCTCTAGGAATAGTTTACAGACATCTCTTCCATTGTCCCACCCGCCATGAAACAATGTAAGATTTTTTTCATAGTTTTCCAGTTGGCAACGTTAGTGAGGCCTGTTAGTTCTGATGGGTCATTACCCTCTGATAGAAGAAGAAAAGAAAACCCTGCACAATCAAAGCCAAACTCCTTTCTATATCACAATCTCTCTTTCTCATCATCTTGATTCTTTGCTCATTGTGTGGTCAATTTCACAATCCAATTTTATCACAGAATCCAGTCCAGTCAATATTGTGTGTGTGTATCAGTGGTGGTATTCAGCCGGTTCTATCCAGTTTGGGCAAACTGGTAGCGGCCCATTTTTGACATTCTGCGCATACGCGGAAGGCTTTTCGAATCAGTTTTTTTAACATTTGCGAACCAGAGGCAAAGGTGAGTAAATACCACCCGTGGTGTATATGTGTGTCTGAGAGAGACAGAGACAGAGACAGAGACAGAGACAGAGACAGAGACAGAGACAGAGACAGAGACAGAGACAGAGACAGAGACAGAGACAGGGAGGGAGGGAGGGAAGGAAGGAAGGAAGGAAGGAAGGAAGGAAGGAAGGAAGGAAGGAAAGAAAGAAAGAAAGAAAGAAAGAAAGAAAGAAAGAAAGAAAGAAAGAAAGAAAGAAAGAAAGAAAGAAAGAGTTAGTTAGTTAGTTAGTTGTTGGTGTATTCCTTTCTCAGCAATATTCCTCAGGTAAAATAAATAATTCTGAAACACAACATATTAAGTACATAGAACTATCATAAAAGTAGTTAAAGAAAAAGACAAATTCTGAGGGAATTCAAGACGACGGGTTGACACAGGCATCATGCTTTTATTAAGTGTATATCTCACTTCTTTTCCAGGAGATCAAAAGCTCCACAGGAGCTCTATTCATTTATCTCCATGGCAGCAACCCTGAGAAGGTTGCTGACAGCAAGAGATTGCCTGGTGCAGTGATGGCTAACCTTTTTGCCGTCGCGTGCCAAAAGCGGGGGGAGCGCTGGGGGGGAGGGTTGCACGCACACATGGTCACACCCATAATTCAATTCACCCTGTGCACGTGAACCCCCCCATGCTCCCTCGCTTTTGGCACATGATGGCCTGGTGGGCCCAGTAGGCCGTTTTTCGCCCTCCCCAGGCTCCAGAAGCTTTCTTGGAGCCTTGGGAGGGTGAAAATGGCCTTCCCCACCCACCCCTGGAGGCCTCCGGAGGCTGAAAAGAGCCTGTTTCCTGACTTCCAGTGGGCCCGGAAGGCCCGGAAATTAGCTGGCTGGTGCACGCATCTGTGCTGGAGCTCAGCTAGGGCAATGCTTGCGTGTCTACCGATATGGCTCCGTGTGCCACCTCTGGCACACGTGCCATAGGTTCGCCATCACAGGCCTAGTGGATTTTCATAGCTTTGGGTGGACTTGAACCTGGATCTCTTGCTCCAATCCAACGTTATCTTGGCATCATCATTTTGGCTTCATGTATGATTCATGATTTGCATCCATAGACTTTTCATCACACTGATGAAAAGTCTATGGAGATTCTCAATCATCCAGGTCGTGGTTCCTTTTTCTAAAAGGCAACTGGACTTTTTGGGGTTATTTCTTTGAAAATGTTTTGCTTCTCATCGATGAAGCTTAGAAGCTTCTTGGATGAGAAGCGAAATGTTTTCCAAAAAAAAAAAAAACCCCAAGAAAGTCCAGTTGCCTTTTGGAAAAAGCACCTCTGGGACCCTGATGGAATATACTGCAATACTTCTTACATGCATACCTCTTTCTATGTTATAATGTCTGCAGCAGGAGGTAGCTTGTAATATAAGAAGTATTTTAAACAAATGAAAATGCCATTGACAAGATTTTTTGCAATTAATGCACTGCACCTTTTTCTGAAATAGTTGCAACCGTTTTATATCAAGTTTATTAATAAATCAGGCCAGCAAGATTTGTGTTCTACAAGGAAGGTGTGACCAATGAGTAGAGGAATCTACAGTATCAGAAACTTTCATCAAAAATACTGTGCTATCTCACAATGCAAGTTTGCCCCTTTCATGTAAGAAACTAATGATTTCATTGAGATTACAGTGAGATAAGACATAAATAGACCACATACTTTTAATAATCAGTTTTAATCAATATATCACAGATTGTCAAACCTTGCAGTATGGCCACCAATCACTTAGACAGGCAAATTTACATAGCCAAAGCAGCTTGTGTATTTTACACACAGCAAATATTTCCCTATACATCATGTCTATATTAAGTAGCATTTGTGTTTTGGAAAAAAACCATCACTGGAGCACTACACACAAATTTCTATTCATAAATACCACATTTGATGTCTCTCCTACAATAGAAATAGCTCCGGGAGCAGCACCCACAGAACTAAAAATATTGTTAAACTGCAATATTTTAATTGGAGTTACCGAAGTGTAATCAGAATAACTAGTTTTAATTAGTCTTATCCATACATCAGATCAAAGAAACTTAATTTTACTCATTTTAACAGAAAGTGATGCAAAAGGGAAATTATGAAATAAATAGCATAGCTTTGTATGACTAACATGAATCATTTTAACGAACGTGTTATTAAATCCATGACTGGGGAGTAATTATTAATGTTAGTTAGAGTCAAGAGAAAATAAAATGAAAAGGGCTTGTCTTGATCGTATCTGGAGCGAGCTTCTACCACCTCATTCAACAAGAATAATGCAGAAAAAATTGTCCATCCAACTTAATTTAGTTCACACTATGGCCCTGACTATTATGCTAGATCATCTTTTAGGCTCCTGGTCTACAAATGTTGTAGCTTTCAGACAAGGTCACCAAGCTTTGCTGGCTGAGGAATTCTGGGAGTTGAAGTCCACAAGTCTTAAAGTTGCCCAGGTTCGAGACCCTTGACCAATGGTGGGTTGTCCTTGGTTTGAACCAGTTTGCAAGAACCGGTAGTAAAACCGTCTGGAGGCTCCGCCCACTGACCCGGACATCATCATCATTTCTCACCTTCTGCTGGCATGGCATGGAACAGTACAGGTGAGGACAAGGCCCCGCCCCTTTGTGCCTGCAGTCAACAATAGGTAAGGACATTTGACTTTCCTCACATGCAGAGCAGGGGTGGGTTCCACTTATCTTTACTACCGGTTCGCAATGGGGCCGCCTGCGCATGCACAGAAGCTTCCTGATGACATCAGGATCGGTGGGCGGAGCCTCCTGCTGGTTTTACTACCAGTTCTATAGTACGATGTCAAACACACGGCAATTCGCTCGTGTGCGCCATACACACATGCGTGCAGCATCAAAAACACAGCGATATAGGACAGGATTGAACCCGGACGGGTAAGTTGCTACTACCGGTTCGCCTGAATCGGTCTGAACCAGCTGAATACCACCACTGCTCACATGGAAATTCTACAATCCTTAAGAAACATTCTTACTGATCCTGGTAATCTGAGCTTGGGACAAAAGCTTCAACATTTTACTCAGACTTTCATCCTCTTTCATCTAATAGCTTTGGAGCCAGACAGAGCCACATAAATGACAAACAATTTGGCTCAGCTGAACGCCCTCATTTGCATAAGCGTTTTCTCCCCGAGTCATCAGTTATGACAAAGAAGGAGGGGGGGGGGAAGGGGGTTAGGGAGGGAAAAACCTCTTCTGTTTTTTAACAACCTTGTAAAGCAAGGCATTTTTCATTTTAATTACACGAGGAAGTTGTTAATAGTGCCTGTGACTCACATGATGTAGAGGATGTGAACAGGAGGTAATTTGAAATCAGAATATTTCCTGGATCCAGGAATGCATGTGCCCTGGGATATCGGCAAGCCTTTGTTGAAAGTCATTTTATTAGATACTCTCCAGATGAAAATAAATTCAGGCATTTCAAATGGGTGGATCAATCAGACACAAGAGATCCATCTATACAGTCAAACACTGATGATGTTACCTAGGTTGGGTAATTTAATGTCTAAAGAAAACAACCAAGCTCAGAGATGAATAATTAACCAGTGGGACAGCTTCCCTTCAATGAAGTTGTGGGTTCATCACTGGAGGTTTTTAAGAAGAGACTGGACGCCCACATGTCTCGGACTGTATAGGGTCAGTGGTGAAACCTAAATTTTTTTACTACCGGTTCTGTGGGCGTGGCTTGGTGGGCGTGGTGTGGCTTGGTGGGCATGGCAGGAGAAGACTACTGCAAAATCTCCATTCCCACCCCACTCCTGGGGAAGGATAATGCAAAATCCCCATTCCCACTCCACTCTGGGACCAGCCAGAGGTGGTATTTGTCAGTTCTCCGAACTACTCAAAATTGCCGCTACTGGTTCTCCAGAACCTGTTAGAACCTGCTGGATTTCATCCCTGTATACGGTGTCCTGCTTCAGAAAGGGGTTGGACTAGAAGACCTCCAAGGTCCCTTCCAGCTCTATTCTGGTTGAGTTGAGAGCACCAAGGAGCCCCCACTCCCAAAAATACATTCAAAGAAATTAGTGGAAAAGTATTTACGGTATTACTGATTTGCTTTTTATCCCACTTTATTACTGTATAAGTATTGTTTACCTGACATACATACATACATACATATCAGCACTTCTATTGTTATCAAAAAGTGTTTGGCAGAATTGGATGAGCTCCAGGGCTACTTTTTTTGATCTAAATGTGGAAAACTACACATCCCATCGTTCCTAGCCCCAAGGCCGTTGCACTGATACTGCTTCTACTGCAGATATTTCAGCAGCTATAATGTTTTCTTAGTGCCAAAGTTTGTGATTTAAGGAACAATGTGCATTTTCATAAATTTTGTATTTTGGTAAAGTGTGAGTCATTTGGGAGAGGTAACTCTGAAAAGAACCTATGATAATCAAATGAAATAAAATAAATCCTATTATTTCAGAAGAACTTCAGTATAGTCTATATGTCAAACTATGGAGCTAAAAGTGATTTATTTCTCAGTAAGTATATTTAGAAATATATATTTATAAGATTTTTTTTTAGTAACATAAGATACCGCTTCTTGAAAAATAATCAAACCATATACATAGAATCCAAATAAATAACTGCAGTTATTTATTAAACTATTATCTGTCATTAAATGTAAAGCTTAAAGTGTACGCCAGGGAAAAGATTTTATATTACATTACTACTGAGGAAGCACTTTTTTGCTTACTATTCATCCTCTACTCCAGGGAGTACAAACTTCAGAATCAATAAATTGAGCAAGAAAAAAATTAACAGGGTATTTTAACTTAGTCTCCAGAGGGAACAGCCTAAATATTAATATTAATCTAATCCAAATGAAGCACAATAGCTGGATCTGTGCCTCTGAATCTATCACTATTACTACAGTATTTGTTTTGAGATCCTATGATATGCTGTATACACCATTGGTTTTTATACAACAAAACATCTTCTTCAATCTCATTTCATCATATGATACGATCGGTGCTCAGATGATTTCATATAATTTTCAATTTGGCCAGATATTAAACATTTTTGTTTTCATAACAGTGGAAGGATGTCAAATATTTGAGCATTTGATCTATATAAGCTATTTAATAAAATATGGAATAATATATATCACATTTTAAGGTTTATTTATTTATGTAGCAAATGGCAAGTACTGTACATGGAGTTATAATGATTCAAATGCAACAGGTTTCAAAACCCGTTGCTACCAGTTCGCTCGTGGGTGCGCGCACACATGCACAGAAGTGTCCGGTGTTGGTGGGCGGAGCCTCCCGCTTCTGCCACCGCTACCGGTTTGCCCGATCCAGTGCGAACCAGTAGCAACCCACCACTGTTCAAATGTTAATGTCCAGTCCACTCAGCCATTCAAGGACAGGGTGGTCTATGTTGAAAAAATCAGACATTGGGTCCAGGGGTGAAATCCAGTGATGGGTTGCCCCCAGTTCGCACCGGTTCTATAGAACTGGTAGTAAAACCGGCGGGAGGCCCCGCCCACCGATCCCGACGTCACCAAAATGCTTCTGTGTATGCGCAGAAGAGCGCACATGCACATCAGTGTAGCACATGCGTGCGCACAGCCCCATTGCGAATCGGTAGTAAAGGTAAGTAGAACCCACCTCTGGTGAAATCCACTTACCTTCGCTACCTGTTTGCAAATGGGAGCACATGTCTGTGCTTGCTTCGCTCGTGCACGACACCTCTGCCCATCTGCAGGACCTTCTGTGCATGCGCAGAGCATCAAAAATGGGACGTGATGACGTCCGGGTGGGTGGACAGAGCCTCTCGCCCCCGGCGCTACCAGTTCACCTGAGCCAGATAGAACCGGCTGCATTTCACCATTGATTGTGCCGTGTAAGCTCCTGATGGATATTTGGACACAATGTGATGGATATTTGGTCAAGGAGCACCATAGCCACACTGAGGGGTAGACACAAGACCCCACTTAATCAATGAATCCTGGCAGACACCATGTTGGGTACATTTTAGGGTATATATTACAGATAAAATAAAATATGCAATAAAACTGAATATAAACTGAATGATACAAACAGGATTGGAAAGCTGCCAACCCTTGGTTGATATAATTCCCCTATTACTGTTTAAGGGACCCAGGTTCTAATCCTCCCTTAGTGTTTCAAACTGGGGAATTCTGGGAGTTGAAGTCCACATCTCTTAAATTTGCCATAATTGAGAAACTGGTTTCGAAGTCGTCTCAAATAAATTGCATTTCAAACAAAGTCTTTGATGAAAACAACTTTTATTTATTAAGCACGAACATTCTAATTCTGACTCATCGCAGCCAACTCTGGCTTCCTCAGCCAAAGCCCTCCTTTTCCTCTCCCCACTCCTCTGCACTCATTGGCCATCTTCCTTGTCAGTCTGCCTCTAATCTAATGCTCCCACTCAAAGGAATTTCCCCCCTCCCATCCCATGTCCTAGCTGATATTCTCTCCAGGGAAAATAAGTAGGTGAAGAGTCAAATGCCCTTTTCCAGATGCCTCCGCTTCTCCTTCTTATGTCAGCATTAGAGTAAGTGCAGCGTGAAATGCTGACACACTGCCTTAGACATTAAGTGATTTTGGGTCAGTCCCTCTCTCCCAATCCATTCAGTGTCAGTTTCTGCAACAAGATGGCAGAAAAACCACTCCCTTGTGTCATGCATTGGCAAGCTGCTTGTGTAAACTAGGCAAATGCAAATCCTGAAACCAAGCAGGACGCTAGGAAAAACAACAACGTAAGTTTATACTCCGAGAAAATAGAATCATAAACTGTCCCATATGAAATTGCATTAAAACAACAAAAAAAAAACCCCATTTATTTATTTATTTCAATTTTTATACCGCCCTTCTCCCAGAGGACTCAGGGTGGTGTACAGCCAACAATAAAACATACCCATATACAAAATTTAAAAACAGTTTAAAAAACATTAAATAATTTGGCCCAGTGTATTAAAAATAAACCGACAGTTAAAATTCGTGTTTAGGCCATCCTGGCTTGTTGGAATAAAAACGTCTTGAGGGCACGATGAAAGGTGCGTAGGTCAGGGATCATCCGTATCTCCGGGGGCAAATTGTTCCAGAAGGCAGGTGCCCCCACCGAGAAGGCTCTCCCCCTGGGAGTCGCCAGTCAACATTGTTTGACTGATGGCACCCCGAGGAGTCCCTCTCTGTGGGAGCGTATTGGCCAGTGGGACGCTATCAGTAGCAGAAGGTGATCTCGTAATCTCCTTGCTCTGTTAGTCACTTACATTAACTTTCTAGGCAAAAATTATAAACCACCCCAAACTACAGTCTAAGAATAGAAATCAAACAATGGTTCCATTATTTACAGTAATGCAAACTGTATCATTAGCTGTTATAAATCTTTTGTAATTAGAAATATGAAGTAATTACTTTATTCCTAATATATCTTTTCTGACAAGGTATTATCCTGGATACAGATTTACTGCTTTGTCATCAATCTGAGCTTCTTTACAGGGGCTTTGAGCCTTTGGAAAATGCCAAGAGCATAAAAGTATTATGCCTTTAGGGAAAGTTATTATTTTAAGGAAAGACAGCTGCTCTTTAGAAGTCTAATTCATGTTCTATAATTTGACAGCAACCCTTTGGGACATGGTTATTTTATGTGTTCTGGGGTCTTTGTGCAGGGATGCATAATATGTGCTTGGTTGTCTTCTTGTGAATAAAAATGTTGTTAGTTCAGACTCTACAGTTCAAACCTAAGACAGAGCTGGCAAATGCTAAAAGCAGTGATGTGATTCAGCAGGTTTGGGCTAGTTCGATTGTTAAATTGCTGGCTGGTCCCACCCCTCCCCTCCCCTCCCCTTACAGGAGTCCCCACATGTCCCATTTTTGCTCCCAGGAGGCTGCAGGGAGGCCTACTAGGCCCAAAACGGGGTGCAGGGGGGAATGGTACTCCCCACAGCCCATTTATGCTTCCAGGGGGATGCAGGAGGCTGAGTGCTGCCTGTCACACCCCCTGGCCATGCCCAACCAGCTGCTCATTACGGCAGAGAACTGGTTGTTAAATTATTTGAATCCCACCACCGGCTACAAGGAACAGTGGAGAGAAGCAGCAAAACAAAACAAAAATATTTGCAGTACAATTTTTTCCCCTTGATATGGGAAAAACCTTTTCCCATATCAAGATTTTCCCATAAATCTCGATACGAATTTTTTCTTGATATGAATTGTTAATGAGTGAGGAACCTTTGGCTCTGGTTCTCCACCTAGGGTTGAATCACAGCTGTGAACAGCCCCAGCCCATCTGGCCAGTGCTGAGGGATGCTGAGTACCATTATTCAGAAACATCTGGCCTTCTGCTCTGGTGCACTGGCATGCTTTCCAGCTGAGGGTGTAGGTAATGAAGTTGTCAGGCCTGGAAGCCATCTTTTGCATTGGGCCTTCAGGCCTGCCACATTTACTACTGTGGGAAATTGGGAGGGGGGATTGTATGGAGCATGGGTGATATATAGTCATAGTAACATTCCTTTCTCAGAGAGTCAAGGACATCCTGCCCTGCACCTAGAGGAACTGGAAGGCATCTCCAGTCGGGATGGTGCTTTGATTGGACCATGTGATGGACATGCAGGTGCTAGGCAGGGACTTTGGGTGGGGAAAACCTGGAAGCTTTCAGATTCTGGTTTTCCCAGATGTGCTAATATGACATCTTTAATAAAATGGAACTTCGAGGAACTTCAAGCCTCGGAGTCTTCTTAAGTTGGTAGTGTTACTTGGAACCCAGACAGAAGTATAGTCAAGTGTCATTCAAGTCAACCTTGACTTATAGTGATTATATGGACACATTCATGGAATGATTGATCATAGCTTTTTTCTGGATTTAAAACAATTCCCAATCTATTCCAGATTTTGAAATTTCTGTTTCAGAGCTTGCTTGCTTGCTTGCTTGCTTGCTTGCTTGCTTCCTTCCCTTCCCTTCCCTTCCCTTCCCTTCCTTTCTTTTCATTCTTTCATTCTTTTCTTCCTCCCCCCCTCCCTTCCCATTGAAGAGTAATCTCATTATTCTCCAACCCTAACCGTAATAATACCCAGAATTTTGTCACCTGGAACTTCTCTTGGGGTTTTCTACAGCCCTGTATTTCCACCTGCACTTCCTGGATTGCTCTTTCCTCAGTTCCCTCTTGGGAGGAACCTGATAGGAAATACCTGGCATTACAGTGATTAGTCAGTAATTCTAGTACCCTATCATTACATTCTCATATGAATGCAACCATATTTAGCTCTGCAAGATCAGACAAGATTGGGCTCAGGTTAGGTCAAGATTTTTCTTTTTGCTTGTCTATTTTTATTTGCTTGTTCTTTTGAAATTTAATTTAAAAAAGTTACTTTAAAAAGACAGAAAAGATTAATGTGGCAACTGTTCCCAAAATCTTGTGGCCTAGCTGTCAAACTCTAAAATGGAACCCCTCTTCCTTTCTCTAAGCCAAATTTCAGAGCAAGAGACATATTTGAATATGTATCCAAGCCATGACTTTGATGTCCAGAATGTTATACGATCCCCATGGGAGGACAGAAGATAAATATTAAAATATTGAAGTGTGAACTTCAGAAGAACAATGCTCTATTGTGATCGTCTTATGAAAAGGTCACTGAAAAATTTATCAGCAGTCTCATCCAAACCTTAGGCTTCGGTTGTATGAGAGCACCTGCTTCTTCCAATTTATGTCAGACATGTCTTCCTTCAAAAGAAAACAGAAATGGGAGACCAGATGGAAAAGACGGTACTGTTACCAGAATGTAGGTGCCTGAAGCAAGTTTTACAATTGTTCTTACATTCAAATCCCCAAGTACAAGAGTGAAAACTCTGCTGAATTTCCTTCCTAGTCTAGAGGAGAAGATATTGCTAAGAGGAAGTGTGAATTATATGGAACACTGCCATTCTTTTCTTGCTGTCTTCTTCTGGTTGGTAGCTTCTTTAAAGCTACTATTGCACGAGTCAAAAAGAGGCTGTGAAAATATTTACAGACTCCTCGCATCCTGGACATAAATTGTTTTAACTCCTACCCTCAAAATGAAGCTATAGAGCACTGCACACCAAAACAACTTGACACAAGAACAGTTTTTTCCTGAACGCCATTACTCTGCTAAACAAGTAATTCCCTCAACACTGTGAAACTATTTACTAAGTCTGCATTACTATTAATCTTCTCATCGTTCCCATCACCCATCTCCTTCCACTTATGACTGCAACTTTGTTGCTTGTATCCTTACGATTTATATTGATTGTTTCCTAGTATGATTTGATTGCTTATTTGTACCTTATGACTATCATTAAGTGTTGTATCTTATGATTCTTAACGAATGTATCTTGTCTTTTTATGTACACTGGGAGCATATGCACCAAAGACAAATTCCTTGTGTGTCCAATCACATTTGGTCAATAAAGAATTCTATGTCTATGTCTATTTAAAGAAGCATAATTTTGTAGGCAAGGGCTTCTTAATCCTTTTACATTTCATCCTCACTGGAAACTTCCAACCACTTTAATTATTTTTATTACCAATTTATTTTTAAAATTCTGGAAAAATATAAGCCACAATAGTATTTTATACACATATATGAGTGTATATGTATGTATACATACCCACTTGGTCTGTTAATGATTATTTGTGGGATACAAAAATTGGTGAAAATTAAGCTTATGAAGAAATCACGACTTTCCTAATTCTATAGTTACCTTATAATATTAATATAGGATGCAGAAGGTTATGTAACAATTGATCACCTTTCTGCTTAGAAAGATTCCTGATTATTTTCAAAAGCATTCTTTAAAACTGCTTTCATCAACTTGATTGGAATTTTATCCTGATTCTCCACTTCGGAAAACAGCCTGATTCAAATTAAATTGAATCAAATGATGTTGGTGTAAGCCTAAAAGTACAATCTTGTATCCCATTGATTAACTCAGGAAAATGTGAAATATCTGTTGCTTTTTCACTTCATAATAAAATGGAATGGAATGGAATTTGAATCAACTTTGGTGAAGATTGTCCATAGGTGTAACATTGTTTTGAGGCCAAATTAGATAATGTTTCACATCTCCCTTTTCTGCAAAACACAGCCAAGTTGATAGAAGTAAGCAAAAGAATGTATTAACACCCCTCAACACTCTGATTGTTTGATGGGAAATGCTGTGAAAAATGCTGGCATTGGAAATCTCTTGTTGAGAAACTTTTTAAATTAGAAAAAGTTATGTAGAGAGATTTTGGTGCAAGGCTCCATTTCGTTCTGAGTTTTTTCCAAAGAAAGGAACTGCCAGTGATTTTCCTTTTTTGGATAGAGCGAAATGACACTTTCAGCGGGCATTACAACTTCTCCTTACAAGGACATTACAAGGTAACAGCTATTAGTCTCTCAGCCATTCCTCTGCATTCCCATCTTGGTATTTTATGGAGAATCAGGAAAATAGCATTCCTTTTCTAATGCCCACCTTTCTTCATTGAAAAACAAATGTGAAACGTTTCAGCAAACCCATCCGGGATCTCATCTGGGGAATCACAAAATCAGTTCCACCCAATCGAAGGCACACAATTGAGCCAGCTGTGTGCAGCAGCTGCCAAAAAAGCCAACACAGTCCTAGGCTACATAAACAGAGGGATAGAATCAAGATCACATGAAGTGTTAATACTACTTTATCATGCCTTAATAAGGCCAACTTGGAATAATGCATCCAGTTTTGGTCGCCACGATATAAAAAAGATGTTGAGACTCTAGAAAGAGTGGAGAGAAGAGCAACAAAGATGATTAGTGGACTGGAGGCTAAAACATATGAAGAACGGTTGCAGGAACTGGGTATGTCTAGTTTAATGAAAAGAAGGACTAGGGGAGACATGATAGCAGTGTTGCAATATCTCAGTGGTTGCCACAAAGAAGAGGGAGTCAAGCTATTCTCCAAAGCACCTGAGGGCAGGACAAGAAGCAACAGGTGGAAACTAATCAAGGAGAGAAGCAACTTAGAACTAAGGAGAAATTTCCTGACAGTGAGAACAATTAATCAGTGGAACAACTTGCCTTCAGAAGTTGTGAATGCTCCAACACTGGAAGCTTTTAAGAAGATGTTGGATAACCATCTGTCTGACGTGGTGTCGGGTTTCGTGCCTAAGCAGGGGGTTGGATTAGAAAACCTCCAAGGTCCCTTCCAACTCTATTCTAATTAACTTTTAGAAGTCGGACTATCAAAAATGACCTTGGAAGCTTCTGTAGAGAAGTCCGTAGGGTAGGATAAATGTACTCTCGACTAGCCAGCACCTCCCTTAACTCAAGAAAAGCAAGTTCAAAGCCACATGTTTGTGGAGATAACATTCCACCCTGCCATATTCAAGTTCATCTGATTTAGGGTGTTGCTTTCAACACAAAGCTTTGCTTCAATCTGTGGGTTAGAGATTAGGATGGAGATTAAGATCTCACTTTGAAGACGGGGAGATGTTCTTTTTTAGTGCTTCATAAATAATCCATGTTCTTATTAGCATCACACCGTGAAATCATAACACTCCTACTCTGCTACAAATCCTTCATCCCTGCCTTGGAATATTGCACTCTGTGTAAGTTTCCGGTGAGAACATTATCTTCTTATGAAGATGGGATCTTTCTTATTGGAATGTTAACCAGGTGGATTATAATCCAACACTTTTTCCTAAGCACCCTACAAATGCAGCTATAGTCTGTGAATCGTTATTTGCAAGTGGTCACATTACATTTGTCAGCACCTGTCAAGTAAATTCTCTGAAAGCCACAATGAATAATGTGTTATAAAAACACATTGATTACAAAGGTTGCCAGCCTTCTGGCTTCTGTCTTGTTGCTCCTGCCCTGATGTTTATAGCCATATCCCCATAGGTCAATTATTTAAACCTGAATTGATTGAACTATGTATTTATTCAGTCATCATATTTATATAGCTGCCCATCTCACGAGGCCGTAAAATAAACGATATTAAAATAAACATTCTACAATTAAAAACAACCATTAGTATCTACTATTAACAGATTTAACTGGCCACCTAATGAGAAGGAAGGACTCACTAGAGAAGAGCCTAATGCTGGGAAAGATTGAGGACAAAAGAAGAAGGGGACGGCAGAGAACGAGGTGGTTGGATGGAGTCACTGAAGTAGCCGGCGTGAGCTAAAATGGACTCCAGAGGATGGTAGAGGACAGGAAGACCTGGAGGAACATTGTTCATGGAGTTGGGATGGGTTGGACCCAACTTCGCAACTAACAACAACAACAACGTTAACAGATTAGCAGAGAGGCTTTGGTGTTATAGGAAATGTAGTCTCCTCCCTAACTCGTCATTACCTTGAGATCCCCAAGCCTATTGATACAACCATGCTTTAAGGGGCATCTACAAGGATGTCAAGGATGAAGCCAATCCCACCTTGGATGGAATGATGTTCCACACAGCAGGTATCATGGCAGAAGAGGCCCATCTCCTGGGTCCCAGTAGATGCAACTCCTTCACAGATGGGATCGGTCTCTTCTGCTGGACCTGATGGGATGGGCAGATACAATTGAGCATAAATAGTCCTTAAATAACCTGATTTTCAACTGGTATATTTTATACCATGAATGCCCATTCCCAATCCCTAGAATTGACTCAGAAGAACACGGTGGCCAATATCTATGGAGATTCTCAGTCATCCAGGTCATGGTTGTCCCAAAGGTGTTTTTTTCCACAGGCAACTGGACTTTCTGGTTTTTCTCTGAAGAAGCTTCTGAAGAAGCAAAAGGTCTTCAAAGAAAGAAAAGAGAAAGTCCAGTTGCCTCTTGAAAAAGCACCTTTGGGATAACCATGGCCAATAGTATTGAAGGCTGCTGGGTGATCAAACAGAACAAGGATGGATGCACAACCTCCATCTCACCTTTGCCAGAGATCACCTACAAGCACAACTAATGCCATTTCCGTTCCATATCCGGGCCTGAATCGTGAATGAAAGGGGTCCAGATAATCCTAGTATTTTATAAAAACCTATTCATTCTGGACTCTATAAATTCAGTTCACTGTTCTTAAAATCATAATACATCTTTTAAAGATTTATTTTGGTTCTATTAAAAATAAAAACAATAAAAGATAAAAATATAAAGAAAATAGAATAACAAGTAAGTAAACATGATACCAAAAACGTCATGGGGATTTTAGGATGACCGTTGTTATTTATAGAGTGACTTGTGAAGTTACTTAATAATGACTTAGTTTCATTAGTGAAGGAAACATTTCTTGTTGGAAAAATTAAGTAAAAAAATTATTTATTTATTTATTTATTTATTAGTTTGATTTATATGCCGCCCTTCTTTGAAGACTCAGGGCGGCTTACAATCCATTAAGCAATAGCCTTCATACTTTTGTATATACCTGCTTAGTAGGGCTTTCAGGCCCCCCTAAGCGGTGTTCTTTTTTATACAAAGTCAGTTTATTGCCCCCACAATCCAAGTCCTCATTTTACCTACCTTGAAAAGATGGAAGGCTGAGTCAACCTTGAGCCTGGTGAGATTTGAACTTGCAGTAATTGCAGGCAGCTGGCAACTAAGTGCTACTTTAAGAGCACTTAGTCCACTGCGCCACCAGGCTATTAAGCCCTAAACTAAGAATACGCGGTTAATACAACTATAAATCACAAATTGTAATGTATTACAGAAATACAAGAATCTGATTTTTTAAATAAAATTAACTTTAAATTAAAATATAGATTCTAAACATAAAAAAGGTGAACATGGAATGTGACAGAAATCTATGACCTAAGTTATAGTCTGAGAATGACTGCTAGTTAGAGTTAAACTCTTCATCAGATTGATTCATTTTTCAATAATACAACTTTATTTTGGAGATTAAAGTATAGTACCATACCTTGGTTTTACCATTGTTCCTAATTTTGTAACGGTCTAATACCGTGATGGCGAACCTATGACACGGGTGCCACAAGTGGCATGCGGAGCCATATTGGTGGGCACGCGAGTGGTTCCCTAGCTCAGTTCCAGTGCACCTGCGCGCACCAGCCAACTGATTTTCAGGCCTTCCGGTCCCACCGGAAGTCAGGAAACTGGCTGTTTCTGGCCACCAGAAGGCCTCTGGGGGGGATGGGGAAGGCTGTTTTTGCCCTCCCCAGACTCCTAGAAAGCCTCTGGAGCCTGGGAAAAGGGAAAAAACAGGCCTACTGGGCCCACCGAGCCATGATGTGCCAAAAGCAGGGAGAAGTGTGTGGGGGGGGGTCATGTACGCATGCGTGGGAGGGTGGGGCGCATTGAATTATGGATGTGGGCACATGCACCCACGACCCCCTATGCTCCCCCTCCCCGCTTTTGGCACACGACAGCAAAAAGGTCAGCCATCACTGGTCTAATAGTCTCTTGTGATAAGGGGTAATATAACAATGATAATAATGTACAGACAAATGTAGCTCTATCTTGATGGCATGACCAATAAAAATATGAAGCATCACAGGATATCTCAAGATCTATATAATGGCCCAGACAAAAAGAAACACACAACCCAGACGATAGATAGTATATCAAACTACTTATGAGTACTGGATATACCGTGTTTCCCTGAAAATAAGACCCTGTCTTATATTTTTTTGAACCCTGAAATAAGTGCATGGCCTTATTGCCATGAACTCAAAAGCCTGATTGGGCTTATTGTCAGGGGATGTCTTATTTTGTGGGAAACAGGGTAATTATTTAGATAGAAAATACTTTTCTGGGAATAAAGGTAAAGGTTCCCCTCGCACATATGTGCTAGTCATTCCCAACTCTAGGGGGCGGTGCTCCTCTCCGTTTTAAAGCCAAAGAGCCAGCGCTGTCCAAAGATGTCTCCGTGGTCATGTGGACATCAAGACTAAATGCCAAAGGCGCATGAAACACTGTTACCTTCCCACCAACGGTGGTCCCAATTTTTCTACTTGCATTTTTTATGTACTTTCCAACTGCTAGGTTGGCAGAAGCTGGGACAAGTAACTGGAGCTCACCCCATTACGCAGCACTAGGGATTCGAACCGCTGAACTGCCGACCTTTCAATCGACAAGCTCAGCATCGTAACCACTGAGCCAACACATCCCATACAATTCAAGGGAGCTTATGGCTGAGTTGATATGCATGCAGTGAGCTGTAACCTTCTTTCTTAAAACTCTGGAATGGATTGGGAGAAAGAATATTAGCCAGAAATGAGTCTTCCAGAGAAAAGAGTTAGAAAAAAATATGCTAGGCAATATTTTTTGAACTTGTTCAAAGTAGATTGGCAATTCCTGGTTCTTTGTCTTAATAACTCATTATTGGGGAAAATACACTAGGGTTTCTTTTCTTTTTTTTTCTAATACAGAGCTACAGAGCATTAAATATATTCCAATTAACAACCTGGCAAAAATGAATATAGTCCAATTACATCCAGGCAAAAATGAATATCCCTTTGCATTATGCAAGAGATATGTGGAACGAACTGTGGTTAACAAACCTATTGCCCATATGGAAGCTCCAATATACATATGGAGTATTATTATTTTAGTATGTGCATGAAGTTTTGTTATTCCTGCTCTCTTTAGTGGAAAGCTCTGTGACATGCAGTGTGGAAGAGCTGGATGGCGATGCTGCAATAAAATACTTCAATTATGGAGTTTGAAAAGATCCAAAAAAAAAAAAATTCAAGCTAGCCAATTTTCTAAAACTAGAACTTTGTCGCTTGATTAGTGGTTCATACATTTCTTTTTTAACAAAACAGGCCCGAAAAATGGCCTGAAAACAGCCAAAAACGGCCAAAAAACCAGCATGCGCATGCCAGCCAGCTGGTCTTCGGGTTTCCGGTGCTCCAGCACAGGCACATGCATCGGGGTGAAATCCAACAGGTTCTGGAGAACCGGTAGCGGAAATTTTGAGCCGTTCGGAGAACCGGCAAATACCACCTTTGGCTGGTCCCAGAGTGGGGAGGGAATGGAGATTTTGCAATATCCTTCCCCCAGGAGTGGGGTGGGAATGGAGATTTTGAAGTATCCTTCCCCTGCCATGCCCTCCAAGCCACGCCCACCAAGCCACACCACACCCACCAAGCCAGGCAAAGATAACAAAGCATATTGTTACGGCTTCTTTTCAAAAGGGATCCATTTCTTCAGAAATTCCAAAGATGCTTCTTCAAAAGGCAGCTGGACTTTGGTTTTCCTTGAAGACGTTTCGCTTCTCATCCAAGAAGCTGAAGCTTTACGAAGAACTGAAGAAGCTTCTTGGATGAGAAGCGAAACGTCTTCAAGGAAAACCAAAGTCCAGCTGCCTTTTGAAAAAGCACCTTTGGGATAACCATGACCTGGATGACTGAGAATTTCCAAAGACATATTTATTCAGAAGTTGGCAGGTCTATTTGTCAATCTCTGATAATATTAGAAAAACAGGAGAGAAGCAGAAAGCAAAAGGGAACAGTGCATCAAGAGATTATCAATTACCTCTGCAGCATAATGATTAACAATCCCTCGCATTTAGCGGTGGGTTTCCCAAATTCTTACCACTGGTTCGCCGTGAGCATGCGCGCCTTCCGCCCATATGCCCGGCCTTTCGCTCATGCACTTTGCTTGCTCGTGCACCTTCCACACACACGCCTGGCCTCGAAAACATGCCTAAACAGGACGTCATAGAGCCGTGACCTCTGCTATCGGTTTGCCCAAACCGCTACGAACCGGCTGAATACCAGCTCTGCTCACATTTGGGGTGCACTGTTTTTATACCGTCCCAAAGAAAAGGGTCAAAGCCAGTGGTGCAATTCACATTTTTTTACTACCGGTTCTGTGGGTGTGGTGCGGCTTGGTGGGCGTGGTAGGCGAGGAATACTGCAAAATCCCCATTCTGTCCCCACTGCTGGGGGAAGGATATTGCAAAATCTCCATTCTCCCCCCCCCCCCCCCCACTCTGGAGCCAGAGGTGGTATTTGCCGGTTCTCCGAACTACTCAAAATTTCCGCTATCGTTTCTCCAGAACCTGCTGGATTTCAACCCTGGGTAAAGCTAAGAACGGATCAAGAAAGACAGGCAAAGTCGTTACAAGAACTCACAAAATAAGCTGAGCTATGGCAACTAGTGTAAATCATAGTGCCATATTGGCTGGAAATTCAGGGTATTGCATCCAACGTCATTCTTAAGGTGCCAGGATAGCACTCTTTATTTATTGATAAGAACATAGTAAACACTATTCATTACTGAAGGATAGATGTAGCTAAAGAGCCGTGGTGGCACAGTGGTTAGAATGCAGTATTGCAGGCTAATTGCTGCCGACCGCCAGCAGTTCAATTCTCACTGGCTGAGGGTTGACTCAGCCTTTC
The DNA here is from genome assembly GCA_030761175.1 of Masticophis lateralis. NCBI lineage: Eukaryota > Metazoa > Chordata > Lepidosauria > Squamata > Colubridae > Masticophis > Masticophis lateralis. The sequence continues at coordinate 13,198,861 of JAUDYJ010000007.1, read as the reverse complement.
ATCCTTCCGAGGTCAGCGAAATGAGGATCCAGATTGTTGGGGGCAATAGGCGACTCTGTAAACCACTTAGAGAGAGCTGTAAAGCATTATGAAGAGGATATATAAATCTTATTGCTAATGCTATTGTTCAAACTATGAAATCTTCTCCATATATTTTATGGAGATGATTTAATAGTTTGAACAACAGCTACATCTATCGTATATATTTTATGCAACGTGTTTATAAAACTTTATTGGCTGGCTGCAATATGTTCATTGGCCAAGACATATGTTTATAGGTACAACTTCCTAGCATTCACACTTTGTGCTATGATTTTGCTGAATAAACCTCCACTGACGGAGTTGATACATCATGCTAAGCCATAAACATGCAAATCATGTTATAGCTTAATTATTGTGCACTCGTTTACAAGGCCCACTCATTATGTCAGTATGACAAGATGCAAATATACAGATTTCAAACTCAGCTTTCTTTCCAAAACAGACTCTCATTTAGTAGATTTAGCAGGGGATAATGAGCTCCACAATAAACACAGCTGGGGCATTTCCCTCTCATCCCGTATATTAAAAATAATAGATTTCTAGCTAAGTGGGAAGAAATGTATGCAGAGATATCTTGTGTTATCCAAGACGCACCTATTAAGGATATAATAAAGAACAGGTGATTCCTGGCTTTCTGTGTGATTTCTCATTATTTTTTGGGTTTAGGGGAAGCAGATGTACAAGCTATTCTAGTTTTCCTTTCCCCATAGTCTATCAAGGTTATTCCTTGGAAAAGAAATCACAGCTCACATCAAATTTAAAGACGTTTTTACACTTAATTGTTCTGACCTAGGCTCCCTTAACAAGCAGGAGGCAGGAATTGGTCCCGGCTAAACCTCTTTTGTTTACACAACTGTGAGTTACGTTCATTCACAGTCAGCAAGGTTTGTCCAAACAGTTTTTCAAAAGAATATTTCTCAACGCACCTTATCTCGTTTGGCAAACTGCCACGTAACTTGTTTCCAACCGCAGAGCAAGGCAAAACCCGGCACAGAGTCTCTCAGAGTCACAGAACGAATGAATTGTTTCCTGCAAAAGCCCACTCCCTGTTTGCTCCTCTTTTATTTCCTATGGGAGGGGCCAATCACCTCCAAGGTGTGACTTTACTCCTGAGTCAACCCTGCTTTCTGAGTTGTTCTTGTCTTCTGGCAGCTCTGTGCATGCGCACACTGGGAACAGGCTCCAGTTGTTCCTCTGCCTCGCTGCTATCTAACTCCTTCTCTGCCTCCGATGCAGAGCCCACATCTGAGCTTTCCCCAGCTCCCAGGACTGACCCATGTTCCTCCCCAACCTCCTGACTGTCCAACTCTGCTGCCAGCTCTGCTGGCTGCTGGTGGACCACAACATTAATAGGCAAATTTTAAGAATTTAAAGGAACAAACATGGTCCTTGACAGAGAGGGGAGGCTTGTTGCCTATCTTTCCGTAGTGCTTATAGACCTCAGTTAGTGCAAAACACATGACCCAAGGCCAGGGGTCCCCAACCCCCGAGACACAGCCCACTACCAGGCCAGTGGTAGGTTCCTCCCGGTTCAGCCTGGTTCCACCGAGCCGGTAGCAGTGATGATATGACATCACCGAACCGGTTCTGCCCCCCCCCACGCATTATTCTTACCTTTTATTTGGCCCCACCCCCAATCTATTGCTGCCTCCTGAGTCCCAGCTGATCGGCTAGAAGGAAAAAACCTGTTTAAACTCTTGCCGCGGGGCTTCAAAGGGCCGCCCTACAGCTGATCAGTGTTAAAAGGCAGTGTGGTGGTAGACCAGTGCCTCCAAAAACCAATGAGTAGACCGGTGCCTTCAAAAACAAATGAGTAGACCGGTACAGCTCTGCAAGCAGTTAAAAGTCTGGTAAACCAGTACCTCTGCTAAATCCTAAAGAATTGTCACATGATCATCAAGCCACACCCACAAAATAAGCCACGCCCACAGAACCCGTAGTAAAAAATTTTAGAACTCACTCCTGTACCAGGCGATGGCCTATTTGAAACCGGGCCCTGTGAGCCCAGTGAGCCCTGTGAACCGGGCCACAAGCACAAGTTGAGCTGTGTGTGCAGGCGAGTTCACACCAACCTACCACTCACATGAATGTCTCCCTTAATCACAGAAATTTCGGGCTCAGTTGTGGTGATAAGTCGAGGACTACCTGTACAGTGTTTGTAAAATATGATCCTATCTCCCAATGATCTTCCCTTCTTATTACTAAACCTACTCAATTCAATGCCTCTTCGAAGGATTTAATTCCTAGTCTCCTATTTCATCCCTGCTCAAATCTGTTTCAGCTTGCCTAAATCTTATCTAAAGCACAGTGAACAGAAGTGGGCACAGTTAAGAGATTGAATGGCGTTATTAGTATGTATGTTTAAATAATATTGTGATTGGCATTGGAATAATATACTGAAACATCGAGTAATTAAATAATGGAAAAACAAAACCTAACAAATATGTGTATTAATACCATGTTTCCCTGAAAATACGACCTACCCCAAAAGTAAGTCCTAGCTTGATTTTACACATGCCCAAAATAAGCCCTAATTAAGATCCTGCCAACTCCAGGGTGCACAGGTAAAAATTAAGCTAGGGTAGGGATGGGGAGATGGAGGTGGAGTTGCCCTACTATTTACCTTTGGAAACGTACACCCCGACACCTGCCTTGCCGGCCCATTTCTTCTGCAGCTGGCAAGGCTTTCCTGAAGGCCTCTGCAGCTGATAACAGAGCTCCTTCCGAGCTGCAGAAGAAGTTCCTGATGGCTTCTAATAGTGAAAAGGAGGCTGGGGGTGATGGGCGCAAGTGAGATGAGTCAGTGGACGACATCTCCCCACACCGAAAATAAAATCTGGTGCATTTTTTGGTGGCAAAAAAAAAAAAAAAAGACAGGGTCTTATTTTCAGGAAAATATGGTATTAGAACTACATTAGCTTGATGAATGTAATGAATATGATTAATATTATTATTGTTTTTTATTAAAATGAAAGCAAAAAAGAATTAAAGTATTAATCTGGATAAGAGATGAGAGGTAAAAAGGAAATGTCTTTTTTAAAATATAGTGGCGTGATTAAAAATTAGAACGGAGATAGAAATAAGAGAGGAGGATTATTAATATACACATTTTTATATAATCAGATAAAAGCAATAATTAGAGGGAAGATTACGAATTGAATAATGGAATTATCATGTAAGTGTAAACAATATTGTGATTGGCATTAGAATAATATATTGAAACATTGAATAATTAAATAATGAAGGATTATTTGGACATTTGTGTGTAATTATACACACAAATATGTATATTAACATTAGAATTATTTAAGTTTGAGGATGTAACAAATGTGATTAATGTTATTATTCTGATTTGCACCAAAATGTATGATATCCGGGTGCCACACAGTCCACGCATTGATGTGTATATGTAAAATAAAATTTAAAAACTTGGGGGGGGGGGAAGAAATGGACACAGCTCTCGAGGTGGGATTTGAAAATAAGGAATCAGCTAAAGTCGTATTTCCCATTTGTTGATGCAGCCCAAAATTGCTCTCACTTATCTTTCTGCAGTACCTTCTTACTGCTGACTCACTTCCACCCTGCAATTAATTAGAATTCCAAGCTTTTTGTCACAAGTACTTGGCCTAGCCAAGCATCCTCCGTTCCATACCTATGCACTGGATTTCTCTTTCCGAAATGCATATATTGGATTCAGTCCCTGTTACATTTCATTTGTCTGCCCCAGAAAAGGTAATAAGCGATGTTAAGGATTTAAATTTTACTTTTTTTAGGTAATTGTTAGTCACTGATTTACGCCACAGATATGGTAGACAAGCAGCCAAATTAATAATATTTTCTGAATCTTAGATCACATATTCATCTAATGCCATCTTTAAAAAATTAACACATATTTACTTAATCAAAACAATTACCCTTCTACCAACCCACCTTAATTCTTAATTCAATTCATAACTCATAATACAACAATTCTTACCCTAAATCCTCACTATTGACAATACAGTTCAAACATATTTATATTTCATTATGCTCATTAAATCTTTATTCCATTATTACTTTATCAAATTTAAATCTTATCTTTAATTTTAAAAATATAGCAATTTAAATATAGTTCTTAGTTCAAATAATGCTCTTTAATGCAATCTAAGATTAAGAAATAAGTGCTATGGCAAAATAGAATTGATAAAATTTTGTTAAAGATTTTGTTAAAAATTGAACAAAGTGATGACTGGATCAAAGATCAGTTCCGAAAGGATGTAATTTGTATGTTTGGAAAAAAAAATTAAAAAATCTTTTTGCAAAAAAATTAATAAATAATATTTTCTGCATAATAAAATATCCATATGCATAAAGAGCCTGGTGGAGCAGTGGACTAAAGCACTGTTAAATAGTACTTACCTGCCAGCTGCCTGCAATTACTGCAAGTTCGAATCTCACCAGGCTCAAGGTTGACTCAGCCTTCCATCCTTTCAAGGTAGGTAAAATGAGGACCCGGATTGTGGGGGCAATAAGCTGACTTTGTATAAAAAAGAACACCACTTAGGGGGGGCCAAAAGCCCTACTAAGCAGGTATATACAAAAGTATGAAGGCTATTGCTTAACGCATTGTAAGTCTCCGGAGAAGGGCGGCATATAAATCGAACCAATAAATAAATCAATAAATAAATATCTGTGATTTTCCGGGAAGTATATGTAGTCCTTGATGTACGACCACAATTGACCCCAACATTTCTATGGCTAAGCGAGACATTTGTCAGGTGAGTTTTGCCCCATTTTACCATCTTTCTCGCCACAGTTGTTAAGTGAAGCACTGCAGTTGATAAGTCGGTAACCTAGCTTTTAAGTGAATCTGGCTTCCTTGTTGACTTTGCTCGTCAGAAGGTCGCAAAAGGGGATCATGTGACCCAAGAACATGGCAACCATCGTAAGTATGAACCACTTGCCAAGCATCTGAATTTCCATCACATGATCATGCGGGATGCTGCCAAGATCGTAACTGAAAAATAGTCATAAGCAGGGATGCTTCAAAAATTTTAGCAAGGGGTTCTCTGCCCAGTTGCTGGGTGGGCGTGGCCATGGTGGGTGTGGCCTAGCTGGTCTCCTGCACTACGGTGTGGGTGGAGGGGTTGCCCTCCCCAGGCTCTGGAGGCTTTCATCAAGCCTCCGGGAGGGTGAAAACAGCCTCCCCAAGCTCCGAAGGCCCATTTCCGGCCGTCCCAAACTTCTGGTAGGCCCGTTTTTCACCCTCCCCGAGCCTCTGTGCACATACCGGCATCCAAAATGGGCCGCATGGAGATTCCTGGGAGGGGCGGGGTGGGCAGGGCAAGCCAGGAGTGGGATTTGGGGGTTCTCTGATCTGCATAGAATCTTAGCTAGAGGTTCTCTCAAACCCCTATGAACCCTCAGCAGCCCACCCCTGATCATAAGTCACATTTTCCAGTGCCGTTGTAACTCTGAGCGAGTTATAACAAACTGTTATAAGTCGAGGCCTACTTGCAATTGGCACTCCTGCCATGGGAAATAGATCTTGGGATCTCTAAAGCTCTTACGTCTCTCACAGGAGCATGCTAAGGGCTAAGGAGTTAAAAGAAAGCAACCCATAATTCAAAGATAATAGAGAGTCATCAACAGGAATCAGAATACTCTTTGATAGCTGATTATGGGAGTTGACTTTGCATAACTGAATTATTGAGGAAATGTTTGCTCCCCATGACACGCCAAGAAGCATGAAATTAGAGTTTCCCGTGTCCAATCTACTTGCAACTCGGTGTGTAAACACACAGTGTTAAGACCGTTCTGTGCAGAAAGACTGCTTGGAGGAGGCTTGTGATATAGCAAAGGTCAAAGAAATACCAGATGAATTACTGCTCCATTATATTGCTAGGAAAGAGCCCAGCAGAGGAGGCAAAGATATTTTCTCAGCAAACAAGAGGGAAATATTTACCAACTAGTCATTTAACACGAGGTGTTCATAAGTCACTGTGGTTAGTTACAAGCAGCTCACATCATCATCCTATCAAATACTTTATTCCATGTCTTCTTTTAAAGTAGAGACGTTGAACGCCAGGATGACTCAAAAATCATACCATTGAAAAATTTGGCAACTAAGTCCTGTCATTTCTGCCCCTGCTTAGATATTTAGGAAGAAAGACTCTCGACTCAATTTAATTTAAGTGATAGGTGCTTTTACTAAGGTTGCAGGGAAAGTGAAGCTAGATCTGAATATTCCTGCGCAACTTTTTCCCTTGTGCCTTGCCCTTCCTCCTTGACCAGTCCATCAGTGTCCAATAGCATGCTCTTTTGATGTTTTAGGAAAGGCTCGGATGCTTGGCACCTCTCACTCAGGTCCTAGGCCAGGTGCCCTTGAAGTCTGGTTCATTCAGGTTAGGCACCTCTGGTTCTTCTCAATGTCTTATCTCTCCCGCCGTTTGTCTTCTCGTTCCCAGGCCCACATGTGACTACCCCAAATTCTTACACACACACCCCCCCCGTCCTTGCACTTTATGGCCCCGGTTCCCAAGTCCACATGTTACTACCTCAAATTCCTCCCCCCGTCCTTGCAGTTTATGGCAGGATGCCAGCGAAGTGAAAAGCTGAAGATGGCGGACTTGACAAATTACACCTGCTAAGTATACAGATTTAATCCGATGCCCAGAATAAAAACAATACCTATACAGGCAGCAACTTTTTCTACCTGGGCTTTCTGCCTCGCTGGGCTTTAAAAGATGTGGTTAAGGGCATCCGCTGGGTTGATAAGGAGTTGAAAAAACCAAGATGGCCATCTCAATCCCACAATGAATCCACCATCTTGATTTTTTGAAACCCCTTGCAGAATCTCTTGAGTGTGGTGATGTTCATATAAACAATACTGGAGAGGGTGAGGTTGAATGCTTGTCTTTTTTCTGACCCTTCCCTCTTTGATACCTTAGTTATTATTTTATTTGTAAAGTTTGGGATAAAGATGCTGTGTGGTTCGTCCTATTTTTGATATACCAGTCTGGCAATGAAAATCAAATCTTTTGGAATACGAGCAGCCTTTAGCTTAGGACCAAAATTAAGGCCAAAATGTCTGTTGCTAAGCAGGATATTTGTTAAGTGAGTTTTGCCCTATTTCACGATCTTTCTGGCCACAGTTGTTAAGTGAATCACCGCAGTTGATAAGTTAGTAACATGGTTGTTAAGTGAATCTGGCTTTCCCATTGACTTTGCTTGTCAGAAGGTCGCAAAAGGGAATCACATGACCCCGGGACCGGTGGTGGGTTTCAATATTTTTTACTACTGGTTCTGTGGGTGTGGCTTGGTGGGCATGGCTTGGTGGGCGTGGCAGGGGAAGGATACTGCAAAATCTCCATTCTATCCCCAATCCAGGGGAAGGTTACTGCAAAATCCCCATTTCCTCCCAATCAGCTGGGACTTGGGAGGCAGAGAATAGATGGGGGTGGGGCCAGTCAGAATTTTAACTACCGGTTTTCCGAACTACTCAAAATTTCTGCTACCGATTCTCCAGAACTGGTCAGAACCTGTTGAAACCCAGCTCTGCCCGGGACACTGCAACTGTCATGGATATGAGTCAGTTGCCAAGTGTCGGAATTTTTGTCACGTGACCATGGGGATGCTGCAACGGTCGTAAGTGTGAAAAATGGTCATAAGTCATTTCTTGTGGTGCCATTGTAACTTTGAATGGTCACTAAATGAACTGTTGTAAGTGGAGGGTTTCCTGTATACTATACATTGTCCAACATTAGTAATGAAGCAATCCCGGAGAAGCTCAGAGCAAGCAACTCTACAGTTTACTTAGGCTTATATACTGCACAAGTATTTACTTTTTATTTGTTTGAAGGCTGGGAACTAGCGCAGCTTTGGAACGATAATTGATTTCTATTTTAGGTCCACAAAGAATGGAAAACATCATCCATCATGGATAATTAACCTCTCTGCATATTTGTGCAGTCAAAAGAAAAGAAAAGAAAAGAAAAGAAGAAAAGAAAAGAAAAGAAAAGAAAAGAAAAGAAAAGAAAAGAAAAGAAAAGAAAAGAAAAGAAAAGAAAAGAAAAGAAAAGAAAAGAAAAGAGAAAAGAAAAAGAAGTAAGGAAGGGAGGGAGGAAGGGAGGGAGGAAGGAGGGGAAGAAGGAAGGCAGAAACCAGTCTGAGACCTTTGCGTTGCATACAGTACATCTATGTTGAAATCAGTAGTAAACAAGGCTAGTAGAGAACAATGGTGAAGGAGCTGGGAAAAGGCCCAGCTGTTTTAAAGTTGCAAGAAAGGACTCAGTAGAACAGACAGGAGGGAGGGCAAGATGACGGACCCACAAGCAGTGGTGGGATTCAGCCGGTTCTGTCCAGATCGCGTGAACTGGTAGTGGTGACAGCGGGAGACTCCGCCCACACGCCAGGATGTAATGCGTGACTACTGTGCATGCAGAGGCGCATGCTCATATTTGTGAACCAGTAGGGAAGACAAGTCAATCCCATCTCTGCCCACAAATTCCAGACATTGCTGCGAGTGATACACGGACGAATCCATGATGCATTCTGCTCTAAAATAACTCCAACCAACAAATGAACAAACCGTAAGGTGTATACTTTTTAAAGGCGAATAGACATGTCCCAGGATAGTGTTGCAGGATCCAATCTGGTTCAGTCACCTGGATTTTGTCTTCCAACCTTCCAACTCATGCTGGAGCCCATCTTCAGGGAACTTCTCTCTAGCGGAGTGCATGCTTTGGCCTGTTCGCAGTGGTGGAATTCAAATTCTTTTGCTACCGGTTCTGTGGGCGTGGTTTGGTGGGCGTGGCAGGGGAAGGATACTGCAAAATCCCCATTCAAAACCTATTCCAGGGGAAGGATACTGTAAAATCTCCATTCCCACCCCATTCCTGAGGGAAGGATATTGCAAAATCTCCATTCCCACCCCATTCTGGGACCAGCCAGAGGTGGTATTTGCCGGTTCTCCAAACTACTCAAAATTTCCGCTACCGGTTCTCCAGAACCTGTCAGAACGTGCTGAATTTCACCCCTGGCTGTTCTATGTGTGGTGTTTATATGGTGCCTGTTGTGTATGTGGCTTTTTAGAAGGGCCTCTCATTGGTCAACAAGAGTGCTGATTTACCACCAGCTTATCAAGTACTTAGGAGGCGAGGGCTTGGCAGCACAAGCTGAACAACTTAATAGCCAGCCACCAACACCCCAATCAATATCTAAAAAGCCACATACAATAGGCACCATATAAATACCACACAGAGAGAGAACGGCTCAAGGCGCACACTCTGCCAGAGAGAAGTTCCCTGAGGATGGGCTCCAGCACGTATCCAAAAGCTCGGAAGACAAAACCCCTGGTCCCTGGGTGACCAAGCCAGTTTGGATGCTGCAATACTTTAAAAAAAACAAAAAAACACAATCCTTAAAGTTATACCCACAAGCCATTCAGGCTGCAATACGAGTACTCATTATTATTTCATTATGATATTTCAGATGGCGGACAATTATGAGATGCGCCCGGAACTACCAGCCATTCTTGTGCATCGGACATTTCAGCATTGCCATCGGTTGACTGAGACAGAATTGCGATGTTCATCTGTTCGTTCCCGATGGCTTTTCAGAAGAATTAACCTCTGTGATAGATCTCTTTACTTGGGCAGAACAAATGCCTGTTCACGTAGCTTCTTTATTCCTCTGTTTATTAACCTCCTGGCAAGGCAAGGCATTTGCCTTAATTAGATATGATTTGGCCTACTGCAAGCAGTCTGTTCAATTGTTGTTCCAGGGAATACAAAACAAAATTATAAATAATTCAGATATAATATGAGAATGGCATCTGGGTTGTTATGTTTAGTTCCATCACTAACGTCTTCTACTACTACTATTACTACAACTCAAGCATGGGCTTCAAAAATTTTAGCAAGGGGTTCTCTGACTAGTTGCTGAGTAGGCGTGGCCTAGTTGGCCTCCTGCACCATGGTGGGTGGGAGGGGTGTTTGCCCTCCCCAGGCTCCAGAGGCTTTCCTTGAGCCTCTGGGAGGGCAAAAACAGCCTCCCCAGGCTCCGGAATCCCTCTGGCCCATTTCTGACCTTCCCAAACTTCCAGTAGGCTCATTTTTCACACTCCCTGAGCCTCCACTCGGGGCCTGCAATTACCTGCATCTAAAACGGGCTGTGTGGGGACTCCCGGGAGGGGCAGGGTAGGGTGGGCGGGACAAGCCAGGAGTGGGATTGGCGGTTCTCCGAACTGCACAGAATCTTAGGTAGAGGTTCTCCCGAACCCCTGCGAACCCCCAGCAGCCCACCCCTGCTACTACTACTATTATTATTATTTTAAATAGGAAGGCAATCCAACTGTGAAGCTACCCAGAGTGGTTTCAGAGAATAATAACAAAGAAATAAATTCTTCTTTGCAAGATTCTCTTCAGGCTTGTTCCACAAACGCTTTCCTTCCTGGAAATCAACTTTGCTCTAGATCAGGGTTGGTAATCTTTTCTTCATCATGGACCCCCCCTTTAAATGCCTTTTGTGGTCACAGATCCCCAAGACTTAACTCAAGATTTAAATCACAATTTCTTCAAGCCTTCATGGACCTCCTGTGATGACGTCACAGCCTCTCTAGGGTGACCAAGGACCATAGTTGAAAAGCACTGGTCTAGACTGTTTTCTTTTAGAAAACTACTCAATTGCCTTCTTTTCTTGGCCGTTTTATTTTGGAATAACACTGTAAATATATTTTAAATCATTAACACATGAGCATTTAATAATTCAAGCCGCTTGGGTGCTGTTTTCTGCTTTAGAACATAGAATAATAGAGTTGGAAGGAAGCTCTGAGGAACTCCCTCCTCGAGAAGGAGATCCTATATCATTTCAGACAAATGGTTGTCCACTCTCCTTTTGAAAGCCTCCAGTGGTGGAGCACCCATAACGTCTGAAGGATTGTTGTTCTATTCAGGGATGGGCTTCAAAAATTTTAGCAAGGGGTTCTCTGCCCAGTTGCTGGGTGGGTGCGGCCATGGTGGGTGTGGCCTAAGCCGGCTCCTGAACCATGGCGGAGGGCGTTTTTGCCCTCCCCAGGCTCCGGAGGCTTTTCTCAAGCCTCCGGGAGGGCAAAAATGGCCTCCCTAGTCTCCAGGCCAGAAAGAGGCCTTTTTCTTCCTGAAATGTCTGGTAGGCCTGTCTTTTGCCCTCCCTAAGCCTCCATGGACTCCTGGGAGGGGAGGGGTGAGGTGGGAGGGTCCAGCCAGGAATGGGATTTGGGGCTTCTCCGATCTGCACAGAATCTTAGCTAGAGATTCTCCCGAACCCCCCAGCAGCCTACCCCTGGTTCTATTGCTTGATTGCTTTCACTGTTTCACCTTAGTTCTAGGTTGCTTCTCTCCTTGATTAGTTTTCACCCATTGTTTCTTGTTTTGCCTTTTGGTGCTGTGGAAAATAGTTTGACCCCTTTATTCAGCTATTCTACCTGCTGCTCCTTCAGTTGTCACTAGACATCAATTTCCTTTCCCGGATTGGAGGAATTAATCTATCAACATCTGTCTTTCAACTGGTTCCCTCATCCCTGGGCTAAATAAAAAGAGAGTAATGTTTGGGTGGTGGAAGCAGCTGTGATGGAGGAGATCATTTTAAACCATTCCCGGAAGCAAAAGCATAATAATGTGCTTGGCCAACTCAAGAGTCTGCCTAGTCCAGAGCTACAGATCTCATGTGACAATGCTGTTTGAATGTAGTGAGCAGGTAAATTTTCATTTTTAAGAAAAGTCCTATTCAGGCATTCAAAAATGTCGGAGAATTTTATCCTACAAGACTGTTTGGTTAAGTCCTGCCTTTGCCGATATCAATTTTCTCAGCCTTTCATTTTAGCTTCCACTCTAGTAAGAAACAATATACCGAGTCATTGCATGCATGGAAGGTCACACGCACACAGGTACATATCAGAAGTCTCACTCTGCATGGCCACCAGATTCATCCCCTGTGTTATTGTACAGGAAGTCCTCTGTATAGGAAGGACATCTCCTGTATAGGAAGTACAGGAAGTCCTCAATTTACCAGCGCAATTAGGAGCAGAATTTCTGTTGCTAAGCAAAGTGGTTTTTAAGTCAGTCATGCCTAATTTTATGAGCTTTTAGCCATGGTTGTTAAGCAAATCACTCCAGTTAAGCAAATAACACGTTTGTTAAGTGAATATAGCTCCCCCCTCCACTTCGACTCTGGCTGTCAGAAGCTGGCTAGGAAGGTTGGAAATAGTGATTACATGATCCCCGGACACTGCAACCATCATAAATATGTGTTGGTTGCCATGTGCCCAAATTTTAATCACACGACCCTGGGGATGCTGCAATGACCATAAGTGCAAGGAGGGGTGAAATCCTCTGAAATTTGCTACCGGTTCTGTGAGTCTGCTACTGAGTGCACGCTTTGTGTGTGCATTCGCACCTGAGGCATACCCACACAGTACTAAAGAAGAAACATTTTGAAGCCTTCTGAGTCTGCAAAGGTAAGTAGAACAGCGAGGGGGCGAATCCACTGTGCCACGCGATTTAGATTAGCTGGAAAGCAGGAAATCTGACAATTCTAACTAATATAAATTGTGCGTCACAGCTGATCGTCACCCAGCTGATCGTCGGAAATACCGGTTCACCCGAATCGGTAGCATTTTTTACTACCAGTTCGTCTGAACTGGTCCGAACTGGTAGCATTTCACCTCTGGCTGTAAGTCACTTCTTTCAGTGCCGTTGCAACTTCAAATAGCTGCTAAACGAACGGTCAAGGACTACCTACATAAGAGGTTTTGGTGCCACTAGACAGGAATCCCTATACTTGAAATGTGTTTGAATATTAGTAGCTCGGGTTGGTAGTTAGCTGTTGGTTTGAGTTCCGACGTTCGCAATTTGGTTGCAAATGTTTTGCCCCTACACTTGGTCCTCAATGTTGCTAGACATCACCCCTGCCAAGTGATGAAAAAGAAGGCATAAAAAGTGATAGCCAACTAGCAAACTTGCTTACTCCTCATCCTGCCCTTGTTCTTTCTTTGCTTGAATTTTCCTTTTATAATAAAGAGAAGGGGGCAGACATCAAAAGCACCCAACCACTGCACAGAATTTTCCATCATCAGAAACCAGATCCTGAAGAAATGCAGAAACAGCAATAGACACAAAGAGGCTCCCTTCTTCCATCAGGAGCCACTTGGGAGATTTGAAAATACCAGTAGGGATTTCCCAACCTTGTGTATTCAACTTCCTGCCACCCCACTTTTAAACCTTTCTTTCTATTAGCAACTAAGAGTCCTTATGCCCTTCAGGCTAGCAAACAGAATTACCAGTAATTAAGGTAATGATTCTCCATGACTCCTGGAACATCCCAGCTATTAAAAATGGGAATATGTTTTGCAAACAGTGAAACACAGAGAGTAGTTTTGAAAAAAAAAGAGAATGAATTCCCTAGATCAGGGGTGTCAAGCTCACATCATCACGTCATTGTCACGTGATGTATTGGGACTTTTTTCCGCTTCACTAAACTGGGCGTGGCCAGCACGTGATGCATCTGGCCCATGGCCTGGGAGTTTGACAGTTCCTGCCCTAGGTGGTATTTAGGACAAAATAGTCACTGAAGATGGTCCCAATGAGACAGGATAGGAAAAAGAATTGGTTTATAGTGATACTGGCTTAAGGGGTCAGAAATTTTATTTTTAAATTAGATTTATAGTCTAGCTCTGGGGGTCGGCAACCTTAAACACTCAAAGAGCCACAAACGTCCTAACTGGAAGCCTCCGTTCAATTCTGGAGCCGACTGAAAGTCCAGTTCCAGTCGGCTCCATCATAGTCTCCTCCTAGCACGGTGTCCTTTTTCCTCTGCTGACCGGATGTCCGGTTCCCGCACCATAGAGTCTCCACCTAGCGCGGTATCCTTTTTCCTCTACTTGTCCTAACCGAAAGCCCTATCAATCGTGGAGCTGACCAACAACAGAGAGCCGTAGCAGAGGGATGAAAGAGCCACAGGCGGCTCCAGAGCCACGGGTTGATGACTCCTGGTCTAGCTTTTCGAAAGGAGCTCAAGGAGATATCTATAGTGCTCCTCCCATTAGTTACCCAGAATAATAAACTTGTGAGGTTGATTGGATTAAAATTGCTCAAAATCACCCAACGAAATTCCATGGGTGATGGTAGATTATAACCTAAGTCTTCCCCTTCCTTGTCCAGCACCTTTACCGCTATACCGTATTTGACATCTCAAATTCATCTAGAGTTTATCAGGGTGTGGAAGATTGCTCAAGTATTGGCAATGAAGTCTAACACATCTGGAACCCACCAGTTTGGGAATAGCTGTTGTTGTTTTTTTAACAAAAAACATTCATATATGCTTGCAGCCATTACATTATACAGCACTGTTTTCCATGGATCTAACGAATGAGATATTTTAATTTATCTTGTTGGTGTGCAACAAATCAACCAGGGGTGTATTCACTTCCTGGTTTGCAAATGTGAACACACCTCTGGGCATGCGCGGACCATTCTGTGCATGCACAGAGCATCAAAAACGGGACATGATGATGTCCGGGCCGGTTGGTGGAGCTTCCCGCAGCTGTTTCTACTGGATTGTGTGATCCAGATAGAATAGAATAACAGAGTTGGAAGGGACCTTGGAGGTCTTCTAGTCTAACCCCCTGCTTAGACAGGAAACCCTACAGCATTTCAGACAAATGGTTGTCCAATCTCTTCTTAAAAACTTCCAGTGTTGGAGCATTCACAACTTCTGGAGGCAAGTTATTCCACTGGTTAATTGTTCTAATTGCCAGGAAATTCCTCCTTACTTCTAGCTTCTCTCCTTGATTCCTGTTTCTTTAATAGGTAGTTATGGGTCTGCTCTGAGAGAATTGTGAACAGCAAATTTCCTGGGATGTATGGGGAAAATGTTGCAGGGATAATTGGCCGATCTCATGTGCCAATTTGACTTTTAAGAAGGCACTCTGCCGATAGGGATGGAAGCAGCTGTTT
Organism: Masticophis lateralis; assembly: GCA_030761175.1. Lineage (NCBI taxonomy): Eukaryota > Metazoa > Chordata > Lepidosauria > Squamata > Colubridae > Masticophis > Masticophis lateralis. Next base: position 13,183,847 of record JAUDYJ010000007.1, on the reverse strand, counting down.
GGACCCGTTGAATACCACTACTAAAATCAACTAATCAAATCGAATCAACTAATCCAATGAGTTTGAGAATCAGGAAAAAGAAAACTATTTTCTTCAGACATTTTTTTAATTTCATAGGCTTCCATCACTTCAAATCATTGTCACAGCAGCCTTCTTATAGCTTTGAGAAGACCCTATTTTTTTTTTACCTCAAAGAAGCAGGGAAGTGTCCTTGGGAAAGGACGACGCTTCCTACCACACCACTATTTAGTGCACCATCTGGAGAAATCAGTGGAAATAAGCACCTCTCCCTACCCAAAGGACAAAGCAATTATCTACAGTGCTGACAAACAAGAGATTTTTGGGAGGCAAAGTGTGATTCAGTCCTTGAAATCCACTCCTCTGTTCACAACAGAATATCTTATGCCACCAGACTTGAAATTTTGGGCTTAGACAACTTAGAACTTCGCCGCCTTCAGCGTAGTACATAAAATTATCTGACACAATGTCCTTCCTGTCAATGATTACTTCAGCTTCAACCACAACAATGCATGAGCACGCAATAGATACAAACTCAAGGTAAATCGCTCCAAACTCGATTACAGAAAATATGACTTCAGCAACAGAGTGGTCAATGCCTGGAATGCACTACCTGACTCTGTGGTTTCTTCTCCAAACCCCCAAAACTTTAACCTTAGACTGTCTACTGTAGACCTCACCCCATTCCTAAGAGGTCTGTAAGGGGCGTGCATAAGTGCACCAGCGTGCCTACCATCCCTTTTCTATTGTGCCTATTTATTTGTATTTATTTATTTATTTATTTATTTATTTATTTATTTATTATATTTCTATACCGCCTTCTCCCGTAGGACTCAGGGCGGTGTACAGCCAAGGTAAAGACACAAAGACACAAACATCATAAAATACAATTTAAAATTATTAAATAGTTTGGCCCAGTTGAATAAACTACCCAGAATTAAAATAACAAATTAAAAATCGTTTAAATGGCCAGCCCTGCCTGTTGGAACATCAGGGTCTTGAGGGCACGGTGAAATGTACAGAGGTCAGAGATGTTACATATCGCCGGGGGCAATTCGTTCCAAAGGGCTGGAGCCCTCACAGAGAAGGCCCTCCTCCTGGGGGTCACCAGTCAGCATAATTTGACTGACGGCACCCTGAGGAGTCCCTCTCTGTGAAAGCGAACTGGTTGGTGGGAGGCTATTGGTGGCAGAAGACGGTCTCGTAGATATCTAGGCCCTAAGCCATGGAGCGCTTTAAAGGTGGTGACCAACACCTTGAATCACACCCGTAACACCACCAGAAGCCAGTGCAGCTCGCGCAGGAGAGGTGTTACATGGGCGCAACAAGTTGCACCCATAATCACCTGCGCGGATGCATTCTGGACCAGTTGGAGCCTCCAGATGCTCTTCAAGGGAAGCCCCATGTACAGAGCATTACAATAGTCCAGATGGGAGGTGACAAGGGCACGAGTTACCGTGTATTCATGATCATGCTTATCCTTATACCTGTTATCTAATACATGCTTGACAACAATAAATAAATAAAATAAATATTTCTAGGTCTTAGAGCAGCGTTAAGGGCGGTTCTTTTTCTTTCCTTCTTTCCTTAGCTTTCTTAGGAATTCAACTGGTGTTTCCAGCGGTGTTTACAATTATAAGGAAGGGTGTTGCTGAGTGGAAGAGTATAGATTTTTCTGGTATGAAATCCTTGACTTCCGCCGGTAGAGTTGGCTTAACTCCTGCCTGGAATCTGAACAATCACTGCTTTGTGATTAATTGTGCTAATTCTCAGGAAAATATTAATGGAATCTCCCTTGGGGTGTAGCTCAAGGACCCTCCAGAGAAGGCAGTCATTAATTGAGGCACTTGGAATTTGAAACCGAAATTATATCTTCCTGGTTTCCTCCAACTCTTTGCAACTGTTTTGCTCATTAACCATGTGTGAGGGAAGGTAGTAAGAGGGCGGCAGTGTGTGCGTTGTTAGTATCACTCAGGTTAGCAGGTTCCGCCATTCCTTGAGATAGTAGATAATGCTATGCCATGTTTTCATATTCTAAGCCAGGGGTGTCAAACTTGATTTCACTGAGGGCCACATCAGGGTTGTGTTTGACCTTGGTGGGAGGGGCTGGGCGTGTGTGGCCAGGGGGCGTGGCCAACATCACTCATCAAGGCTCCGTTTTTGGCCACAATGGCCTCCTGCAGCCCTCTGCCAGTGAAAACGGAGCCCAGGAGGGCCGAGTGCAGTCCTCCCAAGCTCCGTTTTTACTAGCAGAGGGCTGCAAGAGGTCGTCACAGCCCAAAATTTTGGCTGTGATGACCACAGGCTCCATTTCCACTGGCAGAGGCACCAAGGGCCAGTCCTTTGTTGTTTCCAGGGCGGGCCCGCAGGCCAGATCTAAGCACCCTGTGGGCTGCATCTGGCCCACAGGCCATCTGTTTGACACCCCCCTGCTCTAAGTATTAAATCCAGCCAACAGTGTGCAGCAGCTGCCAAAAAAGCCAACACAGTTCTAGGCTGCATAAACAGAGGGGTAGAATCAAGATCATATGAAGTGTTAATACCGCTTTATAATGCCTTGGTGAGGCCACACTTGGAATACTGCATTCAGTTTTGGTCGCCACGATGTAAAAAAGATGTGGAGACTCTAGAAAGAGCGCAGAGAAGAGCAACAAAGATGATGAGGGGACTGGAGGCTAAAACATATGAAGAACGGTTGCAGGAACTGGGTATGTCTAGTCTGATGAAGAGAAGGACCAGGGGAGACATGATAGCAGTGTTCCAATATCTCAGGGGCTGCCCCAAAGAAGAGGGAGTCAAGCTATTCTCCAAAGCACCTGAGGGTAGAACAAGAAGCAATGGGTGGAAACTAATCCAGGAGAGAAGCAACTTAGAACTAAGGAGAAATTTCCTGACAGTGAGAACAATTAATCAGTGGAACAACTTGCCTCAAGAAGTTGTGAATGTTCCAACACTGGAAGTTTTTAAGAAGAGATTAGATAACCATTTATATGAAGTGGTGTAGGGTTTCCTGCCTAGGCAGGGGGTTGGACTAGAAGACCTCCAAGGTCCCTTCCAACTCTGTTGTTCTATTCTAATTCTATCCTGCTTTACAAAAGCTACAATCAGCTAACCAAAACAAATCTCATATAACAATGTAAAGGGACACTGGATTTCTTTAGCATAAGGGAACTTTGTGCCACTAATAATAATTGCCTACCTTTATCTTTCCTCTACCGGTAGTCCTCGACTTACAACGGTTCCTTTAGTGACCAGTCAAAGTTACATCATCACTGAAAAAAAGTGACTTATGACCATTTTCTGCACTTAACAACCGTTGCAACATCCCCCTGGTCATGTGATCAAAATTCAGACAGTTGGCAGCTGACTCACGTTCCTGTTGATTGTAAGGTCCTGGGATCATGTGATCCCCTTCTGCAACCTTCTGACAAGGTGGGGAGGCTAGATTCACTGAACAACTGTAGCAAGCAAAGTCGTAAAATGGGGCAAAACTCACTCAACAAATTTCTTGCTTAGCAACCTAAATTCTGGGCTCAGTTGTGGTCGTAAGTCGAGGATCATTTGTATTAAACCAGAGGTCTTCAAACTTGACAGCTTCAAGACTTGTGGACTTCAACTCCCAGAATTCTCCAGCCAGCATAGCTGGCTGGAGAATTCTAAGAGTTGAAGTCCACAAGTCTTAAAGCTGTCAAGTTTGAAGACCTCTGTATTATACAATCAGGGCTTGTGTCAATCAAGGTTTTGAGCCATCACCTCCATTCCTTGGAGACCCGGAATTGCTGAAGCATGAGCAGTTGGGATAAATATGCAGCAGAAATATCACTATCGTTGAATTGCACATGGGGTGCTACAAAATTTGTCCACGGTTGCATTTTCAAATTTTTCATCTCCAGTAGTTGTGTTTATTCTTTTTACATGATGCCGTAATGCAACAAGATTCTCAGCAGTTTGCAAGATTTTTGCACCATATGCCAACAAAAACCATTTTCCCGCAAAATTAGCATTTAAAGTAACATACACATCTACCTTCTATTTTTTCTGACACCGAGAAAAAGCATGGGAATTCTTTGTATACAGGTCAAAACTTGTTTATAAGCATGACTATATTTTCCATATTTGTTGAACCTTTACACTTGAAAAAGAATGGTGGATGAGATATCTTCTTGAATCCACTTCCAATAGATATTTGGGTCAGTGGTGAAATCCAATTTTTTTTACTACCGGTTCAGTGGGCGTGACTTGGTGGGTGTGGTGTGGCTTGGTGGGTGTGGCAGGGGAAGGATACTGCAAAATCTCCATTCCCATCCCCTCCAGGGGAAGAATACTACAAAATCCCCATTCCCTTCCCACTCCTGGAGGAAAGATATTGCAAAATCTCCATTCCCACCCTCTTCAGGGGAAGAATACTACAAAATCCCCATTCCCTCCCCACTCCTGGGGGAAGGATATTTATTTCTTTATTTATTATTCATATTTTTATGCCACCCACTCTCCGAGGACTCTGGGCGGCTTACAACAATCGACAGTATACTAAATAGCACATTGCCCCCAACAATCTGGGTCCTCATTCTACCCACCTCAGAAGGATGGAAGGCTGAGTCAACCTTGAGCCGGTGAGATTTGATCTGCTGATCTGCTTGAACTAGCAGTCAGCTGAAGTAGCTGCAGTACAGCACTCTAACCACTGCGCCACCTCGGCTCATAACTGCAATTTGCATATTGCAAAATCTCCATTCCCACCCCCTGCAGGGGAAGAATACTAAAAAATCCCCATTCCCTCCCCACTCCTGGGGGAAGGATATTGCAAAATCTCCATTCCCACCCCACTCTGGGGCCAGCCAGAGATTATATTTGCTGGTTCTCCGAACTACTCAAAATTTCCGCTAACAGTTCTCCAGAACTTGTCAGAACCTGCTGGATTTCACCCATGGAGCAGGGTGCTTAACACTATGAATTTAAAACAACCTTAACTCTGATGGCTAACTAGCAGGAAAGGGGGCCAGATTTGCTCATTTTTATGTAGTTTTTGCTCTCAGAACTACTGTCAGAAAAACAGAGACAGGAAGTCCTTGATTTACAACTGTTCATTTAGTGACCATTTGAAGTGACAATGGCACTGAAAAAAGTGACTCATGACGTATGTTTTTCACACTTATGACCGTTGCAGCATCTCCTGGTCACGTAATCAAAAGTCAGACATTTGGCAACTGACTCATATTTATGACGGAAAGGGGGGGGGTCATCTGATCCAGGGGTGAAGTCCAGCAGGTTGTGACTGGTTCTGGAGAACTGGTAGCGGAAATTTTGAGCAGTTCGGAGAGCCGGCAAATACCACATCTGATTAGCTCCAGAGTGGGGTGGGAAAGGAGAACTTGCAATATACTTCCCCTGGAATGAGGAGGGAATGGAGATTTTGCAGTATCCTTCCTCTGGAGTGGGATGGGAATAGAGATTTTGCAGTATCCTTCCCCTGGAGTGGGGTGGGAATGGAAATTTTGCAGTATCCTTCCCCTGGGATGGAGAGGGACTGGAGATTTTGCAGTATCCTTCCCCGGGAAGGGGGATTTTGCAGTATCCTTTCCCTGGAGTGGGGTGGGAATGGAGATTTTGCAGTATCCTTCCCCTGTCACGCCCACCAAGTCACAAGCCACACCCACAGAACCGGTAGTAAAAAAATTTGGATTTCACCACTGACCTGATCCCTTTTTGCAACTTCCTGACAAGCAAAGACAACAGGGAAGTCAGATTCAATAACAACCAGGCTACTAACTTAACAATCGCAGTGATTCACTTAACAACTGTGTCAAGAAAAGTCTTAAAATGGGGCAAAATTCACTGAACAACTGTTTCGCCTAGCAACAGAAATTTTGGGCTCAGTCATGATTATAAGTCAAGGACTATCTGTATAAGCTCCCCCAAAGATGGTTCGCAAGTCCAAATTCTACACAAACCCCCTCTTCATCAACAAAAATAAAGTAATCCCACTATTTTCCCCATTCCCTTTTCACAGAATGCCACCTCCTTAAATCCCAAGCCGTAAATAAATGCTCCATTTAGATTCATCATGTTAAGTAAACCAAAAGGAAAAGGACAAAACTCACCCTTTGAGTAATCAAGGCAAAATGGAATCCTTTGCCCTAAATATTAGCTTCTATTTTGAATGCTTTGATTCTCACACCAAAGATTACACACTGCCTTGGTGATTCAACAAGTCGCACATTATTGCACTATTTCAATTAACTTGACAAGGTTCGTAAGCTGAGCTTTCCATTCTATCCATGTCCAACAGCTAAAACCACCCATCTGGATATGATTTAGTATCCCATCACAGGGGGGGGGGGAGTCTCAACTGGATGAGCAGAATAAGACTTTACATTACAGGTCCAACCTCTTATCAGCCTTGCAAGCATGAAGGAGAAAATGATTATTCTTGTCCGGAGATACGCATTTAATAGACTAGCACTGTGATGGCGAACCTATGGCACGCGTGCCACAAGGAGCATGCAGAGTCATATTGGGGGCACACGAGTGTTGCCTAGCTCAGTGCCAGCCAGCTGATTTTTGGGCCCTCTGGGCCCAACGGAAGTCGGGAAACAGGCTATTTCTGGCCTTCGCAGGGTCTCCAGGGGAATGGGGAAGGCCGTTTTTGCCCTTCTTAGGCTTCTAGAAAGGCTCTGGAGCCTGGGGAGGGTGAAAAACGGGCCTTCCAGTCGCACCGGAAGTTGGCAAATGGGCTGTTTCCGGCCTCCAGGGGGATGGGGAAGGCTGTTTCTGCCCTTCCCAGGCTCCAAGAAAGCATCTGGAGCCTGGGGAGGGTGAAAAACGGGCCAACTGGGCCCACAGTGCCATCGCGTGTCAAAAGCGGGAGGAGCACAGGGGTGTCGCGTGGGGGGCGGGGCACACTGAATTATGGGTGTGGACATGCGTGGGCGTGACCCCCCTGCACTCCCCCCACTTTTGGCACATGACGGCAAAAAGATTAGTCATCACTGGACTAGCATATGCATCTTTCTCTTGGAACAGGGGTGTCAAACTCAAGGCCGGGGGGGTGGATCCAGCCTGTGGGGTACTGGCCCACAATGTCAGGGTTCCAAGTAACACCCCCAATGAAATCAAACTCCAAAGGCTTGAAGTTCCTCAAAGCTAACTTTTATTAGAGATGTCATATTGGCACAGCTGGGAAAACCCGAATCTGAGAGCTTCCGGGTTCTCCACACCCAAAAGAAAGTTCAAGACCTTGCCCCTCACCCACATGTCCACACACGTCCAATCAGGTACCGTCCGGAACAGAAGATACCTCCTCATTCTTCGCAACACAGCTGCAGGGCACAATGGCCTTGACTTTCTAGAAAGAATTTTATTTTGACTACATAACTTCTTCACTCTATCCAATCCCCCCTCCCAATTTCCCACAATAGAATCTGTGGCAGGCCTGAAGCCTGAAGGCATAAAGGTAGAAAGATGGCTTCCAGGTTTGACACACAAGGCCACCCTGGAAACAGCAAAGGACTGGTCCATGGGGCCTCTGCCAGCGAAAACAGAGAGGGTTGCAGGGTGCCGTTGCAGCTGAAAACGGCGCTCGGGAGCCCGTTTTCTCTGGCAGAGCACTTGGGCCACAGGCGTCCCTGACACGAGTGACATCAAGCTGGCTACGCCCCCTGGCCACGCCCCCACAAAGTCAAACACAACCCTGATGCTGCTCTCAATGAAATCGAGTTTGACACTTCTGTCTTGGGGGAAAACAAAATATCAAGTGGTATAAAAATTACGTGTGGTATGGAGATGTCCCAGAATGCTAGAATCTGAGAAAAGGTGATCGGAAATAAACTTAAGCCAAAGAAAGCATTTCTTCACCAAACTTATAATTAAATTGTGAAATTCATTACCACAAGCAGCGGCCATGGCTCCTTTACCTTGGGTGTAAAAGGAGAGCGAGTAAATTCACGGAGGACACTTCTAACAGGAGCAACCGATCTACAGGTAGTCCTCCACTTATAACAGTTCATTTACTGACCGTTACAAAGTGACAAAAGTGACTTATGACCGTTTTTCACACCGACAATCATTGCAGCATGAGAGCAAAATTCAGATGCTTGGCAACTGACATGTATATATGATGGTTGCAGGATCACGTGATTATCTTTCGCGACTTTCTGATGGTCATGTCCCTTTTTCAGTGCCGTTGTGACTTTGAACAGTCACTAAATAAATAAAGGTATTTTGCAAGACCTAATTGCCAAATGGTAAGGCCAAATCAACACCTGAATAACAACTTACAACTTTTTCCTTCTCTCATTCATTTTCTCCCGGATTTTTTTTTAACGTGCCACATCAGACCAAAACCCCATCCTTGCTGCCTCAACCCTTATTTTGACTGACATGCTAATTCGATTTTAATTGTCCAAAGAAATTCAGGTTTTAGAGGAATTGATTCTACGCAACAGAAGAGCCTGTTAATCCACAATGAATCTTGGTGTACAACAAGACACAATAGTGTCTTGTCGTACACACAATATTGCTTCCAAAGAATAGTATAGAAACTAGAAATGTTAACTATAACCAGTGGTGGGCTGCTGCCAATTCAGACTGGTTCGAGCGAACCGGTAGTTCCGTTAATCAGCTGGCTCCGCTCCCCCACCCCCACTCTATCCTGTCCTATATTTCCTTCTTTCTGAGTCAGCTGATTCACGCGGCACAGCTGATTTCTGCACGTCCAACTGTTCTACTTACCGGAGCTGCTTTAGAAGGTAAGCAGCTGAGCTTCAAATTGCTGTATTTTGAACACTGTGTGGAAGCATGTTAAGCGTGCACATGTAAAGCGCACGTGTGCGCACAAAGTGCGTGATCACCAAACCAGCTGCAGCCCACCACTGACTACAACTATCAACAAATGGATAGCAATTATATGTTTTCCATCTGGATTGATATTTCAAAAGCTAGAACCTAACCGGCATAGTAATTCTTGGAAGTTATAGCCCTCTACAAATTGAGAAGCTGTTATTACTTCAAGACAATGGCCCCAGGATAGCAATATCATCATAGTTATCCCCAAAGATGGGACGTTCTACAAATGAAAAACAGCGATCATACACAGTAGTAATTGTTTCACTTCACCCATGTTAATTTAAAATTCCCAGCACTCGGCAAGTGTTCTTTTCTAATCTTGTTTACAAATGTGCAATCTTCTAGCCTAATGCTTGCAAAAAAAAAAAGGTGAAAATACTTGACTTAGCATTTGCCCCTTATGGGAAATCAAATTGCCACCACTGGAAAGGTGCTTTTAGGCGGTCAAAATATTTTATGCTCAACTTCGTTTCCTAGAGTTTGATTATTCTTATAAGCAGTTTTCCAAAGATGTGAACAGCAGGCGTCACAGTGCTTCAGCCATAGAGTTCGCTATGTAAATTTCGATAAAAGACGAAAATGGGTTAAGAAGAATTGATGTGAGCAGAATTAGCCAGGCATCTCTCCCCCCTGCCCCCTGCCCCCAATTAAAGTTCTATTTTTACTCCAATCGTGGCATTAATTAAGTGGTGTGAATCAGGGTGGGTTCTAAATTTTTTTCCTACCGGTTCTGTGGGCGTGGCTTATTTTGTGGGCATGGCTTGATGGTCATGTGACAATTATTTAGGATTTAGCAGAGGTACTGATCTACCAGGCTTTTAACTGCTTGCAGAGCTGTACCGATCTACCCATTTATTTTTTGCAGGCACTGATCTACTCATGTATTTTTGCAGGCACCGCTCTACTCATTTGTTTTCTTTTAACACTGATCAGCTGTAGGGCGGCCATTTGAAGCCCTGCGGCAAGAGTTTAAACAGTTTTTTTCCCTCTAGCCATCACTAAATGGCTAGAGATCACTAGCCTCGCTGGGACTCAGGAGGCAGCAATAGATTGGGGGTGGGGCCAAATAAAAGGTAAGAATAACACAGGGGGTGGGGAGGTGCGGGGGTGGGGTGGAGGGGCAGAACCGGTTCGGTGGCATCATATTGTCACTGCTACCGGCTCGGGAGAACCGGGCCAAACCGGGAGGAACCCACCACTGGTGTGAATCTCCCCTAAGCAATACCAGGAGATTACGTTTATTTATTTTATTCATTTATTGTCAGATTTGTATGCCGCCCTTCTCCCGTAGGACTCGGGGCGGCTCACAACAATAAAAACAACCTGACAATGAAATTTATTTAACTAATATTAAAACCAAATAAAATCCCCAAAATTAAAATCAGCAACAGATCAGGGAAGCTGCTGAAAGAGCCATGTCTTTAGTTTGGCGCGGAAGATGCGGAGATCGGGGGCCATCCGGGCTCAACAGGCAACCCATTCCAGAGGGTCGGTGGAACCACAGAGAACACCCTCATCCTGGGGACCGCCAGACGACACTGTCTAGCTGAGGGGACCCGGACGAGGGCCGCCCTATGTGAGTGCACAGGACAGTGGGAGGCCGGTAGGAGGTGTTCCTGCAAATACCCCAGTCCCATGCCATGAAAGGCATTATAGGTGAGTACCAGCACCTTGAAGCGGACCCGGAGGATTACTGGCAACCAGTGCAGCTCACACAAAAATGGTGTCATATGGGAGTAGCGAGAAGCACCCGTAACAACTCGCACGGCCGCATTCTGGACCAGTTGGAGCCTCTGGGTGCATCCCAAGGGCAGCCCCATGTAGAGGGCATTGCAGTAATCCAACCGAGAGATGATGAGAGCATGAGTGACCGTACGGAGGACTACATTGACTGAGATAGTAGTTGTACTGGCAAAATTATACAGGTATATTATTATACAGGTTTATTATAGAGATAGTCCTCAACTTATGACTGCAATGTCTGCTGCTAAGTGAAACAGTTGTTAAGTGAGTTTTGCCCAACTTTATGACCTTTCCTGCCACCGTTGCTAAGTGAATCGCTGCGGTTGTTAAGTTAGTAGCATGGCGGTTAGTAGCATGGCTTCCTCATTGACTTTGCTTGTCAGAAGGTCGCAAAAGGGGATCATGTGACTCCGGGGCGGGTTTCAAAACCAATTGCTACCGGTTTGCGCATGCACAGAAGTGTTTGGGCAGGTGGGCGGAGCCTCCCACCGCCGCCGCTACCGATTTGTCTGATCTGGGGCGAACCGGTAGCAACCCACTTCTGACGTGACCCCAGGACACTGCAGCCGTCATAAATATGGACTAGTTGCCAAACATCTGAATTCTGAACATGTAACTGTAGGGATGCTGCAACGGTCGTAAGTATGAAAAATAGTCATAAGTCCCTTTTTTTCCAGTGCCGCTGTAACTTTGAACGGTCACTTAACAAACTGTTGTAAGTTGAGGATTACCTGTACTGCATAATGGAATGACACTACCTAGTTAGGTAACGAAATAACAACAAGCAAGCTCCGAGAGCACCAGGAATTCCACATTTCAACCCTGAACTATGTGTCTTCTCATCTTTCGGAAGTGATTATTCCTTACTGCCTCACTAAATCAAGTAAGTACCAGTGGTTACAGTTTATTTTTATACTCTTACACAAAATGGACAACAATTCATGCAGGGCAGGCCTCTGCTTTCCCATAGTTGCAGTCTAATCAGGTAAGGGGAAATATGAGGAAATGTCACTACGATACACTTGAAAAGGGTAAATTGAAAGGCATGACATCAATCTTCAAGAAATACTTTCCAGAAAATAGGAAGGGATGTGTAAATATCCAGAAAACAGGCCAAAGAAATCGATGCTCTTTTGAGTATTTTTATATGTTAACAGCAACCATTCAATAGTAAAGAACATATGTTTGTGAGGGAAAAAAGCATGTAATTCATTGCAGGTATTACATACAACAACATAGAAACGTATACACTGAGTTTTAAAATGGACTAGACAATCTGTGTTCCATTGAGTCATTGTTCAGTTCCTTCCTTCCTTCCTTCCTTCCTTCCTTCCTTCCTTCCTTCCTTCCTCCAACTGTCAGGAAATTTTGAACAATTAACCAGTGGGACGACTTGCCTTGCAGAAATTGGCACATGGAGCCATATCTGTGGGCACAAAAGCGTTGCCCTAGCTCAGCTCCAGCGCACATGCGTGTGCCAGCCAGCTAATTTTCAGCCCTTCGAGGCCCACCGGAAGACAGAAAATAGGCTGCTTCCGGCCTTTAGGGGCCTCCAGGGGAGGGGTGGGGAAGGATGTTTTCACCCTCCCCAGGCTCCTAGAAAGCCTCTGGAGCTTAGGGAGAAAAAAATGGGCCTTCCAGGCCCACTATGCCAAAAGCAGGGGCAGCGCGGGAGGGTTGCACGCACGTGTGTGTGGGGGATGCATTGAATTACGGTTGTGGACACACACACACGCGACTCCTGGTGCTCCCCTCCCCCCCGTTTTGTCACGCAATGGCGAAAAGGTTAGCCATCACTGGTATAGGGTTTCCTACTTGAGCAGGGGTTTGGACTAGAAAACTGTTAGTCTATTATTCCTTCTTTCCTCCATCCCTCTCTTTCACCTTTCTTTTCTTCTTTCCCTCCCTCGCTGTAATTCTGCCCCTTCCTGCCTGTCTGTTTTGGTGTCTGGGGTGCACAAGGAAAACTATTCAGGTCAGGGAAGGCATGTGGAAGAGTGACATAGGTCACGAGGGATGCATGGGTCAGGCAAGGCAAATGGGGGCTGACAGATCAGGGAAGACACAAGAGGGGTGGCACAGATCAGAGGAGCTCATGGAGGATGGCATGAGTGGGGGAGAGTGTGTGACAGTTCCTTCCTTCCTTCCTTCCAGCCTGCCTTGCCTTGCCTTACCTTTGCAGGTTAGAGGCTGCTGCTAGGTGGGAGAGTAAAGGTTTGCAAAACTTAGCTGGGAAAATTTCACAGAATGCTGAGGATGAAGATCTCGTGAAAGTAGCACTGAAATGGTCCAAACTTCTCCAAATTTCCTTTTCTCTGGAGTCATGGGTCCAGGATTTTGGACCCATCTGAAGCAGTGGTGAAATCCAAATGTTTAATTTCTAGTCCTATGGGTGTGGCTTGGTGGGCGTGGCAGGGGAAGGATGCAAAATCTCCATTCCCACCCCACTCCAGGGGAAGGATACCGCAAAATCTCCATTCCCACCCCACTCGGAAGCTAGCCAGAGGTGGTAATTGACGGTTCTCCGAACTTCTCAAAATTTCTGCTACCGCTTCTCCAGAACCTGTCAGAACCTGCTGGATTTCATCCCTGAACTGAAGTACCGTATTTTCCGGGGTATAAGACGACTTTCTAACATGCAAAAATCTTCTCAAAAGTTGGGGGTCGTCTTATACGCCGGGTGTCAGTCTCCTGTAACCAGGCAGACCAGCCCGAAACGCTTTGATGAGCCTTAAATGGCTCTAAGGAGCCAAGCTGAATTGCTTGCTGAGTTGCCGCTAATCAGCTGAGTTACACGCAAGCCCTGTGTAAAAGGGAAAAACTTCCCTTTTACACAACGCTGGTGCAGCTGGGATCGCCAGACCTTGGATGGCCAAGCCCCGTGTAAAAGGGAAAAACTTCCCTTTTACACAATGCTGGCCATCCCAGCTGAGTTGCCTGATTAGCAGGCAACTGAGCTGGGATCGCCAGAGCTTGGATGGCCAAGCCCCGTTTAAAAGGGAAAAACGTCCCTTTTACACCACGCTGGCCATCCCAGCTGCTAATTTTTGCCTGCTAATTGGTACATAGCAAAAATCCTCCCCCCCCCCCTCCAGCTTGCTTACCTTAGCTGCTAGCCGCAACGCTTGGCTTGCCTTGCCTGCAATCCATTGCATCAGCAAGCAACTAAATCTCCCTGCCTGCAATCAAGCAGGCAGGGAGTTGTAGACTTCAACTCCCAGAATTACTCAGCTAGCAAAGCAAAGCTGGCTGAGGAATTCTGGGAGTTGAAGTCTACAAGTCTTAAAGTTGCCAAAGTTGCAGGCCCCTGTTCTATTGGGTAAGTTTTTTTCCGCTTTGGGAGCTTTAAAAAAATAGTTAATTGGGGGGGGGGGGTTAGTAGTTCTTTTTAAAACCTAGCCATTTAAAGGCTAGATCTAAGTTTTAGGCTAGGAAGTTTTAAATTTAGCTTTCATATAAAAATAAAAATAAAAATAAAATAATATTTGTGCAGCTTTCTGAGATTTAGTGTGTTTCTGTAGTGTTTCACTCTAACTACACAAACGCACAAAATATCACAAAGCTGTATGTGGAATTTTGTGCGTGTAAAGTGTGAAAGTTGTTTTTTGGGGCTTTTTGTGGCTGTGTGAGGTCCCTGCTTGTTGCAGGGGCCATTTTGGGTCTAGCATAGCTGCTTTTACATTGTGGGTGAGCCAGTTGATGTTTTTTAATTTTTATTTGGTGTGCATTGGAAGAGAGGTCGTCTTATACAGCAAGTATAGCCCAAACCCTATATTTTTACAGGAAAAGTCAGGGGTCGTCTTATACGCCCAGTCGTCTTATACGCCGGAAAATACGGTATCTTGGTTCAAAAACTGTTGCTCTGCGAAGTACCAAATTTGCCTAGTTAAAGGTCATGACAAGGAAGTTTTAGTAGTTATACAGCCTGCCAGGCTTCAAAGCCAGCCTCTAATGAGACATACTGTACATATCCCTCTCAGACAGTAAAAGCTCTCTATAAATTTTATTCTCTTTAGCGAAACATTTTCATCTGTTTGTAGTTTGATATACAGGGCTCTAGATAGGAACATCAAAATGCAAATTGCTTGGAGCGGTGGAATTATTCTCTATTTGTCTGCAATGAAATGATATATTCCTGAAGCTGCCATATAGCCCATATAATCTCCATAAGAGAGAACCCTGGGCCTTTATCACCAAACACATTGTTATCATTACTGTACTTCTGATTAAGCAGTTCCTTAGAACCAAAATCTCAAGATACAAAGTCTTTCTATCATTAAACACCAAGCGTGTGCGTTCTGAAGGGTGATTATCTCCAAGCTGCTGGACTTCAGTTATACATTTACAAGGTGCAATCCTAAAAGCTTTGGAAGCCAACAGATCTGAGAAAGAAAGACAAGGAAATTGATTTGCACTTAATGTATAAGAAATGCACACAGAGGTTGACAATCTTATTTCTCGGTGATGCAAGGCCTGTTCATTTGATCCCATGCCAGCAGCTGCAATATCATTATATTGCATTCCCAGAAGCGTTTAAAGTCACTGATAAGAAAGTTATTAGTTGCGTGAAGAGCATCAAGCCAAGTAACCTTCCCACCCTTGCATGTTTCATTGTAACTCCCCTAGAACATTTATTTTGAATATTCCTCTTAGTTGGTGGGGGAGAATTTTAATCATTGTTAGTGAGCTTTTTTAAAGGATTCCCTCTAACATTTTCAAGCAGTCCAGCTGAAGTATGTTCATTATATTAAAACAATCAGCTCTCATTGTTAGCCTTTCTTTATCTGTTTGCAAATATATATAATTATATGCACATATGATAGTTTCATTGTCAATCATTAATCACAAGGAGAAACTCTCAGATACAGATTTCTCATTAAATGCAAAAGACATTCCTAAGTGACAACAGCTTAGACACATTCCTTTTTTACTTTTTTTTTTTCTGTAGAAAGAATTTCTTTGCCCGATATTTTTTCCAAAAAACTTAGAGCAGTATTTCTCAATTTTGGCAACTTTAAAATGGGTGGATTTCAATATGACTGTTGCAGTGGTGGGTTTCAAATGTTTTTAGTACAGGTTCTGTGGGTGTGGCTTGGTGGGCGTGGCTTGGTGGAAGGATACTGTGAAATCTCCATTCTGTCCCCAATCCAGGGGAAGGATACTGCAAAATCCCCATTTCCTCCCGATCAGCTGGAACTTGGGAGGCAGAGAATAGATGGGGGCGGGGCCAGTCAGAATTTTTACTACCAGTTCTCCAAACTACTCAAAATTTCTGCTACCGGTTCTCCAGAACTGGTCAGAACTCGCTGAAACCCACCTCTGGATTGTTGCACTCTTTAAAGCTCGTATTGTCTTGCTCGAACCACACAATTTTCTCCATTCCTCAGCTTAAGAATCACTTCATACAACACCTAAAATAGAGTTTATTCCACAAAATTTATGCTACCAATAAATTTGTTAATCTGTAAAGACAGAAGGCTGTCTTTGAAAAGGCCTGGTGAACAATGAATCATAATAGAATGTTTTTTTTAAAAAAAAAATCAGCTGAATGTGTCTTCAAAGCCAAAATGCAGCTGGGTAGGATTTGCATATACCTGCAGTTCCATGTTAAACCGCCTACATGAAGGTCAAAGAGATAATTAACCTGGATTATTAAACACAAATGGTGAGCATTTATAAAAGTATTCCAAGAGTGCCAATATTTTCTGCTAGCTTTTGCGGCAGCCCGGTGCAGCTATCCCTGACTACAAATGACTCCTGACAAACCGCTGTAGAAAACTAAATATGGCTTTGCAAATTAATGGACCCCAGAGCTCATGTTTCCAGCAAAGAAACATGGAAAAATCCAAGAGTTATATTCTTTAAAATATCTGAGGCAAAACATGTGATACATCACACGTACATTCATATCTATCGGTTATTGAGAATTTCATATTCACAAGTTCAGTGAAACATCTCAAAAACTATAAAAAGATACCACTCTGGTAGGTCAAATAAAAAAGAATGAACTGCAACATAGAGTTAACATAATAGTACTACAAAAGTTGGTATGCTCAGTACCTCTCCTGCCCTGGTTTTCCTACCCACCAAATGCACTCATTTAAATATCTAAGATTCATAAAGAGCCGACGTGGCGCAGTGGTTAGAGTGCAGTACTGCAGGCTACTTCAGCTGACTGCTAGCTGCAGTTCGGCAGTTCAAATCTCACCGGCTCAAGGTTGACTCAGTCTTCCATCCTTCCAAAGTGGGTAAAATGAGGACCTAGATTGTTGGGGGCAATATATTGACTCTGTAAACCACTTAGAGAGAGCTGTAAAAAGCACTATGAAGCGGTATATAAGTCTAAATGCTATTGCTATAAATTATCCCATCGGAGCAGCGGTGAAATCCAGCAGGTTCTGACAGGTTCTAGAGAACTGGTAGCAGAAATTTTGAGCAGTTCAGCGAACCAGTAAATACCACCTCTGGCTGGCCCTAGAATGAGGTCAAAATGGGGATTTTGCAGTATCCTTCCCCTGCCATGTCCACCAAGCCACGCCCACAGAAGTGGTAGTAAAAAAAAATTAGATTTCACCATTGCATCTGGGCAACTATCCCATAGCAATCTTGCTTTCTTAGGAGCTTTTCCATTCATTGCTTTGCCTCTTCTCAAGACTTGTGCGACCTCAGCAAACAATTCCCCAGACAGCCTCCCCATCTCCCTGCTCACCATTAGGCTAGGTCATCATCACTTCACCCAACAGATCCTGTGCAAAACAGCAGAACGGGTTTAATGGTAGGCTGGTTGAACCCAGGTCTTTATGCCTATTTGCCTGGGCCACTTCCTGTATAAGCATTCCTCACCTAGCCTGATTGCTTTCTTGATCTGCAACAATACACCCAAATTGGGTGCAGCATTGCCATCACACCCACCTTCTGGCAGCTGGAAAACAAGTGAACGATTGTGCCTTTTCCTGAAGGAGCAAGTTTCTTGGCATC
Source organism: Masticophis lateralis (assembly GCA_030761175.1). Lineage (NCBI taxonomy): Eukaryota > Metazoa > Chordata > Lepidosauria > Squamata > Colubridae > Masticophis > Masticophis lateralis. The sequence goes on along the minus strand of JAUDYJ010000007.1, from coordinate 13,166,264 downwards.
CAACTAAAAAGACCTACATCTTTCCTTCTAGAAAATGTATGACACTCAAAATATACATAGGCAAAAGCTAAAAAGAAAGAAACATGTTGCAATATGTCATCAGTCATCGCTGCCATCAAAACTCTTTTTTAAAAAAATAATAATGAACTTCAACCTGGTGTTTCTTAACTTTTTGACTGACTGATTCTTTTTAAACCTCTTGTTGACAAAAATCCTCTTTTAGGAACTCTCAAAAGGTGGCATAGAATGAAAAGGAAGATTACGGGAGACATGATAGCAGTGTTCCAGTATCTCAGGGGCTGCCACAAAGAAGAGGGAGTCAAGCTATTCTCCAAAGCACCTGAGGGCAGGACAAGAAGCAATGGGTGGAAACTAATCCAGGAGAGAAGCAACTCAGAATTAAGGAGAAATTTCCTGACAGTGAGAACAATTAATCAGTAGAACAACTTGCCTCCAGAAGTTGTGAATGCTCCAACACTGGAAGTTTTTAAGAAGATGTTGGATAACCATTTGTCTGAAGTGGTGTAGGATTTCATGCCTAAGCAGGAGATTGGACTAGAAGACCTCAAAGGTCCCTTCCAACTGTTATTCTGAATTGTAGCCAGATGTAATAAATACATTTTTAAAAAAAACTGGGGGGAAATGTCCCAAATTCCAACAGAATGGGACAAGCCATAATAAATGTTATTTGTTACATGCTGAAATTCTTCTATTTCTTTCACCCCTCCCCAGAATTCCATTAAGATTGCCATGATATAAAATACAAATAATAATAAAGATAATAGGGAAACAGGGAAGGGGGAAAAAAGATGAAAAGAGATATTTGGGGCAAAAGCAGAAAGAAGAAAAAAGCATGGACTTCCAACTTTTTTCAGTGCACTCAAGTACAAAATAGAAGTACATCCTCAACTTTTTACTTTACCGTCAAGCCCTAAGCCATTTCTATAACAAAAAACTAGATTAATCAGCAAAACCAAAGTCAAAAGTTCAATTTTTTTTTCTGCCTTGAGCACAAAGTCCAGAAATTGTTTCCAAGTAGAAACAAAACTGGATATATTCTTTTCTCTAATTGAAATAGTCGATTTTGCCATCTCTACCAGCAATATTGCTTTTTCCATCCATTCTTCTGTTATGGGGCTTGATATATCTTTCCATTTATGGGCATCTAGCATTCTCGCTGCAACCAACATATACAAGAACAAAGTTCCAAATCTTTTTTCCCAACTCCTTATCCAACAATCCTTCAGGTTTCAATTTTATGTTAATTTTAAGAATCTTCTGCATTACAACATGGGTCTGGGGCTGAAATGCTTGGATTTCTAAAAGTGATTTGACTGGTACCCAATTCTATCACCATTGTCATTGGGTTAATAAACGCATTCAAGAAAAAGAAGAGAAGTTTCCACCCAATTACTCTCTGAAATCTAATATTAGATGGTCGGAGGTTATAGTACAAGTTTTTGGACAAATTCATGTACTAGTTGGAAGATAAAACTTTCAAGTGTAGGAACAAGTAAACACATAAGACCTTTAAAAAACAAATAAAGTCAAAAGGAGGAATCTTCTTTGAGAACATTATCAAATCTCACAGCTGAGATACCAGGAAACGAAGACATTTTTTTTAGGGAATAAATATGATGAAAGACTCCTGATTCCTGGGAGAGGAATCAGAAAGATAAAAGTTATATCTTTCATCTATTTTTAGAAGTTTGTTCTGGAACATTGTTCTTTGATGGTACTGCACAGCTGTGTATTCGCAATATACTGAACTAAGTTAATTCAAACCCTACTTGCCATATTCATACAGCGTGCTGAGCATGGATTTAGCCACATCCAGAGCAAACTACAATAATGTCATCATGACAACATGTCTACATTGACATCGTCACACAAATGTCTGCATTATTTTTTTATCATGTATTTAATATAAAGTATGTATATGTATTTTATGGATTAAAGGTATTAATGGTCATGCCAGTTTGATAATTTATCCCCCCCCCGAACACTTAACCCCCATGGACATTCATATACATTGACATGTGTAGAAGGGGGACAAAGCAGGAGTGGATTCCTGGGGGTTCGGCAGGGTTTGGGTGATCCTCTAGCCAAGGATCACCGGGGTTCGGCGAATGCCCAAATACCACCTATGGCTGGCTACGCCCACCCCGCCCCTCCCAGGAGTCTCCATGTGGCCAATTCATCATTCCAGGTAAGTGCAGGGGCCACGCAGAGGGTCTGGGAGGGCAAAAAATGGGCCTACTGGAGGTTCCGGAAGTCCGGAAACAGGCCTCTTTCCAGCCTCTGGAGCCTGGGAGAAACTCTTTTCGCCCTCCCGGAGGCTCAAAGAAAGGCTCCGGAACCTCTGGAGGACAAAAAACAGGCCTCCTGGAAATTCTGGAAGTCCAGAAAAGGGCCTGTTTCCAGCCTCCGGAGGGCTTCCAGAGTCCGGGAGAAGCAGTTTTCGCCCTCCCGGAGGTTCGAGCAAAGCCTCCAGAGCCTGGGGAGGGTGAAAACACCCTCCGTGCTGTAGTGCAGGTGACTGACTAGGCCATGGCCACGCCCACCCAGCAACAGGGCAGTGAACCCATTGCTAAAGGATCTGAAGCCCATTCCTGGGTTACAAGGGGCAAGTGATGGAATATTTGTCCTTTCATCATAATACAAATTTTGCCCTAATATCATACTTAAGTATGATGTAAGAACAAAATGGCAGTGCTTATAGTGTGACTTCACAATGCACATTTATTTTTTTTACCATCATTGTGGCTAATTAGATGCCCATGAATTTTCACTGTTATTTTTCATGTATCTTGATTCATAATTATTCACACATCTTAGGACGTTAGCCTTTATCAATACTAATTTAATAAATGACCACAATGATAGATTGAAAGTGTGGCGGGGGGGTTGAATGAAAGGTGAGGTCCGTGGTTCACTATATCTTGCTGAATTACAAGCTCTAGCACAGGGGTGTCAAATTGGCGGCCCAGAGGCCGGATGTATCACCTGCAAGCCACGCCCACCCCAGTTCCGCGAATCATGTGACAGGAACATGATGCGCTGAGTTTGACACCTAGCAACTCAAACAACTTGGCCAATTGTAAGGTTTGAGGGGCTTAGTTCAATAACATCTGGAAGGCCAAAATGGCAATATTTCTCTTATTGCTAGTCAAAACAGATCGATTGCAGTATAAGTAAGTTAAGCTTCGAGCATTGTAGAAAGAGTTTCTAATGATCCCATTCTGGTTTCTATATTGTGTGCTAATCTTCTTTAGCTGCTTGGCTTAGTTTCTTTTTTTGAAATCAGTATCTCCAGCCAACTTAGTTCAATGCTTCTTTAACTTGTCTATTACCTATCCCAGTGATGGCTAACCTTTTTGCCATCGTGTGCCAAAAGTGGGGGGAGTGCGGGGGGTTGCGTGCACACGTGCCCACACCCAAAATTCTATGTGGACACCCCCTGTGCACAACCACACCGTGCTCCTCCCACTTTTGGCATGTGATGGCATGATGGGCCGGTAGGCCCGTTTTTCGCCCTCCCCAGGCTCCAGAGGCTTTCTAGGAGCCTGGGAGGGTGAAAACGGCCTTCCCCACCCCCCAGGGGCCCTCCGGAGGCGAGAAAGAACCTGTTTCCCGACTTCTGGTGGGCCCAGAAGGCCTGAAAATTAGCTGGCCAGCGCACAGATGTGCGCTGGAGCTGAGCTTACGTGCCCACCAATATGGCTTCGCATGCCATCACGGACCTATCCAATCACAAATTTTGAAATTTGGCACTGGAAAGGGCTCCCGAAAATACCATGAAAACAAACAAATGGGTCATCGGACAAATCAATCAAGTTGAGGCACACATGAGCAGCCTCAAATTATCCCATTTCAGAAACATTAAGCAAAGGTCTTTTTCTCTCTAGAGCAGGGGTCTCCAACCTAGGCAACTTTAAGACTTGTGGACTTGTGGACTTCAACTCCCAGAGTTCCTCAGCCAGCTGGCTGAGGAACTCTGGGAATTGAAGTCCACAAGTCTTAAAGTTGCCTAGGTTGGAGACCCCTGCTCTAGAGAAAGCCCTAGTGCTGGGAAAGGTGGAAGAAAAGAGAGAAAGAGAATGACCAGTAGCAAGGTGATAGGTACATCATCGGAAGACCTAAAATGATCAGGTTAGATTCTCTTCTGTAACAATCTATTACTTCTTCCTTCTTTGTCTCTTTTAGTTCTGAGCTGCAGATAGTGATAGCACCTAATGAGATTGGCTCTTCTTAAAAAAACTAGCCAAATACTTAGTACTTAGTACTTGGATGGAGGGCTTCTAGAAAACCTCAAGACTGTGGTCTAGACAATCACAACTATTTACCGATATGGAGAGCCCTAATTAGCCACCAATTGTCAAACTCAGCTCAAAAGAGTTTTAATAAGGGCTTAATAACACAATCCGGCTAGTGAAATAATCCAATTTTTGGTTTACGTTTTTATCTTGTCTTTATTACTAGCTCAATGCAGCATAAGTAGCTCAATGCAGCAAACATAAATAATACTCAGTCCTCCTCCTATCATCCCCACCCACCCACCCACCCACCAAATAGCTCTGTGAGTTGGACTGAGAGAGAGAGACTGGCTTAAAGGCACCAGGTGACTTTCATGCCTAAGGCAGGACTAGAATTCACAGTCTCCTGGTTTTGATGCAGCACCTTAAACCACTACATCAAGCTGGTTTATCAAGTGCTAAGTACACACAATGCACTAATCCATGTTTGTCTCCTAATGAGTTGTACTACTGCAGCCTTATTCCCTTCCGTTACAGCTGAAGTGAACCCAAAGGCTTAAAAAGACATCTTGGAATAATAGTCCTCTTGGTTTCATAAATCAGCACAATAATTTCCTCAAATCTTCATTCAGAGACATCACCATCTCTAGATGAACCTACTTTTTCTCCCATTAAATACATTTCATGTTCCTCTCGAGGGTCTAGGTTAGATTTAATAGTAAGAATTCTTTACTATTAAAGCAGGATTTTTAACCATTGTTCATTAAACAAGCCGCAAAAGTCTAAACCAAATTTTATAAATCCTAGGAGCCCGGCTTGCCAAATTATGCTAAACCAGAAACAAGCCTCTTACATTAATTTTTTACATTAGTATAAAACACTTGTTTAAAGTATTCAGCACTTTGAGCTCTAAAACATGTCTCTTTAATAATTTATTCTTCAAACTGAATAACTAGGCACCGCTAAGCAGCCCATGAGATTTAAGGCACGCAAACCTAAAGTGATCTAAACCAACTGCTAGTAACTCAACAAGAATTTTTGAGCTTGTGATACTACCATCACAACTACTCAGCTGATAGACAGGAATAACAATCGATGCGAAGAATTTTAGCAGGCAGGGATTTCTACTCTACCAAGTAGAGAGAGTCAGACTCTGACAGAAAACCACTTGAAGAGACTAGAAACATTTCAAATGTGGATTTACAGACGGCTGTTATGTATAAACTGGGTTAACAAAATCACAAATGAGGAGGTGAGAAGCTGCCTGGGAAAGCAAAGGGAAATCATCAAAGCCATTGAAAAGCAAAAGTTAGAATATTTTGGACATGTGATACGACACCCAGAAAAATACAGCATCCTTCACTTAATCCTCCAGGGAAAGGATTGAACGCAAATGAGGTCCAGGCAGAAGAAGAACAACATGGCTTCAAAACCTAAGGGACTGGTTTGGACAAAACTCAGCAGCAGTTTTTCACGCGGCTGTTGATAAAAAATAGGATCGCCAACATGATCGCCAATACCCGATGACAGATATGGCACAAGAAGAAGAAGAAAGGGACTTCTAAACTTTAAAAATGTTCATATGTTCATATTTTTCAGAGTTGGAATATGGAAGTGCTCAATTCTTCATATACACGACGCTTAGTTTAACCAGCTGGCAAACTGTTTACACCAGGCCTGTCAAACAGGCCACCCACGGCCCGGGTGCATCACCTGAAGGCCACGCCCACCTTGGCTCCGCAAAAGAAAAAAAATGTCAAGATACATCATGTGATACGATCGAGTTTGACACCCGTGGTTTAAACTAAAAAGCACCAACCACCACAGGATGTCTCTGATCTATTTCCCCCCCGTTACCAGGTTTTTCAGAGGTCAAAACAAATTCCCAAGGCAAATTTGTGATCATAGAACAGGGGTGTGAAACTTAAGGCCTGAGGGCTGGATCTGGCCCTTGGGGTGTTTAGATCTGGCCTGTGGGACCACCCTGGAAACAGTGAAGGACTGGACAATGATGCCTTTGCCAGGGAAAACGGAGCTCGGGAGGGCCGCGGACTCCGTTTTTGCTGGCAGAGGGTTGCAGGAGGCTGTCGCAGCCAAAAACGGAGCTCGGGAGCCCATTTTTTCTGGCAGAGCACTTGGGAGCTCACAGGTGCCCCCCAAACACGAGTGACTTCAAGCTGCCAATGCCCACACTGGCCACGCCCACCCCAGCTCCCCAAGGTCAAACACAACCCTGATGCATCCCTCAATGAAATTGAGTTTCACACCCCTATCACAGGAGATTTAAAAATATCTTAAATGCGCACAATTTGATACCTGGCTAAAAGACCACCACATGCACAATTGCCAAACTTGAAACTACTAACCTAAGCCCATGCAGACCAAGATACTGAAGGTTACACCACTTCTAACACCTTTTCCTTTTTTAATGATAAACTGATCCTGAAGCAAAGTCATCTTTTTTTAAAAATTCCCTAGCTCTTCCCCTGCTTTGGAAATACTTCTATCTGCTTAGCACCTCATTTATATAGCAATCTTTAATCCTGCATTGATTTTGGGTGATTCGATCGTCTGCTTTTAATAGCTGAATATTTGGCAAAAACTATTAACATTTTCTGCATTCAGCCACAGAATATAATTCTTGCTACACAAAACTTTTGACAACTAGCTTCCTCTTTCTAACTCCTTTTTAGAGGGGAAAGAGCAAAAAGAGTCAAAAAAGTCAAGATGGCAGTTACAATTTACAGTGTCAAAGTTTCACCTATTTTGTGTGTATCATATATAAAATAAGTGGTGGCATAGAGATGGAGCTCTCACTTCACAATCAGGAGGCTGTGAGTTCGATCCAAGATAGCAGCAGCTATTTTTCTCTCTAAGTACAGAGAGATAATATCTGCTACGAACTCCACATAGGCATCAGGAAGGGCATTCAGCCAGTAAATGCTCAGCTCCATTCAGTTGCCCCAACTCCATCCTGATGCAAGGGATGACAGCATGGGTGTCAAACTCGGTCACGTCACGTAACGTATCGTGACAAATCATGGCGCTTTTTGCCTTTGCGGAGCTGGGTTGGGTGTGGCCTGCGCATAATGCACTGCGCATAACGCATAATGCACTAGTGGCCCGTGGGCCACCAGTTTGACAGGCCTGTATTACAAGATTGTTAAAGGGAAAAAAATGTAGAAAATGAATGGACTTGGATCACACCCAGGGGTGAAATCTACTTACCTTCCCCACCGGTTCGGAAGTGTGCTTGCGCGCATCATGTGTGATTTTGGACTCTCTGTGCATGCACAAAGCCTTCCCCACATGCAGAGAGAGTCAAAAACTGGTTACTTCCTGGTTAAAATGAGGAAGTAATGACGTCTGGGCTGGTGGGCAGAGCCTCGCACTGCCACCACTACCAGTTCGCCAAACTGCCTGCCGTCACCGTTACCAGTTCACCCAACCAGGGTGAACCGGTAACATCTCACCCCTGATCACACCATTGTAGCTGCCATCTTGACCTTTTTGACCCTCTTCCCTGTGCCCAGCATGCATGTGGGGATGACAATCCAACCCTGACAGAAAGTCAGCGGCAGATAAAAATCACTGCGCAGCCAGTTTCTGCTGAATAAAACCAGCACGCGATTTCTGATTTCTGGTTCATCGCGGTTTCCCACAGAACTTATGATGCTGGATTTATTCACCATGCACCTCTGCATTCACGCAACCTGTTTTTCAGTAGCTTCAGGTAAGCCTCCTGCCACGGAAGGCTATGCCTCCTGAAAAGCAGGATATCGAGGAGGGTAAAATATAAATAAAAGCTCACGGACAAAAAAAAATCTCCACATATTTTGTTTACTGGTTTGAACAGCGACAGTAATTACCTCCTGCATGTCTTCACTTAACAAGTTGGTTGGGCTACAATTTGACTTATTCTTTTGCTGGCATGTTGAAATGCCGCCTGTGACTTGCCTTGTCATCGCCCGGGGTCTCTCCACTGCGAAGCAAAAGCCACATTCCCACCCCATGGCAAGTGACTTTATTACTCCTGGATTTGCAAACGACACTTCCTTCTCCCTACTAACATCTCCTCCTCCTCCTCCCTTAAGCAGCTCAGGTTCAGCAGACCTATTGTGAACCCTATTAAAATTGCAAGAGGGAGAGTTGTGGTTTCCAATTTTTCTTTCGACCCGGAAGGCAAACGGGGAGGGGGGTTTGAGGTGGGGGGCGGGGTGCGAAGCGACCCCTTTTTCTCCCTTTCCCCTTTCTTTCACCTATGCCTGGTCCCCCCCCCGCCCCCATCCCCTTCCTCAGGGCCCTCCGGAGGCCAAAGCAGCAGCAGCAGCAGTGAGATTCCTGCAGGTGAGCCTTTCCAGTTTGTGTGTGTGTGTGTGTGTGTATGTGTGAGGGGGGAAGGGGCGGAAAGAAGCCGCGCTCCTCTGACAGACGCGTGTGTGGCAGTGCGAAGCTTTCGTTCCCGCTGTGCAAAACCGGGGCGGGTGTGTGTGTGTGTGTGTGTGTGTGTGTGTGTGTGTGTGTGTGTGTGTGTGTGTGTGTGTGTGTGTGTGTGTGTGTATGTGAGGTGGCAGAAAGAAACCAAAGGGATCGCTTGGGAAGGGTCTCCCGCCTATCTTCCCTGGGGTGGGGCGGATGGTAAGTTAAGATGCAGCCCCTGTAAGTTAAGATGCAGATCTTAACTTACAGCCCCTTTAACACGAGTCAACAACGTCCTGTGACAATCGGGGGGGGGGGGGGCGGGTTGATTCCAGACAAAGCAATGCAGCTCCAGAGACGGGGAGGGGTTGGGAGACCACGCGAGAAAAGTCACCCCTTCTTTTTTCTCTCTCTTCCCCCCCCCCCCCGATGCCGGGGAAATTAACAGGAGAACCGATCGAGGGGAAGGAAGGGGAGAGAAAGGGAGACGTCAGTGGATCTCCCCAAGGCATGACAGTAACAGGCAGGGATAGAGAGGAAGGATCCCCCACCCACCTCCGCAAGGCTGCCTTGATTTTAATCCGTTCGGGAGCAGCGCTGTCACTACTACAGTATTACTACAGCCTTCCCCACCCCCCCCCCCGTCTCCATCACAGACGCGGTTCTTGCTCCTGCCGCCGCCGCCGCCGCCTTTCTCCCGGGATCCAGAACGAGGATCTTTTCCCCAGCGCCGATCCATCCCCTTCTCAGCTTGCCTTCCCCAGGCGAAGTCTGGAGAAAACCCCCCAGCCTCCACCCCCGTCGGAAGAAGCCTGAGAAGGGTCGGGCGACTGCGAGGTTGCCGGGGCTGGCAAACTTCTGCTCCCCGGCGAAGGAGGCTTGAAAGCGGGAGCGAGGGGCAGGCTGGGTGGATCCTTCCTGCAAGCGCGGATCCCTGCAGTTGGCTTACCTTGTTGGGAGAGAGCTTTGATTTGGCGGACGGGAATAAGGAGCGATGGATCCCAATGAGCAGCCGGGGAGCAGCAGCAGCAGCAGCAGCAGCCGCCCAGCCCGCTCTTCTCAAGCAGCCTCCATTCAGCTCCGCGCTGCTGCCACACCATGGCAAGGCCAGCGAATTCGAGACCCGCCAGCGATCACATGCTCCCTTCCTGCAACCGGGCAGCCTTGAGTCGAGGAAGGGAGGGAGAGGGAAGGAGGGAGGGAAGGAAAGCGGGAGAAGCCTCGCTAGGGGTCCATCCAGCGGCCTTGCCGGGTTTGTAAAAGGTCCTCCTCCCCCTCAACCCCCCCCCCAACTTTCACTCAAGATTCACCTGGCACAGCCTATTGTACCCTTGGTGGTACACTGAGAGCATATGCACCAAGACAAATTCCTTGTGTGTCCGATCACACGTGGCCAATAAAGAATTCTTATTCTATTCTATTCTATTCTATTCTATTCTATTCTATTCCATTCCATTCCTATTCCTATTCCTATTCCTATTCTATTCTTCATTCCATTATTCTATTCTATTCTATTCTATTCTATTCTATTCTATTCTATTCTATTCTATTCCATTCCATTCCATTCCATTCCTATTCCTATTCCTATTCCTATTCCTATTCTATTCTTCATTCCATTATTCTATTCTATTCTATTCTATTCTATTCTATTCTATTCTATTCTATTCTATTCTATTCTATTCTATTCTTCATTCCATTATTGTATTGTATTGTATTGTATTGTATTGTATTGTATTGTATTCTATTCTATTCTATTCTATTCTATTCTATTCTATTCTATTCTATTCTATTCTATTCTATGGGAGGGGGGGAAAAAAACACCCCAATGTGGC